>CANTUR010000413.1:0-650000 GCA_947683625.1 Mallotus nudiflorus | reverse complement strand
GAATTATGAACCACGACTGGGAATTTGAGTAGTTTGGAGTCTGTTGAGCTTTATATATTTAGAAGTGAGTTTTCTTGCAGGACCAACTTTACTTTTCAGTAGAAAGATATCTATTTTATAAAGAAGACTCTGTCAATTTTTAGGTAGAATTCTCATAAAATGTGACAATGGGTCGATTATGAGTTTTTGTATTTTTGGTTGAGTTTTAATTCTTAGATCGAGTTTTTCTTTAGCATTCCTAGAAGTATACATTAGGAATTTATTATGATTTTATTATTTTTTTTTAGCTGCGCCGAGATTGAGGTCTATCAGACTAAGTCCATCAAGTCAATCTTGATGAGCACAAACTTATGAGTTATTATTTTATATATGCATTGCATATAGAATGCATGATTATGAGCATTCACGTTTTTAATATGTATTTAAACATGAATTGTTTTATTAAATGATTTAATATATTTTTGGTATATTTCTAGTATATTTTGGCATATATGCATAGTATGCTTTTAGTATATGTTTTGTATATATGTGGCATATATAAGTTAGTATGTTTCGGTATATTTTAACATATATTCAGCATATATTTTTGGTATATTTATGGTTTATTTTGCTATATATGTGGCATATCTATTTAGAATATTTTTAATATATGTTTAGTATATTTCTAGCATATTTTTCTTCATTGGATGCCATTTTATTTTAATTATGCATTTTATTATTTTTCATAAATATAAAATTTTATTGAAGGATGTCAATAGAGCGTGCTACCTAGTGGGCTGCACTAGGACTGTATACGTACCGGTACGATAGATTTTAGGGCTAAGTTTATGAAATCATTTGAGGTGATAATTGATTAAGTGATTATTGAGAATTGATGTGAATGAGTAGTGTGATTGCGGGAGCCTGGTTGACCTAGTGTCTTGGGGCCAGTTACACTGATAGTGAGACTACAGGAGCTTGATTGACTTAGTGTCTTGGGGCCAATCTACTGTCCAAAATGGAATAAGAGAATTACTTTAGAATTAAGTAAGTCTATGTGACTAGTGAGATATTTTGATTAAGGTTGCGAATATTTAAGGTTCTATTTAATCCTTTATTTAAATAAACATTTTTCTGTATTTATTATACATAAAAGCAGATTTTAGCATCTGTGTGAAATGCATGTATATATTTATATATATATATTGATGCTTGACTGCATATGATTTTAGGTTTCATGTATATATATTATAATAATTCACTCAGTAAGGTTTGACTCCCCTCAATATTTTTTTTAGGAGATTCTTCTTCAGACCTCAATAGTAGATCTCTTCGTTGGTCTTCTTCAACCCTGGCTACATTATATAATTTTATTATCTGAACTCTAATTGTATTCTAGAAAACTGTAGTAGTAGTATATTGTATCAGTAATATGTTGTTTTGGATTTTAAGACTTATATCTAAATATTATATGAATATTTATGAAATGCTATTTGAGTATTTATTTTTATATTGATTAAAATTTTAATTCTAGTGTATTTTTATTTATTTATTACATGTGATTTTATTTTTAAGGTTTGTTATAGGTTCCAAATTCGAAAGAAGTCTCATTCCCTAGTGCCACTCATGACTCCCGGTTTGAGTCGTGACAATGTTGAGCATAGAAACTGTGCAAGACATGTTTATTACAACTAGAAGAAAGTATTTAAGGGCCAATTGTTAAAGAATATGTTTTGGACTGCAAGTAGGAGCACTTATAAAGTTACATATACATCTTCACTTGATGAAATAATGGTTGAGGATCATGCAACCCATACTAATTTTCTTAAAAGAGATTCGAAAAAATTTTGTAAGTTACATATGAGTGTCTTACAAAAATCTAACATGATTGACAATAATGTGTGTGAAACCTTTAATGGTTATATTGTGAAGGCTAGGGGTAGACCTATTATTAACATGCTTAAAGATATTAGAGAGTCGTTAATGAAAAGGATGCACTATAAATTGACTGAAATGAGTAATGTTACTGATAAAATTTTCCCTAAAATTAAATGTAAATTAGAGGAAGTGAAGTTTAACAGTAGGTTATATCTAGTCAAGCTCGTTGTTAGAGATAAGTTCCAAGTAGCAATTGGCACTAACAAGTTTGTTGTTGATCTGAACACACAGACATGTAGTTGTAGGACATGGTAGCTAAATGGAATCCTATGTCTACATGCATATGCTAGCATTCACTTCTTGAATAGGGACCCATCAGTCTATGTAAATGCATATTATAGTGTGCAAAGATACATTTCCACTTATGCAATTGGATTGGAACCCATAAATGGGCCAAACATATGGCCCAAAGCTTATGGGACTCCAATTAAACCCCCATACTTCACTAAAGTGCTTGGGAGGCCTAAAATTCATAAGAAGAGAGATTTGGATGAAGGTCTTAGTCAAACACAATGCCAAAGATTGGTATCCAAATCAAATGCAAAGTTTACTTGCAAGTAAGGCACAATAAATGTACTTGCAAACATGTCAACAACCTAGCATATAAAAGGCCTAAAAAAGTTCCTATAAGTTCATAAGAATATTTGTAATATGAACTTTATTTGTTAATTATATTGTTGGTTGATATGTATAGAATGAGTTTAATTATTTAATTATTATAGATGTAAAGAGGTAGGCCACCTAAAGTGAGAGGAGAAGCAAATGTAAGACCAAGGCAGTTACATGCATGTTAGCAGAATAATAAAGGAAATAAAAGTTTCAAAGAAAGGAATCAGGCAAGAACATAAATAAAGTGAACACCAATAAAAAAGGCAGCATCAGTCAGTAAAAAAGCATCTCATGTCAATAAGGTAGCACAACTCATTAAACCACTCATCACGTCAATAAGGTGTAAAAGCAAATCAAACAATGACATGTAAGAATATTTTTTTTTAACTTAGTAATGTGCTTCTTGGCAAGAGTGCAATATATATCTGCAAATAGTAAGCCACTTGTATGTTTAGGTTTGGCAAGTGTATTGTGTCAGAGTTTTTGAAGGGTCTGGAAGCATCTATAAAAGGGTGTGTAAATAAGTTTATTATTCATTTAATGGTTATTTTATTGGATGGCTAATCATAAGTAAGCAAATATGTTTTATACTAATAAAAGGGAGCAACTTTATTATAGATGCCTTCAAAGAAAAGAGTTGAAACTGTTTTGGTTAGAAAAATTAGATGCCAAGGACAAGGGAGAGGGAGGGGTAGCAAGGCATCAACTAATGTTGTGGATAACCCATCTTCAATAATCATTGGAACTAGCTTACCACCAATTACTAAAGCAAAGGAAAGAGAGCATGAAAGCTGCTTGTCTATTAAAGGTCCCAATACACAAGAGAGTACTGCTAAGAATTAAATAAAGATTAGTCAAATTATTATAGGTTTGTGAATTATGTCTAGTTAAATTATTATGGGTTTTTAAAGTTATATGACATTGTTAACTTAGGGCTAAGCTTGTAAACTTGAAAGTGTTGCTTTAGCATTAACTTTTAGTCACTTATAAGCATACTTTTGTTGACTTAATGATGTCCTTATATTCAATATCAACTTTTGACGACTTCTAAGCACATTTTTGTAAGGCTACCCGTTATCTTATGGATTATATATGTCAACTTACAAACTTGTTCAATTCTAAGCATGTGCTAGTTAATGATTTCTTATAAATTACATACAAGGGAAACAGACATTACAAAGTCATAACCCCACTAAGTTAGTCTATCATATTTAATAAAAGTCATATAAATTAGTTAACTTACTCATTCATTCATAATAGCCATTACAAAGTCATATAGCATAAATTACAAACATATAGTACACCAACAAAAACTAACAACCTAAGTAGTTAAGCATTTACCAGAATTTTCATAGTCACACTAGTTAGACCTTTAACAAAAAAAAATACATGAATATTATAACAACCATTACCATAATAACACAAAATTTACATTTCTTTAAATCAGCCCTCAACTTTTTATTCTCAACATTCATCATTATAATGTATCTTGGATACATGGTAAGTCTACTCTCCTTATTAGCTTGTAAAACATCACGCTCCTTCAAAATTTTTTCAAAGTTAGTATGAGTTTCTTGCATTTTCCTTTTAGTTATCTTCACTTGGTCATTCATTCTCGACTCCACATTAGATAGAATCTTGGCTATCTTCTCGTATCGATCTCTTTTCACTTTCATTCTTAAAAACACTTATTTTTTACACTCTAGAATTCCAGGATCAAGACACTCAAAGTAAACACAATCATCTTACTACAAAGACTAAAAATTATTAATCTTTATTCAACAAATGAAAACCCTAAATATATAATAACAAATTTTAAATAAATTTACAATAATAAATATGTATATACATTTGCCACAAGTCAAAACCCTAAATCAATCACTCAACCTTCTAATAGCAAACTGGTAGAATCTTCATCCCAAATTTTGGTTTTTCATTGATGTATAAATGGAAGCTGTGAGAAAATGCCCACATTTTATTTGAGGCATTAACCTTGAATAGGAACACTTGAGTAAGAAGATCTTCGAGATGAAGGATTCTGTCCATATGATACTGAATGAGAACTGTTATTTGCCATCTTCAGTGTTAACACTTGAAAAAACCAATAAGAAAAAGAAAAATGGAGTTTATGTTGCATGAAGAAGAAGAAAAAGAAGAAGATTTAAGCATGATTTAACTTGAGCAAAAGGGGGCTGCTTCAAAACGGTGTGTTTTGCTCTTCAAAATGTATTATTTTGATATGGCTTTAAGTTTGTCCAGTTAGGATTAAAGACTTAGCTACAACCTAACACATTGGCAGCAAGTGACCGGAAATTGGATTGGTGATTTGAATTGCCAAAGATTGTTAGTTCATGTTTTATTTTTTCAAAATTAAAATGTTGTGATTAAATTGTAAAAAACCTTAAAAGTCATGATTAAATTTGCAAATAGCCCAAAATTTTATATGACTAATTATTTAAATTCCATATAAGCTAAATATTTTAATTTTAATTTTTAATTTATTTTATTACAAATAATATTTATTACAAATTTACAATTTTATTTTAATTATATTATAGATAAATAATATTACTTTTCCAAATACAATATTATTTTTTATGTTATTCTATAAGTATGTTATATATTTAATTTTTTTCATATAGGGATTCCTATTATAAATATGTGAATATTTTTAAACAATTATTCTTATATTAGTTTTTTTTTTTATAATGACTCTTATAATGCAATGTGTGTCTTATATGAATCATTATTAATATTACATATTATTTAGTATTGACAATCTGCTCTATTCATATTATTATAAGTATATGTTATAATTAAAAAATAAAATAAATTATATATTTAATAAATATTTTAACCACGTGCATTACATGTGAGAAAAAACTAGTCTATACTAGAAGTATGAATGAAGGTAAAATAATTTTGGACAAAAATAGATATTTATTTTTTATACATTGATAAAAATAGTCTTAATTTGGTTTTTAAAATTTTTAAAATTGATGAGGATAGTTTAGTTTGTATTTTAAAATGTAAAATTTTATATTTAAAAATTAGATAATTTTAAATAAAATAAGATAATTATATTATATTTATTATCAAATTTAAATAAATACATAAACTAATAAATTAAATTAGTATATATATATATATATATATATATATATATATATATATATAAAGGCTACTTAGTTAAGGTATCAAATGATGCACATGAACAGCCTAGCTAAGCTGGCACCTTTGTAGCATCTACTTCATGCACCAAAACTAAGCTATTTATTAATATAAAAAAAATACATAGGTTCAATACAACCATAAAAATGGTGAGGAACAAAACAAAAATTAATGAAACCTGTAGGAATGAAATCCAACAGCATCATTACAGACTAACTCTAAACATTCTACCGGGAAAGAAGGCCACCAAGTCTCACAAGGAAGAGAAAGAGCCATGTTGAAAAGCTTATCAGCTGCCAAGTTACCCTCTCTGAAAATATGGCTTACGTAAACTTGAATCTTTGAAAGAGAGACTAAAAATTGATGCCATTCTTTCTCTAAATGCCAATGAACCTCTATACTCCTTTGTCGAATTAAGTTCACAATCATAAGAGAATCACTTGCCTAAAGTAGGTAAGATGGAGCATAAAATGCACTTGCCTAATTTGTTTTGCAAAAACTCAGAGTAAGATGAAGTGTAAAACACACTTATTCTTAAGAAAAAGAAAAAAAATGGTGAGATAGAGTGTAAAAAGCACTCACCAAAAGCAAAAAAAAAAATTATAAAATGGAGCGCAAAATGCATTCACAAGCAAATAAAAAAGTTTTTCAAAAATTATAGGCCTTAATGCTCTTCTTTTAGAGTTATATTTATTGAATTTAATTGTGTTAGATGCTTGGGTTATGATAAGTAAATTGTTTATATATAATGTATTTTTGTCTTGTTATCTTACTTAGTAAGCAATTTTCAATCTCAATATTGTCAATTTGCATATCCTAGAAGTTAAAATTCTTTAGTTATAGTTGAGTAAGTTTTTAAAATTTAAATCTGATTTGCTTAAGGACAATCAAAGTTTTAGTGTGGGGGAAATTTGATGTGTGTAATTTTTACACATGTTTTTGTTGAATTTTAATGAATTTTGAATATATATATATATATATATATATATATATATATATATATATATATATATATATATATATATATATATATATATATATATATATATATATATATATATATCAATGTTGGATCGGTAACCTCCCTTGGAGAGTGAGACCGACACTTGCTCACTTGCTCTTGCTTCTGCATCATCACTATCTTTTACCATCACTATCTTTTACTACTGTACCCCTTAGATCCTTGGCGGTCCTGGTATCAGAGCCTGGGGGGGATTAAGTGATTTCTACAGTTTTTGTTTATCTGTTATGAATAGTGTTTATATAATGTTGTTACGGTGAGTCCTTTGGTCTTAGGTGGTCCCGGTTGTAAGTCCCGGAGAGGCTGTGAATCCGTTGGTTTAGCCTGAGAGTTGTAGTCGTGACATCCTTCTATTTTCACTAGTCTTACCATGTATCCTATTTTCGGTAGAACCACTTCTTCTTCTTCTTCCTCTGCTCCCTCTTCTTCTAAAGGAAATAAGAACCTAATTAATAGTGATGAAATTACCATAGAAGACTTCGATAGATGCATAGATGACTTTAAGCTCACTGAAGTTCACCAAAATCAAGTCTATAAAACTTCTGCCTTTAAGTTCTTCAAATCTGATTATATAATCAGAACTGAAGAAAGAGATGTCCAATTAGACAAAGCTAAAGATGAAATTAAACTTCTTTCTTTTTCTTCTATAGAAAAACATAAAGCTAAAGGTTTTAAATATATCCATATAGGTCTTGTTCAAGTTGGTGTTAAGCCCCTAAACAGAGAAGGCCTTAATACCTCTATCCTCGTTGCCCTCAGAGATAAGCGATTTAGAAATTTTAAAGATTCATTGCTAGGAACTATAGAATCTAGTCTCTGTAAAGGCCCTATATCTTTTGACTGTTATCCCAATTTTACAGTTTCTTTAAATGATCCAAATCTTTTAAAGTCATTAGTTTTACAGATCCAGACCCATAACTATGTAATGGAGGATGGATCCATTCCTATTGCATTAATTTTTAAAGTTCATTATAAAGCCATGATGTCTGCTTTTGCTACCAAGAGTCGATTTCATAGTAAAAAGGGAGAAACTCTTCTTCTTCAAACTGATATGACTAAAGCAAATGTTGTCATACCTAAACCGATACAGTGGAACCAAATAACCCTTCCTGAAGACTGGATCTTAGAAAGTGCTACTGAACCTATATCACAAATCCAAGACAAAACACCTCCAAACACAGAAATAAAGCAAATAACCCAGTTCCAAGATGGACGAGTAAAAATTAGCTTTGACAGAACCTCTTCTAGTGCCAGATTTTCTGACACCTCATCATCGGAATCCTTTGACCTTGGAAGAATATCCCAAATTCCCTCTGTCATTAATCTTCCTTATAAAGACCTACACAGACAAGAACCACAAAAACCCATTATTCTTCCTTACCCAGACCAAGCAGATTTACACCCAAATATACCTCCAGTTATGATTCCTCCTTATATCCCAGCCAGATTCTCCACATCCGACTTACCCAATATATCTCTCAGAAATATTAACCATAACAATAATGTAGCCCAGCCCATATACACAGAACCACAACAAGAAATAAAATCTCCTTCACCTCCTGTCTCACCAACAGCCTCAGCCTTTACTGAAAATATAGCCCATGAACTTTCAGTAATTGATAAAGAATTTGTACCAGATAAAGCATCTTTACATAAAGATTTTTATGCATCTCATAATTTAGAAAGAAGGACTTGGTTTTTTAAGCATTTTCTGAATACGAGACAAGATATCCAAATAAAGTTTTATAATTTCTTACAAAATAATAAAGTTAATTTATATTTCTTTGATTGGTTTGAAATATATGTCTTGGAAAATAATATTTCATATCCTTTTAAAGATTTAAATCCTATTACCACCCGTAAGAAAAGCTGGGAATTAGCAAATGGTCAATCCATAGAGTCTGAACATCCTCCCCTTAGGATGATTAAGATCCCTGTAGGAGAAGAAACTATAGATGCTGCCCCTTACAAAAAACCTCAAGATAATGACACCCAGAACTTAAAGAATATAGTTTCTCAAAACAATTTTACCAATGCCCATCTCCATAGCATAGGTAAACAACTTTCTAGGATAGAAAGCCAACCCTCTGCAACTATAGTACCATCATCTTCTACAGACAAAAGATTAAAAAACCCTATGTTTAAACCATTTCAAGTTTCTCATACAGCCCAACAGGAAATTAGAACAAATCGATCTGAATTCCTTGATGCTATTAGAGACCAACTAAGTCGTATAGCTCCCTCTTCTTCCACTCCTATAGTACCTGACACTCCACAGAATGATAGCCAGACTATCAACCAAAATATTAGTGTCCTAGATAAAGTCTTAGAATCCACTTCTGATGAAGAAGCGTTTCAGGAACAGTCTCCTAGAATTGCTAAACTTTATTGGCAAAATAACCAACCTTTTAGGTCAGGTTATACTAAAGCTTCTTATCCAGACTTAGAAATAGGTGACCAGCCTAGTATCTTAGTTCAACCCAAGTTCAATGCCAGTTCCGTTTATGAATGGAACATTGATGGCATGACAGAATTTCAAATTCTGAATACCCTTCAACAGATAACCATGGCTTCCAATGCTTATAAAACACAAACAGGAACTTCTGATAGGTCTGTTGCTGAACTAATTATAGCAGGTTTTTCTGGCCAACTCAAAGGATGGTGGGATTACCATCTTACTATCCAACAGCAAACAGACATTCTGTATGCTGTCAAAAGAGATGAGGAAGGTCTTCCCATTCTCGATTCCTTAGGAAATACAACCCAAGACTCTGTTTCTACCCTTATTCTTACTATAGCACTCCATTTCATAGGAGATTCTTCCCATCTTAAAGATAAAAATGCTGACCTCTTATCCAATCTAAAGTGTAGAAAACTTAGCGATTTCCAATGGTATAGATCGACTTTCCTTACTAGGGTTATGATTAGAGAAGACTCCAACCAGCCTTTCTGGAAGGAGAAGTTTCTCGCAGGACTCCCTACTCTTTTAGGAGAACGTGTCAGAAATACCATTAGGCAATCCTTTGGATCCCATATCATTCCCTATGATCAACTTACCTACGGTGAATTGATTAGTGCTACCCAAAAAGAAGGCCTTAAGATCTGTCAGGATTTGAAACTCCAAAAACATCTTAAATGGGAACTAAGAAAGTCCAAAAAAGAATTAGGATCCTTCTGTGAACAGTTCGATTATGGTTATAGTCAAGAAAAAACCTGTAAAGGAGATTGTAGTAAAGAGCCTAAGTTTTCCTCTTCTAAGAAATATTCTAAGTCTAGAAGATCCCATAGGAAGAAGACCTCTCATGAGCCTTACTACAAAAAACCTTATAGGAAACCCTTCTTTAAGAAAAATAAAGAATCCCAAACCAAGAAAAGAGACCTCAAAGATGTCACCTGCTACAAATGTGGCAAAAAAGGACATATCTCTAAATATTGTAAAGTCTCCAAGAAACTTCAGGAGCTTGACCTAGAAGAAGAAACTCTAGCACAGCTTTCTGCATTGCTTTTACACACTTCTGAGTCTGAGTCTGAGCCTTCCTCCTTAGGAATTCCTCAGATAGATGAGTTAGCCACTACTTCCTCCTCTACCTCTGATTCTGAGACTAGTCCTGATGAAAAGTATTTAAATATGCTTACTAAAGAAAAAAACCTCATTCTAGACGCCATTCAGCACATCAATGACCCTATTGTCCAGAAAAGGTATCTAGAACAGCTTAGGCAATCCTTAGAAAAGGAACCTGAGCCCCCTAAGACTGAGTTGCCTTCTACAAATACCAATATGTATGATCTTACAGCTATCTTGAATAGGAAAAAGCATGGTAAGAAACCCATAGGAAATGTCCAGGAACTCCAGTCTGAAATAAAGATTATTAAAACTGAACTCAAGCAAATCAAGGAAAAGCAACAAAAGGATTCTGAATTAATTCAATTTCTTGTCACCAAACTAGCTGAAGAATCTAGTGATAGTGATGACACAAAAGGCTTAGAATTAGAACCCCAGTCCTTAGCGAATATAGATAAAGTCCCTCATGATTTTCTCTATGCTTTAAGCCAAATTACTTCTAGAAAATATGTTGTTAAAGTCTCTCTTGTCTTTGATAAAGATTTTCAGTATGATACTGTCGCTCTGTTTGATACAGGCGCCGATTTAAGTTGCATAAAAACTTCCATTGTTCCTCATCGTTTTCAAGAAAAAACTCGTGAAACTCTCTCCTCTGCCAATAATTCTAAAATGCACATAGATGGCAAAACAGATGTTAGTGTTTTAAATAACGGATTTTCTATCAAAACCTCTTTTCTTCTTGTTTCTGATATTAGTTATTCAGTAATTCTAGGGACACCTTTCATTAATTTAATAACACCCTATATAGTTACTCATGACTCAATTGATTTTAAAGATAAAGATATTTACATTTCTTTTCCCTTTTTAGCTAAACCAAAAACTCGTCAACTCAATTTTGTTCAAGCACATTCAATCTATAGAAATCAAATAAACTTTTTGGTTAAAACCAAAGAAACCGATTTGTTTGATTTAAAGCAAAGTGTTTATTTTAACAAAATTGAACATCAATTACAAAAAGATTCTGTAAAGAAATGCATTCTTGATTTCCAAAAACGTTTTGTTAAAGAAGTCTGTTCTGATTTGCCAAACGCTTTTTGGAATAGAAAACAACATATAGTTGACCTTCCCTATGAACCAGGATTTGATGAAAGAAACATTCCTACTAAAGCCAGACCAATTCAGATGAATGTTGAACTAGAACAACATTGTAGGAAGGAAATCCAAGATCTTGAGTCTAAAGGATTAATCTCTAAGTCTAGGTCCCCTTGGAGTTGTGCAGCCTTTTATGTTAATAAAGCTTCTGAACAAGAGAGAGGTACTCCTAGGCTCGTAATAAATTACAAACCTTTGAATACAGCCCTTAAATGGATTAGGTATCCTATTCCAAATAAAAAAGATCTTCTTCAAAAACTCCATTCTGCATTTGTATTTTCAAAATTTGATATGAAATCGGGATTTTGGCAAATACAAATTGATATAAAGCATCGTTACAAAACTGCTTTTACAGTCCCTTTTGGACAATATCAGTGGAACGTAATGCCTTTCGGTTTGAAAAATGCTCCTTCTGAATTTCAAAGAATTATGAATGATATTTTCAATCCCTATTTCGAATTCTGTATAGTCTACATTGATGATGTTCTCATTTTTTCTAAATCCATTGAACAACATCTCAAGCATTTAAAGACTTTCCTTTATGTTGTAAAGAAAGCAGGTCTTGTTGTTTCTGAAAAGAAAATATCTCTTTTCCAAACTCGTATCAGATTCCTAGGGCATTATATCTGTCAAGGAACAATTGTTCCTATAGAAAGATGTCTAGAGTTTGCCAACAAATTTCCTGATAAAATTCTTGAAAAAACTCAACTGCAAAGATTTTTAGGTAGCCTTAATTATGTTCTGGATTTTTGTCCTAACATTAATAGGATGGCCAAACCTTTGCATGATAGGCTAAAAAAGAGTCCTCCCCCTTGGACAGATGAACATACCAAAATTGTTCAACATATAAAGAAATATATAGCCTCCATTCCCTGTCTTCATCTAGCAGACCCTAGCCTTCCTAAAGTTGTTGAAACAGATGCCAGTAACTTAGGTTACGGTGGTATTTTAAAGCAAGTTCAAAATGGGCGGGAAGTAGTTGTTCAGTACACTTCAGGACACTGGAATGCCACCCAAAAGAACTACTCTACCATTAAAAAAGAAATTCTTTCTATCGTCCTCTGCATCACAAAGTTTCAATCTGATTTACTTAATCAAAATTTTTTACTTAGAATTGATTGTAAGTCTGCTAAAGAAATTTTACAAAAAGATGTTCAAAACATTGCATCAAAACAGATTTTTGCTAGATGGCAAGCTATTTTAAGTATCTTTGATTTTGAAATTGAATTTATTAAAGGAAATGAGAATTCTCTTCCAGACTTTCTAACAAGGGAATTTTTACAAAACAGATAAAGATGCCTCGCAAAAAGAAGGAACCCTCTGGTAAAGAAAAAATTGATCTAGAAAAAGTTGCCCCTACTAAAGTTCCTCTTTCTTCTGAAAAACCGATAAAGTCCTGGTATGAGATTGTTTCCCAAGAACAAAATAAAGATGACTCTCCCAAAAATCTTGCAATTCAACATTGGATTGAATCAGTCTCTCAGACTCCTGAGCTTCTCCAAGCTATTCAAGCAACTCTGAAACCTCCAGTTTCAGAACTTCCTAGTATTTTGGGCCTTCCTCCGCCCACAGGTAAAGACTCTAATCTCATTTCAAAATACGAGAAAGGTAATTCTTCTTCTCAAACCCTTTCTCAAAATATTTTAACTCCTGTGGCTACCCAAAGTAGCTCACAGATTGTTTTATCCCAATCAAAAATAAAGTCTTCTGAATTTCTTACAAAACCCACTTTTCAAAACATCTTGACTATTGAAGATGGCTTTTATAATAAAAATCCTTTTATAGCACTGCAAAACCATTTTCCAACAAACTGGTTTTTTAAACCTTGGGATCTTTCAAAACCCCAAGAATATTATCAAACTATTTTGGAATTCACCGGTTCAGCAGAATTCAAGCACTTCCACCATAAAGGTGCTCATGACCCCTCTTATTCTACCTGTAAAATCCTTAAAGTCCTTCACCCTAAAGATTGGGGCCAAGATCTTTTTAAGCCCAAAACCTTCCCAATAAACTTCCAAACCAAGCTCGATTTTTGCCCAACCTTCTCTTATTGGGACTACGAACAAGCCTGGTTCAATACTTTCCTTATTCAAAACCATTTTGCCACCCACTCATGGTTATTCTTCTTAAGTGACCATGCTAATCTTTCCAATTTTCCTTCATGGTTTTCCAGATGGTGGAACAACTATGGTCCTATCCCTGATATCCTTCCTTCTGATATCCGTAATGGGTTCGATCTTTTTGAATCTCATTACAAACCCTCTACTCCTGAAAAAAGGTTTTCTTTCCTGTGCCTTTATTGCTCTAAATTTTTTGTGCCATGGGTTTCTCAGTGGTATCTCGATTATTCTTCTAATAATGGCATTATAGTTCTCCAAAGAAAATTTAAAGTAAAATGGTGGAATTCCTACAGAATTCCAGAAAAGATTTCCAAGACAGCAATCTCCGAGTGGCTCCAAAAGCATGGGTTTATTGGAAGTTCTCCCTCTCAAACAAACTTTCTTGCTCAGAAATCCCATGCCAGTGCGCTTCTTGCAGCTGCCAAAACAGAAGAAGAGTATTTCAAAATAATGCAACAGTTAGTCTTATCGCGGACTACACCTTCTGCAGCTTCTAGCCATTCTGAAGAGTCCGAGCCCTTCATAGATTTGGGTAATGACAATGAGGATGACTGTTATGGTATCTTTAGCCCTATTAAGCCTACAGGCTAATAAGGCCTTGTATAGCTCCTATTCTGTAAAAGAATTATATATTTCGTTTAGCCCAATGGGTTGAAAATCCTTAGTGACGGCCCATGTAAAAGTTAGGGTATTTAAAAAAAAAAAAAAAAAAAAAAAAAAAAGTATTTTAATTTTCTGTATTTTCCAGGTCACCAAGTTTGGGACACACTTGGACAGCACTCAGGCAAATTTGACTTCTATGTCAGATACTCCCCTCCTGACTCTGCTCAGATTCCACTCCACTCTATCAGACCACAAGGATGGGGCCCCGGCTTCTTCTTTCAAGACTTGATAAGTGGATCTCCACTAAAGTCAGTTCACGAAATTAATAAAGACAGGGGGTAACCATTCTCCCTCCAATCACGGATGCTTCAGAATCTCCTGCTGGCCCCTCTCACATGGGCATCTTTTTCCTAAAGAATCCCGTGTCTCTACAGCCTCTCCTCTCCAGCTCTATATAAAGAGAACCAAAAGGAAGAAAGAGGAGGCAGATAATTTTAGCAAAAAGAAACATTCTGTAAAGACCAAGAGAGTCCGAAAAGCTTAGCTTTCCTCTCTAAGTAAAGTAGTTTAAAATTGGTCACTCCACAAAGTCTGTAACTTTAAGAAAACTCATCTTCTTCTCTGTAACTCCTTTGCTTTGGATTAAAAGGATTCTCTGTAACTTTCCTTTCTCGGATTCTAATAAAGAAAAGAAAAATTTCCTTTCCTGTAAGATTATTTTCTTATGTTCTTACATTTATAGTTCTCTTTATGCTTTATTTACTTTAAAGATTTATTTATTTTCTTAAGTATGCTCTGTGCTCGCCTAAGCAATTAGGATCTTGCACATCAGAAATCTGTTTTATCACTGTTCACTATCTTGCCGCATACATTGTTGGATCGGTAACCTCCCTTGGAGAGTGAGACCGACACTTGCTCACTTGCTCTTGCTTCTGCATCATCACTATCTTTTACCATACAAAAAACCTTATAGGAAACCCTTCTTTAAGAAAAATAAAGAATCCCAAACCAAGAAAAGAGACCTCAAAGATGTCACCTGCTACAAATGTGGCAAAAAAGGACATATCTCTAAATATTATATATATATATATAATTATATTTCAATAGAATTTAGGTTTAATTAGGAAATATTGTTAGTTTAGAGTTTTAATTAAGTCTTTATTTTTTTTGGTTTAAATATTAATTAATATTCCTTTGTAGGAAGTTTGGAAAAGAATTCCCATAATTCAAGAATTTGGCATGACACGGTTATGGCATGGGCATGCTTGTGCCCGTGCCATGCACTAGAATGAAGGACAAAAAAACACGACTTCAACACGGCCATGTACAGGTTGTGCCCTTGTTTGGATCTCAAGGAACCTTTGTTGACCTTTACATGATCAAGGTTTTTACTTTAAAAATCAATTTTTATCTACTAATATGTGTGTTTAAATGTGTATTTTAGTTAGGTTCAAGACTACACTCATTAGGTTAAGTTATGGAGCTCAAATGTGCCAAAAAACATGAAGGCAAGGATGTTTATGGGTGGCATCACGATCATGAGCATTCTGACGAGCCAAATAAGAGTTGAATTCATGTAATTTAGAGTGGCAATGGCCCTCACGATCTTCCTTATGATCATGACCATCATTCTCATAATCAAGAGCATCCTAATCATAATATGGAGCAATTTGGACTCAAGTGAATAAAAGAAGGCAATAGTGCTCACGAGCATGGTCATGGTCATAACAAGGACTATGAACACCATTATTAGCATGGTCATAGTCATGACCAGGACCGCAAGCACCATGGTAACCTTTGTAATAGTTATTTCACAACTCCAACGTCTATGAAACTGAAGGTCACGATCATGACACCTCCCCTCATGATCATGAGCATCATTTTTCCTCCAAAAAGTGAAAGAAATATTAAATGAAGATAAAAGTTTGTCGGGGATGAAAATCAAAGCTCCAACAGCCATAAGCTCAAGACATCATTTTAAGAGTTAGAGACTTTGAAGAGCGAATTTATTATGTAAAAGTCATTGAGATAAATTTATTTCTTTTACAATTCCTCTTTGTATTCTTTGTTTATAAATAAACTCTTGTTGAATTTATGTATACCCTTCTTGTGAGAGTTGTGTTGTGTGTTAGAGTTAGGTCTCTTCTTCATCTCTTTCTTAGGTTAGAAAAAGCAAAGTGAGAAGGATGAAGGAATTCAAGCGCTGATAGGTCTTCATCAAGCTTTTATTATATTAAGGGATATTTAAAAGATTTATTATTCATTCATTAACACTTTTGGAAGCAATAAACAAGGGTGACTACAAGGATTGAAGAAAAATAGTGCAAGATTTAAGAGTTTTATCAATTCTTTCTTCTTTATCTTTAACCTTTTATTATATTTGTGATTTTTTCCAAAAGAACAATGTGTGGCTAAACATGTTTTAGGGTTTAGGTTAGAAGTAACTATTTTATAATGTAATTGAACACAAATCTTTCATTAATTTGATTTTTAATTAATTCTATATGTGGTGCTTAATTTCTTGCTTTCATTTTAGGCTTGTTTGATTGAATTTTTATGAGTAAATTAACCAATGAGAGTTAGAAAATTTTGTGGCTTTTGACTCGTAGGATTTAGATCACTCGATTACGAAAGTAGGTGAGCTCTTCAGGGGTAAGCTAATTGTTAAGAAGATTAATGAATTTTTATTAACTTTTTAATCATGAGAGTAAATTAAATTTTATTCTTAATATGTTTAATTGACTTGTTAGGATAATTCAATCGATAGAAGTTGGATGAAGTTGAAAGATAAATTTTCATATGCTTATATTCAAGGGGTAAGAAATTTGCAACAAAATGTTGTGTTGACTCCATTAGTAAAATTTGATGTCCATGCCAAAAGTGTAATAATTATATCTCTAAAAGTTTAATAAAAGTTAATAAGATATTTTTCTTAATGGGATACTTGAAGATCATGATCAACGGATACACCACAATGAGGCTTCTAAATCAGATAATAACGATTAATATGATGTTTTTGAAATAAAACAAATACATAATATATTAAATAAAAAATAATTAAAAACAGGTGCAGTATAAATTTACGATTAGTTATATTTAGTTCTTGAACTTTTATTGAATTAAGATAGATTTTTTTGAGTCATTATGTTTTTATTAAAATAATATGTATAATAACTAAATATTTTTTTGAATAAAAATATATTTAATATATGTTATATAATTTAATTTATAAATAATTTGTAAACCATTTGGTACAGTATGGTAACAAATGAAGATTATGAGGTTCAAAATTTTTAATACTTTCGACACTAAGTATCTGTATTCTTACATAAACAAAATCGTAATTGTTTTTGGAAGAAAAACATAAAATGTAGTAATTTATCTAGAAAATATAAATAAAAATACATAATGAATTTATAGTATAAATATTAATTTCTGAAAATATACATCTCAATATACAAATTTTTTAAAATTAAAGTTTAATGGATATTTTAGTATGCAAATTATAATTTAAAAATTTCATTTAATTAAATATTCAATTGTATTGTATTTTTTAATTTATCAATAGAAGTAAATTTATTTGTATCATATAAATTATATACATCAATATTATATTCGATTTTTCAGTCCAATATAAAATTAATACCAAATTATATATCTAATTCAAGTTCAAAATTAAAATTTTGTAACTCGGACTCTCAATAAGGTTTGATATTTATTTTCATCTTGTACTAAATCCTAAGTATAATAATCCCTCATTATTCGTTTCTATCTCTTATTTATTTATTTTGAGTTTATAATATATTTCCAATTAAAAGGATTGGCATCTTTTAACCTGTCGATGTGGCATCTTTAGATGGGTCCTCTGTCACCACGCTGAACCAACATCAAGAATCAAGTTCTAGTAGTTATGCCACAACTCAATTTGCGAAAAGTAAAAAATAAAAAATAAAAAAATAAAAAATAAAAAGGCCAAGATTAATTTCCTCCCATTATTACCAAAAGGGTGAGAGAATTTTTTTAGAAAAAAAAAAAAAGCAAAAGCATCTCAAGATTAATTTGATAACCTGACATGGGTCGTTTTGAGACGTTCAATTGCATATCAATGCACTAAAAAGGTTTCAACTTTTCTTTAGTCACTTTTTTTCACATTTTGGCTGAAAATTTGGACTTTTGGTTGGTTACTTTCTTCACACATTACTCAATTTTTTACTCCGCAAACTTTGCAAAAGAACCTAAGCCCGGTTTAATTGTAGATAATAATTTTCTGTTTTCTAACACTTATTTTTTCAAAAAATTAATTTGTTATTTTTTAAAAAAGAATGTAGAAAATTTAGAATATTGTGTTAATTTGTTGAATTTAGAAAACTGTTTTTCAATTTTAAAATTATATTAATTATTATAATATAATATTTCTTTTTTACATATTGTTATGTTAATTATTATAAAAAATAATTTTTTTATGTTTCTTTAGGTTATTAAAAAAATTATCCTTTCAAAAATAAAAAATGATTCTAAAAAAATTGTATATAAAATCTATTGCTAAAAAAATAGGTAATAGTGAGGGATTATAATGTTATTTTTTGTATATACAATTATTATTTTTTATTTCAAAAAAAATTAAAAAAATTATGTATTTAAATTCATTGCTAAAAAATAGGTAATATTTAACGGTTTAACTATTACTAAAATAGATAAAATGATGTATATATGTTCAAACTCATATACAAAGAGACATTTACATTGCAACAATTTAAAAAATAAATAAAAAATAGCAAAAGTGATTGATTAGGAATTGAACTATAATTAAATTATATAAATCTCTGTGTTTTTTAAATGGAAAACAATATAAATTAGTTTCTAAATTCAATTAAAAATTTTGAAAATGAAAACTGTTTTCTTTTGTAAATATTTAAAAAATTGTAGCATTTGAATATAAAACTTTATTTTTCATTTTTCATAGAAAATTTTTCTGAAAAGCGCCTATTGTTTTCCACAAGTAAACAACCCCTAATTTTTTTCTACAAAAATTACTTTTTTAAATAATATATATATAATGAGAAGTAATAATAGATTTAACTCCATAATAAAAATGTAAATAAAATTAAAGTGATAGTAAACTTATCAATATGCCGATAGTTAAATTTTTAAAAAAAAAATTATTGAACGATCATAATTTTTATAATTTTAGCATCTGTTATCATGAAAAATTATACAGTGATTTTCGACCATCAACTCATTGAAAGATCAAATTAATTAGAATGGACAATTAATTAAAACAATAAATTCTAAAAACTTAAAAAATGAGTGAACCTGTCATTTAATATTTTAAGAAGATCATATCTTGTTTTAATGTAATTAATTTGGCCTTCCAACACATGATAAATCGGCAGTTCATGACGAAGCCGCAATATCGGTGGGTAAGATTTGGAGCATTTTCAGGCACGATTCTCCACTTCAACAATGGTGTGGAAGATTAGGATGGTAACTGGTAACAGAACAAGGGCAGCATACTCAATGCAGAATGCAACTGTTTTTACTTGTTTAGCGGCAAAATGAGCATGGAGGGATCACCTTCAAGTGGAAGATAAGATTATATAGTTGCAAAAGCTATGCAAATAGGTAATGAATTGGGTCCACTTAAAAGTATGAATTTTGTGAGACCTAAATCTCAATAATAGCAACTCTGCATGCCTGTAAAGAGATGAAGATGGGCCACAAAATAAATAATATTCAATCAAAATCTTTACCATTAGTGAGTTGCTATAATCATTTTTCCACCTTAAAAAGGCTTTTTAGTAGCCGCTAGTTAAGGGGGCTGATTGAACCAAGTTCAACACCGTTTCAAATTGACCGAAAAAAAGACCACTCCTTTTTTAATTGACTAGAAAGTTCTTCCAAGAAACCAAAAAAAAGTCAAGAAAGAACTGATCTTTGATTATCTATGAGTTGTAACTATGTAATCTTTGATTATTTCTCACACCTTTTCTTCTTAACTTTTTTAATTGTGTTGAAAGGAGTTATATCAACTTTTAACTTTTTTTTTAATTTAATACTTTAGGTCATTATCAAATAAAAAATGTTTTCCAAATAATTAGTACATTGATAGATGTTAAATTATTATTATTTTATATAGTCTAACGGTTTAGTTCATAGAACATCATAAATTTAATTTTCTTTCTCCTTCCCTTCCAATTGTAAAAAAAAATTAAAATTGATAAAAAAATTATTTTAATCTTAAAAAAGTATGATAAGCTATACGAAATATATTTTTTGGTATTCTTTTTTTTTTAAAAAAGTTTGTGGAGGAAAAAAATCCAACCATTAACTTAATTTTTAAGAAAGTTAACTATTTAATTACACTACTCAAATGAGCACTAGAACTCGTTTATAAACCATCATCAACAATCTTTGAGCTTTAAATTGAACTCATTTCAGTGCATTAAATCCTTAATGGGTGTGCCAATTTTGGCCTAAGTGGGAATTTTCATTTCTTACTTGAAAGGATTGAAAACAAGAAAATGTCAATCTCACCAAGAAATTCACTCCTAATTAAGTTTGTGGGGGGTGCACTCTTATTTTGTATGTTCATTATTGAAATACTTTTTAGAAGTCTTTTTTTTTCAATTAAATGATAAAATTCATATTTTCTATTTCAAAATAGCCGTAAAACTATTAAAATTATTTATACTAATTAAAAATAATTGTTTAACTTCTGTCCAAAGTTAAAATGGCCAAATATACAGTTTATTCCTAGAATATTCAAATATCTTTTAACATTCATAAATTCTTAGTTTAATTACTATTTTTTAAATTTTTATTTTTAATTTATTATAAACATTATATTAAAACAAACAAATAATAAAAAATAAATTAAAAAAGAAGAGTTGAGTTAAATATAAAATCAAAATATAATAAATTTTAATTAAAAATATCATGTTGGTTTTATTTTTTTAATTTTTATGTGTTTAAAAAGTCGGCAATGATATGCATGAGCATGTTTTATCTAATAATGATTTATGTTAACAAAAGTAGAAAAAAAAAAAAAATATATATATATATATATATATATATATATATATATATTATAAAGCAAAAAGTTAAGAACAATTGTTAAAGTGTGTAATAGATTAAAATAAAAGTTTATGAATCTTTAGTATTAAAATTATATATTAGCAAAGTTAAAATTGTTAAAAGTAAGTGAAAACACGTGACATTGCCATGTTGAGTGGTCCAATTTTACCGTATAACATCTCAGATGGCTCTCGTCATCATTGCCTCATTACACGACAACTGATCATTGCTGCCAAACACGCCTTTCTTTCTTAGAATTTTCTAGGCATTTTTTAAAGCAACGTATTTTTAACAAAATAAAATTCAAAATCTTTTTCAAATTTTAAAAACAATTATATCTAATATAGATAATTTTATATATAAAAAAATAATAAGTAAATTCATAATTGTTTTGATGTTCAAAAAAATTCATAATTGATATTATCTAATAATAATTACAAAATTCAAAATCAAATTTTTATGAAATTTTTTAAAATTTAATTTATTAATATATATATATATATATATATATATATATATATATATATATATATATATATATATTAACAACAGGTGGTGATTATAAGTATGAACATAACCTAGCATTGGTGTGTTCCAACTTACAATTCTTTTTCTATGGATTTTTGTTTCAAATATTAATGGTATAATATATCAATAATATTAATAATATAATTAATATAATATTTAATAATAAATGACTTTTTTAATATATATATATTAAGTTCTAAAATTTTTAATTTAGAAATTTTATAAGTATTTTTCTTCATAATTCAACGTTCATTTCTAAAAAATTTATATATTAAATTATTAAAATTTACAATATTTTTATATAAAAAAATTTTATATTAATATATATTTCTATTTCATCCAAAAAAATATAATTTTATTATTTCTAAAATAGCATTCTTCTATTTCATCAAAAAATATATTTTTTATTTTTCTTTCAAAAAAAATGTCTTCTACTTTACTTCAAATATCTCTACAAGTGTTTTTTTTTTTCATAATTTAACACTTATTTCTAAAAGGGTTATATGTTGAATTATTAAATCACAATATTTTTTTATAAAAATATAAATTTTTTTTTTATTTTATGTAAAACATGGAACACTTAAAACATTACTCTTTTTATTTTCATTAGCATTATTTTTTGAACTATTTTCTATTTTTTATTTTATTTATTCAATTATTATAAAAGCCCTAAAGTACTTTATGAAATGAGTTACAAAATTATAAACTTAACAATTAGCTTAGTTTGAATTTCTAAAATGGCATTGAAAGCTTTTATTATAAATTAATCGTGAATTCGCATAATGTACGGACTATAAAATAAATAATTTAAATAAAATGTTAATTAGATAAATTTAAAATAAAATATATTATATCAATTTATTTTTTAAATTTTTGTTATCATACTTTTTTAGTTATAATATGATTAATTTTTAAAATTATTAGATTAGTATTAAAAAATATATAATAGTGTATTAGTTAAAAAATAATGCTAAGTAATTATTATATTTTTAATTTTTGAAAAAAATATTTGAGTAATTTAAGATAGAAAAATATGTAATGTATAAATATTGAGATGTGTGTAATGGTGCTTTAGTTAAAAAATAATAGTAAATAAATATGGTAAATATTTTACTTTTAATAAAAATTTAAAATTTTTAATGGTTTGATACATTAATTTTTAAAGTAAATAATTAAATATGAAAATAAACACTTATTCAATTTTTTGTTTAATCATTTTAGAGTTTAACATATATATATATATATATATATATATATATATATATATATATATATATATTGTTATTATTATTATTATTATTATTATTCAAATTTCTAATTTCGTGATTGAAGTATCAATTAAATAGTTCAAGCTTCAATTAAAAAATTTAAAGTTTTAGCATTATCAAATCCCTTCCTTTTATGTTATATTATAGGCATTCAAAATCTCTTAGGATTGTGTTGAAACTTAAGGAAAGGAAATTTGAAGCTTTTTTTTGCTTTGAATAGGGTACAATATTTGATTTCAAATCCAATCTTTTTAAGGGAATGAATCAACTAAAAACGCAAAGCAAATAAATGAATATCGACAAAAAAAAAAAAAAAAAAACCAGTAAAGTTTTCTGACCATATTAGCACCAATATATACATAAGAATTTAAAAAATTTAAAAAGCTTCTATTTGTAATATTTTCAGTAATTCCATAAACTTTAAAATTCTAAATAATTATATTTGCACAAATTTAAATTTTATTTATTATTTTAAACAAAAAGTAATATATATATATATATATATATATATATATATATATATATATATATAATGTCTTTAATGTTCAGAAACTTTTGAGTTTTTTAAAAATTTCAAATTGGATAAATATATTTTTTCTTATTTTGAAAATAAAGAAAATAAAGAGAATGAAAATTCCCTAATTTATGGTATCATCAAAAGCTGTAACACGGAATGTTTGACACGTATTCTATTCTCCCTTCATGCACCGACTTCCTCTTTCCACATGTCTCTTTTTCTTCAAATATAAAATAAGAAACAAAATTACTAAAAAACCTTTGACATTTGATACAATTCACAATTACATATTTATGTTTTTTTTTCTTTCTAGAAAAATTCTTCAACTTTGATGCTTGCTACACTTCTCTCATATTAATTAAATAATGCACCTTAATAATCCCTTCTTTTGTATTACATATTAATCTCTAATTACTTAAATAAATAATTTTGATTTTAAAAAATATATTGAAACATTAAGTAATGTCAAATGCAAAAAAATATGAAATAATATAAAACAACTAAAACATAAATAAAAAATTTAGTTACTATTTTTCGGAATTTTTTTCTTTTTATAAATTATATTAATAAAATTATTTTTTTGAAATAAAACTATTTTAATTTGAAAAGTTACAAAATAATAGCAATAGCCCCTAAGATTTTTTATTTTTAAAAAAGCTGATAAATTTTAATCTAATGGTCAAAAAATTTTCAAAAACTATATTGGTAGGGAGAGTTTGGTAATTTTATAAAAGTCTTTCTCTCGCCGAACTTTTTTTTTTTTTTCACACATACACGCCACACTTCCTTATTTATCTTCAGAAACTAACCCACTTCATTTCCTCTCACTCTTAAGTCTAAAAAAGCCACTCACGCTGCCCAATATTTAATCCCATTTTCTTTTCTCTACAGTTACACACTGAGGAAAAGAAAAACAATGGCATCATCAACCTCAAATCTCTCTTTCTTGTTCTGCATTTACTCCATTTTCTCAATCTGGGTTGTTTCTGGTGCTACCCATCATCATGGAGCCGCACCAGCACCTAGTGTTGATTGTTCTAGTCTAGTGTTGAACATGGCAGATTGTTTGTCTTTTGTATCAAATGGTAGCACAACAGCAAAACCAGAACCAACTTGCTGCTCTGGTTTGAAAACTGTTTTGAAAACTGATGCTGAGTGTCTCTGTGAAGCTTTTAAAAGTAGCGCTCAATTGGGTGTTGTTTTGAATGTCACAAAGGCTCTTTCTTTACCTGCCGCTTGCAAGCTTCATGCCCCTACTGTTTCCAACTGTGGATGTTAGTCTCTCTTTCATTCTTTTATCACTTCCTTTACAAGGGTTTTCAATTTTTGTTTGTTGAATGAATGATCTTATTGGGTTTCTTTGGTTTTTTGTGTTTGGCAGTGGCTATGACTCCTGCTGGTGCTCCAGGTATGTTCTGATCTGTGTTTTGTTTGTTTATTTATTTCTTTCTCGATTCTGGGTTCGTTTGGGTTTTTTCTATTATGAAAATGCTTTCTTTCTTGCAATCCATATCCATACAGTCTAGAATGTGAATAATAAATATGATCATGTATTTGTTTATCTGTTGCAGACATGCTCTGCTCTGTTGCAGACATGCTCTGCTCTGATCTTGCTCATCTGCTGCATGTCTTCTGTTTTTTTTTTTTTAAATAAAGTGATCAAATTTTTTAAAGAAGGTTCTTGTTGTTTGTGGAAATGTGTTTCCTAATATATACTAATTCTGAGTTTTCTTGATTTTTCAAATGGAAAGACAAAGATAAAGGGTAACTGAATCTCTTTTTAAAAAATATTTTGATCTCAACATCTTTTTGAAACGAAAATTTCAAAATGAATTGACTGGTGAAATTTAAGAAAGATATTGCTTTTATCTATAATGACAAAGTGTCTTTATGGTAGAAATGTTTGCAATTTTGCATTTTGTCATGGCATTTTACTTTCAAGATGTTAACTTATTATGAAATGTGTTTCCTCACAAATGCTAATTGTCAGTTTTCTTGATTTCTCAAATAGAAAGAGTAACTGAATGTGACTTCAAAATCAATTCGAAGAGTTTTTTCATCTTATCTCTTTTTGAAACAATAATTCCAAAATGAATTGACTACTGAGAGTTAAAAAATAAAAATCTTGCCTTGCCTTGTGTCACTAAATGGAAAAAATGACAAAGTGCATTCACTATATCTAGCTCTTACGTTTAAAGAGAGTGATTTTGTGGGTAGCAATGTTTTAAATTTTGCGTTGTCATGGCATTTTGATTTCAAAATGTTAAACTTCTTCTTATGTATTTGGTTTGTAGGTCTACCACCATCATCTGCTGCTGTACCTACTGCGTTTCCCAGCACTGGTCAGCTACCTCCAGCACCATCTCCAGCAGAAGGAGGTGTTCATGGACTAACAATCTCAGCTGCATCTCTAGTCATTGGCTTTGTAGTTGCATCATTCTCTAGTTTTTGAAAAGATTGCAGTACCATTTTGTGTCTGAGGGGAAGATGATCATATGAGGAACTAATTTGATGTAGTTTAAATTTGAGTATTTTGGGTTCCTGAATCTTTTGCAGTGATTCTCTTTATGAGAATGTGACTGAAAGTAGATATGAATTCATTTTGTGGGTGCTTAAGACTTGTGTTATGTTTGGATGATATCTTATATATATATCTATAAAACTTTGATGTTCTTTTATTTGATCACTCCTATGGTGTTTTGTGTGCAGAATGTGGTTCTTCAAAGGGATCTATGCCTAATTTTCTAGCCAAATTGAACAGATTTTGAGCGTCCACTTACAGTTGGTGTAAACCGTAGGGTTTATTAAAATATAAATTTTAAATTAAAATTGTTTGTTATGAACTAAAATAAATTATTTATCAAAAAGTTTTATTTTAATAATATATTTAAATAATATTTTTATTTATTATAATTAATTTTTTTAATACATTTCATATTAAAGTCTTTTGTATTTAAATTATGAGTTGGTTTATTTTAATTTATTTCCAAATATTACCTATAAAATTTTATATAGTTTGAATTATTGGGATTTACATTGAAGTTTAATTCAAGTGACGACAGAAGTTTTTAGTTTTAAAAGGGATAATACTCTAAACTTATGAGAGGGTGTGGACTTATGAGTGAAAGGGATACTACGATAAAATACTTATGAGAGGGTGTGGAATTATGAGAGAGTGAGTGGTTCACAAAATGAATTTTCAAAATATTAGGATCAAATTTTTTTTCCTCACTATGTTTGTGAAACCACCTCTGATAATGGTTGGTAAAAATAGTTTTAAAAAAAAATTAGTGGAATTTCAAATGAATTATAGCTTCATGATGAACTAAATTAACGTCTTTAAAACCAATTTTTCTTTCCTGAAACCAAATTGAGATGAATTGTTATGGTCTTACACAAGTTTTAGAAACAAATTTCATTTGAGAAATTATTGAAAGACATGAGTTAGCATCAATCAAGCATTGGTTTCTAACTGGTGAGCAATCGTCATCGTAGATTGCAATTGCAATGATAACAATTGTTGCCAAAAATGGGAAGATAATGATGTTCATTTTCCTATTTACTCCTGCATCTACAGTGAAACCGGAAGGAAGCTAGTTTGGTGATAAAGAACCATTTTTATGCATTTTAAAATAAGGGAAATATTCAATTTCGCGATATCAAACAGTGAATCGTGGTATCATTTTACCATGATTCCTACTCAAATAAATATAGTTTTTAGTATTTGAGATAAAAATGAAAATAAAATTTTTCTTTTATAAAAATTTAATCGATAATTTTATAAAAGTTTAAAAATTTATTTATCCTTAATTATAACATCGTATTCTGACACATATCGTTGTACTTAAATAAAAAGCTCTCTAGGGCTTATTTATATTTATAGGGCCACATCTTTTGTCCAATGCCAATATGAAGAAGCTATTTTGACCATTTTCATAGAGGACAAAACTTAGCAGTTTCTTTTTTTTTTCCTGTTTCTTTTAATAATTATATAGATAGGGAGCTGGGTTTTGTTTCGGTCCAGCTAATAGACAGCTTCTCCTACATCACTCGTCCTCTCCCCACCACAAACTACAATTTTGTTGAACTTTTTTTTTTAACACTTTATTTAAAATATGAAATTAAGTCGGAGTTGATATTGTTAAGATTGAATTCTATTTAATTTTTAAATTCAAAATTCAAACTCAATTAAGTTTTTTTTATAAACCTCGAACTTAATTTAATTAAATAATTTATATATTCAAGCTCGATTTAATTAATTAAATAAAATTTATAAATTTTTTAAAATATATTTTAAAATATTCATATTCAACTTGATTTGATAAAATATATTTATAATTATATTAAAATAAAAAGGTAAAATGATAAATATATACAAATTCAATTAGTCTCAATTAAGCTCGGAAGTCTATTTTTTTATTTAGTTATAATTATATCTACAAATTAAAATATGTAAATTATAATATAACATGATAAGCGCAGAGACATCTTAAAATGTATAATTCAATCTTATTGCCATTAGTTTATTAAAATTAATTTCATCTCTTTTAAAAAGATATGGACTATCTTATTATGCAGTCCATGAGGCTAGATAGCTTGTTATTCATATTAATAATAAAATAAAATAAATATAAATATAAAACTTTTAGAAAATTATATGTTATTTACTTAAATTTTTAAATATATTTTTACAATTTATACTAAAAGGAATTTAATTTTTATTTTAATAATAAAATAAAATGTATATTTCCCTATTCTAAATTAGTTAAATAAATATTTGGCCAAATATGAACTTTAATTCTTTGTATAAGTCAATGAAAAAGACCCTTAAGAGTAACTTATAGGCACTAAAGGGCATAGTGGGCAAAACTTTTATTTCATTTTATTTTGTTTAATTAATTTTTTTGGACTATATATATATATATAGGAGCCTAGATAAAAAAAATTACAAAAGGTCTTCATTTATTATTATATAAAAATGACCAGCTGTAGGAAATGAGAATTCTTTCAAATCTGGAACCTGTAGCAAACTTTAAAATAAAATGCAATAATAATATAAAAATATGTTAGAATTAAAACTTTATTTAATATAAGAACAAATCTTAAATATCATATCAGAATAAAAATATTTCTTCATATCACTAGACGTCCCACAAAGAATATAGTGTGCATTATTAAATGTCCCACAGGGAATATAAGGAAACTCATTATCATTAGATGTCCTACAGGAAATATAGTGTGCATCGTTAGACGTTCCACATGAAATATAATGAAATTCATCATTGCTAAATGTTCCATAGGAACTGTAACAGACTTTCAATTCGTCATCACTAAATATCTCACAGGGAATATAGCGAAACTCATTTGCATAAAGTTCATTAGACATTCCGTAGGAAATATAGTGAGACTTGATCAACATTACATTCACTTAAAATTGCACAGCAATTTAAGCATCAACCTATCAATTAGGATACAACTAGGTATCTTAATTCTTTCCTTCAAAATTGTGTACTTCTACTGCTTTACAATAATTTATCAAGCAAATAGTGACAAAAGGGGGCAACTGTAAACACCCAATTTCGTGATGCAATTATGCATAGTGCGACAAAAGCCCCTATGATAAAAAATTAATCGAGAAATTGATCTCTAGCATTGAAATTTGAGATTTTAAGGAATAAATTATAATATTTTTTTGAACCTAATTGTAAAATTGTGATTTTAGAAGTATTTTTTAAAAAAATTTTCTTTTTCAGGATTGCATAAGCAAAATGCCAGTTGGCATTTAGCTAATGCCGACAAGCATTTGCCTAATGTCGATCGACATTAAGCAAATGTCGGTCAACATTAGCCAATTGGCATTAGGCGAATGCCGACCGACATTACAGAGTATTTTTAATTTCTCAGTATATTCAGTCATTTTTTAGTATTTTTCTATTCATTGATTGGTTGAAAATTAATTCTAAATATTTTCTTAAAAGATAATTGTGGTTTTACATGTTCAAAACGCGTAAAAATTTTGAAAAATTAAGAGATAATGTTAGTTCCTGGAATGGAGGAAGCTAGTTCGCAGGTCTCTGCTTTAAAAAGCCAAAGACTACATGAGTGAGGCCTCTTGGCTCCTGACTGCATAGAAACCCTAAAAATCACAGAGAAAAAAAAAAGTTTTCTTCATTGCACAAAAAAGTACAATCTTTTATTTTCAATAGTCGAGAAATTAATAAACGCATAGTCAATTCTCAAAACATTAACAATCTCAATCTAAGGGGCATTCAAACAACAATTACACAACATCTTCTACTTTTCTCTTTCCTTTTCTTTTAATTTTATTTTCTTTATTTTATGTTATTTTAATGATTCATTACTAACTATTTTTTTTTATTTTGATTGATGTCTTGTGATGCTCTAGAGGGGAGATTGGAGATATGTGATTTTTTGACAGTGAATGTTGAAGAATCCATGGAATGTCATAGATTAAAGTCTGTAAAAATCCTGTAGGATTTAGATTTTTTATTATTTCTCTGTGTTATTTGATCATTTACTGCTTATGAGTTGTAATTAATTTTCTTTTAATTATCTACACTGTAGGTTGAAATAGCCCCAATAGTGGGAAAATAGTAGAATTCTAATTCTATGCACTGAGTTGATTAGTAATTAGGGTTTCACTGGGTAAAAATCAATTAAAATCAATGATGGTTGTAGATTAATTTAGGGTTGCATGTAAATTGATTTAGGTTTTTTTTTTTTTAGAAAATCATTAAAATATATGTTTGATCTATTTTTTGTGTTTTATTTGTTTTGGGCTTATTTTTTTTTATGTTTCTATCCTTTTGGGCCCCAAGTCCACAATAAGTTCAAACCCACTAAATAAAATAGACTTAAAATGGTTTATGTTAATTAATTAAAATCAATTTAGGCCCATTAGGTTAATTTAGACTTAGGCTCATTTTTAACTAAAATTAATTTAGACTTAGCTTAGCCTATTTAATTTTATTTTCTTTAAAATAAATAGATTTAGACCCATATTTCACGTAAAATAAAATCAAGTTAGACTATGCTTGCTTATAAAATTCAATTTCTTTAAAAGTTATAGATTTAGGCCCACCTTTAAATAATTAAAATCAATAGACTTAAGCTCACTAACTAATAACAATGTAAGTCCACCTTTAGTTCATTTTCATTTGTAAATAAAAATTGTAAATCTAGCTAACTTTCAATAAAATTAACCTAGTTTAGACTTAGGGACCATGCGCTTGAATGCATTTTTTATATGTGATTTTATTGACTAGATGTCTTAGTGTTAGATGGATATTCAATAGGGTTTAATAAAATTGCATGTAATTAGAGAATGAAGTAATAATTTATAAAGTAATTCTAAATGAACACGACACTAAGAGAAGTTAGTATTCCATTCCCAAAATCTTTTGGTTGTGGTGTTAACTTTCTTTTAGAGAATTAAGTACAACCTTTCGATTTGTCCCAGTTATTACCCTGGGTGGCGACTACTCATTTTCACGCCATGTTTTTATGACAATGGTTAGTATGTTCTCTAGGGCCCTGAGCCCAAACAGTATCGCAGTTGCTAAAATTTTGGACGTGCACTAAACCCGCCATCTACAGGTATGACACTAAATATTTATAAAAAACCGAATCGAGAATCGTACCAAATCATATCAAAACCGTACCGAACTAAAAATCGAATATAGTACCAAATATTAATTTAATAAATAATATATAAATATGAATAATAGTAGTGAACTTAAGTATATACTTTTTATTGTGTTATTAAGTAGTTTATATTGAGTAGCATATGTATAATAATATATGATAAAAATTAATATGTTTTATGTTTAAAATATAATAAATAAATTACTAACAAAATATTTGTAAATAATAATAATAATAATAATAATAATAATAATAATAATAATAATAATAATAATTATTATTATTATTATTATTATTATTATTATTCAATTGACATATAAAAAAATAAAATGCTTATTATATTACAATTTAAACTTAAAATATGAAAATAAAAAAAATTATATTGTATAGTTTTAAATAATTGAATTAATAAATAAGAATGTGAAATGCCAATTACAACATAATCTAAACTCAAAATATAAGAAACAAGAGAATTATTATCATTATCAACAACAAGTAAAATTATGGAATACCCATTATATATCAATTTAAACTAAAAATATGACATTATATGATTTCAATTTGTATAATTTATTATTAAAATATATTATTATTATTATTATTATTATTATTATTATTATTATTATTATTATTATTATTATTATTATTATTATTATTATTATTATTATTATCATTATCATTATCATTATCATTATCATCATCATCATCATTTTTAGTAAGTGATCTAATGTTTATTGATATTATTTAAAATAATGAGTTAAATAATATTGTTATAGTTATTTTTTATATTACATATTAATATATAAACATATATTATAAATAATCAAAACAACATAGTCTTACCAAAAATTACATCGTTTTGATTAAAGTAAGTAATAATGTTAGAAACAAAAATAAGAAAAGGACCATTTTTATTAATTAAAATATATTGTTACTATTATATTTAATAACATTTTTTTTAAAAGACATTTAATAACTTATTAATTATTATTGTTATTAATTAATATAGTTCTATTGATATCATTTAAAATTAATGAGGTAATTAGTATTATTATAATTATTATTTTTATTGTATGCTAATATATATAGACATATATTATACATAAACAAAACAACGTAGTTTTGCCTAACACTACATTATTTTGATTAAAGTAAGTAGTGATCTTACAAATAAAAATAAGACAAGTTAAGTCATTTTTATTAATTCAAATATAATATTATCTTATTATATTTAATAACTTATTAATGAAAATATATACAATATATAGTTAAACATACACAATAATTTTAAATATATGTTTACAAAAAATGTATAAACATATACAAACTTTTACTATTTATTTGTTAGTAATAAATAATGTAAATTTGTGTATAGCATAAATTCCTGAATTTCCATTTTAAATCATATCATACCGATCCATTCCTAAAGAACCAAATCTAAGTACCAAACTGCTATGAAAAATAGAATAATACTGATATGAAGATTTTTAAATTTGGTATTGATATTGAAAATTTTCAAAATTTAGTACAATAAATGCATCTAGCTTATGAGTCAGTTGATACTCCATGTATTCTAACCTATCTCTAGGATCTAAAACATTCACAATAAATATCAGCAAGTTCATTTTTTAGGGATCCCCCCATTTGGCTTTTAATGAAAAAGCCATTGATCTTTTACTTACATCATCACAATTTTTCCACTCATGTAATATACAAAACATATAAGATATTTCAGTGATAAAAGAGTTTGTTGTAATATATCGAGAACCAGAGATTCTCAAAGTCATCTAAAAAAATGCTATAAAAAGACAACAAGTTGCTTAATTGAAAGCCAATCCATGTAATCAGGTACATCATCCTTTAGATCTGCCCTAACTGCATGCTCATATTCCTCATATTTTTCAAAAACTTTGTTAAACAAGCAAGTATTTTTTTTAATATAACATATGTTGAATTTCACCTAATAGGCACATCTAGACTCAATGAACATTTACAATCAATACCAATTAAATCAACTAATTCTTTAAACTTATGCAACCTAGCAAGTGAATTTTTAATATACCTAACTGCTTGACAGACATGCTAGATTCTTTTAGCCTTCATTGACAACTAAATTAAGAATATATGTAATACAACGCATATGAACAAACTTAACTCTAATAACAAATGTGCCCCAAGACTTTCATTTTTTTTAAAAAAACCCAAGTGTAATGTCATTTGAAGAAGCATTATCTATTGTCACAGTAAACACATTTTTGACACCCCAATCAAGTAGACAGTTTTCTAAACATTTTGCAATGTACTCACCCCTGTGAGAGGTAATAGGGACAAAGGAAATTATTTTTTTTAGAGCTTCCACTCAGCATTAATGTAATGAGCAGTTATGCACAAGTAATTTTATGCATTGAATTGAAGTCCAAGAGTTAGTTGTTATGTTGACTCTTTGACTTTGGAAATGATTCATGAAAATAGATTTCAAATTAAACCTTGCTTTTAAATATGCATTATAACAGTCTCGACTGACTGTCCATCTGTTAGGTATCTTAAACATAGGATATGCAATTGACCTGAAATAATTGAATCCCTCCCCCTCAACAAATTTAAAGGGGAGCTTATCAACAATCACCATATTAGACAATGCATTTCTAATGGCTTCATTATCAAACTTCCAGGTTCTTAATACACCTATAGGCTCAGAACTATGCACATGAGGTCAGAGAGTTAAAAGGCTCTGTCTAGTTTCCTTAGGGTTAGGGTTTTTAGTGCATATAAGCATATGATTTCTAATGGATGATGTGCCATTTTTTTAGGGTTAACAAATATTTTTTTAGCACAATAAATGCATCTAGCTTTTTCCAACTTGCCTTGCTCATCAAAGATTTTCTCGAAGTGCTCCTATGCCTTACTTCTGCTATCATTGTCCTCCTTTCTTTTTTTTTAAAATTTTTTAGCAACATCTGGTTGCTTTTGGGCTTCCCCATTTTTAGTTTGTTAGGTCTGATCACTAGTAGTAGGTTCACTGCCACTGGGACCTTTTGCTTCTTTTTCCATCTAAGGCATGCATTTGACATGAAAAAGAACAACAAAACTATCATTAGAAGCAGCTTCCACCAAAAGAAAACAATATAACACTCACACAATCCATACAAATCCAGTAAATCTGAAAGCATATTAACAACTCGATTAGGAAATGAATCAGATTAATAACAATTGAGGAAGGTAATTAATTATATTTAGTATTAATACAACAAATAAATATTATTAAAATAACATAAAAATATTTATAATATTATTTATTTTGTAAATTGTAATATTATTAATTTTATTAATAAATATCAATACTAATAATAATAATTATTATTATTTATAAAGTTTATTAATCATAAAATAAATATATAATATAAATATAAACTTAAAAATCAATATATATTTATAGTAAAATCAGAATTTTTTAAAAAGCAATTATCAAATAAAATATGATTAATAAAAAACATAATCTAATTTTTTTAAGGAAATTATTTTATAAATCATTAATACAAACACATATTCGATTAAAGCAATGATCAAAAAAATATATTTACTAATATTAATAATTTGAAAGTAAAAAAAATCATTTTTCACAAATGTATTTTCAAAATATAATTTAATAATTTTAACATAAACAACATCTACTCACAAAATAAGCAAAGCACGGATTAATATCTTTTTTACAGTGATGTTTAAAATGTTGCTCTGACTCAATTGATTGGTATAAAAAATAAAGGAACTTGCTTGCTTCCACTTTAACTTTAACTAATGGATAGATCAACCGCTTTAGGCTTCCACCATTAAGATCTCTTTATGAGATCAAGTAAAAAACTTCGTTGGTTCGACCATTGAATCGATTCACTAGCATATCAAGCAAAACACATAAGAAATAACATAAAATCCATTAAGATCTAATAAAAAAACCACAAAATTTAAACATCAAATAAGAAAAACTCAAATATCTCAAAATAACATTACTAGATATAATTGATATGACTAAGATGGACTTTACATGTTGATTTCATCATTGTCAATGTTATCAATTGAACATTGATAGTAACAAAACCAACAAATCAAGTTTTTATAATGAACAACTTATAGATCAAGCGATTGACTATTTTTTATATACCAAACACCGAGTCAGAGAGATGGAAATCAAACATAGATGATAGAAAAAAGTGTTATTCATCATTCATGTGTCTTTGAGAGAAAGAGACAAGAGATGTGTAATGACTTGTATTTTTATTTATTAAATTAAATATGGAATTATTATTAAATGAGTATTTTAGTAAATTTATTGATTATTAAGAGTATATTTTATATATATGTATACTTTTATGTATAAATATTTGAGAGGAGTTTTATTATTATTATTATTATTATTTGTTAAAAAAAAACCAGCTGTTGATGGACGCGTGGGTGTCCACATTTTATTAAAGTGATTCTGTAGAGTGAAATGGAGAAGTAGCGGGTGTATGGTGGTTGAAGGGGAAAATTTCATTTTAATACTAATTCTTTTCTTTTCTTTTTTTTAAATACCCAAACAAACTCCGATCGACCCTAAATTTAAATTGTAACTTCATCTCACCCTCTTCTATCTCTCTATAATTTTTTTTTTGAAGAAAACACCCAGAAAATGCCCAAATATTCAAAGAAACCGTCAGCCTTTTATACAATTTTATACAATTTAGGTGGGTTTCATGCAACAGGGTTGCCTCCATTATATCCCTCTCATCATCAAGAGTCTATAGGCACTAACCACGCATATGATCTACACCTATAGAATATTTGGCGAATATTTTTAGATAAATTTGGTTTTTATTCCAATTGTTTTATTCAGTATATATTTTAGGTTATTTGAGGTTTTTTTTTTGGTGTTTAAGTAATTATTAAGAACATTTTTGTATATTTAATTTGTCCGGGTAACTCCGGTAATGACCTCAATTTTATGAAATTGTTTTTGGGTTATTTTGTTAAATTGAGTTTGAATTTGATTTTATTAGGTTTAATGGTTAGTATATTATTGAAATTGAGGTTGTGATCTTGCTTACTGTGATTTTTATTTAATTTTTCAAATTTTTCGAGCGTCAGGTACTGTTCACATCACTATTCCGAACAGTCTCAGGTTGAAAATGTTTTATATTTTTAATAAATTCTATTAATTATGTAAAGTAAACTTTGTTAAGGAAGTTTATTGAAATTATGTGTATAATTTTTATTATGAATTTTTGAATGTTTATGTGAAAAAATGAATTTTTGGAAAAATTAGTATAAATTAGTAATTTTTATATTTTAGTTGAAATTATTATTATTTATTATGTTTTTGAAATAATTTGAGTAATAAATAGCATTAAAATAATTTTTATAATTTATTTCCTATTTTTAGCCAATTAATATTAATTTTTGAAAAATAATAGAATAATAAACTTATTTATTGTTTTTAAGCTTAAATAAGTTATTTGATGATTTTGTGATATATTTAAGTAATTTAAATAGTTATTTGCAATTAATGTTTATTTAATTGTAAAATTTGAATTAAGTATGTTATTGGCGAAATTTAAATATAAGCTAGAATTATTACTATTTATCAAAAAATAAATATGTTTTACTTTTCATTATGAAAATAAATTAATTTGTGGTATTTAATAAGATTTTATGGTTTTTGATGATTTTAAAGAAAATTATATTATTTTATTATTTTTGTGAATTGTGGTTCTCGATTGGGCATTTAATGTAGTTCAAGGTGGGGGCCCAACTTGAGACAGGTAGTTTTGTGAATATTCAAAGTGTATTTTCGTGTAGGAACGACTCAAATGTTAGTAAAGAGATGTCCGTTTTACAGAGGAGACTCTGTCGAATTTTCGGTAGATTTCTCATAAAACATGATATTGGCCTGTGTCAAATTTCTAGTTTTGGTTGAGTTATGTCTTTGGTCAAGTCAATTTCGTCACTCTTATAGTTTTTATAATTCCAAGAATTTTCATAAATTTATTTATTTTATTTTATGAGCATGTTTTGAATAAATATTATTTATTTTAGAGAACTCTAGGACTTGAGCTGTAGCACTAGGGCAGTAGAGAACACATCGCCTAATATGCACAACCTGTGAGTTAATTTTATGAAATGTGTGTTGCACGTGTTTTCATTATATGTTCAAGTAATTAAAAATAATAAAGAAATAATTATATGATTGATTTATGAATACATTTATATTATCATATGCATGATCATTTTTTCAACATTAATGAATAGTAATTGAGGACATGCTTATCATATGCATGATGATTTTTTCTACATTAATGAATAGTAATTGAGGACATGCTAAAGGAAAATTATTTCATTTTGTTTGTTTAATTATTATTTAGTTTTTTAATTATCCATTATTTAAATGATTTATTTATTTTATTTAATTATTTATAATTTAAATTGATTTGGAGATAACAGTAGAACGGGCTACCTGATAGATTTCATCAGGCTCGTGTGCGCACCAGTTTGATTGAGAATGAGTGTTGGAGTTTATATGGCTCGGTGATGCTTTGCTCTCGGGCATCATTTATATATTACTGGGGCCGGTGGCTCGGTGATGCTTTGCTCTTAAGAATCGGTAGTTTTTGGATTATAAGAGAGCTGAAAGGCTATTAGAATAATGGTTTAGGTGTTCTACTAGGTTTTTCGTTAAATAATTATTTTATATATATTCATATGGGGATTCTATATTAAACTGATTTAAGGGTTATAAAGAGATTTTATATAAATATTATTGAGAAAAGTAAATGATTTTAATAATTATAATTACTTTATTCTATTTTATTTTAACAAAAGGGTTTTAATAAATGGTTTTAAAACTAACATGCATTTTATAAAATTGATTCACTCAATGAGGTCTGATTCTCCTCAACTTATAATTTTTAGGACCTTACAGTTAGCTTTCTAGTGTTCCCCATCTACGTCGGGTTTGTTCTTAACTGGTTGCACTATGTATGTTGAATTAAAATATGTATTGTATAACTAAATTCTAGATACTGTAGTAGTTAATTAAAGAACTTGTATTATTTGTATGCTGATTTTATCTGACTTGAGATGTTGTTGTGTTTGAAGAATATTATTATATGTATTTGGTTTTGTACATTTATTATCAGTTTATTGTTAAGTGTATTATTCTTAATTTACGAAAAAATTTTAAAGCTTACTATGAGTTTTGAGTACTTTATGTATTCCCATTCCCTAGTGCCGATCACATACCTTTCAATTCGGGGTGTGACAAAGTTAGTATCAGAGCTAATGGTTTATTAATTGATCTTTGGGTCATTGGAATATGTATTTTCTTGGACTACTACAGTGATTAAGTTGATAAATGTCAATTTTTATTTCTAGAATTCCACGTGTATGTCATTTCCACGTATATTCCATGTTTGAATCTTGTTGGTTTCCTTATTTTTTCAAATGAGGTGAACGTGAACTATTTCTACCATAGAGACAACATATAGTGATAAGCAGTCCTTTTGAGTTGAATTTTTTATTTGAGTATCAGCCCCTATTCCATATGTCTAGTATAGAGGTAGGTCAAAGGCAACTGTAACTTAAAGGCCAGAGCACTTACTATAAGTGGAGCAGGCAATTTCAAACTAAAACTTAAAGCACTTGTGGCTAGTATAGTTAGGATTGATGAGGGCTTGGTAACACTTAACCAAGCATGACACGTGTTTAAATATGCTTGATGGAGAAATCAGAAGATGTCTAGCATTGATGCAACATGTTTGTACTCTTTGAGGGTGAAGTTGTTAGTTGTGACTGCAGCATAAGATTAGTACATGTAGTCAAATAAGCTTTATATAACTACCGTGACATGGTTGGAGTTTACAGAGTGATTTCCAAGATACTTCTATCCACCTTCAAGGAGGTATAATTTCACATAATGACTATTGTGTAGATCAAGAGAAAAGTGGTTAGTTGAGAAGAACATATATGAACTTTTTAATCTATCACGTCATGTTGTATATGTGATATGGTATAAGAGGAGATTGGTACAATTGTATGTTACAGGATTAAGTTTAGTATATATATTAGCATCTGAGTTAAAGAATGGAATCTAGAAAGTTATTTACGGATTCAATCCTTTATGGTGTAATTGATTTAGGCATGATTTTAGGAATGGATTTGTTAGCTTAATATTATGCTACTCTGGATTGTTGAGAGAAAAAGGTGAGACATTATGCACCTATAATTGCTAGGGATTTTTAGGACACAACTATAAGTGCATATAAAAGTATGATTATTTATTTTTTCTTTGATTTTGATTTAAGATATAAATAAGATTGAGTTTTGTGATGAAGATGCTTTAAAGAATTGGTTAATGATCTTATTAGTATTTTAACGTATTCATGACATGATTTGAGAATGTGCTTGTAAATTGAATTTTTATGAAGTTTGCTTGATGAAATTATTATTATTATTGATGTATTAATTGTGATTTAAGTTATTTAAGGTGATTTAAGTTTGTTTTATATGAATTAAGAAATATTAAATTTGGAGGATATTAGTTGATGAACTGAAACTTTAGTGATATAGATTATTGAAATTATTTGATTTTGGATTTTAAAAGATGATAGGAACTAGAAATAGAAGTATAGGTAGAGATCATGGTTTATAAGTAGATAAAATTTATAATTAATAATGAGTCTATTGGAATTAGGTGTTTATTAGGTATGTGATTTATAATTAATGGAATCATATATTGATTTATTCCACTTTGTGATGGAAAGATGATATATATGAGAAAAAGTGAAGGTATAGGGAAAGATAATCTACTATAATATGTCTTATGAGAATGGGAACTATGAATTATGATAAGATATAAGGATTTGAGAATTGAATATATGATTGATGGACATTAAATGTGTTAATAAATTTATTGAATTTTATCTTGATGATGGATGGAATTTATATTCAATAGTAGAATAGAGTGATTTATTCTATTTTATTATATAAGAGTTGAATCATAAGCATGATTGAGACCCTGCTATAGATGAACTAATAAAATGATGTTTTATGAGAAATTATATAAGCATTCTAAGGAGATTTGTTTTACTTAGAAAAGAGCAGAGACAAGGAAGGTTAGATAAGAAAGTGAAATGTGTAGGTGTGTTTGAACTTGTTATTTAGATTAACTAAGCAATAAAATAATAATGACAGTGTGGAATAAGCATAAATTATAGAATATTTAGTAGTGAAAGGGGCAATTATATGGTGATAAGTAGATAATTCATAAATTATATTAGGTGTGAATACAACAAGATAGTGGTTGCATGAGTAAGTGTGTGGAGTAAAAAAATAGAATTATGAATTTAAAATTTTAATTATAGTTGCTTTAACATAAGAAAACTAAAGGATTAGTTATAATAAAAGGTGAATGAAGGATTTAATTGTTTAAATTATTAAGGAATGAGTATATATTTTCAAGGTTACGTGGCCACCTTAAGTACGAGATGAATTTGCATCATTTAAATGATATAAGTTACCTTGAAGATGTTAAACTTAACATATGGATAGAAAAATACATCAAAATTGCAATGTGGGAGCTTGATAGATAATCTCCGATTGGATTTAAAATGATGATGAATTAAATATTTAAGATGATAAATATTAAGTTTAAGTTTGATGGGTTTTGCTGACAATAGGAACCATTAAAACCTTGTGGTTATTATATGGTGAATTAATAATCTAGTAACTAAGGATTTGTGATATACCTATTGAAATTTTATTATAGGTTTTGGATGATCGATGGATGTAAGCATAATTATGAAGGCAAACATTAAATGTGCTATGGTGTATAGGAAATTAATAGAGTATACAATGGCAAGAAGAATAGTGAAAATAGGCTATTAGTTATGATAATTAAAAACATAAAGTTTGAGAAGTAGGTTTATGTCACGACCCAAAATAGGGGCCATTACCGGCACTAGGGAACGGGAATTCTTTCGAATTCGGAACCCGTAGCAAGCCTTAAAATAAAATAAAACATGCAATAATCATAATAACATAAATAATATATTCTGCAGCGAAAATAAAATCATAAATATAATAAAATAAATATCCACCAATGAAATTAAATCGAATAACTCATCTCATATATAAATAAAATTTTAATAAAAATCCAGTTCAAATCTTTAAAATACATAACTCACACAAATATCATACATAAACTCCATAACTGTTTACAATTACTGTAATGTCTAGATTATAAAATAAAACTCAAATAAGCAGTTTACATAGTGAAGCCGGGCGGAAGAAATCCAGCGTATAGGTCTACTACTGAGGTCTGAAGACGATGACTCTCCTGAAAAATAGTCAACGGAGGGGGAGTCAGACTTCACTGAGTGAATTGTTATAATATATATATACATGCATACTAAATGACAATGCACACAGTTAATAGTATATATAATAAGTATATACAAGAAAATACATACAGATGCAACGAAATCATTTTATATATTTTTACTGAAAATCACCGTTTATGAAGGATTAAATAGAACCTTAGAAAACCACAACCTCAAACAGTGTTAGACAACACTCTAGCCATACAGGCTCACTTATTCCAAATAAATTCACTTATTCCATTTGGACAATAGACTGGCCCCGAGACACTAAGTCAACCGAGCTCCAGCAGTCTGACTGTCAGTGTGATTGGCCCCGAGACACTTAGTCACCCGAGCTCCAGCAATCACACTCCCAAATCATATCACACATCAAATCAAATCAATCTGATCAACATCCACACATAGGTTAGTAATATAGCCTAAATGCTATTGGCGTACCGGTACGTACTCGGTCCTAGTGCTGCCCACTAGGTAGCATATTCTATTGATATCCTTCATTAATATATAAAACATACATTCATAAAACAAATGATGCATGATATTGAATAAAATAGCAACATAAACCATATATATACCAGAAATATACCAAAAGTAAACCATGTATATTTCGAGTATATATACGTTAAATAAATTCAATTTAATTACAAAATAAACTAGAAATATATTTAAAAACATTTTAAGTATAAATGTTTAATCAAAACGTGCATATAATTTAAAATATATCAAAATATACCAAAAATAAACCTTAGTACTAATTAAATCATTTATACATATTTTATCAAAATAAACCATACATTTCTAAAACATACACCCTAAAACATATATATATATAAAATAACAACTCACTGTTATTGTGCTCCTCGAGATGGGTCTGACGGGTCTAGTCCACTAGGCCTCGATCTTGGTGCAACTAAACAAACAAATGATAGTAGAAAATCAGAATAAATCTAACGAAAATTTCTAGAAACTCGATCTAGAATACTAGACGCAGAATTAGAATCAGAATTCGACCGGACATCACGTTTTACGAGAATTCTATCGAAAATCCAATAGAACCTCCCTTGTAAAATGAACATCTCTCTACTCAAAGAGTAGAGCCGGTCCTGCAAAGAAATACATTTCAAAATAAACACAGAACACAACCACAATCCCTCGGTCAGACTCTAAACTACAATTCACCGATCGAGGTTCTCAATTCACAGAATAACACAAAAATACCAAAAATGCCCTTTAATAATAAAAATACATTTTATCAATCCAAATTACATATTTAACCCTAAAACATGTTAAAAACTGATAAAAACTCATTTATTTAGAAAAATATTATATTATATATATAATTTGAAAATAATTTACGAAAAATAGTTTTAATTAGTTAAAATTACTGAATAATTTGTAGAAATCATTTTTATACCTTAATTAACTATTAAAACCAATTTAATTACATTTTTAACCAATTTAGTGTCAAATTACCAAAATACCCCTATATATATAAATTCACTAAAATTAATAAAAAAATTCACCAAAAATAGTATAATTACTCAAAATTAATTTTCTCAACATATAATTCAATAATATCAATAAATATACTCAATTAACCAATTAATTTCAATAAAACACATAATTAACCTAATTTTTCAAAAATTACATAAACTAAATAAATTCCAAATAAATATATAAAATTCACAAAAATTACAAATAAACTTCTAAAATTCATTTCAACACCTATAATTACCATAAAACACAATTTCATAATTTAATTAATTAATTTTTGAAAATTAGAAAATATTAATAAAATAATCAAAAATTCCTAAAAATCAAAATAAATTCCAAAAATTCCAAAAAAATTTCAGAGTATAGATTAAGCTACTAGGATTAAAGTTTGTGAAGGGAGATTGCTTGAATCAATCAAATTGAAGTTCATAAAATTCAAGAACCCTAATAGGCCGAAAATGGAAAATCAAAACCTAGGGAAATCTAGACCATTTTAAGTGAAACAAAGCTTGGACTCACACTCACCAGAGCTCAAGGAGAAGATACAGACTGGCGGTATCAAAAACGGTGGCCGGAATCAGCTTGAACGACGATGGAAGTGATTTCGGCTTCTCTTGACTTTTCGGCCAAAACACGCTGAAAATGGTGGCTAGGGGCGGCGGGAATGGCTGGAGGTGGAGAAGGAAGGTTGAGAGGCACACCGATGGCAAGAAAATCAGCTTGCAGCGGCCGGAAATGGGTGAGGGACGTCGGGAAGAGAAAGGAAGGAGACGATGGCAAAACTGTAAATAACGTGAACTTTTGATTTTTGATTATAAATTATGTATATATGTATATATATATATATCCATACTATATATTATAATAATATATAATCCCACACACATTAATACTCACCACACTTATATTTTAATAATATATACACATATATAATTAATTAATTAATATAAAAACTAAATAATAAAAATTAATATAATTAATTAAACCCTAATTTAATTTAAATAAATGTACATATATGTATTTTATTTAGCACTTTGAAATTATGTATGAGTTCATGCAAATTCATAAAACTATTTAAAATAATTAATATTAAATTATTTACGTCTTAATTTCCCCGAAAATAACATTCCTGGGAAAATTTTACGTAAAGAACTTAAAAATAATTAAAAATGACTTTAATAAATAACAAGCTAATTAAATAATCAAATATATATATATAAATTATTAACACTGCATATCCCGATGCAGTTTAAAATTATTTAAAAACTCAGGATATTATAGTCTTCCCCCCTTACAAGAATTCGTCCCCGAATTCCAGAAAAAGAATAATTACAGGATCAAGAAGGGAAGAGATACGGGTAAGAAGCTCACATCTCAGCTTCAGTCTCCCATGTATGCTCCTTAACTCTGTTGCTGCGCCACATAACCTTGACCATCGGAATTTGTTTCGACCGCAACTGTCGAACTTGGTAGTCAACGATCGCCACAGGTTCTTCCACAAACGTCAAATCTTCATTCACTTCTACACTGTCAGGCTGCAACACGTGTGAAGGGTCTGATACGTACTTCCTCAGCATCGAGATATGAAACACCGGATGCACTTGAGACATACTCGGGGGCAAAGCCAACTGATATGCAACAGTGCCAACTCTCTTCAGAATCTCGAATGGTCCGATATATCTCGGTGCCAACTTACCCTTCCTGCCAAATCTCATAACACCCTTCATCGGAGACACCTTCAGAAAAATAAAGTCTCCAACCTGAAATTCTACATCTCTGCACCTAGGATCCGCATAGCTCTTCTGTCTGCTAACTGCGGTCTTTAATCTGTGCTTAATCACGATGACTTTCTCTACAGCATCCTGAACCATCTCAGGTCCAGTCAAAGCTCTCTCCTTAATCTCATCCCAACTCAGAGGGGATCTACACTTCCTTCTATACAACGCCTCATATGGTGCCATACTAATACTGCTATGGTAGATGTTATTATATGCAAACTCTACAAGTGGCAAATGATCATCCCAACTACCTCCCAAATCCAGAACACACATCCTCAACATATCTTCCAGTGTCTGGATCGTCCTCTCAAACTGACCTGTCTGAGGATGAAAAGCAGTATTGAAGTCCAACCTAGTGCCCATCGCTTCCTATAACTTTTGCCAAAAATGAGAGGTAAAAACTGAACCTCTGTCTAACACAATGGACACAGGTACTCCATGAAGGCACACAATATGCTTCACATATAGCTTAGCCAATCTAGTTACAGAATAGGTGGCTTTCACAGGTAAGAAATGTGCAGACTTCGTTAACCTGTCTACAATCACCCAGATGGAATCGTATCCATCCTTAGAACGAGGTAAACCAACCACAAAATCCATAGCTATCCTTTCCCACTTCCACTCGGGAATAGGAAGAGGCTGAAGCTTCCTAAAGGGCTTCTGATGTTCAGCTTTCACTTGCTGACACATCAAGCACTTAGCAATATAATCAGCGACATCCTTCTTCGGTCTGTCCTACCAGTACAAATCTTTGATACTGTGGTACATCTTAGTGACACCCGGATGTACACTATAGGCTGTAGAATGTACTTCCTTTAGGATCTCTTCTCTCAAATCATCCACATCAGGAACACACAATCTACCACTGATCCACAATACACCATCATCATCAAGTGTGAAATCAGTGAACTTCCATACTCAAACATTCTCTACAAGGTCTTCTAGAATAGGATCTCAGCTCTAAGCTGCCTTAATCCTATCCCTCAGTACATATCACACTTTAAACTGAGCTAGCAGTCCACCTAACCTACTGATCTTCATCATCAGACCTTGATCCACCAATAGATGCAACTCCTGGATTAACGGTCTCCTCTTAACATTGATGTGAGCAAGACTACCTGAGGACTTTCTACTCAAGGCATCTGCTACTACATTAGCCTTGCCCGGATGATATAAAATCTCACAGTCATAATCTTTCAACAATTCCAACCTTCTCCTCTGCCTCAAATTTAGATCTCTCTGCTAGAAGATGAACCTAAGGCTCTTGTGATCAGTAAAAATCTCACAAGTCACCCCGTACAGATAATGTCTCCAGATCTTGAGAGCAAAGATCACTGCAGCCATCTCAAGGTCATGTCTAGGATAGTTCTGCTGATGCTTCTTTAACTGCCTCAAAGCATAAGCTATCACCCTACCATTCTGCATCAGCACACAACCAAGGCCAACTCTAGAGGCATCATAATAAACTGTGAACTTGTCTACACCATTAGGCAAAGCTAACACTGGAGTTGTGGTCAATTTCTCTTTCAGCAACTGAAAACTATTCTCACAAGCTTCTGACCACTCGAATCTAACATTCTTCTGAGTCAAGTGAGTCATAGGGGCTGTAATTCTAGAAAAATCCTGCACAAACCGCCTATAATACCTGGCTAAACCCAGAAAACTCTGAATCTCAGTAATCAAAGTCAGTCTAGGCCACTTAGACACTGCCTCAATCTTCTGTGGATCAACCTGGATACCGTCTTTAGACACCACGCGTCCAAGAAAAGAAACACTCTCCATCCAGAAATCACACTTCGAGAATTTAGCATAAAGCTGATGTTATCTCAGTGTTTGTAGTACAGTCCTCAAGTGATATACATGCTCCTTCATACTCCTCGAATATACCAGTATATCATCAATGAAGACTACCACAAACAGATCCATATACGATCTGAATACCCTGTTCATCAGGTCCATAAAAGCTACTGGTGCATTAGTCAAACCAAAAGACATCACCAGAAACTCATAGTGGCCATATTGAGTACGGAATGCCATTTTAGGAACATCGGCTTCACTAATCTGCAGCTGATGATAACCCGACCTCAAATAAATCTTGGAAAAGTATTGTGCACCCTGTAGCTGATCAAATAAATCATCTATCCTTGGGAGAGGATACTTGTTCTTCACTGTCACCTTATTTAGCTCTCTGTAGTCAATGCACAGTCTCAGGGTACCATCCTTCTTCTTCATAAACATGACTGGTGCACCCTAAGGAGAAACACTGGGTCTAATGAAACCCTTATCCAATAACTCTTACAACTGCTCCTTCAACTCTTTTAACTCTGCAGGAGCCATTCTGTAGGGTGGCATAGATATAGGAGTAGTACCTAGAACCACATCTATACATAACTCAATCTCTCTATGAGGTGGTAAACCTGAAAACTCCTCAGGAAAAACATTAGGAAACTCACAAGCAACAGGAACATCTGTGAGTGATAACTTCTCCATTGAAGTATCCCTGACCAATGCCAAATACCCCTGACAACCTTTCCTCAGTAACTTCCTAGCCGTAATAGCAGAAATAAGATTCTGAGGTGCTGAACTCCTATCACCCATAAACTTAAATTCTTCTTCACCAGGAATTCTGAAATTCACCTTTTTACTCCGATAATCCACTATGGCATAGTGCTGAGATAACCAATCCATACCCAGAATAACATTAAACTCCATCACATCCAATAAAATCAAATCAGCAGACAATTCTCTATCTCCCACGAGAACTGGACAACCAGAAGGAACAATATCAGTGTCCAAAGAATCACTTAGAGGAGTGGCAACAGACAAAGGAAAAGCCGTCCTCGAAGCTTGCCAACAAGACTTGGAAGTAAAAATAGGAGAAACGAATGAATGCGTGGCACTCGGATCAAATAGAACCCATGCATCCAGGTAATAGACAGAAACAATACCTGCCACGCTACATTAGATGCCTGAGCATCCTGCTGAGTGAGGTGAAAAACTTTGGCCTGTGCTCGACCTCCCTGTTGACTGGTAGAAGCCTGGCCAACACCTCTGGCACCTTTATCATGACCCTGCTGTGGAACAAGCTGAGTGCAACTCTGATGCTGAGTTGGAGGCAACTGGAATGGAACGGGTGCAGCACTGGCAATCGACTGCTGGGGAAATCATGGAATCTGCGACTATTGATACTCGAAGTAAGGACACAATTTGGCATAATGTCCTGTATGCCCGCATCTGAAACATATCAGCGGTGTCAGGTAACACGGTCCCTGATGGACTCTGCCGTAGGTCTGGTAAACACTGGCAGCTGATTCAAAACTATAACCACTACTGTTGCTTGAAGCACCTAACTCGAATCTAAACGATCTACGCTGACCTCCATGGCCATGTCTACTGCTCCGATGCACTCGTTGTTACAGCCTCTGACTCTGCTGAGTCAGACCTCTCTGCTGACTACTCGAACCAACATGAAAACTCGAATACGGAGTAGTTTGAAATCCACTCGACTGAACACCCAGCTAGTAATAATCAGGCATAGCTTCCTGCTTGACTAGCCTCAGCTCAATCTCTTTGGCCAACTCGATAACTGACCCCAGAGTAAGGCCTGTTGTAGGCATACCAACAAATGCAGAACCCAATCCGGTGACATAGGTAATGACTGTGAAATACTGATCTCGCATTAGATCCTCTACATAACTACCCAGCCGGAGGAACTCTCGGGTGTACTCCTCAACTGATCTATCACCACGAGATATACTGGTCAATCTGAGATGATAGCTCATGCGAAGTGGCTCAAGACAGAATCTCCTCATAAATGACTCTCTAAACTGAGCACAAGTCATCGTCATCATATAAGGCTGGATAATCTGAATGAACCAGTCCAAGACTGGTCCCTCGACAGAAAGCTCGACGATCATAATCCGCTAGTACTCGGTGTGAGCAGTCCGAGTCCTAGTCTCGATCGCATGTAGAAAGTCTAACAGATTGGAAGTCCCATCAAAAGCAATCCTGCCAACTTTGGCATAGAACAGAGCTACCTCAGGGTTAGACATACCCTACTGATAGGCAGGCTGAACAGGCGGAACAACTGGAGGTACAGGAATATCCTCATACTCAGGCTCAACAGGCTCCTCATCCTATATCTCTCTCTGCCTACAGCAACTTGTCGCTCCTCAAGGTCTACCTCTGCCACAACCTCTGTGTCTAACTGGTAGCTCAGGAGGTAAAACCTCATCCTGAAAGGACTCATCATCCTCGGCCTCAATGACCGATGGAGCGACACGTGCTCGCCCCCTCATTCTGAAAAGACAAACAGAATGATTCAAACAAAACAAACAATGGAAGAATACGCAAAAAGCTAAAGCAAGGAATACTTATTAAGACATACTCAAACTTAATTCACTGCAGTAGTTCAACAGAAAACACAACACTAAAAACTACGGCCATAACTCACATAACTAAAGCCCTAACACAGAACTTCGCTCTGATACCAACTTTGTCACGACCCAAAACAAGGGCCATGATCGGCGCTAGGGAACGAGAATTCTTTCGAATTCGGAACCTGTAGCAAGCCTTAAAATAAAATAAAAACTCATTTATTTAGAAAAATCGTATATTATATATATAATTTGAAAATAATTTATGAAAAATATTTTTAATTAGTTAAAAATATTGAATAATTTTTAGAAATCATTTTTATACCTTAATTAACTATTAAAACCAATTTAATTACATTTTTAACCAATTTAATGTCAAATTACCAAAATACCCCTATATATATATAAATTCACTAAAATTAATAAAAAAATTCACCAAAAATATTATAATTACTCAAAATTAATTTTTTCAACATATAATTCAATAATATCAATAAATATACTCAATTAACCAATTAATTTCAATAAAACACATAATTAACCTAATTTTTCAAAAATTACATAAACTAAATAAATTCCAAATAAATATATAAAATTCACAAAGATTAAAAATAAACTTCTAAAATTCATTTCAACACCTATAATTACCATAAAACACAATTTCATAATTTAATTAATTAATTTTCAAAAATTAGAAAATATTAATAAAATAATCAAAAATTCCTAAAAATCAAAATAAATTCCAAAAATTCCACAAAAATTCCAGAGTATATATTAAGCTACTAGGATCAAATTTTGTGAAGGGAGTTTTCTTGAATCAATAAAATTGAAGTTCAAAAAATTCAAGAACCCTAATAGGCCGAAAATGGAAAATCAAAACCTAGGGAAATCTAGACCATTTTAAGTGAAAAAAATCTTGGAATCACACTCACTGGAGCTCAAGGAGAAGATACAGACTGACGGTGTCAAAAATGGTGGCCAAAATCAGCTTGAACGGTTATGGAAGTGATTTTGGCTTCTCCTGACTTTTCTAGCCGAAACACGCCGAAAATGGTGGCTAGGGGCGACGGGAATGGCTGGAGGTGGAGGAGGAAGACTGAGAGGCACATTGATGGCAATAAAATCAGCTTGCAGTGGCCGGAAATGGGTGAGGGACGTCGGGAAGAGAAAGGAAGGAGATGATGGCAAAACGGTAAATAACGTGAACTTTTGATTTTTGATTATAAATTATGTGTATATATATATATATATATATATATATATATATATATCCATACTATATATTATAATAATATATAATCCCACACACATTAATACTCACCACACATATATTTTAATAATATATACACATATACACATATATAATTAATTAATTAATATAAAAACTAAATAATAAAAATTAATTTAATTAATTAAACCCTAATTTAATTTAAATAAATGTACATATATGTATTTTATTTAGCACTTTAAAATTATGTATGAGTTCATGCAAATTCATAAAACTATTTAAAATAATTAATATTAAATTATTTACGTCTTAATTTCCCCGAAGATAACATTTCCGGGATAATTTTATGTAAAGAACTTAAAAATAATTAAAAATGACTTTAATAAATAACAAGCTAATTAAATAATCAAATATATATATAAAAATTATTAACACTGCATATCCCAATGCAGTTTAAAATTATTTAAAAACTTGGGATATTACAGTTTAATCTATCTTGAGATACAAAAGTAAAATTGTGGTAATTGTTATTAATAAATAGTATAAGTTGACTTATGATTAAATATATTAGCTAGTTGATAGTGATTATGATGGTATGAGAAGAAAGAGAAAAAGAATGTTAATATTATTGAAAGTGTGAACTTAAGGCTCCAGAATGAAGTTCGATTTATTTTATGGTATATAGTTAAATTGATAGTGGCTATGGTTATTGAAAAATATGTTGACTAAGAGATATATGAAAAATTGTGAAACTGTGTAGTGATATAAAGAGTTTTTAGTAAAATTTTGGGCTATAAGAAGATTTAAAGTTATGACAAGGTAATTACAAGATGCAAACTAATGGATGATATGAATGTGGTGAGATGGTCACTTTTAGAGAGAGTGTTCTCGTATTGTTCAATTTTGTGGTGCTCAGCAAGGATCTGTTACACCTGGGAGTCAAGGAGGTGATGGGACCTGATCTTTTAGTGGGTCTACAATAGGAGATGTAGAGAGTAGTGACCACAAGCTAAAGCTATGGTGTTTACTATGACACAGTGGAAGAAACTAACATCTCTTGAGGTTACAACTGGTATGCCATATATCTTGTTAAAGATGTGGCTGAATTTGTTTCAAGTGTATCTAGTGTTCCATGTTTCGATGCTCCGAAAATATATTTTGAATCCTTCTCACATTTTACAGCCTCAGAGTGTGGAAATGAATGAAGATCTGATGTACGAGGAAGAACTAGTTGTGATCGTTGACTATCAAGTTCGTCATTTGCATTCGAAGCAAATTGTGATGGTCAAAGTCTTATGGAGGAGTAATAATGTGGAAGAGCACACGTGCGAGATTGAGGCAGAGATGCAAGTGGCATTGTCACGACCCAAACCCGAGGGCACGTGACCGGCACTAGGGAATGGGTAGGCATAAGGCCACCGAAACCCGTAGTAAGCCTAAAGGAAAAGAAAATAAAACCATTCACACTTTAACTTTAATTAAAAACAGAACATATCATCAAACTGATTTTTAATTTTACACAAATTTAAGTGTTTAATAAAAATATGATTCAACATCTCATATTATAAATTGAATTTATGTCATATACATAAATGTATTTCGTACAAATAAACTACATAATTTAGTTAAACCATACAAATTCTCAATACATATACTACTGCAGCATCCTAGATTAATACACAGTACAGCTTACAATGACCTACATAAAATTGCCGATGAAGAAGAATTCCGACGTAGAGGTAGTCTGAGGTCAAACTCCCAAGCTCCTGAAAAAAAATAAATTGAGGGGAATCAGACCTCACTGAGTAAGTCAACAAAAGAGCTGTACGGTTTGAAAACCTTTTTGAAAACTATATATTTTTTATAGTGAAAATAATTTATAATATATATAATTATAGCTTTGAAAAATCTCGGTAGAACCCTAGACCCAAGTCTAAATGGCCAACCGGGCCCACTTATTCCAACTAGACTACCGGTCCCCGAGAGCAAGGGCATCAACCGAGGCACCAAGCCGTAGTCATTCACTTAATCCAAATATATGGATCTGGCGGTCCCCGAGAGCTAAGGCATCAATCGAGGCACCCATCCCAGTCCATTATTGACTTTCCAATCACTGGCGGTCCCCGAGAGCTAAGGCTTCTACCGAGGCACCTGTCCCAGTTTAACATTCATTAATCATAAAATTTTCGGATCCATCTCTCAATCTCTACCATGTGCACATAGTCCTGGTGAGGCCCACCAGGTAGCTCGTTCTACCAAAACTCCTCAAATCGATTTTAAATAAATAATTTGCATTTAAATCGTAAATAATAGCATTAAATTAAATAAATCATATAATCAATATAATAGAAATACGAGCGCATGCATTCTTTAAATAAACACACGCACAGATCGTTCTATTGACTTACAGGATGAATGTGAAGGCTGACGACCACGCGTCTGCCTCGGTCTCACAGCTTCTGCTCCGATATGCTCTAAAAGAAATTAATAAATCGACTTTTTAAAACACGACTAAGGAATCAAATTCAGGAATCAACAAAGTAATAAAATTCCAGACTGACTCGATGAAAACCGGACGAGACTCGACAGACAGGATTTAACCTAATTAACGGTAGACACTTTTCTACGAATATCACGTTTTACGAGAAAATCTACCAAAATTTCGACAGAGTCTCCTCTGTAAAACGGACATCTCTCTACCAAAGGTAGAGCCAGACCTGCATAGAAAATGCACTTCTAATTTCCAAAACCATTCACACTCGAGTCGGGCTCCCAAAATACAATTTGCCCCGACCGAGATCACAACTCAAATAAAATATCACAATTTAATAATATGTGTTTCTTAAATACATATATCTCATACATACATATTAGAATAGATAAAAATTATACAAAGTCTCCATTATTCAAAATTGAGCAAATTAAATTTGTATTCTAACCATATTAAAATTATGATTATAGCCCAAATTAAATCTAGTGCAATGTATTATGTGTATATATATATATATATATATATTGGGAATTTGATATTCAAAATTTACATTACTTAGGAAATTATGTCAATTAATTTATAAAAATTATCTAAACCCTTTAATTATTCATAAAACTAATTAAAATATATATTTATCAATTTTAGTGTAAAATTACATTTTTACCCCCCTAAAATACATAATTTACATAATAAGCTTTTACTACTAAAAATAATTCTTAAAAACTATTTAATCATGTCAAAAATTCATTTTCTCAAAATACATTTTCTTAATGTAATTAAAACATTTAATTAACCAACAAATTTTCTCCCAAAAATATTATTTACCCTAAAAATAAATTTTTGGCATAAACTCAAATATATTTATAAAAATAGTATAAAAATCTCAAAAATTATGATTTGAGTTCTAAAATTCATATTATTCACTAATAACCTCATTTATCAATTTCATTACCTATTTAACCCAAAGTTTCAAAATTAATCTAATTATTATATTTTGACATAAAGCATAAAAATTCCTAGAAAATTTGTATAATTTTCTTAAATTATCTACCTTACCCTAAAATTAATTTCAACACTTAATATCACCAAAATGTCAATTATTATTATTATTTACCATTTTTATAATTAATTCCCGAAAATTCCTAAAAAAATTATTTAAATATTCAAAATTCACCAAAAATCAAAATAAATTCCAAAAATTATACAAAAATTCCTAGAGGTAGATTAAGCTACTAGGAATCATATTTGTAAAGGGAGTTTGTATGAATCAAGCTAGATTAAGTTAAAAAAAAATTTGAAACCCTAGAGTTCACAAACTAAAAATCAACCAAAACTCAATCAATTCATGATCAAAGCTTAAACAAAGGTTAGATTAAGCCTCACCGGTGCAAGGGGAGGAGATTGGCACCGGAAAGGAGGAAAATGGTGGCCGGACGAAGCTTGGGCGAGTTAGAGCAAAACTCTCGGCTTTCTTCTTCCCAGCAGCTTCCGGCGGCTCTACAGGTGGCCGGAGGCGAGGGAGAAGGAAGAGGGAGTAGCAGACGGTGGCCGGAGGTGGGGGAGGCGCAGTGACGGTGGTGGTCGAAGGATTCGCGGAGGTGGGGGAGGATGGGAGCTCGGTTCTGCCTTTCCTCTTCCAAAAACATACATATACATATATATATATATACATATACTTATATATACTATAATATAAACTAATGTATATATATATATATATATACACATACATACATATATATATACATATATATACTATACTTATTATACTACATTATGACTATATACATATATATACTATATATATATATTTATATCATATATAAATACACACATATACATATATATACACAAGTATATAATTACGCTTTATACTATATTATATATATATATATATATACACATGTGAATAGATATGCACATTTATATTAATATTTATCCTAAAATATAATGTTAATAAAATTTTTATACTTTAATATAATGCAAATTAACTATTAATAGTACTTCTTGAGAAAAAAATGTATCCCTTAATATTAAATAATTATATATATATATATATATATATATATATATATATATATATATATATATATATATATATATATATGTAGGGTATTACAGGCATATCCTTATCTATTTTCCTCGATGAAACTTTATTCTCCTTTCTATTTATTGAAATTCGAGGATAAATTTGTTTGTAAGGAGAAAAGATTATAATGATTCGTAGTTTTAATTATTAAATTAAATATGGAATTATTGTTCAATGAGTATTTTAATAAATTTATTGATTATTAAGAGTATATTTTTTATATATGTATACTTGTATGTATAAATATTTGGGAGGAGTTTTATTATTATCATCATTACCATTAACATTATTATGTGTTATTATTATAATAATAATAATAATAATAATAATAATAATAATAATAATAATAATAATAATAATAATAATAATAATAATAATAATAATTATTATTATTATTATTATTATTATTATTATTATTATTATTATATATATGATTTGTTAAAAAAACCAGCTATTGATGGACATTTGGGTGTCCATCACTTTATTACAGTGATTCTACTAAGTGAAATGGAGAAGCATCAAGTGTATGGTGGTTGAAGGGGAAAATTTCATTTTAATACCAATTCTTCTCTTTTTCTTTTTCTTTTTTCTTAAATACCCAAATGAATTCCGATCAACCCCAAATTTAAATTGTAACTTCACCTCACCCTCTTTTATCTATATATAATTTTTGTTTTTCAAGAAAACACCCAAAAAAGGCCCAAAAATTCAAAGAAACCATTGGCCTTTTCTATAATTTTATACTATTCTAGTGGGTTTCAAGTGACGGGGTTGCCTCCATTATGTCCCTCTCATCGTCAAGCATCTATAGGCACTAACCACACATCCAATCTATACCTGTAGAATATTTGGTGAATATTTTTATGTAAATTTGGTTTTTATTCCAATTGTTTTATTTAGTATATATTTTAGGTTGTTTGAGGTTTTTTTTTTGTGTTCAAGTAATTATTAAAAACATTTTGGAATATTCAATTTGTCCAGGTAACTCCGGTAACGACCTCTATTTTGTGAAATTGTTTTTGGGTTATTTTGTTAAATTGAGCTTGAATTTGATTTTATTAGGTTTAATGGTTAGTATATTATTGAAATTGAGGTTATGATCTTGCTTACTGAGATTTTTATTTAATTTTTTAAATTTTTTAGGCATCGAGTACTGCTCACCCTTAGATACATGTCATCCCATAAGCGCTATTTTATTGAAAATAATATATTTCTTGATTTTTAGTTTCAATTAATATTAATTAAAGCTTTTTCTCTTGAAAAGCCTAAATTAATATTTTATTTTATGTATTTTTAGCATAAATTTTGAATAAAATTAAAAAAAATTAAGAAGATTTTGTTTTGGCAAAAAATTTAAATAAAAATATTTTATCTAATGATTATAAAACAAAATTGAAATAAAAATAAAAAAATTTTATGATAGAATTCACCATAAAATTATTTTAAAGATAATTTTAATTGATGAAATTACGCACAAAAAAAATATCCTTGATCAAATTAATATTTTAAAATAGGTAGACAAATAGAATTAATCAGTTACTTTTGGAAAAGAATTTTAAAATAAAGAAAAGTTCAAAAATAGTTAAATTGTAAAGCATATTTTTAAATTGTTAAAAAATATTTTTAAATAACTATACTATTTTTTTTTAAAAAATCATGACCAATACTAACCTTATTATTAATGTGAATATATAAATATTAATTATCCACAATTGTTTAGTGGTCAATATTTTCTTTATCTCTGGACCTTAGATTTATTCAATCTCTAAAATTTTGATTTTAACAAATAATTTAATTAATCTAATGTCTTTATTTAAGTGTATTTATTCAAGATTTTAATTCATCAAAGTGTCAAAAATAAGCCCCTTCAAGTTCAAGTTTCAATTGGGACAATTCAAATTTTAAAAATATTCAAAATCAAGTCACAGGACATCTCTAATGAGCAAGGCTCATGATCGGGAGCCTTGCTCATGAGTTCAAGCTTCTATATTATTTTCTATATTACTATTTTGTATTTTGACACAACCTTACATTATTTTTAACCAGATGATCAAATAGGTTGTTGTTGGGTATGAAATGAGTAATGTGAGAAATGTGAGTGATTGAGAAGGAATTTATCCCTCATTTAATCTCAGTAAGATATCTATGGACCCTTTAATAAGATAGATTAAGGAAAATGCATGGTCGTGCTAAAGTAAATTGATAAAGAGTGATGATTCTCAGTATACTTGGAATCAAGAAATAATATGATTGAATTATATAAGGATGACATAATCTATGCCTTATATTCAAGTAAGATATCATGTGAGAAAGGGACTAGAATATTCACTGTATATTAGGTTATGTTGGATTATTAACTTCACATGACTTGGGTAGTCATAATGTCTTGCTAGAGGCCACTTATGACTTGTAGGCCTAAATAGAGATTTAAGCCCCATTACCAACATCATGTGAACCTATAGGGTCATACACTTTGAACAAGCCCAAAACGAATATAGGTTTAACATGCCTAAATAAGCTTTGTGGAAATAAATAAATAAAATATTTATTTATTTGTTTATTTATTTAATGTAAAGGTTATTTTAAATAAATATAAAAATGATTTCTAATTTAATTTTAAATAAAATCATAATAAGAACAAGTGAGAAATTATCAAAAGGTCATTTGGTAAGTGAAACCTTAATTTAGAGATCTATAAGTATGTTATATTCTCTAGAATTTCACTCACTCATTATTCTACCACAAAATTCATTTTCTCTTTTTTAGAAAACAAAAACACAGAGTTCTTTTCATTCTTGATTTGTGAGAAATCAAGAGAAGGTGCTAGCACACAAATATTGATTTTTAATCAAGGATTGTTCTTATGGACATTTGGGGAGGACAGATTCTTTTGGAGACATCTCAATTTGAACTACTAAATTAAAAGCTTAAGGTAGGGTGTCACCGGAGTGAACCTCCTCTCTCTATTCTAGAAATCTTGCCCCTTCTGCATTTGTTATAGGATTTTGAAAACCTTAGATTTAATCAATTAATTGAATTACTTAGATTCGAGTTTGGGTTTGTGATTAAAATTTAATTTTTTTGATGCGTATGGAATCATGAACCCAACAGTGGTATCAGAGCCACTTGTAATTTGATTAATTTTATTCCACATATATATGATATGCGTTGGTATGCTTGATTCATTTTTGAAAAAAGGAGTTTTTGAAAAGTTTATCAAAATAAGGTTTTGTTTCATGACGCCCTCTTAAATCTATATGAAAGTATAGTAAATATTAATTTGATTAATGTTTATGATTGTTTAATATGATTTCAAAATTTTGATTTTCTGGTTTATGCATTATATTTTTATGAAAAAATGAATATGCATTCTGCTTTATTAATATGATTTAATAAAACAGTAATTCTGTTTTCAAAATCTTATCACTTGTTGTAATATCTCGTGTTTTTAAATATTTTAATACTGCATTGGGATATGCAGTGTTAATAATTTTTGTATATATATATATCTTTGATATTTTTATGAGTTGATATTTATTTAAAGTTTATTTTAATTGTTTATATTATTTTAAGTGTTTTACGTAAAATTTTCCTAGGAATTTTATTTTCGGGAGAATTAATACGTAAATAATTTAATATTAATTATTTTAAATAATTTTACAAACTTGCATGAACTCATATATTTTTTTTAAAGTGCTAAATAGAGTGTATATATGTGTATATATTTAAATTAAAATAGGGTTTAATTGATTACCCTAATTTTTATTATTTATTATTTAGTTTTAATATTATTTAATTATTTTTTAAGTATATAAATTATTAAAAATATTAAATTATGTGTGTGGTGTATATTTAATGTGTGTGAGATTTTATATTATTATAATATATAGTGTGATAATATATATACATATACATATATATATATACATATTATATTGTTAAAATAAAAAACTATTGTCAAATTATCGTTTTGCCCCAACGCCCTCTCCTTCTTCCCCGATCACCCAACCACCATCGCCACCGTATGTCACGTCGTTCTCTTGCCGTTGGTGTGCCTCCCGGCATGCCACCTTCTTCCTCAGCCTTCCTCGCCACCTGCAGTAGCCGTTTCCGGCGTCGGGGAGCTCGTTTTGGCCGAAAAATCCGAAACTCTTCTCACCGTCGTTCACAGCGTTTCCATCCACCGTTTTCAACACCGCTGGTCTCTATCTTCTCCTTGAGCTCTGGTGAGTGTGATTCCAAGCTTTTTTTCACTTAAAATGGTTTAGATTTGCCTAGGTTTCGATTTTGCAATTTTGGCCTATTAGGGTTCTTGATTTTTGAGCTTCAATTTGATTGATTTATGAAAAATTCCTTCACAAATGTTGCTCTCCTTAGCTTAATATTCATGTGTGAATTTTTGTAGAATTTTTTGAATTTATTTTGATTTTTGGGTATTTTTGAATATTTTATTATTATTTTCTAATTTTTGAAAATTAATTAATTAAATTATGAAATTGAGTTTTATGATAAATATAGGTGTTGAAATGAATTATAGAAATTTATTTGGAATTTTTGTGAATTTTTATGTATTTATTTTGAAATTATTTAGTTTATGTAATTTTGAAAAAATAGGGTTAATTGTGTGTTTAATTGAAATTAATTAGTTAATTGAGTTTATTTAGTGATATTATTAAAATATATGTTGAGAAAAATTAATTTTTTACAATTATATTATTTTTGGTGAATTTTTGGATTTATTTTAGTATATTTATATATATATAGGGGTATTTTGGTAATTTTACCCTAAATTGGCTAAAAATGTAATTAAATCGGTTTTAATAGTTAATTAGGGCATAAAAATGATTTCTACAAATTATGTAGTATTTTTAACTTATTAAAACTATTTTTCATAAATTATTTTCAATTGTATGTATAATATACGATTTTTCTAATAAAATGAGTTTTTATCGGTTTTTACTATGTTTTAGGGTTAATTACGAAATTTCTACTTATAAAATGTATTTTTATTATATAAGGGGTATTTTCGGCATTTTGTATATTTTCTGTGAATTGTGGACCTTGGTCGGTGATTTGTAGTTTGGAGTCCAACCGAGGGATTGTGGTTGTATTTTGTATTTATTTTCGAAGTGTGTTTCTTTGCAGGGCCGGCTCTTCTCTTTGAGTAGAGAGATGTCCATTTTACAGGGGAGGTTCTGTCGAATTTTTGGTAGAATTCTCGTAAAACATGATGTCCGGTCGAATTCCCATTTTAATCCTGTGTCTAGTAATCTAGATCAAGTGTTTAGAACTTCTGTAGATGTATTCTGATATTCTGTGATTATTTGTTTGTTTAGTTGCACCGAGACCGAGGTCTAGTGGACTAGGCCCTTCGGATCCATCTCGAGGAGCGCAATAATTTATGAGTTACTATTCTATATATCTATGCTTTAGGGTGCATGATTTAGAAATGTATGTTTTATTTTGATTAAATATGCATAAATAATTTAATTAGTACTTAAGTTTATTTTTAGTTTATTTTTGGTTTATTTTTGGTTTATTTTCTATACATTTTAAACTATATGCATGTTTTATTAATGAATTATGTTTAAAATATTTTTGAATATATTTCTAGCTTATTTTGTAATTTAATTGGATTTATTTGACATATATATACTCGAAGTATACCTGGTTTACTTTTGGTATATTTCTAGTATATATACGGTTTATGTTGCTATTTTATTTGAGTTCATGCATCATTTATTTTTATAACTGTATGTTTTATATTTTAATGAAGGATATCGATAGAATGTGCTACCTAGTGGGCAGCACTAGGACCGAGTACGTATCGGTACGTCGATAGTATTTAGACTATATTACTAACCTATTTGAGGATATTGATTGGATTTGATATGTGAGAAAGGATTTAGGAGTGTGATTGCTGGAGCTCGGTTGACCAAGCGTCTCGGGGCCAATCACACTGACAGTCAAACTGCTGGAGCTCGGTTGACTTAGTGTCTCGGGGCCAGTCTACTGTCCAAATGGATCAAGTGATTATATTTGGAATAAGTGAGCCTGTATGGCTAGAGTGTTGTCTAACACTATTTTGAGGTTGCGTTTTTCTAGGGTTCTATTTAATCCTTCATAACCAATGGTTTTCAGTAAATATATATGAAAATGATTTTGTTGCATCTGCGTGTATTTGCTTGTATATATATTTATTATATATATTATTGATTGTGTGCATCGACATTTAGTATGCATGTATATATATTATAGTAATTCACTCAGTGAAGTCTGACTCCCGTCCATTGACTATTTTTCAGGAGAGTCATCGTCTTCAGACCTCAGTAGCAGACCTGTATGTCGGATTTCTTTCGCCCCGGCTTTATTATATAAACTGCTCACTTGAGTTTTATTTTATTAATCTAGACACTGCAGTAGTTGCAAAATTATTAAAGGGGTTTTGTACTATATTATGTGAGTTATATATTTTAAGGATTTGAATTGGATTGTATTAAAAGTTTATTTATTTATATATGAGATGAGGATATTGATTTAATTGCATTTGGTGGAAATATTATTTTGATATTTATGATTTTTTTCGTTGCATAATATTTTTACTCAATTGTGTTGTTATTATTACTATTGCATGTTTTTATTTTATTTTTTTTAGGCTTGTTACGGGTTCCGGATTCGAAAGAATTCCCATTCCCTAGCGCCGGTCACGACCCGCCCCTGTTTTGGGTCGTGACACTTGTATATTTTATCTGTTTAAAGTTAAAATAGAAATATTATGATTATATAGATTTTTATCAAGGGGCAATTTGTTTAAGAGTTAAACTGATCATGCAGAATAAATTTGTTTTGAACAGATTAATATAGCTGTAATATGATTATAGTAAATTAGGGTTCTTAATGGCGATTGGCTAATAAAATGTACATGTATTTTGATATGATTTAAATAGATTAATCAGACTATAATTTAATTATAGAAATCATTAGCATTTTAGGGTTTTGGTAACATCTTATTCAAAAAGATTAGGTAAATCGTTTACTTTGGGGGCGCTGCCCCTAATACCCCGAATGGATTCATTATGCATTTTATTTTTGAACATAATAATTTAATTAATTTGTAAATTGAACTTTGTTTTTGCAACATGTGTTTATTGTTAAATGCATGGTGCATAGCATGACCCTTGAACCAATGTGATTGGATTTTATTTTTTTGGGTTGTAATTTTTAAATATGGCCTCTGAGTCATTTTATTTGTTAAAATTATTTTATTAGATAGTAATAGAATAGTTTTAATTACAACATGTAATGTAAATCGAGACCTAAGATGTAAATTCAAGTTGGAGGCCCATGATGAAGATCTAAGGTGGGAGCCCAAGGAGGAGGTCCATGGTAGAAGATGGAGATCCAAATTGAAGGCTCAATTTGTATTTGTAACATCACTTAGGTTTGACCTTTGATCTTTATATTGGCTTGTAAAGATCAACTTAGTTATGGGCCATGCTATGTCATATTTATCTTATTATGTTAGTATGTTATGCATGTGATGCCATGTATGTGATGCAATATAACAATAACTAAATAAGATAAAATTTAACTAAACCTTCATTTAATATTAAGTCATTAAAATGCCTCCCATTTATCAATAATTATCAAGATTTGGATTGTTATATATAGGTTATACCAAAGTATTATGTATAAAGCCATCTAAATAAGATAAGATGGATAATAGTGATACCAAATGTTTGAGTTGGTTAAACTTCAGTAGGTTATCAAAATGGTTTTAGACCTAGGGCATTTGATAAGTTATACTAGTACATGTGATATCCTATAATTATCCAAGAATTATATGAGATGTAATTAGTAAAGTGTTACCTACCTAAATAGCCACACTTTAAGTGATAAGCCAAAGCTTACTTGAAGTAGGGTGAAATATAGATCTTAGCCCACTAAGAAGTTTTAATTGTTGAAATAATTTTGAGGGTTTTATAATTTATGAAAGTTTAGTGGGAGTTTTCTTATGCCTCTTTCATAATAAAACTGAATGTACTCTATATATATTTATTATAGATAATGACATTAAACACTGTACCTACCATGTCATTATGATTGATCTTTGAGAAGGATAAGATAAATGGAACTAACTTTCTTGACTGGTACAGAAACCTAAGAATTATTTTTATGAAAGAATCCCAAAGGAACCAACTGCTAATGCTCCTAGAGCACAAAAGGATGCTTATAGTAAGCATCTTAATGATTTAGTTGATGTCACTTATCTTATGCTTGGATGTATAAAGTCTAAACTTCAAAAGCAACTGATGGAAACGGAGGCTTATACTGTAATAGGCTATCTCAAGGAAATGTTCTAAGAGAAAGCTAAAATTGAAAGGTTCGATACCATCAGGTCATTGCTCTCCTGTAAGTTGACTATTAGCGACTATATCAGTCCTCATGTTCTAAAATGAAGGGTCATGTTAAACACTTGGACAAGCTTGCCATCAAGGTTAAACAAGAATTGACTGTTGATATCATTCTCTAATCTTTGTCTAAAGCTTATGATGGTTTCATCATGAATTTTAATATGCATAGTATGGACAAAACTATTTCAAAGTTGCATAGGATGCTTAAAACTACTGAAAAGAACATCAAGATTTCCACCAAGGATCTTTGTCTGAATTTTAATATGATGTTATAACCAAAAGCCAAAAAACACTACTCTAGAAACCGAACCGCCCGTCACACATTTTCAGTAATCGACCGAACCATTGAAATCGGCTCGGATTGGTTCGGTTTGAACAGTTCTGTCGGTTAATGCTCACCCTTAGATACATGTCATCCCATAAGCGCTATTTTATTGAAAATAATATATTTCTTGATTTTTAGTTTCAATTAATATTAATTAAAGCTTTTTCTCTTGAAAAGCCTAAATTAATATTTTATTTTATGTATTTTTAGTATAAATTTTGAATAAAATTAAAAAAAATTAAGAAGATTTTGTTTTGGCAAAAAATTTGAATAAAAAATATTTTATCTAATGATTATAAAACAAAATTGAAATTAAAATAAAAATTTTTTATGATAGAATTCACCATAAAATTATTTTAAAGATAATTTTAATTGATGAAATTACGCACAAAAAAAATATCCTTGATCAAATTAACATTTTAAAATAGGTAGAAATATAGAATTAATCAGTTACTTTTGGAAAAGAATTTTAAAATAAAGAAAAGTTAAAAAATAGTTAAATTGTAAAGCATATTTCTATAATTATAATAGTAAGAAACAAGCTTTATATATAGACGAAGGGACCGAAATTTAAAACAATTATTAAGTTATTATTATTTTTTAAAATTTTGGAATGTTACAAAATGAAATTTGACAAAAAAAAAATCATAATTTGAATAAAATAAATTGATTTTATTTTGAAAATCGTGATATTTTTCAAAAATATGATATATATATAGTAAATTTAAAATTTAAATTATTTTTACATTTTTATGGAGTGTTTATTTTTATTAACTTTAATGTTATGTAGTATTATATTAGATAATACATATAGATGTTTATTTTTATTTTTAAAAAATAGTAATTTTAAATTGAAATTAAATTATTCTACCATTTTATGCTTAGATAATTTTAAAATTTACTTAATATGAATTCTTAATAAAAGGGAATCTACAATTCAAAATTTACAAAATGGAAAAAACACTTTTATACAAAATAATTATTCAAACAATTTTAAAAATATTAGGTGGCATCTTATATGAAGTTTTAATCTATGCAGCACTATATATATATATAGTCTCATCTTTCAGAAAACTGTCAATTGCATCTCCTTATGTTGAGGAAAAATCTCAGAAAAAAATCTATACCATGTCTAAGAGTAATTGTTTAGGAATAATTTTTTTTTTTTTTTAAAAAAGAACTTACAATTTTTATAGGTTGACAAAGTTTAAATCAGTATACCTTTTAAAATTTAAATTAGATGAAAAAAAAATTCTAAACTCAAGCAGTTGGAGACATAAATAATGCTTTGATTTTATTTAAAAGTTTTAAATATTATTTATAAAATTTTTTAATTCTCTTTTACCTTCCATATTCAAAGAAATAATTTTTAAATAACTATACTATTTTTTTTAAAAAAAAATCATGACTAATACTAACCTTATTATTAATGTGAATATATAAATATTAATTATTCACAATTGTTTAGCGGTCAATATTTTCTTTATCTTAGGACCTTAGATTTATTCAATCTCTAAAATTTTGATTTTAACAAATAATTTAATTAATCTAATGTGTTTATTTAAGTTTATTTATTCAAGATTTTAATTCATCAAAGTGTCAAAAATAAGTCCCCTCCAAGTTCAAGCTTCAATTGGGACAATTCAAATTTTAAAAATATTCAAAATCAAGTCACAGGACATCTCTCATGAGCAAGGCTCACGATCGGGAGCCTTGCTCATGAGTTCAAGCTTCTAAGGGCTTTTAACTTAAAAAAGGGACCAAGCCCCTCACAATTTGCCCTCACGATCATGAGGTGGTCATGAGCATTAGGCATCTTAAGTTAGCAAAGGAGCCTAAGACGCTCACAGTTTGGCCTTATTACCATGAGCACCTTGTGACTAGGGTATTTTGCAAGATGGTCACCTGTAAGAGCAACGACTACATTTTCATAAGTCACGATTGTGAGCATGCCATCATGATCGTGAGCAGCTAAAATCTTGAAAAGAAAAATTATTTTGTATTTAATGGAACTTACAGATGGTTGGGGGTGAAGTAAATGCCCCCAATAACCATATTTGAGTTGTTAATGAATATAAACAACTCCTGGAGCCTTATTAAAGAGTTAGACACTTGGTTGTTGAACTCTTTACTCTTAGCATTCATTAAGGCTCTCAAACTTTCATCTAATTTCTTTGTTGTTCATTACAATCTTTGAGAGTTGGTTGTGTGTTAGAAATAGGACTTGTACTTCATTTAATTCTTGGGATAGATTATAAGGGAAGTGAGGTTTATTTCATAAGGAATTGGTTTAGGTGTTTAGCCATTAAAATACTTAGGATTGTGGTTAGAGCTAAGCCTTGTTAAAAGCTCATTGTGTATAGTTTAGAGTTAATCCTTAAAACTCTTGTATTCTCAATCTTTAGAAATAAGATTGGTGTGGGGATTGAAAATTCTAACTTGCGGATAAGTTAGGTGGAGACGTAAATTCATTTATGAATTAAACTCCCTAAACACTTATGTTTAATTCTCTACTCTTTTAATCTTATCAAAATCTTTACTTAAATCTTTTAATTTTCTTTTAGATCTTAAAAAGCCTTATTCACCTCCCTCTAGGGAAAATATAATTAGTATAAAAGCTTAAGTTCAAGGTACTTAATTGCTAAAATTCAAGATCATGGGGAGTGAATTTCTTAATTTTTCATCTCTTACACCCTTTTTTGATGGTAGTGACTATCCATATTGGAAGTTTAAAAATGGAATTATACTTAGATAGTGATCCTATTAGACTTCAGGATGTTGTTTTAAAGGGTTGGGAACCACCTAAAGTTATAATTGATGGCGTAGAGGTTATTCTTGTAAGAAGTCAATGGAACAATAAGCAAAAAGAAGAGAACAACAAGAATAAAATAATAATCTTGCTAGCCTTTATGTCAAGAGAAGAACGTGGAAAAACTTAACAGTGGTAAAACTTAACATTACCAATCAATAAAAGAGCTATGGGAGACACTTAAGAACCACTATGAAGGAAATGTGCAAATGAGAAGCAAAAAGGTTCAGCTCCATATGTATGAGTTTAAACTCTTCAAGATGAATCCTCAAGAATTAATAACTAAAATGACCAATCACCTCAATGTTCTTCTTACTACTCTTAAGAAACTTGAAAAAACATTTTTTCAAGGAAGAAGTGAACAAAAAGGTTCTAATAATCGTACTTAAGAAGGATTGGGAATCTAGAGTCATTTCAATTGAGGAAGCTCAAGACCTCTTAACTCTCTCAACTAATGTGCTCATTGGAAAGCTTCTTACATATGAGCTCACTATAAAGCAAAGAGAAGATGAGAAAAAAGAAAAGAAAAAGGGATTACATTAAAGGCTATACAAGAAGCAAGTGAAGATGAAAGCTTAGTGGATTCTAGTGAAGATGATGATGAGATAACTATAATCACTAGAGGATTCAAGAAGTTCTTGAAAAGAAAAAGCTTCTTAAGGCAAAGAGACAATAAGGAGTATAAAGGAAAGAAGAACAAAGAGGTTACTTTCTATGAATGCAAGAAAATGAGACATATTAGAAGTGAGTGACCTAAGCTTAAATTCAAGAACAAAGGAGTAAAGGATAAGAAGAAGGCCTTCAAAGCTTCATAGGATGACTCCTCCATATTAGCAAAGGAAGAGGAGCAACAAGAAGTGGCTAACCTTTGCTTCATGGCTCTTAAAGATAAAACTAAAGTACCATCTCTTCTGATTCTTCATGTGATAATTATGATGATGATAATGAGAACTCTATTGTAAGCAAACTCATACTTAATTACAAAGGCTTACTCTTTAAGAAGAAGCTTTATAAGCATGAGTTATCTAATTTTTCTAAGGAATTTAAAAGCTTAAAAAATGATTTATATAAATTTATTGAGTCAAATGAAAGGTTAGCTAATGATTTAAAATCTTTTAATTCCTTAGAAATCAACTTAAGAAAGCTAATGATGAAAATTTTAAGCTTTCTATAAAGGTACTAGAGTTAAAAAATTCCATTTCCAAATTTGAAAAGGGAAAAGAAACTTTAGTTAGTCTTCTTGACTCTTAAAAACTCTATAGGAATACCATGGAATTGGATATATAAATAGAATTTCTACCTCTTCATCATCTCACATTAACTTTGTTAAAGGTTCATATGCTTCTACTCTTTTTACTTTTAAACCTCTTGAGACTCAGGCTTTCAAAGCTAAAAGGTCTTATGTGTCAAATGATATGGGAAAGTCTCATAAAACCCAACCTTCTTTGACACAAAGGGCTAAGGCTCAAGCCAAAAAGCTATAACCTAGACATGATTACATGTACACAAAATATAACACTCCTAAGCATGCTACATAATCATATTATAATAAACAATGTTATTGTCAATGCATGTCTCACTTTCCTCCTAAGGCATAAAAGACCTTTAGGAAGTTCACACAACCACAACACAATAGGCATATCTCATATACTAGGCAATCACATGCTCTTAGAAGAAATAGATTTGCCAATGTTAAAGGTTTGTATTGCATGACCAAAGGTCACGCTACCAATGTGTGCTTTTATAGACGACTACACTTGTAATTGCTTCTTTTGGATTACTTTGAGACTAACCAACCTAGACTAATAAAGGTTTAAGTTCAAAAGAATGCTTGAATTGTGTTATGTAGGTATGTTTGAAGTCCACAAAAGCTAGAAGAAAGTGGTATCTTGATAGTGGATGTTCAAGACATATGACAGGAGATGAGGAACAATTCAATAAGCTTGATGCTAAGGATGGAGGTTATGTCACATTTGAGGACAATGCCAAAGGGGAGATAATGGGCATTGGAGAAATTGGTAACCCTTAATGTTTATCTATTCATCATATTTTGCATGTTGATGGTCTTAAGCATAATTTACTTCGCATAAGTCAATTATGTAACATGGGAAATAAAGTCACTTTCTATCCTAGAAATTTCTTTGTTAGTAGCTTAAATGATGACAAAGTAATTTTTAATGGTGAAAGAGTTGACAATGTCTATGTCATTGACTTGAATAAAGTTGATAATAAAGACATCAAATGCTTAATGTTTTCTTCCAATGATACATGGACTTGGCATAGAAGATTAGGACATGCAAACTTTGAGCTTTTAGATGGTCTTAGTAGACGTGAACTTGTGGTTAGGTTGCCCAAACTTAAATTCATAAAGGACAAGCCTTGTGATGCTTTTCAAAAGAGAAAATAATCTAAATCTTCCTTTAAGCTCAAGAATGTAGTTTCCACTTCTAGGCCACTTTAACTTATTCACATGAATTTGTTTAGTCCTACTAGAGTTACTAGTTTTGATGGAATGCATTATGCATATGTCTTAGTTGATGATTCCTCTAGATAAACTTGGATGTGTTTCCTTGCTCATAAGAATGATACTTTTAAAGCCTTTAAAAGTTTCTCAAAAAGAGTTAAAAAAGAAAAAGATTTTTGCATTTTAACTATTAGAAGTGATTATAGAACTAAATTTGAAAATGAATTTTTCAAAACCTTTTGCAATGAAAATGGTATTTCCCATGCTTTTTCTTCTCTTAAAACACTTCAACAAAATGGGGTTGTTGAAAGGAAAAATAGAAATCTAGTGAAATGGCTACAATCATGCTTCATGAGTATAATTTAACTTTATACTTTTGGGCAAAAGCCATTAGCACTTCTTGCTATATAACAAATAGAGTCTTTAAAAGACTAATTTTAAACAAAACTTTTTATGAGCTTTGGAACAATAAAAAACCTAAAATCTTATATCTTAAAGTATTTAGATGCAAATGCTTTATATTAAACATCAAGGACAACCTTGGCAAATTTAATTCTAAAGCCGATGAAGAAATTTTTCTAGGCTATGGCACCATTAGCAAAGGCTTATAGAGTTTTTAACAAAAGAACTCTAATAGTTAAAAGGTCAATGCATGTTGTATTTGATGAATCTAACTCACTTGATCCTATAAAGGATAGTTGCAGTGTTGATGATGTTTTAAATGAGCTTATGGATATAAACATTCAAGAAGGAAATGCTAAGAAACCTTTGGAGCTAGAAGGTCCTACAAAGGAGGATAATGAGAAGATGCCTTAACCTACTTGAAGGTTTATCTTCTAAGGGATTGGCAATTCAAGAAAGCATATCCTCAAGACCTTATCATTAGTGACACTACAAAGGGGTTAACTACTAGATCTCAACTTAAATCTATTGTTAATTTAGCCTTTATTTCTTAAATTGAACCTAAAAATATTGATGATGCTTTGAGTGATGAATTTTGGGTCTTTACTATGTAAGAAGAATTAAACCAATTTGAGAGAAGTAAGGTTTAGACCTTGTTTCCTAGACCTTGTAGGTACTAAATGGGTGTTTAAAAATAAGATGAATGAACAAAGTGTCATAACTAGGAATAAAGCTATACTAGTAGTTAAATGTTATAATCAATAAGAAGGCATTGATTATGATGAAACCTTTGCCCTCATTGTAAGGTTAGAAGCTATTATAATGCTACTTGCATTTGCATTTTACATGGATTTCAAACTCTTTCAAATGGATGTTAAAAGTGCATTTTTAAATGGATTTATTGAAGAGCAGATATATGTTGAATAACCTCCGGGTTTTGAAAGTTTTGACTTTCCTAATCATGTGTTTAAGCTTTCAAAAGCATTGTATGGATTGAAGCAAGCTCATAGAGCTTGGTATGAAAGGTCAAGTAAATTTTATTAGAGAAAGGATTCTTTAAAGGAAAAGTTGACACAACTTTATTCATAAAAAAAACCAAGCATGATTTACTTATTATACAAATATATATTGAGGATATCATTTCAGTGCTACTAACCATTGCTTGTGTAAGGAATTTTGTAAGTTGATGCAAGGAGAATTTGAGATGAGCATGACAGGTGAGCTCAAATTCTTCCTTGGACTTCAAATCAAGCAATGCAAGGATGGGATCTTCATCAACCAAACCAAGCACACAAGAGACATTCTCAAGAAGTTTAGAATAGATGGAGCTAAGTCAAGTAAGTCACCTATGAGCACCACCACTTATGAGCACTACCACCAAACTTAAAAAGGATGAGAATGGTAAATCAGTTGATGAAAAAGCGATATGGAGGTATGATCAGATCCTTTCTTTATTTAACCACAAGGAGATTGGATATCATGTTTACTGTATGTTTATGTGCTAGATTTCAATAATATCCTAGAGAGTCACATTTGAATGCCATTAAGAGAATTTTCAAATATCTTAGTGGAACTATGCTTTTAGGACTTTGGTACCCTAAGAGTTCAACATTTGACTTAGTTAGATATTTGGATGTGGATTTTGTTGGTAGCTTGCTAGATAGAAAGAGCAATTTTGGAACTTGTCAATTTTTATGATAATGCTTAGTTTCTTAGTTTAGTAAGAAATAAGTTTTAATTGCCTTGTCCACTATCGAAGCCAAATATATGATGGCTAGTTTTTGTTGCTTATAAATCTTATAGTAAAAATAACAACTTAGGAACTATGGCATAGAACTTGATCATATTCCAATCAAATGTGATAATAAAAGTGCTATAATGCTTAAAAGAATCCCATTCAACACTTTAGAACCAAACATATAGACATTATACATCATTTCCTTATAGATCATGTGCAATATGGTGATATCTTTCTTAAGTTTGTTGATATAAGTAATTAACTTGTAGATATTTTCACCAAACCTCTCAATGAGGAGAGATTAAACTTTATTAAGCATGAACATAGAATGATTGATGGTTCTAGCTTGCATTGATACATGTACATTGCTTGCTAAATGCTTCACATTTATGTGATTTCCATTTTGTGTTCTTCGAAAATTTTCTATATACTTATTAAATTCTATTTGTGTTTTAAGAGCAATATGTGGTATGTTGTTCATGAGGTTTGGCTACCTATGCACTTGACCTTTTATGAATGTGAAATTTTTTTATTATTTAATTCAAATTGATGCTTGCCTATTATTTTCGTATGCCTAATTTTAAAAATTTTATTCCTTATTGATAATCCTTCTTTTTGAATTTTTTTTATGTTAGCTAATTAATGATGAATAATTAATTATTGAAGTTAATTTAAGAAATTAAATATTTTAAAATTAGAAAATATCTTTTTCAAAAGTTCAGGGAATCAGGGGCATTTAGGTCATGAGCTATTGCAAAGGCTACATCAACTCATGACGTGTCATTTTATGATTGCTAGTACCTCTTATGGGCTCATGGTCGTGACTTGATGATGAGGAGTAGTTTGGCAGATAAAAAGTTACAATTCACTTGGAATTATAACTTCTTCTTATCAATTCTAATTCACATTAGATTTATACATTCAAACCCTCTTTTAATTCAATTTTGACCGATTTTCTTTCACTTTAACTCTATTTAAACACTCATCTCTTCCCCTTTATTCCATTTAACTTTCTTTTGCAATTAGGCTATATTCTCTTCTCCTCTCAACCCTCGTCTTTAAATACTTATTTTTTCTTTTGTTGTTTGGCTTCATTATGGCCCCAAAGAAGAAAACCACTTCACAATCCCCCTCTTCCTCTCAATCCTTAAATAAGAAGAGCAACTAAGGATCAACTAAAGAAGAATCCTCCTATTTTCGATACTAATGAGGAAATCAAACAAATAGCATCCTAATTTGCAAAGAGGAAGATCATTCCATCTCGTTACATGTTAAAGGAGGCAATTGAATCACTTTGATTTATAATCAAGTGAAAACTCTCCTTAAAAACATTAGTATGCTCGTCTTTACTTTCACCCCTTTCATTAATATCCCCTTTCTTGTGATTGAGTTTCTCTCTTCCTTTTGCTTGAGAACTCAAAACATAAGTGAGCAAATCCCTTTTATAGCATGAGGTTCAAATTGGATGGGAGGGATTGTTTTCTAACCAAAGAAGACTTTGATAATCTCTTTGGGTTCAAAAGTGAAGGACTTAAAAACCCAGAGACACTTTGGTCTCCCTACATTTTTTGGAACCAAAATGTCATGTAACATGTGGGACAATTTTGAACAGGCCATTCAAAATCTTTTTTTTTTTTAAGAGTCTTTAGTATATCCATCAATTTTTAACCTATTCCTTCAATACTAGGGGATTGAGTAATGAAGCCATTTTTTTTATGACATTTACCTTCTTCATTACATTCAAAACAATGTTAATGTTCCCTTGGATTGATGGTTATAATGGAGGCTTTGGTTGGTTAGTGATAGTGTTAGTTGTGCAATATGTATTAGTGGAATAGTGACCAAAATATCACAACACTTTCGCATTAAGCTTTATCGCCTTGAATCCATTCCTTACTCTATTCTTAATGCAAAATTCCTTAAAAATTCCAACCAATTCAAAAAAGTGAATAGCCAATCGTTCTGGAAAGAAGAAGAAGAAGTGGTGGATAATAAGCTTGCTCAAGATTTGGAGGACATTAAGAACATAGGAAATCTTGGCCTTGAAGGTGTTGGAATTAAAAAAGAACAAGAGACTCATTCTTAACCTCCTCTAATACCTTAAAGAAAAAGGGTAAGAGGTCCTTTCACCTCTCAATGAATGGATGATGAACCTGCCTATGTTGGTGAATTCTTTGACAGCCTATCAATTGTTGAAACTAACTTTAATAATCAATTTGATCAAGTTGACTTTATGCTTGATCATTTTGATAGAAGGATGGATTATGTAGATGTTAGTGATATACACTAGGTCAATCATGTATGAACATGTTTTGACTTTATCATTTTATTAATAAAGAGAAATTTTTCATTATCATTTTGTGTTATGATATTTACTTCAATAGTCAATTCTTACTAAGGTTGTCAAGTATGTGACTTGATAGTAACCTTAGATTAAATATGAGTTTATTTAAATTATCCCTACTCATAATAATGTATTATGGCTAGTATGGTGTTGATTAATGATTATGTTTTATTAATCATGAATATGAGATATTAAGTCAACTCATAGGTACTTATTTGAGAAATTAAGTGTTGGATTGACCCATCATGAGAATACCATATAGATAATTGTCATAAGTAATTCTCATCACAGTAATATTGGCTTAGTCCTCTGATCTTGAAATCACTATAGATTTTTATATTACCATTTTGTATTTTGACACAACCTTACATTATCTTTAACCAGATGATAAAATAGGTTGTTTTTGGGTATGAAATGAGTAATGTGAGTAATGTGAGTGATTGGGAAGGAATTTGTCCCTCATTTAATCTAAGTGAGATTTCTATGGGCCCTTTAATAAGATAGACTAAGGAAAATGCATGGTCGTACTAAAGTAAATTGATAAAGAGTTATGATTCTCAGTATACTTGGAATCAAGAAATAATATGATCGAATTCTATAAGGATGACATAATCTATATCTTATATTCAATTAAGATATCATGTGACAAAGGGACTAGAATATTCAATGTATATTAGGTTATGTTGGATTATTAACTTCACATGATTTGGGTAGTCATAATGTCTTGCTAGAGGCCACTTATGACTTATAGGCCTAAATAGAGATTTAATCCCCATTACCAACATTATGTGAACCTACAGGGTCATACACTTTGAATAAGCCCAAAATAAATATAGGTTTAACATGCCTAAATAAGCTTTGTGGAAATAAATAAATAAAATATTTATTTATTTAATGTAAAGGTTATTTTAAATAAATAGAAAAATGATTTTTGATTTAATTTTAAATAAAATCATAATAAGAACAAGTGAGAAATTACTAAAAGGTCATTTGGTAAGTGAAACCCTAATTTAGAGATCTATAAATATATTATATTCTCTAGGATTTCACTCACTCATTAATTGAATTACTTAGATTCGAGTTTGGGTTTGTGATTAAATTTTAATTTTTCTGATGCGTATGGAATCATGACACCTAACAATGGAATCAAAGCCACTTGTAATTTGATTAATTTTATTCCACATATATATGATATGCGTTGGTATGCTTGATTCATCTTTGAAAAAAGGAGATTTTGAAAAGTTTATCAAAATAAGGTTTTGTTTCATGACGCCCTCTTAAATCTATATGAAAGTAGTAGTAAATATTAATTTGATTAATGTTTATGATTTTTTAATATGATTAAATAGCAATCAAAATTTTTATTTTCTGGTTTATGCATTCTATTTTTATGAAAAAATGAATATGTATTCTGCTTTATTAATATGATTTAATAAAACAGTAATTCTATTTTCAAAATCTAATCACTTGTATATTTTATCTGTTTAAAGTTAAAACAGAAATATTAGGATTATATAGATTTTTGTCAAAGGGCAATTTGTTTAAGAGTTAAACTGATCATGCAGAATAAATTTATTTTGAATAGATTAATATAGCTGTAATATGATTATAGTATATTAGGGTTCTTAATGGTGACTGGCTAATAAAATGTACATGTATTTTGATATGATTTAAATAGATTAATCAGACTATAATTTAATTATAGAAATCATCAACATTTTAGGGTTTTGGCAACATCTTATTAAAAAAGATTAAGTAAATTGTTTACTTTGGGGGCGCTGCCCCTAATACCCCGAATGGACTCATTATGCATTTTATTTTTTAACATAATAATTTAATTAATTTGTAAATTGAACTTTGTTTTTGCAACATGTGTTTATTGTTAAATGCATGGTGCATAGCATGGCCCTTGAACCAATGTGATTGGATTGTATTTTATTGGGTTGTAATTTTTAAATACGGCCTGTAAGTCATTTTATTTGTTAGAATTATTTTATTAGATAGTAACAACATAGTTTTAATTACAAAATTTAATGTAAATTAAGACCCAAGATGTAAATTCAAGTTGGAGGTCCATGATGGAGATCCAAGGTGGGAGCCCAAGGAGGAGGTCCATGGTAGAAGATGGAGATCCAAATTGAAGGCTTAATTTGTATTTGTAATATCACTTAGGTTTAACCTTTGATCTTCATATTGGCTTATGAAGATCAACTTAGTTATGGACCATGCTATGTCACATTTATCTTATTATGTTAGTATGTTATGGATGTGATGCCATGTATGTGATGCAATATAACAATAACTAAATAAGATAAAAATTAAATAAACCTCCTCATTTAATATTAAGTCATTAAATACCTCCCATTTATCAACAGTTATCAAGATTTGGATTGCTATATATAGGTTATACCAAAGCATTATATATAAAGCCATTTAAATAAAATAAGATGGATAATGGTGATATCCATATGTTTGAGTTGGTTAGACTTAAGTAGGTTATCAAAATGGTTTTGGACCTAGGGCATTTGATAAGATATACCAGTACATGTGATATCCTATAATTATCCAAGAATTACATGAGATGTAATTAATAAAGTGTTACCTACCTAAATAGCCACACTTTAAGTGATAAGCCAAAGCTTACTTGAAGTAAGGTGAAATATAGATCTTAGCCCACTAAGAAGTTTCAATAGTTGAAATAATTTTAAGGGTTTTATAATTTATGAAAGTTTAGTGGGATTTTTCTTATACCTCTTTCATAATAAAACTAAATGTACTATATATATATATTTATTGTAGATAATGACATTAAACACTGCACCTACCATGTCATTATGATTGATCCTTGAGAAGGACAAGATAAATGGAACTAACTTTCTTGACTAGTACAGAAACCTAAGAATTATTCTTATGAAAGAATCCCAAAGGGACCAGCTGCTAATGCTCCTAAAGCACAAAAGGATGCTTATAGTAAGCATCTCAATGATTTAGTTGATGTCACTTATCTTATGCTTTGATGTATAAAGTCGAAGCTTCAAAAGCAACTAATGGAAATGGAGGCTTATACTATAATAGGCTATCTCAAGGAAATGTTCTAAGAGAAAGCTAAAATTAAAAGGTTCAATACCATCAGGTCATTGCTCTCCTACAAGTTAACTGTTAACGGCTATATCAGTCCTCATGTTCTAAAATGAAGGGTCATGTTAAACACTTGGACAAGCTTGGTATCAAGATTAAACAAGAATTGGTTATTAATATCATTCTCTAATCTTTGTCTGAAGCTTATGATGGTTTCATCATGAATTTTAATATGCATAGTATGGACAAAACTATTTCAAAGTTGCATAGGATGCTTAAAACTATTGAAAAAAACATCAAGAATTCCACTAAGGATGTTATAATGGTCAATAAGGGAAAGGGCATGAAAAAGGTTAGAAAGGGCAAGGGCAAGGGCAAGGCTCTCAAAGGCTTTCAAAAGCCAAAGCTAAAGTTCAAAGTTGAACCCCAAGCTAAGCCACCAAATGAGGGAATATGTTTTTTCTACAATAAGCCAGGTCATGGGAAAAGAAATTGCAAGCTATATATGAATGATCTGAATAAGAATAAGGGTAGTACAATTACCTCTTTAGGTATTCATGTTATAGAAATTAATTTTTCTACTTTTGATTCTTGGGTATTAAATACTGGATCAGGATCTCACATTTGTACTAATGTGTAGCTAAAAAGGAGTAGATCATTGGCTAGAGGTGAAGTGGACCTATGAGTTAACAATGGAGCAAGAGTTGTTTCTTTAGCCGTAGGGACTTATGAGTTAACTTTGCCTAGTGGACTTGTTTTAAATTTGGAAAATGGTTATTATGTGCCTACTATGTGTAGGAATATTATTTTTGTTTCTTGTTTGGATAAGAATGGTTTTGAATTCATTAATAGGAATAATAAATGCAATATTTATCATAATAATATTTTTTATGGATTTGCTCAACGCACTACTGATCTTTATATTCTAAATGTTAAAGATACTAATGAAAAGTCAATTTATAACATTGATATGAAGAAGTTGAAATCTAATGATTAAACATTACCTATCTCTAGCATTGTCGTTTAGGCCACATAAATGAGAAACGCATTTCAAAGCTTTACCAAAATGGGCTTTTAAATTCATTTTATTATGAATCATTTAAAACATGTGAATCTTGTTTACTAGGAAAAATGACTAAAATGCCTTTTACTGGAAAAGGTGAGAGAGCTAATGATTTATTAGGCCTTATACATTCAAATGTAAGTGGACCATTAAGCTTAATTGATAAAGGAGGTTTCCAGTATCTCTTTCTTAGATGATTTCAGTAGATATGGTTATGTCTATCTAATGAAACATAAATTTGAATCTTATAAAAAGTTCAAAGTCTTCAAGAATTAAATATAAAACCAACTTGGTAAAAATTTTAAAACACTAAGATCTAATTGAGGTTGTGAATATTTAAGTCAAGAATTTATAGATCATCTTAGAGATTATGGGATTATTTCACAATTGACTCCTCTATGTACACCACAATGGAGTGGTGTGTCCAAACGGAGAAATCAGACTTTATTGGATATGGTTTGATTAATGATGAGTCAATCTAATCTTTTAATCTCTTTTTAGGGATATGCTTTAGAAGCTATTGCATTCATTTTGAATAGAGTTCCAACAAAGGCACTTGAAAAGACACTATATGAGATGTGGACTGAAAAACCTCCCAGTTTATCTTTTCTTAAGATTTGGGGATGTAATGCTTATATGAAGCATCAAATCTCAAATAAACTAGCATCTAAATCTGATAAATGATTTTTTATGGGATATCCTAAAGAAAGTAAAGGATATTATTTCTATAATGCTTCTAAGAATAAAGTGTTTGTTACTTGAAATGGTGTATTTTTGGAAAGAGAATTTATTTCCAAAGAATCTAGTGGGAGCACAGTCCAACTTGAAGAAATTTAAGACCCACAAAATAGCATTGTACTAAGTATGGAACTGCAGCTGGATCAATAAGTAACTGTTGAACCTGCACGAGTACCAAAAGGCCCAAGAAGGTCTGGTAGGACACATCAAATCCCTATAAGATATGGATTTCTCATAACTAATGATAATGATGTGTTAATTGTGGATCAAAATGAGCCCACATCATAAAATTAGAAATACAATCCATGTATGATAATCAAGTTTGGACCTTTATTGATCCAACTTATGGCTTAAAAACTATTAGTTGCAAATGGATCTTTAAAAAGAAAATAGACATGGATGGCAATGTGCATACCTTTAAAGAAAGAGTGGTTGCAAAGGGTTTCAAAAAAACACATGGTATAGACTATGATAAAACCTTTTCATCGGTTACTATGCTGAAATCTATTCAAATTCTCCTTATTGTAGTTGCATACTATGATTATGACATATAGCAAATGGATGACAAACTAGAATTTCTTAATGAAAATCTATCTGAGGATGTGTACATGACATAGCTAGAGGGTTTTGTTAATCTTGAGAATTCTAGAAAGGTATGCAAGCTTCAAAGGTCCATTTACGGATTAAAGCAAGCATCTTATAGTTGGAATCTTCATTTTGATGAAGCAATTAAAGAGTTTGGCTTCATTAAGAATGAAGATGAACCTTGTGTCTATAAGAAGGTTAGTGGGAGTATAATTATGGTTTTAGTGTTGTATGTTAATGACATACTACTCATTGGAAAGGATATCCCTATTTAACAAAATGTTAAATCATGGCTATGGAATTATTTCTCAGTGAAAGACTTGGGTAACACCACTTATATATTAGGCATCAAGATTTATAGAGATAGATCTAAAAGGCTTACTGGCCTAAGTTAGAGCACTTACATTGATAAGGTATTGAATAGGTTTAGAATGCAAGACTTTAAGAGAGGATTCTTGCCAATGTCACATGAAATTAGTCTCAGCAAGACTCAGTGTCCTATGACACAAGATGAGTAAGACCACATGAGTAAGATTATATATGCTTTTGCTATTGAATATATCATGTATGCACTGTTGTGTACTCGACTTGATGTTTTATATGCCTTAAGCACAATGAGCAAATACCAATCAGACCCACGTGAAAGTCATTGGACAACAGTTAAAAAAATCCTTAAGTACTTAAGAAGAACTAAGGATGCATTTTTACTAGATGGTGGTAAAAAAGATGAGCTAGTTATAAATGGTTACACGAATGTCAACTTTCGAACTGGCAAAGATGATTTTTTATCATAATCGGGTTATGTGTTTTATTTGAGTAGAGGTACAGTGAGTTAGAGGAGTTCCAAGCAAGACACTATTACTGATTCTACAATAGAAGCTAAGTATATAGCTAACTCAGAAGCAGCTAAGGAGGCTATTTGGATTAAGAAGTTCATAACTAGACTAGGTGTTATTCCTAGTATACCAAATCCAGTGAACTTATATTATGATAATAATAGAGCTATAGCACAAGCTAATGAGCTCAAATCACATTAGAGATGTAAACACATACTCAAGCATTATCATCTCATTTGAGAAATCATTGAGAGAGGAGAAGTAAAGATCTACAAAATACCTACAAATGATAATGTTACTGATCTATTGACTAAGCCTCTTCCACAGCCTAAGTATTAGAGTCATACTAGGTCCATAGGTATTAGTTTTAATATAGATTGGGCCTAGTGCAAGTAAAAGATTCCTAGCGATATGCACTAGGTCAATCATGTATGATCATGTTTTGACTTTATCATTTTATTAATAAAGAGACAATTTTCATTATCTTTTTGTGTTATGATAATTACTTGAATATTCAATTCTTACTAAGGTCATAAAGTATATGACTTGATAGTAAATCCCTTAGATTAAATATGAGTTCTATTCAAATTATCCATAGTCATAACAATGTATTATGGCTCGTTTAGTATTAATTGATGATTATGTTTTAGTAATCATGAATATGAGATATTAAGTCAACTCATATGTACTTATTTGAGAAATAAAGTGTTGGATTAACCCATCATGAAAATACTATATAGATAATTGTCATAAGTAATTCTCATCACAGTAATATTAGTTTAGTCCTCTGACCTTGAAATCACCATGGATTTCTACATTACTATTTTGTGTTTTGACACAATTTTACATTATCTTTAACCGAATGATAAAATAGGTTGTTATTGGCTGTAACATGAGTTATGTGAGGAATGTGAGTGATTAAGAAGGAATTTGTCCCTCATTTAATCTAAGTAAGATACCTAGGGGCCCTTTGATAAGATAGACTGAGGAAAATGCATGGCCATGCTAAAGTAAATTGATAAAGAGTTATGATTCTTAGTCTACCTAGAATCAAGAAATAATATGATTGAACTCTATAAGGATGACATAATCTATGCATTATATTCAATCAAGATATCATATGACAAAGGGACTAGAATATTCATTGTATATTAGGTTTTGTCGGATTATTGACTTCATATGACTTGGGTAGTCATAATACCTTGCTATAGGCCACTTATGACTTACAGGCCTAAATAGAGATTTAAGGTCCTTGCCAACATCATGTGAACCTATAGGGTGACACACTTTGAATAAGCCCAAAATGAATATGGGTTTAACAAACCCAAATAAGTTATGTGGAAATAAATAAATAAAATATTTATTTATTTATTTAAGGTAAAGCTTATTTTAAATAAATAAAAAAATTATTTCTGATTTAATTTTAAATAAAATCATAATAAGAATAAGTGAGAAATTACCAAAAAGTCATTTAGTAAGTGAAACCTTAATTTAGAGGTCTATAAACATGTTATATTCTCTAAGGTTTCACTCACCCATTATTTTGCCATAAAATTCATTTTCCCTTTTTTAAAAAATAAAAACACTGAGTTCTTTTCATTCTTGATTTGGAAGAATTCTTTTGGAGATGTCTCAAACTGAACTGTCAAATTAAAAGCTTGAGGTAGTGTGTCACCAAAGTGAACCTCCTCTCTCCCTTCTAGAAATCTTGCCCCTTTTACATTTGTGGTAAGATTTTGAAAATCCTAGATTTAATCAATTAATAGAATTACTTGGATTTGAATTTGGGTTTGTGATTAAAATTTAATTTTTCCACTGTGTATGAAATCACAAAACCCAACGATAAAGTATGATATCCACCATCTTTATGCATATCATAATTTGTAATGCACTTGGCCTCCTCCTCCTCCTCATCAAGTGTTTCAAGCCCTACCTCCTTAAGAGCCTCACGGGGATGAGCATGATATTGATCCTACATCTTAGATTCTCCTCAGGTGTTTCGTTTATGTCCAGTTTATCTTTAGACTTTACTTGTTTAAGTTATGCCTAGTTTATATTTGTTTATCAAATTTAGCCCTCGGCCTTATGTTTCTTTTATGCTTTTTTTAATTTAAACCTTATATCTCCTTCTTTATCTTATTAATAAAGTTCCTTTTGTTATCTCTATCTCTTAGCCTCTTACTCTTGTTTACTCTTTTTGCTCTTTCACAAAGGGGAGACATGTTGTGTGTGTTTTTTGAATGTTTTGAATAAATGCTTATTTGAAACTAACTCTATGACATTTCATAAACACTTATAAGCTTATGCACATATCAAAGGGGAGCTATATCATGCATCTTTTGACCTAATTCATGAACTAAAGGAGAGCTTTGATCTAATGCATAAATTAAGGGGGAGCTTTCTATCACTTGTACACGTCACTTGATAATGCACAATTCACACACACAAATATTTGTTGAATTCAAAAAAGAGGAGATTTCTGACCTTAGGTTTATTTAATCTCTAAATTTTTTACTTTAACAAATTATTTGATTAATCTAATGTGTTTATATAAGTGTGTTTATTCAAGGTTTTAATTCTTCAAAGTGTAAAAAATAAGCCCCCTCTAAGTTTAAGCTTCAATTGGGACAATTCAAGTTTTAAAAATATTCACTATCAAGTTACAGGACATCCCTCATAAGCAGGGCTCATGATCATGAGTTCAAGCTTCAAAGGACCTTTAACTTGAAAAGGGATCAAGCCCCTCATGATCTGCCCTCACAGATGTGAGGTGGTCATGACAAGCTCACGAGAGCCAATCACAAGCTCATATAGGTTATAAGCATTAAGCATCTTAAGCAACCAAAAGAGCATGAGACGCTCATGATTTGGCCTCACGATCAAGTGCACCTTGTGACCAAGGTATTCTATAAGGCACAATGATCACCCACAAAGTAATGGCTATATTTTCATAAGTCACAGTCGTGAGCATGCCATCACGATTGTGAGCAACTGAAATCTTGTAGAAAAGATATTTTGCATTTAATGGAACTTAAAGATGGTTGGGGAATAAGTAAATGACCCAAATAGCCAGATTAAGTTATTAATGTATATAAATAACTCATGGAGCTTCATTGAAGAGTTAGATACTCGGCTGTTGAGCTCTTTACTCTTAGCACTCATTAAAGCTTTTAATATTTCATCTAATTTCTTTATTATTCATTAAACTCTTTCAGAGCTAGTTGTGTATTAGAAATAGGACTTCTACTTCATCTAATTCTTAGGATAATTAGAAGGGAAGTGAGGTTTATTTCATAAGAAATTGGTTTAAGTGTTTAGCCATTAAAACATTTGGGATTGCAGTTAGAGCAAAGCCTTGTCAAAAGCTCATTATGTATGGTTTAGAGTTAATCCTTAAAACTCTTATAATCTCAATCTTTAGAAATAAGATTAGTGTGGGGATTGAAAATCCTAACTTAGGGATAAGTTAGATGGAGATGTATATTCATTTATAAATCAAACTCCTTAAACACTTGCGTTTGATTCTCTGCTCTCTTAATCTCTTCTTAATATTTTCTTAAATCTTTTAATTTTCATTTAGATCTTAAAAAGCCCAATTCACCCCCCTTCTAGGGCAATCACAATACCTAACATTCAAAAATTTTTAAAGCCAAAATATTACCATGAAGGGTCATTTATGTCCTCTAAGTTAGGTAACAATCCAAGTTTTATTTAGAAAGCATTTAGAGTGCAAAAGATGCATTGGTTTATGGTTGTCAATAGAGAATTAGAAATGGACAATCAATGAATATTTGGAAAGATCCTTGGCTAAAAAGTAAACTTCAATCTTAGGTAAACTCCATGCTACACTTGAATTTGGAACCTCTTTTGGTAAGTGATCTAATTACTCCTAATCAAACTTTGAATCTTCCTATTATTCAATCTCTTTTAAATGCCAATGATGCTCAACTTATTCAAAGCGTTCTTCTTTCTTATGATGAAGTTCTTAATGTGCTTATATAGAACTTTATAAGTGATGGTCGTTACTTTATATGGGCTGGATATTAAGTAACTATGAGTGCTTTATAAGGTAGTTATACTCCATTTAATGAGCAGGGCTAAGTGAGAATTTGATAATTAACTATTCCCCCTAAAATCAAAATTTTTCTCTAGCATTTGTGTGACTTTTTGCCAATAAAGGTTCACAAAGGCATTTCTATCCCGTTATAGTGTCCATTTTATGGAACAGATGTTAAGCATTACTAGCACTTATTTTTTTAATATGGGTTTGCAAAAGAATCTTGGTTCTCGACAGGTTTATAGTTATCATAATATGGAGTTCATGAGTTTACAGATTAGATTTTCAATTGTTTAAAGCTCATTTTAGTAGAAACTCTTCAAAAGATGGCTATGGTGCTCTAGGGAATTTGATGTCAATGGAACCCCAAAATCTAATATGGTAATTATTTAGCCCCATCTCAATTAGTTGATAGTGGATTTTATTTTCTCAATAAATGGACAATAGATTGATCCATTAATCGTTGCTCCTAGGTCACTCGAACTGCTGTATCTAATGAAGTTCTTTGTCATTAGTAGAATTGATTCCAAGATAGATTAAATGTAATCTTGATGCTATAATTTTTAAGGATGATCCTAAAGTCGGTGTTGGTATTATCCTTCAAAAAGAGAAAGGTTGTTTTGTCAAAGCAAAATCTTTATGTTTGTCAGGTCCTTGAGAAGTTAAAGCTTTAAGCCTAAAAGAAGCTTTATCCTAGTGATTGGAGTTACAACTACATTGGGTTATCTTTAAACTAGATTCAAAGTGTGTGGTCGATGCTTTTAAGTTATCAAATCATGGTGTTTTAGACTTCAATTGCATTATTTTTTAGTATGTTGATCTTTGTAAGTTGGGAAGTGATTTTTCAATTAAGTTTGTGAGGCATCATGCTAATGATTGTGCACATGCTTTAGCTGATGCATCTCAGTTTGAAGCTTATCCCATTGAATTTCATGATTCTTCTCTCATTTTAGAGGAGTATTTGTTTATTGATTCATCCTAATAAAACTAGCTTTTATTATAAAAAAACATTTAAAAATTTTTATATTGTTCCTATACTTTTAATATTATAAATATAAAAGAAAACAAATCATATATTCAATAAAAATATTAATTAGGTGTAATACATGTTGGAAAATATATAAATTGATCAAAATCTTATAACCTAATTTCATGTTAAATTAATAGAAATCATAACATAATAAAGGAAGCATACCTAAATCTATAGATCAATCATATTGAAATGTGCCACTGGCCTTTTAGGTTATTATGTTTTTTCAAGAGAATGCCTTTGGGTTTCATTTATATATTTCTCTTTAATGATAGGATTTAGAAAGAACAAAATATAATAATATGTATGACCTAAAGACCATGACCACCTATATAAAGATAACTATCTTGCTATCTTTTGGTATTTCTATTTTAACCCATCATTAAAATAGAAATTACTCATTAGTCTGTACATATTAAAGGCCCACACAATTTACATACATTGAAACCAAAAAATAATCTAAATCCAAATGATTACTTTTTAACGGGCTTATCTTATATAACAATCTACAATGCATAATCTTCATATATAAGCCCGATATTGGATTAAGGATCCAACAACCTCCCACTTGGGCTATATATGTAAACCTTATGATTATGTATTGCAAAAATAACAGTATAAGCTTCACTTTATTTTCATTATCAAAATGTATTTATAACCAATATGGTCCAACAATTATACTGACATAGGATCGAAGTAGCCTTTGTTATATTTATCATAACTCAACTTATTAACAATCATGTATGTCAATATAACTAAATGACATGAATTATAATGTGGATGTATAGCATGAAAATTTCATGCAATGTGATCTTTACATATTTATTTCCAACTGGTCCACCTTAAACTCTAATGAGATTAAACTATACTAAAATCAGTGTGTGAACAAATTAAAAACTTTACTTTTTCAAAAAAATAACTGAAATGACTAAAAAATGTCTATATTAAAAAGCATAAAAAAATTATAAACTCCCAAAAAAAAAACATAATATCCTCAAATGACATGACACCAGTTTGAGCATGAGTAGTGTGTTCATGAAACACTTTGGGTGGCACTTCCTTAGTAAGCAGATCCATAATTATGAAGTTTGTTCCGATGTGCTCTATAGATAACTATCCACTTTGAACTCTCTTCTTAACAACTAAGAATATGATGTCTACATACTTTGACTTTCTTAAGCTTTTATTATTGTTGGAATATAAAATTTTTGACTTATTGTCATAAAATAATTTGATTGGTTTGTCGATATTGTCCACTATGCCCAGTCTTGTGATAGAATTCCATAGCCATATTTCATGCTTGGATGCCTCATAATAAGCTATGAATTTTTTTGCCATGGTTGGAGAGGCTATAAGAGATTGTTTAGCACTCTTCCAAGAGATAGCACCCTCAACTAGTGGGTAGATATAGCCTGATTTAGATTTCATACTATCTTAGTATCCAGTAAAATCAGAGTCAATATAACCAATAATCTCAAGTTGCTCTAACCACTAATACATAAGCATGTAGTCTTTTATTCTTCGTATATCTCCTAGTGATGTACATAATATCTGGACAAGTACAAACCTGAGCATACATTGGACTCCCTACTAGAGATGCATAAGGAATCTTTTGCATTTTGTTTTCCTCAAAAGCATTCTTAGGGCACTATTTGAGACTAAACTTGTCTCCCTTAGCCATAGGCGTATCACTTGATTTGCAATCCTACATGTCATATCTTTTGAGAACCTTTTTGATATAGTCCTTTTATGATAATTCAAGAAAACATCAAGAGTAATCTATGTGTATCTAGATGCCTAACCTAAAAAAGTATTACCAAGATCTTGCATCTCAAAATTCATAACTAGAAAATTCTTAGTTTTATGCAATAAGCCTATATCATTATTGGCAAGCAGAATGTCATTGATATATAAAACTAGAAAATATACTTACTCCCACAGAACTAACGGTATATGCATTTATAAACTAAATTCATCTTAAAACCAAATGAAATGATCACATGATAAAACGTGAAATATCATTGTTAAGATGTTTGCTTGAGCCTATAGATGGATTTTTTATGTTTGTAAACCATATTCTTTAAGTTTCTAGACATAAAGTTTTCTATTATACCATATAAATCATCTCATCAATGTTGCCATTAAGAAACACTCTATTTACATCCATTTAATGCAACTTAAGATCAAAATATGCCATTAATGCCATTATAATCCTAAAAGAGTCTTTCAAAGAAACTAAGGAAAAAGTCTCTTTATAGTTAATGCCTTTTTTCTATTTAAAACCCTTGCAATGAGACGAGCCTTTACCTCTCTACATTGTCTTTCGAATCCCTCTCAGTCTTAAATATCCATTTGCAACGAATGGATTTTACACCTTCTAAAAATTAGATAAGATCCCATATGTCATTATCTTTCATAGACTTTATCTCCTTATTAATGGCATCAATCCACTTATGAGAATTAGAACTTTCCATGGCTTAATAAAAGTTAATTAGATCATTTTTTATTATTCCAATATTAGCCTCTTATTTTTAAAGAAATACAATATAGTCATTTGGTGTTGCACTTCTTCTTAGTGGGTCTCCTTAATAGCATAGGATCTTAAGGTGGTAGAGTTTATTCTTTTGAGATAATTTCTTGAATAAGAGGTTCTTCAATATTGTCTTATTCTATTATTCCTTGAATAAAATTAGGAATGGAATCTTAATCAATCCCAATAGCACCTATGAGAATATTAACATATTCCTCTAAAAAAAACAAAGTCTTTAGCTTTATTTCCCCTTGTGAACTGAACATTCTCAAAGAACCGAGCATTTCTCAACTCAAAAATTGACTTAGTGATGGAATTATAAAACTTGTACCTATAGGATCTTTCAAAATCTATTTATATATATATATAAAGCTGAAATAACATTTCAACTACTTTCTACAGTGATTAAAAAAAACCATCAAATTTTGCTTTATTTGCAATTTTCCACCATTTAATCTATTAAAAAACTCTCCCTTTAAAAAAAATGTCATTGTTTCTGTTTAGATCTAATTAGCCATGCTTGGAAATGACATCATTTTCTACATTTTCCTACATTGTCCTTTATCTGTTTCCCTGAAAAGCCCTTATTCCCTCTATAGGAGACGATGTCATTTAATGCCTAATTTCTTCTATTCATTTCCTGTGCCTTTTCAAACCTAAATCTCCAAAATTCTCTTCATTCATTCCTTCAACCGCCGCATCCCTTTTTTACCCTTCTCATTTTTTCTTTACCTAGCTTTCCCTTCTTCATTACCTCACTTCTTCCATACCGCCTCTATTACCTTGATTTCTTTTCTTTATCAAGCCTTTCACTCAGTTGCTAGCTTTTTCTTCTTCATCCTTGCTACCACCACTCTCTTGATTTCTTTTATTTCTCAGCCCTTTCTCTCAGTTTTTGAGTGATGCCCTTTCTCATTCCACCTTTAATTGATTTTGTCTAACTCTATTTTGGGCATTTTTGGTTTAATTTTTTCGTGATTTGATTTTGCTGATATCCTTTGATGACTCTGCTTTTAAAAATATCATTTTCCACTGTTTGTTTTATTTGCTATTTTTTAGTTTGTTTAAAGGCCGTGTGCTTCTTCCTATGTGTTCATTGTAGCCGTTGGTTTTTTTTTAGGCCTTGTGTTGTTGTCTACCTTATAATTTATGAATTTTTTCATTTTTTTTCTTTTTCCTTTTTAGCTGTTGTTTGAATGTCTTACATGTTTAATTTGTTTTTGGTTTAAGGAGATCGATGTTATTTTTCACTTTTTTCTTTTTTTGCATTGCATGTTGCTTGCTGCATTCCTTTAATGTCTTGTTGGTGCTTGCAGTTTGGTTCATGTGTTTTATAGGTGTTGAGGATGCCTTTGGATTTGTTGATGTGCTAATTTCTTTTCTTTTCCTTTTTTGAGAAATGACTTTCTCAATTTTCTAAACACCCTATCTAGTATCTAGGGTGTTTAGAAAATTGGGAAAGTCATTTATGCAGTTTATGTGGTTGATTTTTTTGTGAATTTTAGGTTGTTCTCAATTTTCTAAACACCCTAGATAGGGTGTTTAGAAAATTGAGAAAGTCATTTCTGCAGTTTACGTGGTTGATTTTTTTTTTATGAATTTGGGGTTGTTTTGTCATCCGATGTGACTTTTAGGTTCGATAATTCTTAACCTTTTTTCCATGTTCATATTATTTTGTCATTGCTATAATTATTTAATTGTTTGCATGAATTTCTTATGCAAATCAAAATGTTTGTAATTGGCTTTTTTGCTGATTCATATAAAGGAGTGATTTTTGTTCTCTTCTTCGCTAACAAAAATTGTAGTAATTGTTTTGATAAAAATTGAATTGGCCAATTCTTGCAAGATTTTATGCAATTTAGATATTTTATTTTATTTTACATTAAATTTGGTAGGTCTAAAATCGTTTATAGATTTATGTAATTAATTTACTTGCCATGTGTTAGCTTTTTTTTTTTTACTACAAAGCTTGTGTAGCTCTTATTATTTACGTTTTGTTCATGAACATGTTTAATTTTTTTAATTTAATGCAAAATTCTTACAAGATTTAATGCAGTTCAAATTTTTTTAATTTAATTTTAATTTTTTTTATCAATCTAATGATAATTATCTATTGATGTAATTATTTTTGTTGCTACGTGTTCAAATTTTTTTTAGGTAGAATGTATATAATTTTTACTTTTTTTTTAATTATATGCATGAACATGCCTATTTTGTTCCAGTGACTGGTAGTGTTCTATCAGGCTGCTATTGGCTGAAATGCTATAGGTTGTTTATGTGGTTTTTTTTTCAAAAGGTGTATGTTTAAGATTTTTTAAAGTTTGGCCTATTTTCATATTTAAGTCATTAGGTATTTGTTGCTTTGGTGCTAGTTATTGATTTTTTTCTTAGGAAAATAGTTTCATTCATCAATTGCCTCTATGGTTTTACATTTTTTTCCTTTCTTTTTTGGTTAAATTTCAATTGTTCAGTGTTATGTTGGTTAATTCTTTAGCCTCGGATCTTATGTTCACTTATTGTTCATCTCCGGTTAGATGTATTTTTTTCTTAGTTCTTAGTTTAGAAAATTATTTTGAGATATTGTTGCTTTCCATTTTTCACTCTTTTCTTGCCTTGGTTTATTCATTTCATGTTGTATGTTAGATATTCATTGTTGTGTTGTTTTTTTCCTATAATTTTTAGTGTACACGGTAGGGTCCATTTTCTTTTATTGCAACAGTTTTTTTCTTTTTTTAAAAAAAAAATTTGACATGGACTACTTTTCATTGCGCCGATTGCAATCGATCAATTGCATATTGATCTATTTTCGAAAGAATCACCAGTTAATAAACCATGCACAAAGTTTTTTCTAATAAACAAATTATCAATTAATTTTTAATTTAGACAATTTTTATTTAAGAAAAAACTTATTATTAATATAATTTTAATTTGCAGGTGATGCTTTTGGCACCGATGAGGATTGATGTCATTTTTTTAAAATGCTTATTATGAACTTTTTCCTTTTATTTTAAAATATTTAAATGCTTGAGTTTATGAATAGTCAAATGTTATCTCTATTACTTTATTTGTCGTGCAATGAATTTATTTTTTATTATTGATTTTGAATCACTGTTAATATTGAAGGTGCTAACACTGCCCCCTTCATTATTAAAATTGAAGGTGTTAATATTGCCTGTAGCGAAGCATAGGTAAACTTCCTCGTATCTAATAAAATAGCAGCTTCCATCCTTGAGTCTAGTTTCCTTTCATTAGGCCTTATCTTAACTGGACATCCCCAAACATAAAGTTACTTTGAAGTTACTTTGAATTGGGCTTCTTGCTAGTCCATAGTTCATAAGGGGTGGCAATTGCTTTTGTTATGCAATCTTAAGTGCTTCTCTCCATAGTCATTATGGTAAGGCAAAATGAGAAATCATACTACTCATCATGTCTTTAAGCATCCTGTTTCATCTTTCAGTAATACTATTTATAGTAGGTGAACTCATTATAGTGTAATGTGGGACAATACCACATTTCTCTATAAATTTAGCAAACAATCTTGGATGTTGTTCACATGATCCTTTAATTTTGTTAACTATTTCATCTAACTTTTATTTCCCTTTAGATTTATCCCCGAGATCTCCAAGAAAGTGTTCAATGTCTTGAAACTCCTTGGTTAATGATAGAAGTTTGCATAGTAGATATTCAATTAAAGCTTTTGATCGATTATTACAAATGGTTCTTAACCATTATTACTTAAAAAGGTTAGAAATTGAGTGGCTTTAGCTTGTGAGTCTGAATCAATGAAAAAGATGGATGGGTTATGTAAACGACGGGGTTTAGAGTGCGTCTAAGATTTTAGCAATTGTGACACTGTTTGGGTTTAGGACCCTAGAGAACACACCAACCATTATTGCAAAGACATGGCGTGGAGATGAGGAGTCACCACCTAAGGTAATAACTGGGTCAAATCGAAATGTGGTACTCAATTCTCTAAAAGAAAGCTAACACCACAACTAGGAGATTATGGGAACAGAATACTAACTTCTCTTAGTCTCGTGTTCATTTAGAATTACTTTATAAATTATTGATTCATTCTCTAATTACATGCAATTTTATTAAACCCTTTTTGAACATTCATCTAACCCTAAGGCATCTAGTCAATAAAATCATACATAAAAAATGCATTCAAGCGCATCGTCCCTAAGTCTAAACTAGGTTAATTTTATTGAAAGTTAACTAGATTTACAATTTTTATATATAAATGAAAATGAACTAAAGGTGGACCTACATTGTTATTAGTTAGTGAGCTTAAGTCTATTGATTTTAATTATCTAAACATGGGCCTAAATCTATAAGTTTTAAAGAAATTGGATTTTATAAATGGGCCTAGTCTAACTTGATTTTATTTTAAGTGAAATGTGGGCCTAAATCTATTTATTTTAAAGGAAATGAAATTAAATGGGCTAAGCTAAGTCTAAATTAATTTTAGTTAATCTAAAGATAGGCCTAAGTCTAAATTAACCTAATGAGCCTAAATTGATATTAATTAACATAAACCATTTTAAGTCTATTTTATTTAGTGGGTTTGAACCTATCATGGGCTTGGAGCCCAAAAGGATAGAAACATAAAAAAAAAAAAAGACTAAAACAAATAAAACACAAAAAATAGAGCAAACATACGTTTTAATGATTTTCTAAAAAAACCTAAATCAATTTACATGCAACCCTAAATTAATCTACACCCATCATTGATTTTAATTGATTTTTACCCAATTGAACCTAAATATCTAATTCATTTTAAAAGCAAAAAAGTAAAATTTTACTATTTCCACTACCGGGACTATTACAATATTCTACGTACTGAAAATTAAAATTAATTACAAACCCAAATTAATTAACACACAAAACACAAAAAATAATAATAAACGTAAAAACATCAAAACCTAAAATCTACTAACAGTTTAGAATCCATGGCATTCCATGGATCTTCTATTTGATTTCTGGATATCTGACAATGACCTCATCAATCTCCAATTGGATTCCAAAAGGAAAACATAAAAAAAAGAAAAATCACAAAAATCATATTAGTCAAATGAGTAAAATAACAAAATAACAATTAAAGGAAATTAAATTAAAAAGAAATCAAAAGACATGAGAAAATGGAAATAAGATGTTGTGCATATGCTCTTGGATGGCCCTCAGATTGGGATTGTCATCGTTTTTAAACTCGTTATTTGATTCTGGACAAGGATTGATTGCATTCAAAGACACAAATCGTTCTTTTCAAAGCCTTTGAAGAATAGTCTTAAGAAATTAGGGTTTTGAGAAACAAAAGAAGTGTTATGCAGGTTTTCTTCTCAATAGCATCTTTGGTTTTTTCAAAATTCTAGGGTTTTTGCGCAGTAGGGTTTTTTTCACGCCATTCTCTTTCTCACTCACACAGTCTTTGCCTTTTAAAAGCAAAGACTTACGAGCTAACCTTCCTCAATTCAAGGAAATAGACTCTATCTGTTTAATTTTTAAAATTTTTTACACATTTTGACCACGTTATCTACTAAAAAATTAATTAAAATAAATTTTTAACTAATCAAAAAAGAGAAAATTTGATAAAAAAATTACAAAATAGGATTTTTCACGTATTGGCATTGTGCAATGCTGGTCGGATCGGCATTAATGATGCCGATCTTTAAAATTTTATTTTTTAAAAACTTTTAATTATCAAAAGACCCCTAAAAACTTGATTTTTTGCAATCAAATCCTAAAAACATTACAATTTAGTCCCTAAAGTCTAGAAAACCGACAATTGAGTACAATTTTTGAATAAATTTCATAATAGGGGCTTATGTCACAATTTTGCACAATTGCATCCTAAAATTGGGTGTTTACAGGTTGTTGAAAAAAAGGGTTACTTGTTTAAGTTTTCTTTTGATCTCTACTCCTAATTGGGAGTTATTATAATTAGTTATAATTTTTTTTTATGGATTTCAGTGTTATCCTTAAAGCTTTCTTCATCATCATTATTGGAATTAATGTTCATTTGAGCATGTATTTTCTTGAACAAGTTAGAGGCCGAACCTAGAATAGAATTTTAATTAGTTAATTTTTCATTTAAATCTTGAATACTGTCAATTGATTTATCATATCTTTAAAGCATTTCACCTTAAATGGGTAAGTAGAGAATTAAAGGTAGCTAGAGTTGAAAAGACAACTTATGGTATGGCACAACTTATTTCAGGAGTTGACTCATTAATTATTAAGTTTGTGATTTTGGTCTCACAGGCTATTGTTTTCTCAGTGCTAGTGTAATAACATGAATTATTATTATTATTATTATTATTATTATTATTATTATTATTATTATTATTATTATTATTATTATTATTATTATTATTATTATTATTATTACTATTACAATTACAATTACAATTACAATTACAATTACAATTACAATTACTATTACTATTACTATTACTATTACTATTACTATTATCATCATCATCATTGTTGTTATTGTTATTTTTTATTAGTATTATATATTGAGGAAAAACATTAAAAAAAATGAATATATATGTGTATATAAGTTAATGAATGGCTGCAAAATATTCATTTAACTCCTTGAATTTTTCTTTTGCTTCATTAACCATCCAAACGACCTCTTATCACTATGAATTTTAACCACAAGCACTTCTCGATATCCTCTACGCATCGATAACGTTTGTTCCATAAATAATGACATAGGAATTTTTAGATTTTGCTCTGAAAATTCTATCAAAGTGCCATTATTGGAATGCTCTTATCATTGTCATTCAGCCAAAACAACCACTAGAAGCTTGCTCCCATCACCTCAAGAATTAATAGACACTAGCCTCGCATTCGATCTCCACCATTTGAATTTTTTGTGAATTTTTTTGTAATTTTCATTTTAATCTCCAATCTCTTAATTTTGTGTGTATTTTGGTGGGTTTGAGGCTACATTTGTATTTTATAAATTGTTGTGAATGCATTAGTATATTTGCTTTAGTCGGGTGATGTGTTTCTAGTGAAAAAGCTAGTCGGTCCCAGCTAGATTTCAACGAGAAATAGTAACCAACCTGGAAAAATTATGAATTTATTTTTAATAAATCATATAAATTATGATGATGAATTTCTATAACAAGAATTAGGTTTAATTCTATCCGGATTATGAGATAAAAATTCTGGAATGGTTATAGTGGAAGTTATTTTATTTCCGTTTAAATTAGTTTAGCCCATCAGAAATATTCCTTAAGCATCAAAATTAATTATTTATAGTGTTTGCAGGTTTATTTCAATAATTTCTTAATTTTTATTTGGAGATATATATTTAAAGAAATATTTTGGTTGTACAAAGAGTTCAGGAGCGGGAGGTGCAAAGCTTAAGCAATGGAGGACACATTGGCTAGCATGCTTCACATGTGAGTTAATATTATAAAAGGTCTGTTGAAATTATGCATAAATTAGAATTTTCATGCAATAAAGTATAATATTATAAAATTAAATATTTAATTTATTGTAATAAATATGATATAAATATTATTGTGGATTTTATTGGCATTCATAATTTATATAAACCAGATGATCTATATATATGTGTGTGTATGTGTGTGCTACCTAGTGGGTGTCACCAGGACCACATGCATACGGGTTTAAATTTGGGTAACATATATGTTAGTATTTGGCTCGGTTGAGCTTGATTGTGGATTAATAATGGATTAAGTGACTTGACTGTGGTTACAACTCGATTGAGCATTGATCTCTTGGGACATCAATCATGTGGATTTAAGAGAGCCAAAAGGCTAGTAAATTTGAGGTTTAGGGTTCTACAATGAACTCCCACTAAAGGTTTTATTTCAATATTAAATAACATTTTTGCATGAGTTATTTTTATATTCAAAAGAATTATAAATTTTGAAGAACATATTTTTATAAAAACAATTTTATCAAGACAAAGGATTTTGAATATTTATCTATTTAATGAATTTAATGGTTTTAAATAAGTATTTTGAAAATCAACATACATTTTATAACATTAATTCACTTAGTGAGGTCTAATTCCCCTCAATCTTATTTTTCAAGGACTTCACAGTCAGTGTAATACTTATCATCATCTACATTGGGTTTCTTCCTCTTCGGTTATTCTATGTAGGTTTTATTGACATATGCAATATGTACTATTATTCTAGATACCACAATAGTTACATCATTTTATATAACTTGTATTTATGGATTGTATTATGATGAACCTATGTTTGTGTTTATTACTGTGTTGTGGTGAAGTAACAGTGATTAAAACTATACATTGGGAGTGTTTATTTGTATATTTCAAGTTTTGGTTTTGTCTCGGTATATAGAAAACTATATCAAATCTTCTTTAGATTTTTATATTGGTTAACTTTTTATATGAAAGTTTTATGAAGGCTTACTGTGGGTTTCAGAAGTTTCATGCTTTCCCATTTCCTAGTGTCAATCACATGTCCTTAGGGTTCAAGTTATGACAAAGTTGGTATCATAGCAATGGTTAATTTCTTATTCTTTTAGTCATTAGTGTTTGCCTTTTCTTGAAACTACTACGGTGATTAGGTTGATAAATGTCACTTATTGTCATCATTGCTTTTAGAATTCCGTGTATATATTAGTTTTCTTGTTATGTCTTGAAATTTATTATTTATGTGTCTTTTTAGAATGAGATTAGAATGAGATGAAATAAAAGTAGGAAATTTTGATGAGCAGTCCTTTCAGGATGAAGCTCCTCACTCTGCCCCATGAGTTAGAAAGAGTAGTAGGCTTAGGGCAATAACAGCTTAGAGATAAGAGCAACAACCTCAAGCAGAACTAGAAGCTCTAGAGATGGATCCTATAACCTTTACAGCTAGAATGACAGGAATAAATTAAGGCTTAACTACACTTAACCAAGCCATGCCATTAGTACATCAAATGCTTCAACAAAGAAACCAAAGGATGACAAATGCTAATGCTTTTATACTTCAGAGTTGGAAGAATTTTTTTTATGGAATTGAAGATGCCTTGGACTTTATTAATACCATTGAGTTAAGGAATAAAAGCGTTAACTATCAGAGGATTCTTATTGTTGAGTTGTCCATCTAAGTAGTAACTTAAGATTGGTTTATATCATCCATATAGCCTTATATAGACACTATGACTTGGATAGAGTTTAAGGGTCAATTCTTAAGTTTTTTTTGTCCACCTGTTATGAGGGATGCATATAAATGGTAGTTATTACGTATCAGTAGGGGAGATAAATTAGTTAAAGACTACACGATGGAGTTTTTTAGATTGTCACATCATACAGAGGACATGATGAGAAATGACCATAGAGTTGTGGACTTGTATATGATTGGGTTAGGACTAGTATATATGGGGATTCGTATAGGCCATACCTTAAAGGGTGTGATAGATGAGGCTAAATAGTTGGAGAGGCAATAGATAAGGCATGGTATGATCCTAAACCTATATATGAGTAAAGATGGTAGGACAACTAGTGTTTAGAATATTCAGCAGCCAATGTTTTATATAAGCAATATGGGTGTTCAAACTAGTAGTACTTCCCAGTAGAGTTACAAAGGTCACCATAGGTATAAAAATAGAAGACATAACCAATGAAGTAGCAAGCTTATTAAATTTTGGCCTAAGGCCAATAGTAGTAGTAGTGGTTAGAGTTCTTAGTATGGTAGTATAGGCTTAGGGTCCAATGCATATTCTAACTATGGACAAGTCCATCAAAGCCCTTATCACCTACCATCAGGAGCATGTTTTAGACGTGGATAGGTTGGGCACTTTACTAAATAATGCCCAAATTCTAGTTATCAGTAGGCATACCCATAGAGTTCATCTACTACAGTTGCTCAGCTAGTACAATAGACTCCTCCCCAATTTCATGTACCAATATATCCTCAGTAGATTGGCACTCAGTGTATGGGCTATCAAGAATGTGGTTTAGGAGGTAGATTTGAAGGGAGATCTAGTGGCTAAGGATTTATACGAGAATCTATGTCACAATAGTTAGGTTGTGGATAGGCTCGAGTTTTTACTCTTAACCCTCAAAATGCTTAGACATCCAATGTATTTATTACAAGTATTCTTCTAGTATATTATCTTGATAATAGAGTCTTGGTAATCTTGGTGTATCACATTCTTTTATATCTCTTGTCTTTGCTTTAAAAATGGGATGACAACCATCCAAACTGTTAATTTTATAATCTGTAAGAACTCCGCTCAGTAATAAGTTGAAAACATATATATTTTTCATCTTATCCATTATTGATAAAAGGTAGAGAGTTATTTTCATATTTAGTCCTATTGGATGTAATAGATTTCATGTAATGTTAGGAATGTATTAGTTTGCTCAATACTATGCTATATTGGACTATCAAGAGAAAGAGGTGATTTTTAAAATTTTGAATGATGTGGAATTTTGATTCAAATGTTACAAAAGTTCAATGCCTTAGAATCTCATTTTTGCAATCACAGTTAGAAATATGCTTAAAAGTGGGTATCAAGACTATTTGGTTATGGTTAGAGATATAAAGGCAGATAAGGGGGTAGTTGAGAATGTGCTAGTTTTTTGTGAGTTTCTGGATGTCTTTCCTAAAGAATTACTAGGTTTGCCACTAAAAAAAAGAGATAGAATTTTATATTGATGTTGTACCCAATACATATCTTATCTCTGTGCCACCTTATAGGATGGTGCCTATAGAGTTATAGGAGCTTAGAAAGTAGTTATAAGAGTTGCATAATAAAGGTTTCATCAGACCTAGCACATCTCCTTAGAGCGCACTAGTGTTATTTGTAAAGAAAAAAATGGTAGTATTCGACTTTATATCAACTATAATTAGTTGGACGAAGTCACCATCAAGAATAAGGATTTTTCTCCTGAGGATTGATGACTTGTTTGATTAACTTTAAGGAGCTCAGTGTTTCGTTAAAATTGACTTGAGATAAGGATACCATCAATTGAGAATTAAAAAAGGAAATATAACCAATATTGCATTTCGGACAAGATATGGCCACTATGAATTTTTTGTGATGTCCTTTGGGTTGACTAATACCCCAGTAGCTTTTATAGACTTGATGAATTGAGTGTTTAGGCCATTCTTAAACTGATTTATGATAATGTTTATTGATGATATCTTAGTATATTCTAAGAGTGAGGAGGAACATACTATGCACTTGAGGATGGTACTTCAGACTTTGAGAGAGCATACTTAGTTAGATCAAGTGGCATTATTAGGTCATGTGGTCTTTAAAGATGGCATACAAGTGGATCCTAAAAGGATTAAGGTCATTATAGAATACTCAAGACCCATAATAGTCATAAAAGTAAGGAGTTTTCTATGTTTAGCTAGTTACTATAAAAGATTTATGAAGAATTTCTCCAACATTATTGCACTTTTAACAAGGCTGACCTAAAAGAATGTTAAGTTTATATGGACAAATAGATGTGAGGAGCACTTTTCAGTTACTCAAGGATAGGTTGACTTAAGCTCTAGTATTAACTCTACCTTTAGGGAGCAAAGGGTATACAGTATACTGTGATGCTTCTCGAGTAGGATTAGGATGTGTATTAATGCATAATGGAAGAGTGGTTACTTATGCTTCATGTCAATTAAAGAAGCACGATTAGAACTATCCTACTAATTATTAGAAATAGCAATAATGATGTTTGCATTAAAGATTTAGAGGCATTATTTGTATGGTGTAAATTGTGAAATATACACTGATTATAAAAGTTTGAAGTATATTTTTCAACAAAGGGATTTGAACTTAAGGTAGAGGAGATGGATGAAATTCTTGAAAGACTATAATTACTTTATTCTTTATCATCTAGGTAAAGTTAATATGGTAGCTAACGCATTGAGTAGAAAGTCAGTAGGAAGCCTTGCTCACATTAGCATTGGGAGAAGACCAATCATTAAAGAATTGCATGAATTAATTGGTTAAGGGTTTCGGTGGAAGGTAACCAAGTCATGTCTACTAAGTTAATTTAGAGTATGATCAGTGTACTTGGATAGAGTTAAGATAGCTCAAAGAAGAGACATGCAACTACAGAGGATAATGTTAAAGGTACAACAAGATCAATCTAAAGAATTTATAATTAATAGTGAGGGTATGTTGCGCTTTAGCATAAGATTATATGTGTTGGATTTAAGAAAAGAAATCATGGAGGAAGCTCATTTTTCTACTTATAATGTTCATCAAAATTCTACCAAGATGTATCATGATTTGAAAGATACTTACTGGAGGAATGGCATGAAAAGAGACATAGTAAAGTTTATATCTAAGTATCTCACATGTCAATAGGTGAAATTATAACATTAAGGACCCTTGAGGTCATTTTAACAGTTGCCTGCCATAGAGTAGAAGTGGGATATAATTGTTATGGATTTTATGACTGGATTGCATTGTACAAGTAGAGGTTATGATGCTATTTAGGTGATAAATAATAGGCTAACCAAGTCAGCTCACTTTTTGCTAATTAAGAAGATATACACTACTATTAGCAAGATTCTATATTAATTGAATTGTATGCCTTTATGGTGTACTTGAGAGTATAGTATCAAATAGAGGAGCTACTTTCACTTTAAATAGTTGTATAAAACATTAGGTATAAGACTTAACTTTAGTACAACATTTCATCTTTAAATAGATGGTTAGTCAGAAAGAACCATTCAAACATTAAAAGATATGTTGAGAATATGCATGATGGATTTTGGTGGACAACAAGATTTACACTTGCCTTTGATTGAATTTGCATATAATAATAATTATCATGCAAGTATTAGAATGGCCCCATATGAAGTATTATATGGCAGGAACTATAGATCACTTGTGTATTGGGAAGTGGGTGAAAGATAAATAATAGGCCTAGAATTTATGCAAGTTACCTCAGAGAAGATCCCTATCATCCAACAAATGTTGAGGACAACTTTCAACTGCCAAAAGAGTTATACAAGCCAAAAGAGTTATACAAATCCTAAGAGGAAGGACTTATCATTTTCTGTTAGAGACATGGTATTTCTAAAGGTGTCATTAATGAAAGGAGTAATGAGATTTGGTAAGAAGGGCAAACTAGCTCCAAGGTATATTGGACTTTTTAAAATTTGCTCTAGAGTTTGAGATATGACTTATAGATTGGTATTGCCCCCTAAATTATCTTAAAATCACACATTGTTCCATGTGTCCATATTGGGAAGGTACGTCTCTGATCCTTCTTATATTCTTTAGCCACAGATAGTAGAGCTCAGTGAAGATTTGTTATATGAAGAGTATCCAGTGGCAATTGTGGATCATTAAGTTCACTAGCAACATACTAAAGAGATTCATATGATAAAGGTGCTATGAAGCAATCATACAATGGAAGATTGCTCTTAGGAGATAGAAGCTGATATACAAAGTCAATACCCCTACTTGTTTCAATATTAATGTAAAATTCAAAGACAAATTTTATTAAAGGGAGAAGAATGTAATAACCTAAATTATTATTATTATTATTATTATTATTATTATTATTATTATTATTATTATTATTATTATTATTATTATTATTATTATTATTATTATTATTATTATTATCATCATCATCATCATTATTATCATCATCATCATTATCATCATCATCATCATCATCATCATCATCATCATTACTTTTATTTTTAATTAGTATTATATATTAATGAAAAAGACAAAAAATGAATATATATGTGTATATAAGTTAATGAGCAATTGTAGAGAAGAATAAAGAATCGGGTTTTTTTTGGCAAAATATCCATTTAAGCTCCTAATTTTTTTTATCCAAGTTGCCATTACTAAAACGCTTTTATCATTGGTGTTTAGCCAAAATTACCACTGATAGCTTGTTCCTTATAACCTAAAGAGTCCATGGATGTTAGCCTAACATCTAAACTTTATCATTTAAAATTTCTATGAATTTTTTGATAATTTATCTTTTAGTCTATAATCTCTTAATTCTATGTGTATTTTCGTGTGTTTGAGGTTATATTTGCATTTTATAAATTGTTGTGAACACATTGGTATATTTTATGTGTTTTCAGTGAAAAATCTACAATCCCACCTGAATTCTGGTGAGAAACATTAATAAACCTGAAAAATTATGAATTTATTTTTAATAAATAGTAGAAATTGTGATGATCAATTTCCATAACTGGAATTAGGTTTAATTCCTTACAGATTGTGAGATAAAAATTATGGAATAGTTATAGTGAAAATTATTTTATTTCCATTTAAATTAGTTTAGCCCATCTGAAATATTCCTTAAGCCTTAAAATTAATTATTTATAGTGTTCATAGGTTTATTTCAATAAATTTCTTAATTTTTTATAATTTTCTAGAATTTTTAGAAATTTATTTGGAGATATTCACTTAAAGAAATATTTAAGTTGTATAGATAGTTCAGAAGAGGGAGGTGCAAAGCTTAGGTAGCCGAGGACACATCAGCTAGCACGCTCCACTTGTGAGTTAATATTATAAAATGTCTATTGAAATTATGCATAAATTAGAATTATCATGCAATAAAATATAATATTATAAAGTTGAATATTTAATTTATTCTAATAAATGTGGTATAAATATTATTGTGAATTTTATTGGCATTCACTCATGATCTATTTATTTTTACTATTGTTAAGAATTTCAGAAAAATATTTTAGTTATATCATATTATATTTTGTTAATGATATAAATATGCTTTTAGAGGAGTGGTAGAATATGTTACATGGTGGTTGTCACCAGGACCATATGCGCACATGCATAAATTTGGGTAAGATATATATTAGTATTTGGCTCGATTGATCTTGTTCTCTTAAACAACATTATTTTAAAAATTTAAGCTAGGTGGAGTTTATTCTCTCAAGCTAGAGTTGAGATGGATCTCGGTTAAGCTTGTTCTCTCGAGGCATCGATAATGGATTAAGTGACTTGACTATGGCTACAACTCGGTTGAGCATTGATCTCTTCGGACGATAGTCATTTGGATTTAAGAGAATCGAGAGGTTTGTATAATTGAGGTTTAGGGTTCTACCATGAATTTCCACCAAAGGTTTCATTTTAGCATTAAATATAATTTTCGCATGAGTTATTTTTATATTTAAAAGAGTTATAAATTTTTAAGAATATATTTTTATAAAAAAAATTTTAGCAAAACAAAGGATTTTGAATATTTATTTATTTAATGAATTTAATGGTTTTAAATAAGTATTTCAAAAATCAACAAGAATTTTATAACATTAATTCACTAAGTGAGGTATAATTCCTCTAAATCTTATTTTTTAGGACTTCACTGTAAGTTTGATACTTGTCATTATCTACGCCAAGTTTCTTCCTCTCTAGCTATTCTATGTAGATTTTATTAACATATGCATTATGTATTATTATTCTAGATACTACACTAGTTAGATCATTTTGTATAACTTGTATTTGAGGATTTTATTATGATGAACTTATGTATATGTTGATTATTGTGTTGTGGTGAAGTAGTGGTGATTAAAAATATACATTGGGAGTGTTTATTTGTATTTTTCAGCTTTTGGTTTTGTCCCAATATAGAGAAAATTCTATTGGATTTTCTTTAGAATTTTATAATGGTTAATTTTTAATATGAAAGTTTTATTAAGGCTTACTACAGGTTTCAGAAGTTTCACGCTTTCCCATTCCTTACTACTAGTCATGTGCCCTTGGGTTTCAGATTATGACAACTAGTTGTTAGAGGCTGACTTAAAGGAGTTTCATGACTTGAACTTGATTTAAAAGTGGCGCCTCTATGCTTTATCATAAGTCTCTTGGTAGTTATTTTGCCAACAATTATCTTAGTCCTTTTTAAAGTTCGAGTATCTTTAGCAATCTTAATTAACCTTGGAAATAACTTTTGAAAAAGACAAGTTATGAATATGTTAATAAAAAATGAAGTAAATAAATAAAAATAGAAATTTAATTACGTGACCAATCGAGGTATGGATAAGGGAATGATGAATCGGCCAAAACTTATAAGGAAATAGAATGATCACTAAGATATTTTTCAATTCACTTACTAGGGTTCTTTGGTTTTAACTTAGTAAAGATTTTTCCAACTATACTGAAAGGAGTAGTGGTGGAGATTGATCTTTATGTGTACATATGTATACATCAAGAATAATAAGTTTAGGAAATAAGGTCTTAATGCATTAGTGGTGATAGTTAGCATAGCTAATAACTTGATGTTCCCACATAAATTCAACGTTAATCTTCTTTATCTTTCAATTTATACCTCTTTAGTTTTAGTAATTGTATTTGAATCCATAAAAGTCTTTAAAAGCTTGAATCTTTGCTATGTGCTCACCTTTTGTCATTTGCAACTGCTCCTACTAAAATGAGGAAGCTTAATTAACTATTTCTTTATATCATCGACCACTTTCCAGATATAAAGATTGGTCATCTCATACTATGGAAGGGTGAAATGTATTTTATAAAAATAATCCAAAAATTTGGCTCATATTTTGGTTTTATAAGAATTAATAAGGAGAAGATAGAATTTTTATGGATTTAACTAAAGTTAAAAATACCTTTACTAACCTTTCAAAGTAAACCGAACTGCTAAAAATAATGTTATTGTTGAATGAAGCATTGCAAGAATAGAAGATTGGGAATGGAGTAACTTGACAGAGATTGAATTGCCTAGCTATTAAATAAGGATTATACAGTTTAACTCCACACTTATTATTATATGGTTTAGACTAAAAGGAAGTTCTCTAGTGATCAAAATGCTTTTCTAGGCTAATTTTGAATTAGCATGTGTTTGATAGAGTAATCTAAAAAAGATATAGGAAGGACCGAAGTGTGGAGGAATGAAAGGCCACATAAGTTGTCTTTTTAGTCTTCTATAGTGTAAAAGAATTCTTAAAAAGTATTGAATTTACACTTAAAAGAAGATAACTAAAGAGCATAACATGAATTGGTTTGGAAATTGGGCTTAAAAGGCCAAACTCATTAACTCGTGGAAATGTACCATAAACTATAGCTGTAATATCTAGAGTGGACCATCTCCAGATTTAAAGTCTATTCATTCTTTTGAAGGCACTAAGGTGTGAATGCCTTTATAAATTTAGCTCAAAATAAAAGGACTAAGGCCTAGTTTTTAGGATTTAGCAAGAGTAATGGCAAGAGGAAGAAACTCTTTGGTAATCTTTATTGAGATTCAATGGGTGAGGAGTTTATACACTTAGTAAAGAAGGAAACATACATGGTTGGTCTTGTTAAAGGTAGAAGTAGATTTCATGTTCATTGTTATCAAATGACCATAAATAACATGTTCCTTTTAAAAACAAATGTTGAAATGCTCATAATCATCCTTAAGACTAGGACTTATATTGAAATGCTCAAAACTAGCCTTAAAACGAGGACTTACTTCCTCACCAAAAGGTAAGAGGACGAACATTGCAGCTAGATCATATAGAGTGATCATCATTATATTATCTCTAAACATGAAGATATTCATTAATAAAGACTAGAATAGAGAGCAATCAAAAAGGATTTATTTATTGGAGGTTTAGTTTTGGTAACCTGGATTAAATCATCCATGCCTATTTCTTTCCACAGATTGCTAAAGGTGGGCTCTAATTGGGCTAACTAAACAAGGAATTTATTAAAAGGCCTGTGCTAAGATCGAATCGACACTTGCTTTGACCAACGAGTATGCCATTAAACTTATTAAATCTAGGTAGGTCTAACTTAGAGGTGGGAATGCCATTTAGTATAAATATATATTCTTAAGTCAAAATAGGACCTAGAGCTATGAAGTGATGTTCATCAAAAGGAGTAAGTACCTCAGAACTTCTAATGATTAATTAATGATATTGCTTACCCTTTCTAATCGGGCTAAAGGATCAACATTGGGGTGAATTTATAAAGTAAAAAATTTCTTAAATTTTCCTATCTAAGAGTTAATTCAGTATACAGAATTGAGAAATTAATGAATATTTATTAAAACAAGTAATTGGTTTGTGAATAATCAATCTTTGAGAAGTACTTAATTATCTAAAGTGCTGAAGTTTATCTTAATTGAAAGAGAGCCAATGGTGGCCTAAAATTGTTTTATTGCAGAGAGGGACATTGAAAGCTGCTTAAAGAGAGGATTTAAAATTCTAGAGAGATAATTGGAGGTGGGCTCATGAGGTTGAAATCTATATTTATAGCAAGAAGCTTTAGGTCGTTACTTTTTTCAAAATTGGCCTAAATGATAAAATTACCCCTTAGTGAGTTGTAAAAATAAAATTTGAATAGTAATAGGCAAGATGGGCCAATTATTGAGCTCAAAATTTTGGGGCCAATATATATGGGTATGATCAGCCTTTCAATTGGGCTTTCATGTTAAATCATGGTGGCATTGTTTACACCAACCTAAATTTCTTTAGACTTTGTAAATGGGTTCAATAAATTTATGTTTTTTTGGGTTTTAACTATAAAGCTTATAGGTTAGTTCATGGGCTGTAGGTGTTAGAAATCAATTATGGTATTTAGACATAAATACATGTGTTGTAAGCACAAGTCTAAATAGAGTAAATTTCAAAAATTTGCTCATTATAACCCTTCATAAAATGAAGAATTTCATTTGCTCAGGATTCAATTTTGTATTAAAATACATAACTAAATAAATTAAGTAATATACAAACAAATAATTAATTAATTATAAGTTTATAAACTTACTTGTTGTAGAGCTTAGTATTCCTTGTATTCAATTCCTTAAATCAAATGCTTAGCCCTCCAAATGTAAGGCCTCTAGTTTGAAACACCAAAACCTTATCTATCACTTACTTATGTTAATTAAACTTAGTAACTTGTACTAATTTAATTAAGAGCACAAGTATAGAGTATATGTTGTGTTTATTTTTTGGTTTATGATCTTATCATAACCAAAATTACTTAGTGATTTTACTTAACTCTTTAAACAAAAACTCACTTAAGCATTATTTTTCCTCTCATATCACTTACTAAGTCACTTGACTTGCCTTAGATATATCAAAAGATATATGTGTAGTAATTTTTCACTAAGGAAAAGTATGAATTAATTAATTAAGTGATTATTAAGTATGCCACCTTAGGTGTACACCTAACCATCCAAATGATTAAAAATCACACCTTAGGCATACTTTAGAAATATCCACTTAATTAATATGACACCATGCTTAATTCAATAATTGAGCTTGCCACCTACACATATTAATGTATAAATTTGTATGTAAAGTAGACATCAAATGTATTATTTTACATATTAAATTATACATGTACATAGATATGGACTTTAATTAATCTTTGGTCCAAAATAAATTTTGGCCTATGTCCAAACCAATTTGGACCATTAATATAAGTCCATAAATAAATAACAACATATATATATTTATTAATTTAATATATATTAATTAATATCCAATATTAATTAAAGATTAATTAATAAATAATACTCTTATTTGAATTAGATTTCATGATATACTAGAATCATTATTCAAAATATAAATCTAATTATATTAATCTTGATTAATTGATTAAACTCTTTTAATCAATAATTAGATTAATACAATAGTGAATAAATAAAACTCTTTAAGGTGTGACTTACTAGGTTCATGTCTAAATGACAATGAGAAAATATAATATTAACTTTAATATTATTTGAAACTCTTTTCAATTCTAAATGTGAAAATCCCAATTATTCACATTTAGTTCTCATAAGCTATGAGTGACCCCTAGTATTGATATCACAGCTACCCAATTAGAAATGAATGTATATTATGATTCACACGAACCTGATCATAATTACCGTGTACTAAATTCCTTTCATTAACGATCCCAATATAGCTTAGAGTCAAAGTATTATCAAACTTTAATAGTTTTACTATATGACCTCATCTTAAGTTTTAATTCTTGATAAAATACAATAAATGCTAGAACTCTTTCTAGTACTGAAACTCTTTTTCAGACTGTGTTGTATTTATCCTGGCCAGGAATTTATTCATCAAGAATAAACTTAGATAGCATAGAATCTATCCTGGTTCACACCAGGTAATGAATCCTATCTTGGTTAAACATTCATCCCTACATTTAACTAATTAGAGCCACCACACGCCATATACCCATGTGATGATTAACACAAGTATGTAAGTGGTAACAAACTCTATCCACCTAAATGTGGGTGACTATGTCACCTCAAGTCAAAGGACTATATGCAACATTATAATCTAGATTGTGATTATTGATTATTTATAAATATCCTTGCAATCACAATATTAATGTCATTGTTTGATTAACCCATCCAATGAGTATCCACATGTCTATTCTGATCACTCATATCAAGTAGCATGAGTTTCACTACCTCCCACTATTAGTTTCTCACACTAATCAAGGAAAATAGACAGAGGTGAGAGTCTAATTAATATTATCCAAATATTAATTAATCGACTACGAACAATTTATAGTAAATGTACTGAATAAATTTGTAACTCATATTATCAACTCTTTGATAATAAATTTATTCAACATAATACTAAAGAATAAATACTCAAAAAAATAACATCTTTATTTAAAAGAATATTTTATTGTCACAGGGATTATATACAATGTCTAAATAATTATAAGAATGTCACTAGGGCATACCTTATACTAACAGTAGGCCCATTCTATGTTTTAATTTTAGTTTGAATTTTAAAATTTAAGTTGAATTCTAATTTTTAAGTTAGAATATGGTTAAGGTTAAACTTTTTCTTTTATATTTAAACTAAACTATCAATAGAATAACTTTCACTTTTGACAAAAACTTAGAACACTTGTTTTTTAGCTCCTATAACTTTTGTTCATATTATTTGATCCCAATGATAAGTTTTTCTGTGAAACAATCTCTTATTAGATTCATTCGAATAAGTTAAAAAGGGTTAAAGGCATATCTTTGATATTGTTATCACCTTGTGTTAATAATAAAGCTTGTTCTTCTTTTTATGTGTTTTTTATTCTTTGTATTTGGCTTATAGAACCTTGTTCAATTTTTTTAAGATATTCATTAATTAGTTGGGGGGCCTGAGAGGTGATGGTTTACCCTATGGCGAATGTCACTAGTTCGAGTCTGCTTATCTTCAACTTGTGAACTTAGCTTATACAAAGCTATACTATACTAACCTTGTCCAAAAACAATGAAATAGAACTAAAACGATGCTAATTTCACCTTTAAACGACGTATAAACATATAAAACTACTCTAAACATATAATTGGATAGAAGTTGTTTAGATTATAAGAAACAAGTTTAATAAAAATAATTAATTAATTAAAAAGAGTATTCAAATCAAATTATAATAAGCCAACTATATGTTACTTTTGTCCTGAAGATCTTTGGCACTTAGCAAGATAATGATTTTATATATGAAATAATGATTAAGCACACATTATGGTTTAATTGAAGATCAGAATTTCCTTTTATGAAGGAGTTCATCTTGTTTACCACTACTCCATGTGCTTCTTAAATCAGTAGCCATCAATGTCTCATATATTATCTAAACTGCAAAAGAAAAATGAGCTCTAAATAAGTACTATTGTCATAGAATTTGAGTCTTCGAGAGCATGGATACAACAACAGAAGTTATAAAAAAAATTTAAATTTTCATTCTGGAAAAACAAAATCCAAAAAAAAAAACTACAATAAATTAGAGATTAATGATTTACTATATAAAAAATTAAAAGAGTTATGAGTTTTTTAATATGAAATTAGAGTTTAGTGATTTATTGTATGAAAACCATCAATAATGGCTTGGTTAAATTTGCTCAAAAGAAAAAAAAATATTGGGAAAAATAAGCTAAAGTTTTGAACCCTAACCCCTCAATTGAACATAATCCAAACAATCTGAGCTAAAATTAATATAACTTAGAATAAGATATTTTTTCTACTTTTATAATTTTATTCGGATTAAATTGTATTAATTAAAATTTAGTAGCTTAAAATGTTGGTGATTTAAAAAAATATAACTAAATTTTTAATTAATTTAATAATTATATTAAAATTAGGTATAAGTACAAAAAAGTACCATGTTGTTTAACGCTTGTTCACTTGTGGATCTATGATTTTTTTCGTGACACTTTAGTACCATGTGATATTTTCCGTTAGCAAATCTAGACTAAATTCAGTAACATTGTTAATTGTGATAATGTAGATGCTAACATCAGCATTCACATCAACACGTTAGCATCCACATTGATATGTTAACATCCACATTGGCATCCATGCTAGCACGTTGTCGGCATCCACATTAGCACGTTAACATCCATGTCATCATACTTAACGATGTTAGTGAATTTGCCCTAAATTTACTAATGATAAATATCACAGAGTATTAAAGTGTTACGAAAAAAATCATAGGCCCATAAGTGAAAAAGAACTAAACCCCAAGATCTTTTTTTGTACTTATCCTTTAAAATTAAAATCAGTTTAACTAAAATAAAAAGGGATAAAAGGCAAAATTAGTCCTCTGTTTTTTTTTTAATATTTTAGTATTATATGTTTTATATTTTTTTACACTTTAATAACATGTGTTTTATGAGAAAATGTTGATATAATATTAAATTTCAATGATAAATTTATTTTATATATAATTTATGATTAATTTAACCAATTAGGTATATTTAAAAATATTGTAAATTTATTTTATAAATTATTTCTTTTTATTCATAATAAAATTAAAAATACAACTTAATTTGTTGTGAGTTTATTATAGTTAGTTAAATTATATATCACCCATTATATAATTTTAGTATTAAAAATTCATATTATTCTTACATTAAAGCTTATATTTTAAATAATATTTGTTAGAATGATATTAAAATGTAATAAAATAACATAATTGTAGTTAAATGTTGAAACCGTAGGACTAACTTTATCAAAAGGGGAAACAACAGAAATCAAAATTACACTTATCCCAAATAAATAAATTATTATTATAGGGAAATTCTACCATTTCTTTATTTTTTATTCACTTTTTGTGCAGTTTATTATCATTACTATTAGGTAAAAGTATATTAAATTATCTAAAGGTTATTATTAACAAAGAAAATTTTACTTTGTAAAAAACAAAGTATATAAATATTATAAATATTTACTTCGTATATAACAAAGTATATACTAAACCTTTATTATAATCACATTTTTATTAATTTAATATTTATTAGTTAATAAATAATTACCATTTTAGCATATACTTTTGGCATTAGCATATACTACACCTTTATTATAATCACACCATGTCCTTGTTGGGCTGACAATTTAAGCCTCCTTTTGCACAATAACACTCGGCCCGTGTTTGGTATCGCACGAACATAAATTCCTAGCGTGTTTGGCTCCCGAGAAAATTTTAAAAACTTTATGTACTAGAAAAGTTTTATCGTATGAAATCCTAGTAAAAAAGACAAAAAAGTAGGAATTTTGATGGCAGCGGAGGTATCTGTGTGCAGTAGCGATATGAACGGGGAGCTAACTCCTGATGAAGAGAGAGTTTTAATTAGAGACACTGCGATTGCTGCTGAAGCTAATTGTAAAGAAGGAGATATCTTCTATCTAATCACTCAGCGGTAACCTATTCTTCTTTTTTTTTTTTTTTTTTTAAATTTTTGTTGTGGTTCATTTCAGTATCATAATTTGTGAATTTTAGTGTAATTTATTATAATTTTAGTTAACATTTTGCAGATAAGTTTTGCTGTTTCTGTGATGAATTCTTTTGAATTTTCTTTTTTCCTTTTTTTTTGGAAAATTAAAAATACTTTTATTGGAAATGGTTTGCAACAGATGGTGGCAGAATTGGATTGAATATGTGAAACAGCAGCCGAACACTAGTACTACAAGTGATTGTTTTTCTTCCACTGAGCATTGTGATTTGGTTGGTTCTTCAAAGAGACCTGCGAGTATTGATAATTCTGATTTAATTTATGATGCTACTACATCTGAGGACTCCCATGTCCGCGACATTGAAGTTCATGATAATTTATTGGAAGGCCGTGATTATGTATTGCTACCACAAGAAGTTTGGAACCAGTTTTATTCGTGGTGAGTTTGTTACTTGAATTTGCAAAAAAGATTAATGTGTATATATGTAATTCAATTGTAATATGAAGCATTAAGGTACTGAAAACGGTGTTGATGGTGATGTAGGTATGGAGGTGGTCCAACATTGGCACGGAAAGTAATCTTCTCTGGTCTTTCTCAGACAGAATTAGCTGTGGAGGTTTATCCTCTCCGTCTTCAACTACTAGTTATGCCTAAGGGTGACCGTTCTACAATAAGAATAAGCAAGAAGGTATAAGCTTGATGGTAGAGTTATCATCATTTGTCACTTTTTTTATCAGCTTTGTTTTACTCTACGATACTGCTACTGGCAGGTTTGGTATTCTGTTGCTGGAAAAGAAAAATAATTTAGTACTTGATGATTTAGATGCTATAGGATTTTTTTTTCATTACCTAGTATGTTGAGTGTGATTGATAAGGACTATTGAAGGGCTAAATTGATAAAGAGAACCTCTTGAAACCTCTAACGGAAGCATTATCTTTTGTAGCTCTTAATATTGGTAGTAGCTTCATCAACACTAAAATTGCCACTACTGACCCTTTGCCTCAGCAGCTTATGTTTAAATGTTTGTAACCTATGGCCATTGTGATAACAAATAATTAATAGCTGTGCTATAAATTTTAGATTTCTAAACTAATAATTTTAGCGTTAAAATGTTTAAATGATTATAAGGTTCATTTTATCAAACAGACCATAAAAATGTACTCTATTCACTTATCTCAAAATTGATAATTTTGGCAGGAAACTATTGGAGAGCTTCACAAAAGAGCTTGTGAGATCTTTGATCTCCATTCAGAACAAGTACAGGCTTGATTTATTTTTATTAGTATGTCAGCCCTATTTTCAGCTTCATAATACTTACCTTTTTTTTTTCACGTGTTAACAGGTGCACATTTGGGATTATTATGGCCACCGAAAGCATTATTTGATGAATGATATGGACAAAACACTTGATGATGCTAACATACAGATGGATCAGGATGTAAGTTTCTTGTAGTTGAGCAACTTCTTTTCAGTTTAGGAGTACTAGATTTGGTTTAAAGAAATTATTTTTCACATGCATATAGGTTGTTTCCTATCAGTGTAGTGTGGTTCAGCCTGTTTTACATGCATATGAAAGATTCTTTTAAAGAGTTGTATGTGGTTCATGACTGGATATTTTATTTGATGATTAAAAGGATGTGGGAATGTTGAAGAGAATGAATTTGCTAGGGTTATAAATGGCTCATGGTCAAATGAAGTGAATGATGTTGGTTAATCTGGAAACTTACAGTCTTGATTGGCAATTCTTTATTTTCCTTTCTACTGTGAAGAATGAAACTTATGAGCAATAGGTAATTTTTTTTTTCTATGGTGTATCTTAGAGATTCTATTAACTGCTGGTAATGATTCTTTTGATGGGCTAATGCTAGATGACTAAGTTTAAGGTTCTAGCTGCTGTAGACACATTTTTCCCAAAAGTTCATCTACCAAAGATGATGTGGTTGCATGAAATAAATAATTGGAATTAAAGGATGAGAAAGACTCTGATATGATGGAGTGGTTGTTCACTTGATATCTTGTCAGTATATATTCGTCCAATTTTTTAAAGGACATGTTAGTTTTGCTTTGCATGGATTTATTCTTGTCTTTTAACGTGTATCTATGATACTTAGCTATTAAATCATGAGTAGCATGTATTGTACTTTGGTATTTTCAACAATTCCCATCTATAACACAAATCTCGCTTCACGACTATTTGCAATGGAGTATTTCAAAGAGTTTCATTATAATGTACTCTAGTTTCATTACAAATAGAATTTTTACTCATTAAAGTCCATAAGCTGGAAGTCTTGGGCTCAAATATCAGAAAGAGCCTCCTTGTGAGGCAAGGGGAAGGTTGTGTACTTCTACTACCCTTCCCTAGAGTCAGCAACAGGGGAACTCTTGTGCAGGGCACGTGTTCTGAATGATGCTACTGATTTTAAATGAATATGTGCTGTAATTGGATCTAGGCCTTTTGTTATTGAGAAAAGTAGCTGGGGTCTTTATCATGTGACTCCTTTTTTTACATGTTCATTTTATTAATGGTTTTATACTATAGAACTTTTATAGGAGGTATTCATTGTAACTGAGTACTTGCTTTTAATTGGTATACTGGTATGCAACTGTTCAAAAGTTATGATTATGTTTAGATTATAGTGCACATGTATTTTAATGGACAACATGATATCTGTAGTATATCTGTGTGAAGAGGCACTCACATGCTTGCAAAAGAAGTGGTAAAAGTATGATAACATGAATATATTACTAACTGATCATATTCATGTGAGTTAGCTTGTACGAAACCTTTTATGTGTTGTTATTGAGTTCCTTCAGGATCTGTATTATGAGAAGTTTCTGGATACTTTATATTACTTGATAATTTTCTCTGTTTAACATTTTATTTTTCTTTTGTTCTACAATCACACATACAGATTCTGGTGGAGATTCTTAACAATATCAATGGTACTGCTTTGAGTGGTTATATGAGTTCTATTCTGGACAATGGGTCCGCTCAGAGGAAAGCTAGTTCTGTTCTTTTCGAACCTTCTAAGTCAGGCTTATCAATTGCAGGAGGTTTATCTGCAAGCAAGGGTAGTTCTAGAAGTTGCAGTGCTGAGCTGGCACAAGGACAGAACCTGGCATCTCCTGGTGGGGAGTCAGATAACACATATGGAGTTAGCGGTGTCAGTACAAGGGGAACAACTGGTGGCTTAACTGGGTTGCAGAACCTAGGAAACACATGCTTTATGAATAGTGCAATACAATGCCTTGTTCATACTCCTGAGTTTGTTAAATACTTCCGGGAGGATTATCATCAAGAGATAAATTGGCAAAACCCCTTGGGAATGGTGGTAAGTTTAAGACACAGTTGAAATTTAGTGATTAGCATTTATTACATTATCTTTTTCCATCTTGAGTTTAGAACCCTTTTAAGGTTCCCTTTGTTGTTGAAAAAGTAATTTCACTGTTTTCTGAATTTTCTGGAGTTTCGGGTGCATAGAACACTGGTTAGGGGAAAATGTTTCCATGTCAAAGGGTAACAGCAAGCAATTTTCTACAAAAGAAGTGAATTCCTGTTTCCAGAACAATAAATCATATACCCAGTAGTTTGCTGTCAACCATAGATAGTCAAGGGCAGTCACCAGTTGCCATCTGCCACTGCCACTTATTAGCAACCACAACTATTTATTCTGTATTTCACTTATCTTCTCTTCAATTCATTTTTTTTAAATTCATGTGGAAAATTATGGAGTCCTCATAAGTCTAAATGTCTTGATAGTTTTCTTCAGCTATAAAAATATTACTATTATCATCATGCTGCAGATACTAGAAATCAGTTTTTACCATTGCAATCGAATAGTGAAATAATCCATTTCTTTGAAGCAAATATCTTCCAGAGGCTAATCATGTTAAAAAATTTGAAGCTGTCAGATCTAATTTTAACAGCCAGCAAAGCAACCATGAAAGTGGCTCCTTATTTAATGAGATGTGAGCAAATGTCTGAACCAATATATGTTATTTCTATGTCTTTGTATTCTGGAATCTCATCATCCATACATGATGTATTGGTGTGGTTTATTTTGTAGCATAACATATTGATACTAAGAATTATTATTCTTATTGAGACTAGAATTCATACGTTAAAGCCCAGGGTTTGATGGTAAAACAGCTGACTTTTATTCATAAACTGTGTTATTTTATCCTATGCCATGCAAGAATTGCTATATCATGATTGAGAAAAAAAATTTATTTGTTAGATTAATGCATTCCTGTTTTCTTCTTCATGATGTAGTTCTTTACTTTTATTTTGTTTGAATGAATTATAGTTTTTTTTTTTTTATTTCAATTTGGCTCTATCAGATTGTTGGTGGTGGTGGTGCTTGCTAATTTTGTCAGTTTGAGTCTTTATGATTATCTCCATATTATTCATAGTATATTGCAGATTTAAGCCTGTTCATTTGTTATAGTTGCAAATAAAGGGCAGTGAATCTTGGTGATACTTACTCAACCTGTTAGGTTGTTAATGGTCAAGGTCAAAACTTTCCACGTATTTTCTGAATTAAAAAAAAAAAAAGATGTAACTTCCGGATAAAAGAAAATTGTTTAACTTGATAGAAATGTGAAGATTGAGGTACAAGTTGATAAAATTAAAAGCATTGGCTAAATTGATAATTGACACAAATGTTCAGCTCTTTTTGGTCATTAGGCCCTCAAAATGATATGCATGCATTTAGAGCTGCAATGTGCAAATACATAATTGAAGTTAGTGGGATATGGACTGTTAGAAATTGTCAATAGATGCATACTATACAGCACGGAAATGGAAATGTGGGAGAAATGTGTAAATACAAAACAAATACGGGGATATATAAATAAATATTAAAAATATAAAAACATTTATAATTATAAATATTGAAAAAATTTATTTATTACTTTCAATTAATAGTGCAATTATAAATTATTTTGTTTAACTAAAAAAGATATAGAATTCCTTTCCCATTTATCTTTTTGCTTATTTATGAAAAATCTAAAGAAATATATTTTTCAAGTTGGAAACAATTTTTTCAAATTTGAGGGGTTTCCTTAAGTTTCCGAAACATGAAAATGTCTATTAGTTGAAGTTTTGGTGCATCATAGGACACGTGTAATGAGTTTTATGTTTAATAGACAAACATGCCTGTCTTTTAGCCTGTATATACATTATATGAGAACGAGTTTGCAATATCTAAAGTTGAGGGTTGTGGGATATAAAATTTGGAATGAAGATGTTTTGGCTTCTTATTGTTAATAAGAACAGAGTCTTGTTGTAATGAACAAGTCACACAGGTAGAAGACACATGTGATTCTTGAATTGAATCCTTTCAAGATTGAGTTGTTTTATATACGCCCAGTTGAGATGGCAATTTTGGTATTGCATTGAGAAACTATATTTAAATATTTTTTCTGCTTTCAAAGATAGTTCTAGAAAGCATCTCTAGATATGCTTTTTTTTTTTTCCAACTATTCCTAAAAATAGCTATACATATATTCAGACATATATATGTGTATATGTGCGTGTGTATATATACAATTTAAACATTCAAAAGCAGTTTGGTAAACTCAATGCCAAGCTGACCCTAATTATATTGAAACTTTGGAACCACGGTTTGATTGAAAAAAAAAAAGAAAAGAAAAACGCATTTGTTTTTTGTTCTATCTGGTGTTCATCATTGTTGTAATTGATACACTTTTTCAAGCATAGTCAGTGGAAATGTCTATCTTTGAATTATATTGCTGTAGAGTTCAACAGGTATTCTTGAATTGTACTTTATACTGGGAGCCAGTTTTCAGCAGATTCTTTAGATCAAAACTTGAGGTGTGAAGTTATATATGCCTGAGTATGGTGTATATCTACTTATCTAGTAGATGGCTTACTAATGTTGCAATTGTTGTTTGCTGATATTTCTTGGTAAAAGTTTTTAGCAGTTATTCTTGCAGTAGAATAACATTATTATATCCTAACATGTTAAAATTGATCAAATTAAACTGGTTATGTTGTAGGGTGAGCTAGCAATAGCATTTGGTGAGTTACTCCGAAAGCTATGGGCACCTGGTCGAACACCAGTTCCTCCTCGCCAATTTAAAGCGAAGCTGGCTCGTTTTGCTCCTCAATTTAGTGGCTATAATCAGCATGATTCTCAGGTTATCAAGTGAAATGAAATCTTCATTAGTTCTGTGGTTCCTTTGCTTGTTGTTTAGTTTAAAAGGCTTTTGATTGTTTCAGGAGCTTCTAGCATTTCTCCTAGATGGTCTTCATGAAGACTTGAATCGTGTCAAACATAAACCTTATATAAAGTCTAGAGATGCTGATGGTCGTCCTGATGAAGAAGTTGCTGATGAGTACTGGGCAAATCACATTGCTCGTAATGATTCCATTATAGTTGATGTGTGCCAAGTGAGTATCATGTTGATACTTTAAACTTGTTTCCTTAAAACTCTACTTTTCCAATGAATTGGAAGTCTAGCATAAAATAGCATACTCTTACTCAAAATGTTGTGCTTTGGTTTTTCATTGTTGTGTGAAAATTGTTTTACACCTATCTGACAATGTATTATTCTTTTTAGATGTTTTGTATATTTGATTGTGAGACTCCATAAAATTTGAACAGGATCTTCCTATAATAATAGGAGTGAGAAAAATTCCATTCTTGATATTATCAGAATTCACCGGACAGCTACAGGCACAATTATCAGATTTTTCATTCATTAATGAATAACCTAGTACTTAGCAACTTAGCATTATGTATATGGAGAATCAATATGGTCTGTAGACATACCGTATCCTTTGTTGGCAAGGATTACAATGGGTTCATTTTTGAAGAGCTAAGGGTTGAGGCAAATAGAATAAATTATTTGGATCATAGGTTCATTTTTTAGTGCTGCTTTGCAATATGTTTATGCTTGTTAGAATTGTAAAGTCTGGGACAAACACAACTTTTTTCCCTGTGATTGAACATGTGATGTAGAACATGATATAGAATACGTTTTTGCTTTTGAACCAAGGGAAATGAATTTTCCATATCACATGGCCTACCACAGCCACCTTCAAATAGCAGTTTGTTGTTTGCTTGACAATTCACATTAAATCATTGACTTGCATTTTGAAACTTTGCAAGCTAGGGTTGATAGCTAGTTGGTGTCGTCTAAAAGGGAGAGAGCACCATTTCATGGCTGAATTCAGCAATGCACCTAACTTCTAATGCATATGAGCTCTTTTTGGCCAAGTCGCTAGTCCAGCAATCAGCTTTCACGTTAACAACATGGGTGGCTGTAAAAAGGGTCGCTATTGCCAACACCTACAGTAGTGCAGTATGATCAATATGAGATGGATAATTATCAGCTGCATAACTTAGAATCTTTGCACCATGTCTTACTGCAAGCTAAAAATAATTCTGGTAAAGTTTGTTCAGGGAGTCTTATTCCTTTTTTTGCTGATATTTTGTATGATGAGGACCTTCTCCTTCTTCTATTTTGTCAACATTATAAAATTTCAACTTCAAACCATACTCCATCTGTCGTTTGTTGTTGTTTTTTTTTTTGGAGATAATACATTCTCCTGGGACTTTCATTTCTTTAGAGAACTCTGAATGGGAGGGAGATGACATATCTTTGTTGCTTGTTCTAGTGGATTCTTTTTTTCTAGCATCTAGAACTGATAGGAGTTTTCAGTGATCTTATTGAATTTTCATGCAAATCATACCTTGGGAGTAGCCTGGGAAAATTAAGAATTGTCTTTTTGTAGGAAAATTTGGCATGCTGAAATTCTCTTAAGGCTATTGTTTGTTTAATTGGAAAATGAAGAGGGTTTGATGTTGGGATGGAAGTGAAGGCTTGTTTGACTTGTACTTTGCTTGCATTGTCAACGAGCATTTTGATGGATATGAATGTATACATCTTTAAATTTTGTAGTTCTGTTTATTTAATCTAATGCAGGATGAGTCATCATTTTGAATTCTTTCTTAGATTACGTTTCAAGAGCTTTGCTCTTGTAGCTTATGTTTTTCATGCTTGTTTGTTTTTGTTTTTTTAGGTGTATGCAGAATTAACATCTTGTAACTTCCTTTCCTGACATTTTGCTTTTGACTCTGGCGGATTTCATGTCATCAATGTTGATAGATAAAATTTCTTTTTGTCGTAAACAACATGGTTTCACTTCCTGCTAATAAGTGGGTTTCTTAGAGCTGATTCTGGATTGATTTATTGAATTTTTAAATTTTTTCTTCAGCTCAACCCAGAAATTTTTGGCAATTTTATCTTCTTTTTCTACAATGCATGCCCTTTAGGGAAATTTAGGCAAATCACAAAACACCCTTCTGGTAGAAGAGTTAGTGCTTTTCAACAAAAGGATCTAAGTGTATATGAGGATCAAAGTGCAAACCAATTAAAAGATTGGAAAATTGGGGGCATTAATCAAGTGTACCTGAAATGTTTAAAATAAACAGGTCTTGTTATATGCGTGCAATGATAATGAACTCTAATGCTTCAGGTTTTGTATTATACATGCTTACATTATGCAAATTGTAATAATTTAGTTCTTCTAATGTTTCCACCCAAGGAAACTGCTCTTGAATTTGCTTTCATAAATGGATAACTAAACAGGTTGACAGTTTCTGGGTTTTGTAAGGAGGCTCTTAAGGAGCATAGTCAGTTACAAGTGACAAGTATCTTCATTTTATGTTAGTTCATTCTCTTGGGTGAAGGATTCTCCTACAGATCCCCCACTTTTATCTTCTAGATTGTATAAATTTGGTGAACTTGTCCCAATCCTAGTAGTTTTCCCTTTTTAATTTGTTATGCATTTTATAGCCATAGAGAATATTATTATATTAATGATATACCTAAAGATAAAAAAAACTTGCCTGTTTATTAGCATCTCACAATATCTGTGCCTTTTTATAAAATCTATTGTCATTTATTATTCTTCATTGTTTGACAGGGCCAGTACAAGTCAACTTTAGTTTGTCCGGCATGCAACAAAGTCTCTGTCACATTTGATCCCTTCATGTATCTTTCTTTGCCACTCCAATCCACAACTACGAGGTCTATTACAGTGACAGTTTTTACTAGTGATGGAAGTGCTGTGCCATTTCCTTGCACAGTAACTGTTCCAAAGCAGGGACGTTGTAGGGACTTGATCCATGCACTTAGCAATTCTTGTTCCTTAAAGAACAATGAAGAACTTAAACTTGCTGAGGTTTCTAACATTAACCATTATGACTCATGTTAATGGAATTATTAATATGAATCTTAGTTGGTTAGCTTATTAAATGTGTTGCCAACAGGTAAGAAACCATTTATTCCAAAGGTTTCTGGAAGACCCTTTAATATCTTTATCCACAATCAAAGATGATGATCATCTTGCTGCATACAAGATTCCAAAATCAGCAAAGAATAAACTTATGCTTAGGTTGATTCATCGCCGACAAGATCGGTATGTATTATTTCAGCTGGATTTTTTTATTCTGCTCTGATTACAAGTATTTGCCTTTGTTCTTGTACAGTGAGATTGTTTTTTAGGGTGTTATGTAATTTTTCTGATACAATCACATGCCCATATCTTTTTTTTTTTTCAAGGAACATGTTTCTGATTTTCATTTTTGCATGGCAGGGAAACAAATGATAATCAAATTGCATCACGGTGGAAACCTTTTGGCATACCTCTTTTATCAACAATTCCAAGTGATAATGCAATTACAAGAGGTGATATACAGACAGTAGTTCAGAAAATGCTTTCCCCTTTCCTGCGAGCTGAAAACTTGAGACACAATGATGTTGCTGGTTCCAACACGTTGGTATCAACATCAGATGCATGCCAAGACAGTGGTTCTGGTGAAGCATGCACTGATCCTGTGTCAGATAAGGACAGTATTAATTCTAAGGCATTAACACTATCAAAACTGCCACTTCAGTTGGTGGATGAAAGTAACACATGCATTGATCTTTCAGTGGGAGAAGAGAAAGTTATTAGATTGTCCTCATCAACCACATCAATAGTGTATTTAGATTGGTCACAGGTACTGTTAAGGAAATATGACATGAATTATATGGAAAACTTGCCTGAGGTGCTAAAGTATGGACCTGTAAACAAGAAAGCTCGTACTGAACCTCTTTCTTTGTACACTTGTCTAGAAGCTTTTCTGCGTGAAGAGCCCTTGGTACCTGAAGACATGTGGTTAGTGGGTTTTCTTTTTTTGTCTACTTTTTTTTTTCTTCCAACTATAAACTACTTGGTTCGAGGGTGGACCAATCCTTGTAGTATTTTTGTACAGTTTTCTTACATTTTATCATTTTGAATTGGATACCATAAAACCATTTTAATACATAAAAAGTCAAAGTACATCTGATTGATGAATGCTGCACGGTCTTTATTATTTTGTTTGCGCTGTAGCAATCTCTAATATTGCTTACACAAAGGGAAATTGTATATGAATTCTTTGCTGTTTAGGTGTTGAAGGGGAATGACATTTCGTTAAAGATCTAATGTGTATATATCTTATAAAGGTACTGTCCGCAATGTAAAGAGCGCCGGCAAGCAAGCAAGAAACTTGACCTATGGAGGCTTCCTGAAGTATTAGTCATCCACCTGAAGAGGTTCTCATATAGCAGATCAATGAAGCATAAACTGGAAACTTTTGTCAACTTTCCTATTCATGACTTAGATTTGACAAGTTATGTAGCCAACAAGAACAGCACACGACGTCAGCTCTATGAGCTCTATGCCTTAACCAACCATTATGGTGGCATGGGAAGTGGGCACTATACAGCACGCATCAAGGTTAGTATCAACAGCAATCGTAATAGATGCAGGGTTGCAAATGATTGATGTGCAAATATGGTATTTTTGGCTCCTTCAGAGGTCTTGTAAATTCTGTTATACAGAGTATATTTTTCCCTTTCTTGTCTTGTTTGTATTTTGTTCGTACCTTTTTTTGGTGAATGTCTTTGTACCAGCTCCATGTGTGGCCACCTTTAGGTATTATCTAATAAACTATTATGCATAAGATGATAAAAGAAAATGAATTGAATACTAGTTGAATTATGACTAAATTAATGTCTTTTATCTGTGTAATTCAGGGAACGGTATTTTTACATTGGGGCAGAAATTATAGTAGTGATAGGTTTGTGTTATAGACAACTCGAGGTCTCTAGGAACTTCTAAGATTTATCCATTTGTTTTCTTGAGAATATATTATCCAGGTGTATGTCTACATTTATAGTACTGCTCGTAGTAAGAATGAGGAGCTGGGTGATGTATTGCCTGACTGACAATGAACTTTATGGTTATTTATAGCTGTCAATCATTGGCATGACTATATTAGTATTGGTCATTTTTATTTTCTGAATTGTTGTTTATGATTTGTTGTTGCACATGAATGAAACATGAAGTTGTCTGATTGTTAATATATTTTTTCACAACGGTTTTTTCTGCAAAGATGGGAATCACTTGTTACACTAGAAGCAGAAGCATATATTTTACACAAATTGAACTCAGTTTGTTTATGAAAAGATGTTATTATGTGGTTGAATATGGTGATCATGATATATCACTGAGTTTTTTTTTCTGTCAAAGATGTCTTGCAATTGTTTCTAGTATGGGATCATTTAGCCTTTAAGTTTGCCATCTTTTTGAATAATGTGACCTTTAGATTCACTGGAAGGATTCTTTCTCAGTGCTGCTTTTAGAGTGCTGGTTCAGATTGAGGCCTGAAGCCTGTTTTGTTATACCGAGTAGATTTAGACATTAGAACTAGAAAAGCTGCAACAGAATGGAGCTCAAGAAATGTCTGTAGACAATAAAACTGTGGTCTACATATTTCGTAGGGCTTGATAGTGATATTAGTGAATATTGAATACTTCTCGCCATATGTGGAACTAATGTTTGTTCAAGTATATTAGTCCTTGTCCAATATTTTTATCATTTCAGGGTTGAGGTTGGCTTTGCTTCAATTGGATTTTAGATACTGGACAAGGACTAATATACTTAACTTGAATCTTATTGAAGCCCATACTAGTTCACTGGTAGATAGAGGTCCTAGTTTCGTATAGGAGTCTCAGGTTCCGAAAAAGAATTAGGAGTTTGGGTACTCAGTTAGATTTTTTTCAGTTTGCAAATTTATAATTGTAAGGCTTTATTTTTTACTGCAACAGAGGCTATAAGATTATATTATACCCTATGTAATGCACATTACTCAATTTCTTAATGAACATATCCCAAGAACAGTTTATAGGGACCTTTTACATTGCTGAACCTCCACTGCAAATAATCTCTTAATCCCATCTTTTCTTGTGTTTATTTTGCTTCCTAGTTGCACTTATGGAATCATCCAAGCTCACGCATAAACCAAAACCCAGCCTTATAAACAGTAAATTGCAGACTGGCTGGCTGGCTGGTCTGCATTAAAGTGTTATTGTTTTATCTGGTTAACTTAAACTTGAGGCGTTGGACTTGCCACTAATTTGACTTGTCACCTTTCTAGAATGTTTCATTCGCTGCTTCTTATTTCTTGCTCTACTTTCTGTAATTTGCAGCTTCTGGATGAGAACAGATGGTACAACTTTGATGACAGCCACATTTCACTCATAAATGAAGAAGATGTGAAGTCAGCTGCTGCATATGTTCTCTTCTACCGGAGGGTAAAGGCCGACAGTGCTGTTAGCAATGGAGGACAGTCTGGTGAAGGTCATTGTTCATCACAAAAGTGAATTCCAAGAACATTCATTTTTCTTGCCGCACTTCTGCAAGAACCAGGTAAATTGGTGCAGTGTGTCAACGTCAGCTTCAACAAATATGACTTAATTGATCACCTGCTATTAAACATATGCAATGTAAAAATTCTGACTTCAAATTGGCACTTGTCTTTGGAAGTATTCAGCAAATGTTATTGTTACTCTGGGAAGAGATCAGAAACCAGGTCTACTGCTATCTAATCATACTCTAGCTTATCCACTAGATTTCATTTTCCTTTTTCCCAAAGATGGCCTAAGCTGATGGCGATGGTTTTAAATAACAGCTGTTATTTAATGAATGTTAGGTTTGAACCATCACCAAAATTCTATGATTATATTTGCATGTTTTTGTGCTTCTCTTCTATATTGTAAGCTAAAAGGAGTTAAGGTCCAACGTGTTTGTTCTTGCTAAAAGCTAAATACTAGCCTCGTAAGGCTATTCTTAAGTTGCTTTAGAGTTTTCAAAATGTGTCTACTTGTCCAATGCTCAGCTTGCTTTGGTTGTAGGCCGATTAGGCTGTGGCAAGATGCAAAGCATCTTAACCAAGCCTAAAGTATTTACCAGCTGTTTTGGAAAAGGCTGAGCAAGTACCTAGATTAGTAAACAGGTCTCGATTACAGCTTAATTTATAAGATAATACTTCTTTGCCTAACATACCCTCTTAGCTTATTTTAACTTGAAAGTATTCTGATATTCATTATATTTTGCTTTGTTTTATTGGTACTACCTCTTTTCATAACAATGATTCTTCTTTTAGGAGCTCGCTGTTATGACTAATGTTGTAGGAAAGTTATCTGATATTGTTACGTGCTGCAGAATCGCAGACAATATACTGTGTTAACACAAACAACGATCACAGGCAGGAACTTGCGAAGGCAAAGTATTGTCAACATCAGGAAAACATCTGTAATGGTTCTGAATACAAGGCACGTTGCCTTCGGGGTATTGATCCTTGTTAACGCATTATTTATATAATGATGCATTCTGAACTGCCATTTTGTATACTAATTTAACATGGAAGAGAGCAAATAGGACTGGTAGTAGGACATTAGTTTATTATTATTATTATTATTGTTATTATTATTATTGTTATTATTATTATTATTATTATTATTATTGATTCCTTTTTCTTTTATCCATCTTGGCCAGTAGGATTTTACACCCCTCTTTGCTAGGGAAAATGCGGGAACCGATCCATCCCTCCTATTTTGAAAATTGTTACTAAATAGGATTCTTCTTGTCAAATAGGATTGTCCGTCACATGATACTCAAGATCGTGGTACTATGAGACTTTAAGGGTGTGTTTACTCGTAAAATTTTCTAAAAAATTTTTTAAAATGACAATAGAACTTTATGTTTATTTTAAATGTTTTTAAAAATTTCACTTAAAATTGTTCTCCATTTTCATAATTTTAAAAGAAAAACGTAAAATAAGTTTTTGTTATTTTTAAAAATGTTCCTCATTACAAATATAAAGTGAAAATATTGTGTTTTTATTATGACTTTTTTTTATTTTATTTATTTATTTATTTTAGTATTAAAAAATAAAATAAACTCTACTTTTTAAATCTTAAATTATTTCTCTATTTTGTTACATATCATTATCTTTTTACTTTAAAAAAATAAGTTATAAATGAAAATAAGTCAATATATTTTTTGTTTTCAAAAAATGAAAAGTAATTTTTAATTTTTAACAAGTAAATATATTTTACAAATTTTTTATAAAAATAAAAAGTTTTTATTGTTTTTGAAAATTGAAAATTGAAAAATGAAAAGAGAATAATTTTTCATAAATAAACACACTTCGAACCTTTCCTCCAAAGATAAAACAAATAGTTGCAACTTTTGAGCTTTTCGTTAAGCCTTTGGTGTGGGAGCATGCTGTGTGTGTGTCTATATATATATATATATATATATATAAAAGAAATGAGCTACAACCAAAATAAAAGGAGTAGGAAGATAAAAGTTGATTGGAGAAAATGCAAACATACCCTAGAACTTGGGTGAAGAGCTTCTCAATCTAGTTTACACTAGTAGCTTCAAAAGAATTGATGAATGACCTTACAATTCAAAATTCTGTATTTTAGGTATGAATTGTACATATTCATATGATTGAGTCCTTAGATTTCTAAAATAGTGTAAAAGGAAGTGCTTGGAATGGTTGCTATTTGAACGGATCTGTTCTAAAAAGTTCAGAAATTTCAAATTTTCTTGGAAGAGATGTCCTTTAATTTGTGCACTGGAAGGGTTTCTACAGGGCATGTATGAGTTCTTTTTCCTTCGAGGAACATTTTTCTTTTTTTCTTTTTTGAAAAAAATTAAGGAAATAATTCACTGATTAAGTACATATTAACTAGAAGGTTAAAAGGAGATAGTCCAATCTAAATGTTCAGTAAATTTAAATAATTAAATAAATAAAAGAAAGTGAAAGGATAGAATATCCGCTATATCCCATTGTGAATATGAAGAAAATGGAAGACTTAATATGCTAAAACCCATTAATCAAAGGTCATCTCATTCACCACATTTCAGTTTTACTGAATTTGCAAATGACAATGTGATTATAGCCAGCTTCAATGGTGTTAAGATATTACTATTAACTTTCTGTCTCTTGTTTCATATGGAAAGAAAGAATCAAATCATTTTCAGAAAATTAATATGACAAGTAAATGCCACATGATACAGTACAATGAGTTGCTACAAAAGAATATTGAAATAAATAGCATTTTCCTTCATTTTAACATGTCTGAAGAGGTTATAAAACCATTTCAACTTGAAATCCTAGAAACCACCAAAAAAAGATGAATCAGACAACATTGTTTCAAATTATTAGTGTATGACCAATTCATCTACATTTGATCTCTTATTACATTTTTGTGAGGCATTGAGCTATCACAAAATCCAAATTTTCTTACTTTTCTGCACATATGATTCCTGATGCACTTGTTGACAGGGATTCATCCGTTAACGATTGATCCAGAGAAGACAAGTCGTCGTCGTCTTCTTCTGATTCAACAACCTTAATACTATCTATCTCCCTCACCACTTCTGTCATTTCAGGACGCTTTTCAGGGGACTTGTCGCAGCATCGAATCGCAATTTGCAGTAGTTTAAGCATTCCAGCAGTTGAATTTCTTTGAACAGATATCTCAACATCAAATATCTCAGCTGTCCATTCTTCTCTCACTGCTCTATGAACCCAACTGCAAAGATCCACTCCATTAGTTCCAGCTGGAGCCGAGTGAGCTGCTACTCTCCCTGTCAGTAGCTCTAAAACAAGGCAACCATAACTCCAAACATCAGACTTTTTAGAAACCCTTTTGGAAGTCTGATATTCGGGTGATTTGTATGAAACCATTCGGTTACAAGCAATAGGAAGTGCTATTAGCGAAGTTAGACCATAATCTGCAACAAGAACCATTTCATTTTCATCAAGAAGCACATTTGATGATTTCAGGTTTCCATGCGGAACAATGCTCTGTGACCTACTGTTGAGGTGAAGATATTCCAGGGCTCTTGCTACTCCTCTAGCTACTGATAGTCTTGTGCTCCATCGAAATGGGATCCTGTCTTTGTTGCCTCTTTCTCCTGTATTGTCAATTAATTCAAACTGATCATATATAGCATTTCACTTCCCTTGTGAAGAAATTACAAAAATACTAGTATGATATACACTTCATAATGCAAGGAGCAAAGAGTTTAGAATGTTCGCATACACACCTCGTTATATATGGCATGACATTATGGAGGATTGTAGGAAATGAAGTTCAAAATTCTTGCAATCTGACAGTTCTAAAAAGTCAAAAGAAAACAAGGAGTTGCAAATAAACATACCATGAATGCGGTTGAAGAGGTTTCCTTTTTCTGCAAATTTGTATACCATTATCTTCTCCTCCTTGGAATAGTAATAAGCAAGAAGAGGAAGCAGATTTGGGTGCTTCTGATCAGCAATTATAGTTAACTGCTTCATGAATTCCTCAACTGATAACGGTTTCAGATCCCTTAAACGCTTAACAGTAACTGCTGGCCTGCCTTCCATCATTGCTTTGTAAGTATTTCCGAAAATCCCTTTGCCTAATCCTTCAGCAGAAGCTTGTAGAAGATCATTCAGCTCGAATCGATCTTGTTCCTCCAAGAATATCAGGTTCACTTTCTCTTCTCCAACATCTTCTCTGTGTGCATCCAAGGCTAAAACATTCATACTGCTTTTATCCTGATCTGCCTCCAAGTCATTGTCATTATCATAAACTGCCTCCTCCTCCTCGCTTTCTTCTATGCCTCCATTTTTCAACATTTTCTTAAGCTTTTTCGCCTTCCTAAAGTAAAGAATGAAGAGCAGAATCACAGCGACAAGGCCAACAATATCGAAAAGCAAGAATATGGTTGAAAATTTATTAGGCTTTGAGGAACTTTGTTCAGGTACAGAACTTGTGGTTGTTATGTTATCTGAAACAAGTACTGTATCTTTTAAATTGCAGACAGTGTTTGTAGGCCGACCGCACAACTCAGGATTATTAGAATAAGAATCAAAACCAAACAATTGCAGATTGCGAGTCTTTGGGATCTCCCCATGAAGATTATTGTTCGAGACATCAAAAGCTTTCAAGCTAGACTGGTTAAAGTCTGGGATAGAGCCTGTCAGGTTATTATCCTGAAGCTGCAGTGACTCCAAGAAATTAAGACCAAGCAGCGAACGCGGAATTAGACCTTGAAACTTGTTGCCTGACAAATCAATTTTTCTCATATTTACATGCGGAGAGAAATTCATTACTTCGCCTGATAGCGAATTGTTCTTGAAGCTCAGGATAGTCAGCTCACTGAAGACAGAAAAGGCATCATTACTGACTGTACCCGTTAATTCCATACCTTCCAACAAAATTCCACTAACTCTGCCATTGACACAGCTAATTCCATACCATTGAGCAGGAAGCTCAAGAGGGCAGTGAGGTCCACTCCAATTAACATTCAGAAAAGGGTCGTTGAAATTAGCCTTAAGAGCATAAAGGGCATCTCTTTCTAGTTGAAGTTGAGCTATAATGGGATGGCAGTTTAATGAAGATAATAGCATCATCATCAGAAGAAATTTTTTGAAAATTGGAGCAAGAACCATGTTGCAAATTGAAGTCAAAAGTGCTTCTGTCGATTTGTTTGCCAGGTATTTTCAGCAAGTAAAAATGCGTATGAACTTGGTGGAATCAGCAAATATTCTTACAAAAAATGCCTATTACAGCTAGTGTTCTTTGTTGAAGACAAAAACAAGGAAGTTGCTATTTCTGATGGCTTCTTGTGCTATGAATCCAATGTAGGGCTGTTTCACAATTAACATCGGTTTCATTGACAGATGAATGTCCAGCTGTATATACAGTCAACCTGAAAATTTCATAGCAGTATTCACCAGTTCAACTCTCCCTGGAATCACTTCTCTCAATGTAACCAAACATATTAGGCCAAGGTTCTATTAAAAAAAAAAAAAAAAAAAAAAAAAAAAAAAAAGACAGAACATATTGGTGAGCTTCTAAATACAAATATTTTATAGTTATTGGAAACATTGAATTCAATCTGTAGTTATTTTCATTGCTCCAATATTGTGTTCACTTACTCTATTTCCAATTTGGATAATTGATTTTGAGTCATTTTAGAGCGGACTAGATTATCTATAAAATAAAAGATAGATCAGTTCAAAAAATTGGCTCAGTGTTGTAATACCCAATAAATTCTTTGGGTAAGAACATTTTATAGCGAAAGGTTCCATATTCGGATTCTCATTAGGCCAAATTTTCTTGAATCAGCGCCAATCATGAAAAGCAAACAATAATTGATTTCCTTATAACATAAAATGTAAAAACACCTCATAGTCAGCATAAAAGATAAAAAAAATAGATAAAGCTTTTTCAATATTGACCACTACTTAAGTGTAACCGGCAATTAATGAACCTGTAAACTCATTTTTAAACTAATGTTTAGTTTACATCAATTTGAAAAAAAAAAAAAATGGAGAATGTCACCATTCTGTAATAATTAAAATTTAAATACACAATTTAATAATGTAAGAAAAATTGCCATCAAATTACTCAATCCTCAGCTAAACCAATGACTTACAACCGGCTATAACAGTCAAACAAATTTTGAGTTATTTACTCTTTATAGGAACATGAATATCTTCCTGATTAATTGAAATATTAGAGAACTTCAACTTTATGGCCTCAAACTCAGTATTCTGTCTCTCTTCAATTGTTAACCACAATGATAAGCAACGTTCGATCAAATCTGATCCACAACTTAAGGGGGAATTCCCCTTAAAAATGCGTGCCCTCCCGAACCTTGTTATACTAGCTAGATTAGAATCAGAGGGCTCCTCAGCATAATTATCAAGAATCTCCCTTATAGCACCACACCAGATTGGTCGAGCTACCTTGAGGAAGTCATGCAAAGCCAACACCGGGAGATTGACGCTTCCCACTTCAGACTCACTGTTTCCTCCCCTTCCATGATAATCTGATCCCCCAACCTTCAGAAGACCATAAACATCTGCTAGGTCGCTATATACTGTTTAAAGAGAATAAAATAAACATATAAACTTCTGTTCAAGGACAGAAGAAATAATTACCAATACTAATCACACTTTCATTATTCTGGAAAAAAAATCCTGAGTGTCTCAATACATAATAGAGCCAAAATGATACGAGTCTAATACAAAAAGAAACTCTTATTTTTTGGAATGGTCCAATGGGACGTGGTAGATAGGAGAATAGTCATTCACATCACCAAGTAAACGGTCTATGAATTATGCAGAGCAAACATGATTTTAATAGCAGATCATAACTTATTGCTGCAGTCTACAGTTTGATTTATCCTAAATAACTCATTGGACTTGAAATTTGAACACAATATATTTTAGCTTCAAGTTGCACCATTCTAAGTCTACACTTCAAAAGCTCAAATATCACATTGTGAAATCAGTTGTTTGATAATTTCAAAGCAAAGGGAGTATTAGTTCCAATCACAAATGATCTCTCCTGGTTAAACAATTTGGCATATAGGGAGTATGATGCAAGGAAACATAACAGCAAGTAGTGCTGGCCGTTTTCTGTCAGTGCACTGCCTGCAAGTATATCATTTGAAATCTAATGCACCATTCTAAGTCTACGCTTCAAAAGCTCAAATATCACATTGTGATATCAGTTGTTTGATAATTTCAAAGCAAAGGGAGTATTAGTTCCAATCACAAATGATCTCTCCTGGTTAAACAATTTGGCATATAGGGAGTATGTTGCGAGGAAACATAACAGCAAGTAGTGCTGGCCGTTTTCTGTCAGCCCACTGCCTGCAAGTATACCATTTGAAATCTAATGCACCTACTCCAAAATCAAGTCAATATTCATTAACTATAGCAGGAAGGACAAATGAAGAACAATTTCAACAAGTCTTTAAGAAATTTTAATGCCTTTGGAGCAACTTTTACGCCATTAAGCAACATTTATTGATATTGAATGTATTTAAAGTTCAAGATGATGCAAATGTTTGTGCCTATAGCATTTGATACCAAAAGGATAAATAAAGAGGAAGGAAAAAAACCCTAATGTTAGGTTGCAAAATAAGTTCTGAAAATGGACTTGGAAGGGGGTTAGGGGCAGAAAAACATGCCTGCCAGTTTTCCATCACTTCTGTAGACTTCCATCCCATGAAGGCCTGCATCTTTCAACCTTCTGGTGACTGCAACAGGATCCTTCAATGCCCATGGATGAGCAAGAACTGCAAGACCCCCTGTTTCACATATAAGCTGTATAGCATCCTCTGCAAGAGGCTCACTTCCCCTGATGCAGAACAGACAAATGTTTTCCAATCATCATTTGTCTAAATAATAATAAATTACAATCAGCTAGTAACAAAAAACACTGGAGTATTACGTGGAATAAGCAGGTCCACCATCATATAGATATTTGGCAAAAGCTTGCTTCAGATTCTCAACATAGCCTGCTTCAACCATTGCCCTAGCCACATGAAGTCTCCCAGGAGCAACTCCTTTGCCAGCAATTCTGGCAACATGCTCCCACTTAAGAGGCAACTTGAGTTTGTTGAGTTTCAAGATCATATCTTTTGCACGAAGAACGCGGCCATCTCTTATATTAGCCAAGAACTTTTCTAGTTCCTCAAATTTTTTTGGCCCACAACTACTGTAATATGCAAGAATATGGACTGGCTCCTCAGCTTCAGGATTTCTGCGATGTAAATCAAGTCAGGAGAAAGAAAAAAATGAAGATAAATTTTGCTTTCTTTTTCATTTTGATTGGTTCAATTAGCAGTGTTTGGTCAGAAAACATGATTATTGAAAAATAATACAATATGCTTTCAAAAAGAAAACTAACCGATCAAAGAGTACATTTGCATGATGAAAACGCACACAAAGGTTGCATTAAAATACCTTGGAGAATATATGGTGCTGATCTCAACACCTGGGATTATCTTGATGCCAAATCTCCGAGCTGCTTCTATAGCCTCAGGTATACCAGCCAATGTGTCATGATCTGTCAAAGCAAGCACTTTCACCTGTTCTGAGCAGTGTACTCTAATTAAATCTTGGCACAAGAAGCAGTAAAGCATTGAAATATAGTAATAATTAGCATTTAAGCCAATGTATCTAAACAAGTAGACTTTGAAAACAAAAGTACAAATATTAAGAGGGGCACCTAAAATATAACTACGCATACATAAAGAAGAAGAACAAAAGTAGATTGAACAAAGTTCATTGCAAGAACAAATGATTCTAATATGCTCATTTCAATTCAGAACATCAAATATAAATTCCTACGTATTTTAAAATGTGCATCTCTAAACCACAGTAGATTAGAAGACTGGGAGCCTCAATACTTAATATTTGAAAATCTCCATCTTTATCATAGAAAACACAAATGTGGTAGAATTCTATCCCAGAAAGGGATATATTTTGTTTTCAATTAAACCCTTTTCTATATATTCTTAAATTACATCAAAATCAAAATATAGAATAAACCCAATTCATCAAGCAATCAAAAAGAACATAATAAACAAAGGCATGACACATATATCAATTAAAAAGAAAAACCACTTCGCTTATCCATGAAAAAAAGGTAAAATGAGAAGAGAAGAGAACTCACCCCATTTCCATGAGCCCTTTCAACAAGCTTAGAAGGAGACAAAAACCCATCACTGAATTTAGAATGAGAATGCAATTCGAAGAGAATTTTTTCTCTTGGACATTTACCCATCATAGTCATGTGCACACCAAAATCATCATCAACAAGAATGGCAGCAGAAGCAGAAGGCTGTTGCTGTTGTTGACGTTCTAAATAAACCCATTCAGCAACAGCCTTGAAAGCTAAAGTTTGCTCAGCCGTCATCTTCTTCTTGGTACCACCACGCTTCTTCTTCTTCTTTTTATTAGTATTATTATCTTTTGGTTTCTTTAGGTTGTGATTACTGACATCATCAACCATGGCTATGGCTGCTGCTGCTACTATTGTGTACTTTGAAGAAGAAGAAGAAGAAAAGAAGAATTTTTTTTTTTTTTTTTTTTTAATTCAAGGGTTTGGTTTTTCTTAGATTTTGAAGGGTGCAAAAGATGGGGAGGATGAGCGTTGCACCGTATAGAGGACAGAAGCAGCAGGAACTTTATTCCCACATGTCCCCCTGATCTGCTCTGTCTCTCTTTTCTTTTATTATTATTATTATTATTATTATTATTACTAAAAAAAATATTATTAGTTTTTAATATATATATATATTTTACTAAATATATTTATAATAATAAAAAAATTCAATATAATTTATAAATTAAATTGCCCTCCATTTAGCAGCTATCCAAATTGCGGTTAGTACTTATGTAAATATATGAATTTTCTATAAGTTTCAACATATTTCTACTCTGAATTTATCTTTGATTATTTTTATTTTTTATCTGAAGTAGCTAATAATAGAAATTCACTTTCACCTGTATTCTATAATTATTTTAATTTTTATAAAATAAAATATATTTTATTAATCACGACTGAATGATAAAATATAGAATAATGATTTATTCAATTTTAAAAGTTATAGTAATTTTTAATTAAATTTTGTAAAATTTAAATATATCAATTACGTCCATATCCTTTTAAAAAATTTGATCGTTAGTGCTGAAGCATCAATTTTAACAGCACTGCATCCGTTCTCCTTCAAAGATTGTGATGACATGTCAGTCGTCCTTGAAAACCACTTGACACGTCGAAACCACATGGTATACTTGGCCGTGTCATAATTTGTTACCTTCTTTTATCAGCTTGCCGATTCAACCCAAACATTCTTCAACTCCCTACTCATCCCCAAGCTCAAACAGTCCCTTTCCGTTGCTCTTCTTCACTTCCTTCCTCTTGCAGGAAACATCACTTGGCCTAATCATCATCATCGACCTTTTATTCTCTATGCTCCAAACGATGGTGTTTCGGTCGCTGTCGTAGAGTCTAATGTAGACTTTATCCATCTTTCTGGTAACCAACTGCGTGAAACCATGCAGTCCTAAAAGTTCGCTTCATACCAGTTGTTCAAGTAAATTATTTCAAGCTTATATGGATCTTGAATAACTAGGCAAACGGATATATCACAGCCACCAATACTTATTCGTTTGTTTTTTTATTATCACTCTATTGTGCTCTGTTTTGTTTTGTTATAACAGAGTCTTTATTCATTGCCATTGGTCAGGTTCTTCTCTCTGTTCGTTGCAAGGACAACAACAGCCATCATGCTCAGAAGGCTCTCCACCTCACTGATTATATAAAGTTGAAGTCAGAGAATCGCAATGTGAGAAATGGTGTCAATGCTAAGCTTCTTGGATGCCGTGGACCGTGAGCTAAACTTCAACCTTGCTACATGTGGCCGCTTGATATTTCCATTGCCTTCAGCTAAGCGCATGTGGATAGGGGCAAGAATGACAACATTTCCATTGCCTTCATTAGTTTTTGAAACTTAAACATAGAAATTGAACTCTCATCTTATGTCATCTATTGCTATAGGTTGCTTCTAAGATCATTTTCCCCATAATCAGAGCTGAAGGTGTTCAATAGATGTTTTTCTCTAAAACCATTCAGCATATTGCAGATCTCAAACTTCCTGAAAGCATTATAGTCGATGAATCCTGGAAGCATGGCATTTTTTTAATAAGTAGCAATGGATGTCTCATTCTTGTACTTCATTTCCTGATGGCTGATTTGCAACGTAAATGGCTACGTTGTCATGAGCATTTGAAAGCATTAGTGTCACTTTGAATGAAAGTAAGATGAGTGTGATAAGGATATGTTTCCCATTTAGTGGTTATATTTATCCCTTTAGTTGTTACAGCTCTCATCTCTATCTTTTGGTTCTGTTGTAACCATTTTACACTACTCTTGTAATCAATATTTGTATATATACGTTAACCATCAATCAATACAACACTTGAGTTTTGCCATTCATTGTTTAAGTGTTTACAAAGTGTAATAACCCAGGAAGGAACTGACAAAAAATGATAGCGAAATCAATAGAGTTTTGCCTACCCTTGTTTTCAAGATTTTGAAAATATTTTCAGCCTCATTTGTCAGTTTAAAAATTCATCTGTCCATATCCCACACTACAAATTAATCAATTGAGCAATGCCCTTTAGATCTATTCCCATGAGATTCTTTGACTTTATATTCATATAATGGAAGCCCAATTCAGTTTCATACATACCACAACATACAGGTTCAGTGATCAAGAATCAAAGAAGAGATATTATCCCATATTTTCTTCAAATTTAGCTTTGAATGTGGAATATCAATATCTGATAGGAGAATCGCAGCCTATGCTGATTGTTTAGCCTGAAATAGCTTCAAGCTCCGTGGACTTTCAGCATTTACTTGGCAACTTCACTTCAGACCAGTTATTCAAGTAAATTATTTCAAGCCCATACAGATCTTGAATAACTTTCCTATCAAGAAACGAACTTAACTCCTTTGGTAGTACACATGGATTGTTATCACTGTTACTTTCTTGGCTCTGTTTGCACCTATAAGCCCATGCTTTCATGAACATGATCACACTTTTTCCATTAAAGACTGAATGGTTTCTCACATTTGGTTATCAGAAAGATGGATAAAGTCTGCATTAGACTCTGCGACAACGACCGAAACACCACCATTTGGAGCATAGAGAATAAAAGGTCGATGATGATCATTAGGCCAAGTGATGTTTCCTGCGAGAGGAAGGAAGTGAAGAAGAGCAACGGAAAGGGACTGTTTGAGCTTGGGGACGAGTCCGGAGTTGAAGAATGTTAGGGTTGAATCAGCAAGCTGATAAAAAAAGGTGACAAATTATGACATGGCCAAATATACCATGTGGCGTTGACGTGTCAAGTGGTTTTTAAAGAATAACTGACATGTCATCACTATCTTTGAAGGAGAATGAATGCAACTGACATGTCATCGAGTTATGTTAAAGTTGAAAGGTGAAATTTTTTAAAAGTTAATGGACTCAGTTGATACACTTAAATCTTATAGGATTTAATTGAAAAATCACTATAACTTTTAGGACTGAATAAATCATTAAATAAAGTAAAATAAAAGTAATTATAAATTAAAATAATAAAAAATTTTCCATCATTATCTTAGCTGTTTGCGATAGTAAATGTTTTTAATTTTTTAGTTTTATATGTTTATATCTTGAAAATATATATTTTTTTAATTAAATGATATATATTTTTATAAAATTATTTAATTGTATTTTTCAATTAAAATAATTTTTCATTAATTAATTATTAAATTAATTTTTTTTAACTTATAGGACTTAATAGTAAAATTTTCTACACAATATTTAATTTAGTTTAATTGTTTTAAAAAAATCATATAAGAAAATGTTAAATTGGATTAATATAAAATTTATTTTAATTATTTTATAAACAAATAATTTAATTACAATAAATAGTCTTAATAAAATTAAAATTATAAATTAATTAACTAGTTTTTAAAAATAAAAATTCATAAATTAGTATATATTTTGTTTAATTATTTTAAAATATAAATACAAATATATGAAGTAGTTTTAATAAAATAAATACTATAAATTAATTATATAATTTTAAAAAAAAAATGAGAATCCACTTCCTTCTAATTTTAATTTTATACTTTTTTATAAGGATACCAAATGACACAAATATTTCTTAATATTTTAAAAATCAGAATATATATATATATAGTGTATTTGTGCAATAAATAATCTGTAAATTAATATATATTTTATATGATTATTTTAAAATTTTAAATAAAGTAAAATAACTTGAATATATTAATTAAGTAATTTTAATATCATAGAAATTAAATTTTGATTAGATGGTTTTTTAAAAATGGAAACTTACCTTGTTTTAATTCCAATTTTATAGATAGCATAAAAGAATTCAAATGATTGATTAAGTAATTTTAACAAAATAGAAATTATAAATTAATTAAATAGTTTTTTTTTTTAAATGAGAATTTACATTCTTTTTAATTTTAGTTGTATGTTTTTTTATACCAAATGTCATAAATTTACCTTAATATTTTTAGGATATATATACAAGGTTGAAATTGTCTCTTATCTTATTTAATAAAATTTAGAATTATCATTACCTTTAGGTCTTACAAATGCATTTTTTTACCAAAATTATTTTTTTGTACTATTTGTTTTTATTTTATATTTATAAAATAGTGTTAATTGTCAGATTAAAGTTTAAAATTTGCATGAATTTTAAAAATAAAAAAAATGTATATTATTATTTTAAAGGATTATGATAAATGAATATATTGGACCATGTGATAGTTTTCAGAAACATAGTCTCTTGTCCTTTTCACCTAGAGGAGAAAGGGAAGATTTTTTATAATTTTCAGGATCCCATCTTGTTTTAGTGCCCTTTACTTTCCCCAACTTTTCTGTTTGTTTTTAGTACTTCTGTCAGTAATGAAATTACAGAATTCAAAAAGTTCATTGATATAAAAAAAAAATATTGATAATTTTATTTTAATAAAAATATCATAATTTGATTATTTTCAATAATTAATATAAAAATTTATCTAATTAAAATCAAATAAAATATTAACGTAATGTGTATAAGAAATTAGTTTTGTTTTTAATAGATGATTTCATTTGAAAAATGGTACATAATTAAAATACATGTTGTCAAAATCAAATAGCAAAAGATTATGCTCCATGCTCTTTATTTTCATTAAGCTGTACAATTACAATAAGAAATTGTCTTTTATAAGAGTAGGGCACTAAAATAGAGAGGCAAACAAATAATTACTAATTTTGTGCCATATATATTATTGTTTAAAAAAAAAAAATTTAACTCACAAATAGATATAATTTGAATGAAGTAATTTATGTAAATTCCTATGAAAATTGAAGTGCCAAAAAAAAAAAAAAAAAGGCATGATAATGCCTATTTTGCCTCAGATAATAGATTTTTTTTTTTTTTTTTTACTCAAATCTCAATCTAGACTAATTCATACTAGTTCATCTATATTTTGAAATTAAAATTACAAAGATTGATAGTTCGTGCATTGACTTAATAAGATTCATACTTTATAATAGCATTAGAAATTTAGTGTAGATTCATAATTTTCATAGTAAAAACTCTTCCAAACAAATTTAAGCCAACTTGCCTTACATTGTAAGGTTCCAAAACAAAAATTAACCTATAGCTGCTTAGCTTATCCAACTTTGCCCCAACTTTACAAGGAAAATCATCATTTTAGAAACCAGAAAATCAAAATACTAATTGCAATTTAAAAAAAAAAAAAAAAAAAAGATAATGCCATCAACTCATTGCCATGCACGACACAAGCTGCTCAAACTGCTCCATTTTAGTGGTCAACTGCCACACAAGTAGTCAAGTTCATTGTGCATGTGTGTGCACGGGCGCACGTGTGTATCTTGGAAAAAAAACAACAATAAGAATTCACTGATAATATAGAATAAATGACCACCAAGAAAAGTCCTCCACACATAGCTTCCTTGCTACAGAGCAGAAGGAAAGAGAGACAATGAGACAATAAGAGTAGAACACTGAAAAAGCTTACTGTTGGCTTGCTCAAAATTGGCTTCCTCCATCCGCCAGGTCAATCATACATACCAACTTCATTCCAAGAATGAAAAATTCTGTTCGTTGTGCAAATGAAGCTTACTTCTGTTTCACACCTATATATCTATGCAATATATGCTCTGTTCTTACTGACTACGGCCTCATTCCCAAACAGACCCAAACTCTGATATTCTGCGAGAAACTTGCGAATACATCCATCTTCCAAGTTTTTGCAAGCTCTTGCTGACTAACAGGAGCACTGAACATCCATGCAGAATACATAATGATCGTCACTTGATTAAAGACAAGCAGTGCTCATATACTGACGTCTGTGGCCTAAAACCTCTAAATTAATGTTAAACAAGAATGAACTATAGAAAGAGACCAGAGGCTATCAAGAAGAAACAATTCCACCGTCCAATTCTGTCATTTTCCACCCTCTCAGAAAGATCACATGGAAGATCAACTGAAAATATCATCTGAACTTTCCAATCTCCACCTTTTTCTTGATTGCTTTTTGACCATGATACACAAATGAATCTACTATTCCAGCAATAGTGAAGATACCTAAGAAAGAGTAACATCCTCTTAACTACTGAAATGAAACAAAAAGTACAAAAAACGAGAAAAAAAATGATAGCATCCTAGGCAAAATGGTTAAAAAATATTATCAAACTAACAGCTAAGAAAAAGCTCCATGATAAATTACTTGTTAAGCACACCAGAAAGAAAGACAGTAAAAAAAAAAACAGAAAAAAAAAATTAGGGTGTCTAGTTCCTGATGTCAAAGATAGCTGTCATGTCGCAAAGGAAAAACCATAGATTAGAGTTTGTTGGATAAACTATTTCCAACCCAACTAACCTTATTGTTGGAAAAAATATTTCAACCAAAATAAATTCCAATTTCAATCCAGTTAGGTTTCCTAAACAGTTTCTAATGGGTAACCAAATATACGGCAGTCACAAACTGGCTATCTTGTAATTCTCGGAATGCGCTCTTTAGAATATTGGCTGTTTCTTTTAGGGAGAGGTCGTCCTGACTTGAAACCCTTAACTGCTAACAACAGGATAGCTCGACTACTGGGACTATTGGCTCAATAGCCGTAACATCATATTATTTACAAATTGGAAAAAGCAGCCATAGACATTACACAGAGAATTGCAGACATAAATCCACTTCAAACCTGAGCACAATTGTATCACAAGACAATTTTCAACTGAAATAGCAAAACTTGGATCAGGAAAACGAGTTGCCATTTTGTTTAAAGCAACCACTATTTTTTTCTGGAGAACATGTTGATAAATAATGAAATATGCATTTTGAATCACCAAACAAATATTGGTCACTGTGTTTGCCAATAGAAAAAAATATTAGACATTACCTCCAATTATTGCGCATATATTTGTCATGAAGTGTAGAAATGAAATATGCTCCTCTTTGAAAATCACCTGCAAATAGATGATGAGTAATATCATGTGGTTGATAACTTTTTAAAAAAAAAAAAAAGGACCTATATTTACAATGAAAGATAAAGTTTTCATGATCACATCAGGAAGAAACCAAAATAACTTCTAGAATGAAAAAAAATTGTCAACCATAATTCAGAGCTCCTTGCACAGTCTATGCTCAAAAAATAAAAAGGACTTTGTTTTGACAGAAGCAGCTGTTGCACTACTTATCATCAAAGACTTCAAATATAGAATCAAATAAGCTTATTAGACATGGAATAAGAATGCACCTTAATTGGAGAAAAGTCATAAAAGAAGAAAACACCAGGAGGAGTGTCAGGTCGAATAAATTCTGAACTTTTGAAATGCTCTGTTACAGAGTACTGCACAATGCCCATGCCAAAGACTTTTAGCATATATTCCATGACTATACACATCAATAAACATGTGCTCATCACAGAATGCAGTAATACCTGGTTAGAACGGACAGTGCGGCCTCTAATGTCAGTGTATATTGTGGGAACCACCTGCAAAATTAAAACAGTAGATCTGTCTAAAGAACATTGCAGATGTTGACTGGAAACTACCAAAAACAGGTGTTTATTCCATAGTCATGTTATAACAGTCACAGCAACAGTACACCCCTTAACCAATGCTATTCCAGGAAATAGTAACAGTGTATTTCTTGCATATGCTATTTCCTAGGAACAGGTAAATCCACACAATCAATATTTCATAATGAGCAGAATTCTCCAATAACAGAAGACATGATTTAACTTGCCAAATTATTTGAAATTGCCAGATCCTAATGGTTTTTATTTTGTGGTGTTTTTGCCAGAAGTCAACAACGTGGCAAAATATGAGTGCAAGAAATTGTATAGATTCTAAAATTAGAAACTCATGTCTTGATAAATACCAACCTTGAGGAAATATTGGTACATGCCATTTGGTGTTTCATGCACCCATGGTACCCTAAAAACATGACAGATAATTTATCAAATCAGAATGAAGCAGAGATAAATTTAATAAACTGCAAAGACTAACATATGAAGGAAGCATGAGGTAACAAAAGTAGGAGAATAAAAAAAAATATCAGGTAACACACATACCAAAAAAAAAAAGTTACTATCATTGGCAATTTGGTTATAGCAATTCCAAGTTCATAGTTCATAGACACAAAAACATGTTACTCTGAAATTTCAATCGGTATAACTAAAATGCAAACAGTTAATAACTTAGATATATTTCTTATAATTAAAATAGCAATGCACAGAAGAAAGAAAAAAAAAATACCCATCAAGAGGATTCACCGCACCAGGAAAGTATTCACCAAAAGCTAGCCTGTTGATTTTGTGACTTATCTATATCATGCAACAGAAAAGTTAAAAAATGATAACATTAAAATTTAAAAATATAACAAAACTAAACCAAAAATTAAAAAAAAAAAAGAGAAAAAAACATGTAACATTTCTGAAAAAAGAAATAAATGAATGATATAATCCATTTCAAGTACCAAGAATTTTCTTACATTATAACTGTCCTGTTGAAAAACAATCAAATCCTGAAAAAAGAAGTTTGAATGATGAAGGCCTTTCCCAGGTGTAAAATGAAAATTTCCAGCTACTTTGTTTACTTCCAGAGAACCATATATATTACATCCTTCACCATCTTCAGCTTTGACCTTCTCAATAAAGCCTTCTCGTTTGCACTGAAACCAAAAGAGATATTCAAAATACTCAGTACCATGTAAGGCTCAGAACTAATAGATAATTTGCAGACGCCTTTATGGCTTAATGAGAAGCAGACATTTCTATAACAGACATGTAACTAATGCTGCAGCACATTGCTCATGATTTCACAGCTATATCAGTTTATGGCTTTATGCACATTCATGAGAAACACAAAACTGGATTATAGAAGTGGTAGAAAATGCTACCTTTGTTCTTCATAAGAAATACAAAGAACAGAAACAATGTGTGCAACAAACAAAAGTGATATACTTCAGCAGGTCAAAGAAAATACTTGGGTGAAGTTATACTCCTTGCCCATGATTCCTGTTTTCGCACAAGCTAAATATTCAGGATGTCATTCATCAAACTCAACCAACTCCTTGTTTATGGTCCTCCAACACAATACAGGTCAGAAACTACAGAGACAAACCTACACTTTTCATTTGGCCTGAAGTGGCTGCAAGAAAACTTGAACTTATCCTCATCAAACCAAAGGAGTTGTTTGTATGGGCTGAAAATAACTTCTCCTATATCTCTGTGCATGAGTGAAAAAGGAGAGGAACTGAACTTACCACCAACTTCTAAAAGCTTGAAGAGACTATACAGTGAAACAGGAGACCAAAAATCAGACCAAAAAGATTAAATAACAAGAGCAGCAATTTTACAGGAGCAAGTGAATTCCTAGGAAGTAGGAATCTGTTTCAGTTTTGTTTTACGTTTCACAATGTACTACTGTAGTTGGGCTGGAAGGAAAAGCCATTTTCATCTACTTTTAACTTCAGATTGTAATTGTCAAATTAGTCAGTTGTATCAGTGACCTAAATCCTCATAAATTTATTTCAGACTCACTACTAAGTCAGTCAACAAAACATGGCCATGAAAACTAAAAGTGAAACCATTTTGTGTACCTATAACACCTCAAGTACTAAAGCTTGTGTATCAAATTAAGAATAAACCAAGACAAACTAGCTAATCATAATTGATTCATTCTCATTAGGTATGCTGGTAAAATTCTGGATGCAGTCATGCTTTGCTCCTAGCTGTTTTCTCATAAAATTTCTTTTCTAACATCCCTCATTTGTGATGTTGTTACATAAATAAATAAGATCATAAGAAAAACTAGACATGCAGAATCTTGATTATCATAACAAAGAACTCTCAGTACTTTTTAACCCCAAACCCAACTACAATAGTGCAGATCCCAAAATCCTGGAGAAGGATAGCCTATGACCTTTGGAAGATAATTCCTCACCCCTCTGTATTTTTTTAACCAATACCCTATCGACAACACTCCAACTAAAACACCTGTACTTTTATCACTAATCCTTCTTGAATACAGGAGAAAAGCCTCCTCCATCAACTAAATGAGATCATCATCCATTCCTCCACTTCAAATCAATACTCCATGCACTGCATACCGAGGACACAAACAACAAAGCACGGGATGTCAAGTCCTAATTCATGTGAAAAGCATAGAGGCTCACATTACCAAAAATGAGCATTTATTTTCCATGCCATAAGTATAAGACAGAATGTACCATTCTCTTTTGGGCACAACTAGTGCACCATTGATCAGTAATCTAAGAGACAAATGGGGGAACACACTTTTTGGCTGACCATGCAACAGAATCTGGGAACAAACAAGCAAAACTAAAAGAGCTAGAAATAAAAGCATAGAAGCAGATTGCATAGATCTATATGGTCACCGGGAGCAATTGCTTCAAGCAGCAATTTGCAATTTTGGATCTAGGAAAATTCCAAAAGGATAAATTTGAATTCAAATTTGTGAATTATTTGAGTTAAGATTACCACATATAATTGTACAGATGAGGATGGTGTTTAACACATATTAGATATTCATGAAGCTATGACTCTTGATGGGATTATGCAGACGTACTTAAAGAAAGTTGCCATGTCACTCCTCAAAGAATATATATGCATAACCATCTTTTGGCTGGGGAGAGAAGGATAGAGGGGAATGGAAAATGTACATAGAACATATCTATGCTAGATTTAACAATCAATATTGTATTTAGCTTATTATGCATTTTGTGAAAAATTGGAATACAGTATGTAAGAATGCAGTGAAATGAAACTGCTTGCAATCTAACCTGGTCAATCAAATCCACAGCTGTCAGTGCCCAACCCTTTTTCCTGTATGCTTCACGAACTTCATCGCAAGAGTTACAACAATCATCATCTGACTGCATGAGAAAGAGTTGGAGAAAAGTTAATGCCCTGTCATCACAGGTCAATTGTAAAGGGGAAAAACAAACCTTTTCTGTTAATTTAGAGTAAAAACTAGAGACAGAAAGAATCAAAGAAAAGAGTACAAAACAAATAATATACTGCATTTCCTTCTTTTGTACACAACATTTCATTGCTCATAAAAATCTTTTGTTTCAGAACCGGACTCCTGGAAAATATGAAAACACTAGGAACAGTTTACTAGGCATACTAAGATTACACTATAAATAAGTACTGAAAATGCCATGACCTGAAGACTGGCCTTCCTACCTTATTATCAGAAAATCACTTATTTTCACACCTCATATGGGCCCAAGTTTTCAATTCCAATCACAACGGAATATTTTGATGAAGAATAATTCATAAAAACCAATGAGAACCACACATGCATGTTGCTGTTTCCTAGCTATATTCTGTTACATAAGCAATCTGTTTTGCCACCCAACATCTATCTAACATTACATGCTTCAAATTTAAGACGATAATGTGACAAAAGATGCTAGATATCAAATGTACCATTTCTGCACCATAACATGAGCCACAATACGTTTCATTGTGCTCAAGTCTGCCACCATGCCTCTGTAAAGGCTTCTCAATCTGGATGGAAGAGAGAAAACTAATTATAAATGGGCAGCTGATATGCAAGACAAGCAGAATGTTCAAATAAAATTCTAAAAAATCCAACATATTAAGTATTAACAGAGAAGGAAACTCTGAAGAGAATAAACTACAGCTACAACCATTAACGTTGCTATATAATAACAAAAATTCATCCTGATATAAGCCTATCCGATGTCTTGAGGCATATTAATCAATTTGAGGTTTTGATACAAGTACTAGTGCAGGTGGTTGTCTCTAACAACATGAACAGTGTGACTATATGATGCAATGTGCGTAAATATGACCCTAGAAAAACTGAAGGATGGGGTTTTATCAGTGCCTATTCAGAAGGAGGAAGGGTGTGCAAGAGGAGGGAGGGAGGGAGAGATAGAGAGATGTAATTTCTCACAAACCTTAGGTGCCCCAATCCCATCCCGCTTGACTTCTATCACTTCACCATGAGAATTGATTCTCTTTTTAGTTATATTATGTCTCTGCATGATAAAAAAATTTAATCAGAAGAGGCATTTGAACACAGCTTTTGACTACTAAAAAGAAGCACTAAACTGAACTGAGCAACCAAAACAAGTGCAAATATAAGTAGCCAGCAAGAAGCTATCTTTTGGGTACATACTATATCAAAGTGCTGCTCTCCCATGATATCCATGGCATCGAGGAAGAGTAATGAACATGGAACGGCAGGAAAAGTGACATCAAACTGCAAATTCAAAGTCAAATGGGAATGAACCTAAACATTAGCATCATAAATTAACATCTCGCACAGAACCCAAAGATAGAACTCTAAAATGTCAATAGGTCAAAACACATTTAGAAATAAGATATGAGGAAAAATTAATCCTTCTTAACCAATAAAAAGAAATGCAGTATTTTTCCAAAAACTACAGGAAGGCAGAATGATGATTACATTAATATGTAGAGTTTCCCCCCTTGCAGTGTCCACTAAAAGCTTTGTCTCAGTAACAGTGTGCAGGTATAGTCCTTCAACAAACACAGGCATGCATAACCAATGAACAGGAAGCCAGAACTTTAAAATATAGTGAAACAGATCCAATAATTCATGATATATTTGGAAAAGAAACTAAAGGATGTAAAGAAACATTATTCACTAGGGTCTAACAGAAAAACAGCTTCCAAAAACAACCTGAACAAAACATTTATTAATTAGAGGAAAAGAAAATATTGGAACATTAGCAAAATTTATTTTTAAAGAAATCATCTATTTATTTTTACAACTAAACAACTGGTCTGCAGTAGTCCTCATCATGAACTTCCCATAATGATTGAAATCTGAAGTGTCTTTTCCAAAAGAAGCTAAAATCATGATAAGCCTTGAAAAATTCTACATGATAGCCTTAGTGCTGCTGAAAAACTATTGCACTAGGAATTTAAAATAGGCACTTTTCAATACAAAATCCACAAGACATGAGCAAGAAAAGCCAAGTCAACAAAACATCCTGCCATTTCTCAAAAAGTAATGGTCACCCTCATGCACAAGGTAATCTCTAATAATAGCACCATACATGCTGTAGATGGATCCTTAAAAGAGTCAACATATTCCTAAACATACAAATCCGAAATTAACTTCCTAAATAACAGGGATTGTAAAAACATTGCTATCTGAAATGGAAGGACTTTTGGGTTCAGCTATTAGTGATCCATAGCTGTCAACAGCCAATACATATTAACTTTCGGAAAACTTAGCTAGCAAACAATTTTTTCAAAGAAATTGAAGAACCATTAATGGTAAATAATATATGCCAAACATATTATCTTGTAGGGCACACTATTTTCAGTGCATTCAATCAATCAAATACCAATAAAAATATTGATTAATACCAATAAAAATATTGATTAAAATTACAGTGGAGTTTAAACAAGGTTTATGCAATTGTGGTAAATAATTCATTGCCTTTGAACATAACTATTATAGTTGTTCCAAATACTAAGTTGTTGATCGAAGGGCCTCATATGGTAAAGATACAAAGGTGCCTTGTCAAATTTACCATTCAAGAATTTTATGATGACTAGATCTGATTCCAGATAACTCTTGTGGACCAATATCATGTTTTTACTTGATCTTCCATGGGAATGAGAACAAGATATCATTAAATGCAGTAGAGAGATTATAAATCATTCAAAACAGACCGGAATATATTCGACTATACCCTAAATACAAATAAGAAATGCTAGTAAATACCAATCGGCTTTTTCCTTCAATGTCTCCTTCAAATTAAGGAAATTTGAGCTTGTTGGTGACTATAACCTGTTAGCTACCTTCAATGTTGTTGATTTGTTGCAACACCATAAGACACAAATGAAGATGCATAAAACTTCAGGGAAAATAAGAGACTTCTTTAACCAGGAAATTATATCATAAATATGCCTAACCTCATGATATTCCATATTATGTTTGTTTTATTGGTTCAAGAAGAGTTTAATTTTAAAACAATTTCTTAACATCCCATTATAGAAACAGTTAATTGATCTAAACACTCCTTATTATCCCAAGCATTGGATAACCATAATTCAAATTACAAGAAAAACTTATACACTTCAACCAAATAGCTGCATATTGATAAGCGATTCAAAAGGACACAAATACCCCTATAATATCTGGTTACGGTAAAGGCATCGACGCTAAATTCTATATGGTTAGACGGGTATCAAAATGTGTAAACAGCATTTTTAACCTGATCTCAAGATCCATTCAAGCTCTTTCAAGATTTAGTATTTGCCCATGAGCTTAGCACACTTAACACATGCAAGAGATCTGGTAGCTTGGTTGAAACCAAAGTTTTATGATGGTATAGTAAAAAGACATATGCCTAGTGCAATGTTGGTGAAACTCCCATTAATGACCAAAAAAGGTCTTTTGAATATTAATTCAACAAGCGCTGGTCAATGACACTAATTACCATGAAAATTAAGTCTTAAGATAGCGCTATGTTGGTGGTAGATGTGCCGTGAACATATCCAAGTCCAACCGAAAATCTTCTTACTAGCACCAGGGTCTCTCGCAACAATATTTGCAAACTTAACAATGCCAAGCTAGCGCATTCGCAATGCTAAACAAGCACAACCCGATTTGATTCAATCCTTGAATTTAATAATTAACCAACAAAACAAGATTTCAGCTAGCCATCCAAGGATTAGCAGACTGGTATATTTCATTTTCACCAAGAAAAAAATTGCAGCATCTATCTAATACAAAAGCATCCCTCTTCCGCAATTCAAGTACCTAAACTACAACTTCTATTCCTAAACATTCTATACCCATAATTCAATTCCCAAAGCAAACAAACCCTTTAACCGGCATCATAATTCAAGAGATATTATTATCAAACAAGAAAAAAAATCAAAAAATAAAAATTATAATAAAAAATAGAGCTACATAAAGCCAAAAAAACATACTGAACTCAGAGAAGAAGAGAAAAAGCGCAACAAGAGAAGAGACAAGTGTGATTAGGCCACCAGAGAATGTACGGCTATAGAAATCCTCATTGATTTTTGGGTAAGCATCTAATTTTCTTAGCTTCTGAATCATAGTCTCCATCGTTTTTTTTTTCTTCTTCTGCTGCAAATTAACAGCAATTCAGCAATATCCAGAAACACAAAACCTTCAAAAAGGGTAGAAAAGATAAAGAATTTACATATAATTATCCACAAATGATTAGATATTCAAAAAAAAAAAAAAAAAAAAAAAAAAAAACAAAGCTTGAAACAGAGACGGCGATTACGAGAAGAACGGAGAATCGCAGGGGAAGCAATGGGTCAAATAGAGAAAGGCCTTAGCAGACCAATTTGAGAGAAAAAATAAAAGAAAAAAAATCTCTATTTTTGACCCATTGTTGAACTTTCATTTCTAAAAATATTTTTTTTTTCAAAAAAAAAAAAAAGAAATCTAAACTTTTTTTAAAAAAGAAAGCTAAAATAACCTGATTTTGATGAGTTTTATACTATCTAATTTTGATTATCATTTTTTCAATATTTAATATCAAAGAGATTTTTAGGGTCCCTTAGTATATTTAGGAGTGTTATGGAAGAGAAATGAAAATGAAGTGAAAATTTTAATAAAATGTTTGACGAATAAAGGATTTGAAATTGAAATCTGAATTGTTATTATGTTTATGTAAAATATGCTAAATAATTATTTTTATTAATTTATATATTTTATTTTATTATTTTAAAATATATTTTATTTTATATATTTTAATAATATATGATGATTTTTAAATACTTAATTAATTTATATTTACTTTAACTTAATTTTGATAGAAATGAGAATTATTTTTCTCATTGCGTAAGAAGAATGACTAATTTTCATTGATAAAAATTTTATTTCAAATCACTAAAAATTTGAATTACTTATTTTCATAGCTTTTAGAGTACTTTAACTCTTAAAAAAATATATTTTTTTAATAATAAAATAGTATTTGTTATTTTCTTCATCATTCCTTAACTAACATTGCCTCCTCCCTAATTCTGTAGGAGTATAATGGAGTCAATTTGAAGTATTGTTGAGTTAAATAGTATCTAAATAATATGATGATTAATCACATGTAAAACATTATTATTAGAGAAAGGTAGTGTTATATTAAAAATTTATTATAAAATAATAGTGATATTAGTTGATAGGTACCATATATCCCTAAATAACATGGAAAAAACTATAAGCCTTTTTATGTAAAAATGCATCGCATTACAAGGTTTTTTTTTTTTACTTATTTCTTAATTTTATATATTTAACTTTAATTTTTCAAATTTAGATTATATAAAAATAATTAATTTTTACATAATTTAATATATATATATATATATATATATATATGCCTTTCTAATTAGAATAATGAAACATTATGTTAATAGTATTCTGAAAGTATAATCAAAATAACTATAAAATTTAAAATCAGATTAATGTTAATTAAGAATAAGTTTTTGATGAAAAAATTTTAAAATTTAATTTTGAGTGAGCTTGATGATTAATGATAAATTCAACTATTAAATTATTTTTTTTCCTAGACTAGTTATTTGGACTGAGTTGACAAACATTAAAAAAAAATTAACGGATTTAGTTTCAAATCCACAATTGATGGGATTGTTTTAACAATGTTTTAAACTAGAGGGGTGTTTAAGAATTTATGGCCAAATCTCAGGGATTAAAACAATCAAATGCAAATGCAAATCATAATGAAGAGCCTCAAGTCAAGAACGTATTTCATGATTTGCAAGTGTCCTCTCCCCATATATATGATTCAAAACCTGTGCCATGCGAATCCTAATTACTCCTAGAAAATTTCCGTTAAAGCTTCAAAGATCATCAAGAACTGCTTCAACTTCAAAAATCATCCCATAACTGCGTAACTGTTTCAAGAATCGATTAATTCTTCAAGAATCGATTAATTCTTCAAGAATCGATTGATTCTTTAATGATTCTGTAAACATGGACAATAATTTTGTTTATTGCACTGATTGCAAGAGACTCATAGAAGTTGTTCTTGATCATGCGTCAGGAGACACAATCTGCACGGAGTGTGGATTGGTTCTTGAACATCACTTCATTGATGAAACCTGTGAATGGCGAACTTTTGCCGATACTGAAAAAGATGGGAACGATCCGAATCGTGTTGGGGCTGCTTCTAACCCTCTTTTAACTCACACCCATCTTTCTACGACAATCATCAAATCTACCAGTGCTGCTAAGTCTGATGATAGTAGTCAGCAAATCTTGGCAAGCTCAAAGGCACATGACGTGATAATGGACCCAAATAGAGTTCTGCAAAGGGGTTTCGAATCAATGGCGGCAATGGCAGATAGGCTAGGCATTGCGAGAAGTACAAAGATTAGGGCTGATGAGATATACAAGAACGTGGTGGAGAAGAAAGCTTTGAAAGAGAAGAGTTTAAATTCAATATTGGCAGCTTGCCTCTTCATATCTTGTAAAGAAAGCAAATTGCCGAGAACCATAAAGGAGATATGTTCTGCTGCAGAAAGGGTTTCGAGGAAGGAAATTCATAGAGCTGTAGAGTTCATAAAGAAAAATATAGAGGTTGAAGGTAATGCTACTGCTGGATTGATTGATGCTAGTGGGCTCGTAAGGCGGTTTTGTTCAGTTCTTGGCATGAACAATCAAGCCATGAAAGCTGTGCAAGAAGCTATTGACAATTCACAGGAATTTGATATCAGAAGGACCCCTAGCTCTCTCTTGGCTGCCATTATTTTCATGATCAATCAGCTTTCAGACCAGAAATTTGCTCTCCGAGGTCTGATTAATTAATCTCTCTAATTATGATTTATAATCATACTTGATAGCGATGAGTAATTGTTTTAAATTTTAATATTTGTATATAACACCTATAATTATATGTTTTCTTATATTTTTATTATTTTATTTATCTACCCCTATATTTTTAATATTTAAACCTTTTTCCTATGATTTTGTATGTCATATTTTTAAAAAATATTATTTGTCTATGGACGCACTTGATAGTTATAATCACCATCGTTTGATGGGTTTAAATTTATAGTGATGGTTACTATCTCTCTTGATGGATTTAACTGAAATAGCAAGTGCTATTGCAGATATTGCAATGGCTACTCAAGTTACAGAGAAAACAATCAAGAAGTCATATAAAGATATATATCCTTATGCTTCAAAAGTGGTTCCTTATTGGTATGCCAAGGAGGAGGACTTGAAGAAACTCTGCCATCCCTAGCCTAACTCTTGCAACTTTTACTACCAAGCAAAGTAGTGGTGCTATTGGTAAACCAATTTTTGTTAGTATATATTGTTGATTCCTGCTGATTGGAATTAGTTCAAGAATCTTTGTATATCCAGTCCTTAGCCTAACGTTGTTGATTGCATGAGAGAAACACAATGATTAATACCCTAAATTTAGTATTACAACCTCACTTGTCAAACAGATCTATATCCCTTTATTTGTAAAGCTAAACTTATTCACATGATGAAACTGAGACGTGGTTGTATCTGCACAAAATACCATCTTTCGCGGAAGGTTGAGTAACCAAATGACAAAAACTTCTTTCATGGCATAAGAGGTTATGAGTTTGAGGTATGCGTATCTATATATATATATATATTGCCATGTGACAATTTGTATAATTAATGACAATATGTAACATCACATTTGGTACTGTTAATATTTACTGGACCCCTAAGGGATATTAAGATAGATTTTCAGCATAATTAATAATTAATGCAATAGAAAACAACATTGAAATATATAAATATCAGGCCATTAAGCCCTCTCACCATCTATTCATATATATATATATATATATTACTAAAACTGGTGCAAATGAAAGAAAACCTCAATGTTGTTGACAATCTAAGTTAACAAAATATAAAAGAAAAGATATGCAATGCTACTATTAATTGCCAGGAACAGATAATGCTTGAATGGTGCTGTTAAGGCTGCCTTGCCACTCCCATTCATATTCATCTTCTCCGATTCGAATGCGCTAAATTTTGGCGAGGTTAAGACTTCTTGAGTGAAAATCTCCATTCTGGGGCATTCTCTGATGAGCACCTTTTCCAGTGACGGAAGGTTGAAGGTGTAATTGCCTGAGCAGAAACTTTTGAGGCTTGGAAGATCGTGAAGTTCCAAATATCACAATTGAATGAATACAATCTCATCTTCTACTCCATCTGCGTAGCTTGAAACTATTTCTTGCAGAATTTGACACTCCTTTATGCTCATTCTTCTGCGTTGAAAAAGACTTGTGCAGTTGAGGCAGTCATATGATTTATCGACCCATGACATTTTGGCACTTCCAGAGTTGTTAGATTTCTGAAAGTAACTGAGGATGGCACTAAAACTCTCATTCTGCTGCACTCTGATACTTGTAAAGTTTCCAGATTTAGAACTCAGGGACTTGTAAGGAATTCATCCACCAGATGTTCCAGCTCGCCAATGTTCAGTTCGTGATAGATGATTTCCTTGGAAGGTGCATCACTCAGAACAAGCTTCTGCAGGATGGGTATGCTTTGAAGAAAATAAGAGGGCAAAAGGGCAGATTCACCAGGAAAACAAGCCAGCTCAATCACTTTCACTTTGCCTAAGAAGTCGACTCGAAAGTTTCTATTCATCATATCCTTCACAATGTTCCATTCCATCTTCAGTTCTTCCAAGCTTGGGATTGAAACCTAGGATTAAGCATCAATTATTAATTAACAAGATCTATGGGAACAATTTATGAGGTCAACAGCCATATAGAAATAACCACACCAAACTGATCTCACTATAATAAACAGACCTTTCCAGCAAAAATTACTACGTCTTCACTGCACAATCTTTCTTCATTTCGCTCGGCAGAATCTTGTCCATTTGAAAATGTTGAAGCAAATAATTCAGTCTTTGGACAATCAAAAACACCAATCTTTTTCAAGGCAGGGCATTTAAGAACATCGTCTTCTGAATAAAAATTTGACAAGCTGTGCAAACACTCGAGACTGATAGAGCGCAACTCTGGAAATATGGTCTTGTCCCACATTGCTATGTCCTCTTCTGCTTCTTTTGTGAAGATGTGTTCGATTGAAGTGCATATTTTAACTTCCAACTGTTGGAGATTTGCAAGCCACAAAGCCATGGACAAAGTAAATACATCAGTCAACTTGCCACAGTTATGAATTTTCAGCAATGTTAGATTTTCAAATCTCAAAATTCCTTCAGGATCCTTATTCCAGACATTCCTCAGCAAGGCAGATCAATTAAATGTAATTCATTTAACTGGCTCATCAGGATAATGCCACCTTCATCGGACACTTCTTCCAGCGAATTACTTTCCGAGGAGTCCTGCTCTGTTTGTACTTTCGAGCCATTCTCATCTTCATTAGAAGCTTGTTCCAGCGAATCACTTTCTGATAAGTCCTCCTCAGTGTATATCTTGAGCCAATATCACCCTCCCCAGACACTACTTCCAAGGAATTGGTATGTGAGGATTCCTGCTCTGTGTGAACATTTGAGCCAATATCATAAGCATTTAGCCTGTCCAAATCAAATATTTCTTCCAGCGAATCACATTTTTCCACAACCAACACTTGCAATTTATCCACCACCTGCAATACTTTTGAAGTTATAGCACCGGGGAATAGTGCACGTTCGTCCACTACCAACTTCTCTAAATTTTGGAGGCAAATGAATGGAAATTGGTTGTGCCATTTTTCTTTACGTACAGGATATTGAGAGAGTTTCAAATTGCTGAAGTACATAAATCCAACCAAAAACAAAGCCAGATCAAAATATTTTATTAGTTATTTTGTTTTTGCAGAAAAAATTAAAAAAGCTAATTACCAAAAGGGATAATTTTTTTTTATTGTTCTCTTTATACTTTTCTTTTGTAAATTATTAGTATTTAGTGTTTTTTTTTTTAAACTGCAGTACCCATTGAACTCTTATTAAAGTTTACTAACAAATAATTTAACATTAACATGATTACGGAACATTGGTTAAATGAGAAGAACCCACATGAAGTGACACTAAGAGTTACTGGCCCTCCCTTTCTTGTTAACACATGAATAATATCAATTTAATGTTAAAAAAAATAATAACAATATCAATTTAATAGCTTATACATTACTTTCTGCCATCTAAATTACGATTACAAATAGAATTATTTCTATGTGTGAATAAAATAAAAGGGGAAATTAGAGAATTTCTTATCGTCCAGGGCATAGGAAATTTTTGTCCTTTCCAAACATATTGAGTCAAGTTATATGTATTAGTAGTATTGCTGAGAAGTGAGAACGATTGCTGAATACGTACCATATTCATGTGCAACTGTTTAACAGTGGCATTAAGGTTGCCTGCCTTCCCAGGAATATTCTTTTGTATTTTCTGAGTGAAAGCTTACACCATCTAGCTTGGGTGTGGTTACGACTCCAGTAGAAAAATCCTGGAATTGCGCAATCTATTGTCCAGAGTCACTTTTTCCAAACAAGGGAATGTGAAGGTGTAATTGCCCAAGCAGAAGACATTGAGGCTTTGTAAATCATAGAGATTTAACTTTTTCAAATTGGTGAAAACAATCTCATCTGTTGTCCCATACTCTGCTCCTGCCACTATTTATTTCAACTTATCGCAACGTTTTACATTCAACCCCTCAAGATGCACCATGCTCTGCACTACTGATGAAGTTACCAGGTTTATCAGTCCATTGCAGTTGTATATAGTAAGAAAACCTCAGATTACAGAGTGCTGCAGAGGATGATGGTGCCTGTTTGATTGCACGGAGTCCTTCCAATTCTGTGATAGCAGAAGCACAGACCACAACATGTATTAGAACTACAAATACTTGGTTAAATTAGACTATTTTTAACAAGTTTTAAATGTTAAAATAGATTTGCAATAATTTACTAACATTTGTTGGTTTTAATTTTATATATAAATTGTAAGTTATTAATGTTGTATTATTAGATTGTTAATAAAAATATGTAATTACTATTATTTATTAAATAAAATAGTTTATTTAAAAACAGATATTGTAGGTGGAATAGATTAATATTTTTAGGAGGATTGTTTTAATATGTTTTTTGTATTATTTTGAAAAAATAAATTTATTTATTAAAATAAGATAAACATTTCATTATATGTGTTGCAAATTATAATTATTTTTTTATGGATAATAATAATAATAATAATAATAACAATAGTAGTAGTCCACTGAGAAAATAGGCTCTAGATGATGTTCATGCGCCTTTGAAGTGAATTTGCTTACTTTGGGACAATGACAAACCTTGACATCTTTCAACTTGGGCCATATAGAAACATGTGTCCCTGGATAGAAACTTGTGAGCTAGCAACTCCTTATTTTAAGATATTCAGGATGCAAAAGTTGTGTAGCCATTGAAGCTGAAAATATATGAAATAAATTTTGATTTGGCTCTTAAATTTTTTTAAAATGTTTAAATTGCTCTTTTTTAATTTTTTTTGTTAATTTACCCCTAAATTTTGTAATAAAGTTCAAATTAGCTCTCAAAATTTCATTTAAGTTTGAGACGTACACAAATGTCACAATGAAATTTACAAAAAGTTCCTTGATAGTTTAGTAAGTTTACAAATTAGTTTATACTTTTATAAAAACATTTATTAAAAAAACTCAAATTGTATTTTTAAAATTCTATTTAAACCCTTAATTTATTTATGATATATTATATTATATTATTATTTTAAAATTTTAACACATAAAGTTAAATTATTTAAATTTATCTATTTTAATATATTTATAGTTAACTATCATGAAAAATACATTACTATTATTAATGTTTAGGGACCAAATTGTTTAAGAAAAAAACTTATTGTAGGAAAATATATATATATATATATATATATATATATATATATATATATATATATATATATATATATATATATATATATATATATATATATATAATTTAAATTTATGTACTAAATTTAAAATAATAATATATTATATTAATATGATAAAAAAAATTCATTTTAAAATAATTAACTATAATATATTATTTTAAAAAATTTTAATAATTTTTAACATAGAAATAATTTTAAGATTTGAAAAAATGTTATTTATATCTAAATTAATATGTCAATACAAATATTAAAATACTTCAAAAATTCCAATAAAGGTATAGTCTAAGAATTTTTGACACATAACGTAAATAATGTTATTTATATGTAAATTAATATGTCATAATTTTTAATTTAATACATAAATTTAAATTATATAAATTACATATATTTAATTATCATGATAATATTTTCCTACAATATGTGTTTTTTCTTAAAAAATTTGGTCCCTAAACACTAATAATAATTATTATTTTTCATGATAGTTAACTATAAATATATTAAAATATATAAATTTAAATTTATGTATTAAAATTTAAAAATAATAATATAATATACCATAAATAAATTAAGAGTTTAAATATAATTTTAGAAAATAAAATTTGAATTTTTCACTAAATGATTTTATGAAAGTATGGATTAATTTGTTAACTTACTAAACTATTAGGGATTTTTTGTAATTTTCTATGTGATATTTGTGTGCATCTTAGATATTAGGGGTGTAAATGAAATTTTTAGGACCAATTTGACATTTATTACAAAATTCAAAGGGTAAATTAACAACAAATATCAAAAAAGTGCAATTTCAACTTTTCCTAAATTGAACTCTATTTCAAATATTTATATATTTTTAAAATCCTCACAATCAAAAACATCAACTGATTGTAGATATGGAAAACTGAAAACTTCCTGTGGATCCTTACTACATATTCGCTTCAACGAAGGTAATTGTGTTACATATAAATCTCTAAGCTCAAATACTTTTGCAATAGTTAAAATTCATATTGAGGCACCTAAATTCATCTATTTTTAGTTTTAAACTTCTAAAATTTCACTTTATAAATTGAGGTCCTACAACTTCATAAGTTTGAAGTTTTAAGTCCCTTTATCAATTTTTTAACAAAATTATTTCCTTTTAATCCTTAAAGTTTTATATTTCTAACATTTTTACCATTTTTACCTTTTAATACTTATATCATCAATTAATTTTTTAACCAGTAAAAAAAATAAATTTAATTATTTTAATTTCTAATATTTTAAATTAAAAACATAAATTTATATACATTTTTAAATAATTTTAAATTTTAAAAATAAATAAACAAGTTAATGTTAAGATTAAAAAAATTATAATAAAACTACTATTTTTCAAAATAAAATATTATAATGAAAAAGAACACCAAAATTAAAAGAGATTATGATAAAAATTATTTTATAATTCTTCAAAATTTAAATTTTATATTTTCAATACATTTTTTAGATTTTTGTACAAAAATTTAATTAAATTATTGTGAATAATTTTTTATAATATAACTTTTATAAATAGTATGTAGATACCAATGTATAATTGTGCATCACCAAAAAATGATGATATATTGTCACGACCCAAAATAGGGGTCATGACTGGCGCTAGGGAGCGGAAATTCTTTCTAATCCGAAACCCATAGCAAACCTTAAAAAATAAAAACATGCAATAAAATAAATTAAATAAAATATTATTCAGCGGAAATTAAATCTCAAATAATAAAATAAATTCTCATCATCCTTTAATATCATAAAATCACATCTTATATATATATATATATATCATAAATAGGAATTTTTTAATACAACCTTCAGAGTAACACTCTAAAGTAAAATCCGCTTACATGCATAAATATAAATATAACTCCCAACATATTTAAATACAACTACTATTGCAGTGTTTAGAGTACAAAATAAAACTCAACTAAGTGATTTACATAATAAAGCTGGAGCGGAAGAAATCCGACGGGCAGGTCTACTGCTGATGTCTGAAGATGAAGACTCTCCTGAAAAAAATATCAACAGAGGGGAGTAGACCTCACTGAGTGAATTATTATAATATATATACATGCGTAATTAAATGTCAAATGCAATCACTCAAGGGTATATATATAATAAATATAGATACAGGCAAATACACACAAATGCAAAGAAAATCATTTTATAATGAAAACTGTCGGTTTATGAAGGATCAAATAGAACCCTATATTTTCGCAACCTCAAATATCAATAGAACTCACTTAAGTCATACAGGCCCACTTAGTTCCAAATAATTCACTTAGTGCAACTGGACAGTAGACTGGCTCCGAGACACTAAGTCAACTGAGCTCCAATAGTCTGATTGTCAGTGTGATTGACCCTGAGACACTTGGTCAATCGAGCTCCAACAATCACACTCTCAATCACATCTCATATCAATCAAATCAATCAACAAGTCATAATCCACCAATAGGTTAGTAATTTAACCTAAAATTTACTATCGTACTGATACATACTCAGTCCTAGTACTGCCCACTAGGAAGTACGTTCTATCAATATCCTTCATATTAATATAAAACATACATTCAAGAAAATAAATGATGCATAATGATATTTAAAATAAAAAATATACCATATATATACCAGCAATATACCTAAAATAAACTAAGTATATTTCAAGTATATATACATATAATCAATTCAAATAAATCACGAAACATATTAAATTAAACCAATAATATAATTAAAAACAAGCTATATTTAATTGAAAAGGCAAACATGCATTTATATTACAATATGCCAAAAATATACTAAAAGTATATCTAAAATATACTTAAATATTCAAATAGGCAATTATGCAAAGTTTGATATTTAAAACACATAAGACTAAATCATGCAACCTAAGCAATGCATATACATTATAATAACTCACAGTTGTGCGCTCCTTGAGATGAGTCCGACGGGCCTGATCCAGTAGGTCTTGGTCTCGGTGCAACTAACAAATAAATAAATAACATGAAAATTAGTATAAATCTAACTTAATTTCTAAAAACTCGATCTAGAATTCTAGACACAGATAGAGAATAGGAATTAGACCCGATGTCACGTTTTACGAAAATTCTATAAAAAATTCAGCAGAACCTTCTCTGTAAAACGGTCATCTCTCTACTTAAAAAGTAAAGTCGGTCCTGCAAGAAAACACACTTCGAATAGATTTCTCAAAACCCCTCAGTCGGACCTCAAACTGCAAATTCCACCGATCGAAGTTCACAATTCACAAGAAAATACATAAAATATATTAAAATTCAATAAATACTGAAAATACCCTTTTAATACCAAAATATAGCAATTTAAACATTAAAAACACTAAAAGTAATTATTTCACCGATAATTACTTAAAAACTCTAATATTAATGTAATATTATTAAAAATCGATAATTCTCGACAAATTCACAAATATTAATGAAAATTCATTTTATAAATCCAAATCACTTAATTAGTCCAAAAACATACTCAAAATTACTAAAAACTCATTTATTTACAAAAATAGTATATTATATATAATTTGAAAATAATTTTTGAAAAATAGTTTTAATTAGTTAAAAATAGAAAATAATTTGTAAAAATCATTTTTATACCTCAGATAATTATTAAAACCAATTAAACTTAATATTTAACTAAAATGACTATCAAATTACCAAAATACCCCTAGTGTATAAAAATTCACATAATATACTATAATTACTCAAAAATTCAATAAAAATTATATAAATACTCTAAAATTATTTTCTCAATATATAATTTAATTAAATAAAAAATTATACTCAATTAACCAATTAATTCTAACAAAACACATATAACACCTATATTTCCAAAATTTACATAAACTAAATAAAATTATAATAATTACAAAAAAATCACAAAAATTATAAATTAAATTCTAAAATTAATTTCAACCACCAAAAACACTAAAAATCACAATTTCACAATTTATTTAACTAATTTACGAAAATTAGAAAATAATAATAAAATAATAAAAAATTCATAAAAATCAAAATAAATTCTAATCCACAAAAATTTCAGAGTGTAGATTAAGCTAAGGAAAGCATAATTTGTGAAGGAACTAAGCTTGAATCTTAAAGAATGAAGTTCAAAAAAATTGAGAAACATAAATAGCCGAAAATGGAATCAAGCACAAAACCTTACCAAATCGAGTTTTCAAGCTACAAGAAGCTTGGAATCGACTTCTATGGAGTCTAAGGAGTTCAATGGCACTGGAATCACTGGATTTGGTGGCTGAAAAGTCAGTGAACGCAGGAAGGATGAGTTTCGGCAATTTCGACTTCCATAGGTTACAGACGGCGCCGGAGAAGGTGACAGGGACGGCAGAGCTGTTGGAGGAAGAGGCGGCGCTCTGGGAGGCACTCTAAATGGAAGGGAATGGAGTAATCAAATATATATAATTTTAAAATTATTAGCACTGCATATCCCGATTTAAAATAAAATCATTTAAAAACTCGGGTTATAACATATATTTTCCAATCAACTCAGACTTTTATAACCATTATTTTAACCTTCATTTTTTTTATTGTACTTTTTGGGTACATGAAAAATATATATATATATATATATATTATAAAAATTTATTCATAATAATTTAAAATATTGTGAAAACTATTAGTACTATTATAATTTTTAAAAAAAAATTAGCATAATAACATTAAGTTGTTTGTTTATTTTTAAAATTTAAAAATATTTAAATATGTATATAATAATTTTAAATATTAGAAATTAAAACAAGTAATTTTATTCTTTATCAGTTAAATTTTTTTAAAAATGATATAAGTATTAAAAAGTAAAAAAAATTGTATGAAAGTTAAAAATATAAAATTTTAAGGATTAAAAAGAAATAATTTTTTTAAAAAATTGATAGAAAAGTTTAAAACTTTAACCCATAAATATATAAAATTTAAAAATTTAAGAACATAAATATATAAAATGAAATTTTAAAAGTGTAAAACTAAAAAATTGGTAAAACAATATTGTTGCATCTTTGACCCGCTGTCGTTGGACTTGACATATCTCTTGTACATAAGGGCAATATTCTATTCTTATCTTCTCTAATCACTTTACTGCTAGCTGCAATACAAATTCCGTAGAAAAATCATAAATGTTTCTAAAAAAATATTTCATGAACTTCTTTTTAGAGTAGCGAAAAATTTCAACATTTATAATTGCTTAACAAAAAAAAAATAACAAATTATAAATCTATTAAGTTTATAATATTGAATTTTTTTTATATAAACTGTATTTTACAATGATTATAATAAATTATAATTTTATTGACATTGCAATATTAGATTGCTATGGAATTAAAGTTTGATAAGTAAAGGATTTAAATTAAGTTAATTAATTTTTTTATTTGTCTTATATCTAATTACAATCTTATTTTAAAAAATAAAATATATAATCTATTTAAAAGTAGTATTTATATTATGTAGAAATGTAATATAATTTTCATTTTTAAATATTTTATTAAAATTTCATAAAAATTAAATTTAAATTAAATTATTATTAAATTATAATTATCATCATCATCATCATCATCATCATCATCATCATCACTTACAAAATATTACTCAAAATTACTTTTAAAGTAAACAAAAGATTAACATAAAAAAAATACTGATGAAATAATATCTAATTGCCCGTGTTGAAAATTTATTACAATTATAATAAATTATAAGTTTATTAAGACTGCATCAGTAGATTGTTAATATACACTACTAAAAATAGGGGAAATAAAAACAAATTTTAACGATGGATACTTTCCATTGCTAATTGACGATGGAATAGAGATGGAAATGGGATATCGAACAAATGCAGAGGCAACATAGACAGACTTAACAATGGAAAATCAAACCATCGCTAAAATTCAGTAGGTGTCAGGTGTCAAAGGTATCAATTTCCAATTAGTGATGGTTAATTCTTTGCCAATTAGCGATGGATTACATGCCATCATTAAATAGCGATAAATTTTTAATCCGTTGTAAAAAAGTTATTGGCCTGAAAACCCTAACATTCAATGACGGATTAGCAATGAACTGGTATGTTGCTAAATTTTTTGGTAAAACCACCCCATTACTGTTTCTGTAGAAAAAAAAAAAAGTTAAAAACAATGGCACTCTCTGATCTCTCTTATTGCACCGGCCACACTTGCAACCTGATAACCACTGTTGGACGTCTCTACCATTGTCAGACTACCATCATGTCACAACCTAAATTAAAAAGTTACGATCGACCTTAGGAACAGAAATTTTTTCAAATTCGAAAATTATAGCAAACCTTAAAATAAAAACACACGTAAATATAACATAACAATACATCAAAATAAAAAAAATTAATTAATATAAAAAAATAAATCTTTATATTATAGCATAATAAATATCTTCATACAAATATTCAAATACAAAAGATTGTCTAATACAATACAGGTAACACAACAACAAAAAATACTATTATTGCAGTGTTTACTAAAGTGCAAGGAAGTAATGGTTCAGTATTTACATAAATCAACCAAAGAGGAAAGAGTCCGGCGAAAAGTTCTTTTAGGGAGGTTTGAAGTAGAAGATCTTCAAAAAAATATTAAGGAGTCAGATTTCACTGAGTAAATTATTATTATATATAATGTAACCTAAATACATAGATATAAAAATATAAGTATAATAATATCTATATTTATTTATATATACATACATTTTATACATATGCTAAAAATTCACTTTTATATAATAATAAATGCAGAAAAATTTTTGGGTGAGCATAACTCTAAAATATTCCACAATCTCAATTATTGAACCTCATTAGCCAATAACAATTAATATTTAATATAACATGGCCTAATAAAATTCATTTTTTATTTAAAAACATAGATGCTAATATTTTTCTAAATGCAATGCATACATATAATAATAACTCACAGTTGTGCGCTCCTTTAAATTGATTCGACTGGCCTGGTCCTGTGGGTTTCGGTCTTAGCACAACTATAGAAAAAAATAATAATAAAATAATAATAATAATAATAATAATAATAATAATAATAATAATAATAATATTATTATTATTATTATCATTATTATTATTATTATTATTATTATTATTAAATTCCTAATTTTATACTTCTAGAAATTCTAAAAAATGACTCAATCTAGGACACGACAATAATTCAAAACTCAGGACCGATTCGATGTCACGTTTTACAATAATTCTACCAAAAATTGGACAGAATCTCCTATGTAAAACGGACATCTCTTTACTAAAAATAGAGTTGATAATATATTCAAACATACTTCAACATAACTCAACTTCTCGGGTTAAGCTCTTGAACTACATAAATTGCCCAACTAAGAACCAATATATACAAAAATCAATAATATAATAATAAATATTAATAATTCACTAAAATCCATAAAAATAAATAAAATACTACAACTTAACTTATTTAAATAATAAAAACATTAAAATATTTATTTTCAAAATAATAAATAATAAAATCCCAATATAATTAAATAATATGAACAAAAATCCATTTTTCAAATATTTAAAATCAAATAGCATAATTTACAAATAATTACTTAAATAACTCAAATATATATTAAAAATAGTTAAAATTTCATTTAATCATAAAAATAATAAATAAAACTATTATTTGAATATATATCCGGAAATTATTATTAATTAGCTAAAATAGTAAATAACTCATAAAAATTATTTTAATACTATTTATTACTCAAAAATTATTCAAAACATAATAATTAGCAATTATTTCAATTAAAATACAAAATTTACTAATTTATACTAATTTTCCGAAATTTCAATTTTCACGTAAACATTCAAAAATTCATAATAAATAATCAAAACATAATTTCAATAAACTTCCTTAATGAAACATGCTTAGAATAACTAGTAGAATTTATTAAAAATAAAATGCATTTTTCAAGCTCGGACAACCCTCATAAACAGTACCCGAGCCCAGAATAGTGCTCAAAATTCAACTATCTCCAAAATTGAATTTAAACATATTTTTGGAAAGCTTACAATTTCAATTTAACTAATATAAAGTCAATTTAACTAATATAAAGTCAATTTAACATAAATCAAACCAATTGAACACAAAATTAGTAATTTTAATTGTGAACCCTAGATTGAATTACTCAAAATTAAAGTTGAATTCTAGGTTAATTAGATGAATTACCTTAGGGAAAATGAAGCCCAAGGAACAAGCTTTCAGATGAGACCAACCAGGATCATTGATATTGTCAAAATCATCGCCGGTGTGGCTCCAAAAGTGACAATGTCAAGAGAGAAGAAAGGAGGAGAGGTGTTGACGCTGACAAGAGGAAGAGGAAAGGAAGAGAGGATAGTGGCAATGGCGAGCAGACGGAATAGCAGCGAGTGGCGACACTGGTGGCTTGCTGGTGGTGGCGCTGCGTGATTCTGCAAAATGCAGAAGAGAGGAAGAAGAAAAGGAGAAGGGAAAAGAGGAGGGAAGGAAAGAAAGAGGGGGAAGGAAAATTTGATTTTTTATATATGTATTTTTTTTTTTAAATGAGAAAAAGATAAAATAATATAAAAATAATATTTTTAATTTAAATATTTACTTTTCTAATTAAATTCATCACAATATATTAAAATATATTAAATACACTAAATTAATACTATTCATAAATAATAATAATAATAATAATCATATTATTATTATTATTATTATTATTATTATTATTATTATTATTATATAATCATAAATTTAAGTTTTAAAACTCAATTTAATATTAAAATCATAATATAATAAAATAAATAATAATACTTATATTTAATTCCATAAAATAACTATAATATAATAAATTAATAAAATATTTATTAATATTATATATCTCAAAATTAATTTAATAATTTATAAAAATATTGTATCATAACAAATACCACTACCACTGGACATCCTCGACTAGTTTTTTTTGCAGAATTGTCCACTCCAACCACTACCACTATGCTAATCCATTGCAAATATTAATAATTTATTTTTTAATTCTATAATATCGGTGATGGAATAAATAATCCGTTGCTAATGATGAATATAAGATATTCAGGGACCAAAAAATAATGACGGATTATATGCCGTCATCATAACAATCCGATGTTAAATTTTGCTGACAGATTTATGTATCCATCACAAATTTTGTTAGCGACCCATATTTTACCTATAGGATTTTCCGTTATGAATCCGTTGTAAAACTTTTTGTAGCGATGGACCATATTGTCGCTGTTTTTTTTTTTAGTGATAGATAATATAAGTATATTTTAAATTAAAAATTACGTTTAATAAAATATGTGATTAAAATGATTTATGAAATAAAAATATTTTAATAAAATAGTTTATTTAAAAAAGATATAGTAGGTGGAATAGATTCATATTTTTAGGAGGATATGTTTATATATTATTCTAAAGAAATAAATTTTTTAATCAAATAAGATAAATATTAAATGTTGTAAATTATGACTATTTATCGTGAATAATAATAATAATAATAATCCTTCAAATTGTATTATAATAATAAAGTTTGCTAGATCCTCTTCAATCTGTTTTATTTTAATCATCTTATTGCAATATTACTCAAAGTAAAAAGTGAATGATCATTGTGAGATTGTATGAAGTCAAATTTCTTTAAGGACAAAGAGAACTTTAAAATAAGATTTTTTTTTGATGGTAAGCATTCCGTTAAAAATTTCTATAACCATAGAAGAGTTTCCAAACCTATGGTGCCTTGGCATTCCTTCATTTGGAAGGAATTTCTTCCTCCTTCTCGCTCGCTGATTTTTTGGAGAGCAATTCAAGGTTATCTCCCCACTAATGATAACTTGGCTAGAAAAGGTTTATCATTTCCTTTATTATGTGTTTTGTGTGCAAAGCACGTGAAGAACACTTCCCATTTTTTGTTACATGTTCTATTGCTTCTGCTATATGGAATGCAATTTCTTCTCTCTTCAGAAGATGACTTCATGTTGCTGGTGACTTATCTAATCTGTTTATTGATGCACTGAATCATGGATTTATCTCCCAAATCGGCTCCCTTTGGTGCTCATCAATTGTTCATGTTGTTGTAGTCATCTAGCGTTCTCGCAATAGTGCCATTTTTTAGAATGATCTTCCTAACATCCATGCTGTCCTTTGATCAGTATGGACTTCTATTAAAGAGTCAGATTATTTTCATGTTGGTAAAATGTTCAATTCCATGGCTAAATTTTGGATCCTTGAACTGTTGAATATCCGAGGTATTCCTAATCAAGCTTCAAGATTCATTTTTGTTTCTTGGCAGCCTCCTCCAACAGATTGGCTAAAAGTTAATACTGATGGTTCTTCATTTGGATCTCCGAGTGCTGCTGGCGCAGGAGGGATCTTTAGAACAACTGCGAGTTTTCCCTCTTGGTGCTTTCTCCTTTGATATTGGTGCTAAATTTGCTTGTTTAGCTGAGTTATCTACTGCCATATATGCATTGATGTTGCTTGGACAAAGGGATGGTGTAATATTTGGTTGGAATGCGACTCATCTTTAGTTGTGCATTTGTTTCGAAGCAAATCTTCTCAAGTTCCTTGGAAATTGCAGCAACAATGGTTGCATTGCTTACACTTAGTCACTTAGATTAATTTTTGAGTCACATTTATAGAGAGGGAAAAGCAGTGGCTGACTCCTTGGCTAAGCATGGTGTAGCTAATCCTTCGCCGCAATGGTGGGATTTTGCCCTTAGTTTTTGTTCACAATTTATTTGTAAAGATTTTAATAGGCAAGGTGCTTATCGCTTCTGCTAGGATTTTATTCTTAATTTGGATTGTTAGCTCTAAATGTTTTTGTTATTATTGTTACTATTGTTTTTTTTGTTTCTTTTAATAAATTATTGGATTATAGAAAAATGATACAAACGCTAGGAGGATGTAAATCTAGTTGAAATGCTTAGATGCGTTTTCTGAATTCTAACCTTCAAATGTTTAATAATAATAATAATTTAATATATACCATCATGAATTTAAAAATTTTTTTTAACTCACGTGCACATAAAAATGGGTAAATTTGATATTTATATTTGTACATTTTATTTTTTTATTTACTATTTAATACATTAATATTTAATTATATTCAATTGTTATGATTTGATAAATTGCATTTAGTAACATTGATAAATTGGATGAAAGTACCGAAAAAGAGGGATTTGAACCTTCAATAAACAAAAGTCTATATAGTAATTCCAATAATATGCCTTGAACCACTCGACCATCTCTCCTACATATCTATAACTAGATATATGCCCACATAATGCGTGGGTAATATAAAAAAATATGAAATAAATAGAAATAAAAAAATTGTATAATATTTGAGAAAACAATGAAAATTTATATTTAATAACTTTTCTTCTCAAGAATAATTTAACAATAATATGTTACATCAAGTTTCTATTCTCATTATAGCTTTAAAGAAATATTCTCATTAGCAAGTTGTTAATAAAACAATGTTTTTTTAAGTAAAATTTTGGAGTCCAGAAATCAAATAATGTATATGAGCATCTCAACTAGGTTAATATTCTTTTAGCGTTGACATCACGTTTCTGTTGTCCAAAGAAAAATATTATTAAAAATAAAAGAATGAAAGTGTAACATGATACAAGAAAGGCATCAGCCTTACAAAGCTAAACAAATTTATAATGCACTCTTTTGCAATAATCATCATAATTTACAACATTACAAAAAGTAGGTGTCGAATCCCACCAAAGAAAAGTTGAAACTGAAACCTCATGCTTTGCAATAACATTAGCTACAAAGTTGCCTTTTCAGCAGATGTGAGGAACATGAAAATTCATTTGAGAGGCATAATGTAAACATTGAGACCATTAATGTTTAATCACCTAAGGAAATTGCTGAGCTTTAATTCTAAATAACTGAACCAGGTACATAGAATCACACTCTAACCAAAAGAGAATGCCAACCACTCTGCAATGCTATGTGAACTACTTTGATAGCTACAAGAAGTTCAGTAATAAAATCAAAGTTGCAACCAGTACTGAATGTAAAAGCACCTTATGGAAAACTTCTGGAAGTTTGAAAATTTTGCCCAAACCAGCTACTTTAGGAGAACCCAAGGGAGAGCCGTCATTGTTGACTTTAATCCATTCAATCTGAGGAGTACACCAATTAACAATATTTATCGAGGGAGCTTTTCCAGGAATGCCATAAATCCTTAATGAGTTAAAAATATTCATCATCAGTGGAATTGAACATGTTCCCTATTTTAAAGAAATTAGTTTATTTAATCGGGTGCCAAAGGGAATGTAATGTACAATGAATATTATGTATGTCCTGCTAAAAAATCATAGCATTGTGATGCCTCCAAATTATCCAAACTCCATGAACAATAGCAGAAATCCATAGTGCAGACAATTAAAAACTAAAGGAATGATGCATGGCATTCAAAATCATATCCATAAGAGAACCAAAAGCAACAATCTATTTACTAAAAAGGGTTGAAACTGAATGCCAAATAGTGGAAGCAAAGCTACATATAGTGAACAAATTATTACCATCTTTACAATTAACAACACTTAACACACATCTTGAGGGGAAAGAAAGACCTTTCCTTTGAAGATTATCATCTATTGGAAGATATCCAAGAATTGCCCACCATCAAATAAAAGAATGTAATAGGGGAAGAAACTCTTTCCATATGAATGAACACCAAGGGAGTTGAGACCTATAAGGTAGAAGATGATTATACATTTTCTTAACTAAATGGGAACCATTTAGACTTTTTGTCCAAGCACCAAAATCTTGGATTTCCTTAATAGAAAGAACAACAATAATGTTATCTTTAATTACAACATTTGAAATATGGGACAATTGCCAAACATCACCACAAAGAAAGGAAGAAACTTTGTTAGTTAAGTAGCACTAATCTCTTAAATAGATATTCAATTGACTGGTGACTGTTGGAGAAATCCACTCATCAATTTAAAAATGAAGATTGGTGGGAGAGCCAATGAACCATGTAATTTCTAACCTTAAAACAATGCTTCATCATTGTTTAAAATATTTTTAATTATGATTGGAAATGTAACAAAGAAAGATAATAATATTTTCCATTTTGTGTGTGGTGGATATAGAAATGGAAAGAATTTATTCTAATAACCATTCTATCATAAAAATCATTAGCATGTTATTTTTTAAACAAATAACAATTTTATAATTAGTGGTTTGTAATAATTAATTGTAAAAAATTAAGTTCACCACTTCGATATCAGAAGGGATAATACAAAAGCATGTTTCCAACATCATTGTTGGAGATGTTATTATGCATAATTCAATAATGAGTATCATAACTAAAACACGATAGGTATTCATACCTCCTGTGATCCAATTTTATTAATTAGATGATAATGAAAAGATGGCCTATACATAATTATAGGAATTTTTGTTCTTTGCCTTTGTTTATGATTGCATCCAATAGGTTAAGAGTTAAGAAAATTGAAAATTCACCAATGACTACCTTGAAAAAATATTCAATAGTAGGATGTATCGAAGCAAGAAAAGAAAATCTAGGGAAAATTTATTCTATATTAGATCCGTTTACTGCTTAAAGTTGTTGAGTCATTATTTTCCACTATAGTTACCATCTCACTTCCATTCTCTATTAGGATGCCTTTCATTGGCATAACCTTTGTTCTCTTCAATGCACTCAATCATAGTCATTATCCATGGCTTTCTCTCTATCATAATTGCACACTCTAATTTTGCAAGTTGTTTTTTACTTGCTTTTAAGAGCCATAGTAACTTTTCATGCTCTCCTAGATGCAACAACTATGAATTATCAACTACTTGTTCTAACTTGTAACTGAATCATTAGCTTTTTTTTTACAACTATGAGAAGAATGACATAAAGAACTGTAAGATTCATCATTGCCAATCTAAATACATATAGAAGGGCAAATAGAAACTATTTAAGGTTCTATCCAAGTACATGAAAGTTAAAATAGAAAGATACGGCAAAAGAATTTACTTTGTTTAACCCTTTCTTAGACAGCGCTAAGATGATTAATAATACAGTAATAGTGGAATCATAGGTTTATGGATTATTTGTGAAAAATCAGAAATAAATTTAGCAATTGGTCGCCATCCACTACAAAATTAGAAGTTCCAAAGAAAAGAAATCTTTAAGGGTTTACTTACTTATGCAAAACAGTTTTGTATACTCTATTATTAGACTTTATTAGCAACTTCTGTTTTCCTTCTTAAGTTGTGATATAACAAGTTTCTAAGTAAGAATTTGTTGCCAAGTTTCTAAGTTATGACTCTAGACCCCAATACTAATTTTCAATCCTAAATGAAATGGTTATATGAAAATTGCAAATTAGAGACTTATATGAAACCAAAAAAAAAAAAGAATTAGAGCATTGCAAATGAAAACAGTAATCCTATTCCCAAAATCAATGTCTTGATTGCTTACTTTTAAGAATCTTGAAAGTGCAAATATATATGATGCATCCAATGGACTATTGATTATGTGTTAAGTGTAATAGTTTTTGGGTTGGTTTAGTGCATGATTATGGTGTTTATTTTTATAATTTTTATTAGAATTTAATTATTTTTATGTTTATGTTCATTTTTGGGAAAGTAGAAAAGGTGATGAAGAGTTTGGAATTTTTAGAGTGTACACTGTCACCATAGAAGATGACCTTCAATTGCAGCACACTTGATCTTGATAATTTTTATTATGACATGGCTACACTTAGTTTTGTGTTTTTATTCAATTTTTAACTAATGAGGTATGTTAGGTTGAAAGGAGACAAACCAATGTGGGAAATAATTGGAGAATATAATAATAATAAAATATAGCCATTATGAAAATGAGACATAATGATATGGGTGACACATAATGATATGGAGTGGATTATGATATAGAGATGTGAGAGAAGATGTTGTGACCCAAAACTAGGAGTCATGACCGGTGCTAAAGAATGAGAATTCTTTCAAATCCGGAACCCGTAGCAAGCCTTAGAAAAATAAAACATGCAATAAACAAATAAATACAACTGAATTAAAAATTTTCTCAAAATTGATATATAAAATAGATATTCCAAATCCTTTCATAAATGAATATATATTCATACAATATTCAAATACAACTTTTAGAGTACAAAGCATCAAAACAAAGCAATACTCTTATGATACAATAACACTGCTACTGCAGTTTCTAGAATACAAATCAGAGTTCAAAATATACATTTACATAAAATAGCCGGGATGGAAGAACACCGACGAAGAACTCTACTACTATGGTCTAATGATATAGGATCTTCTGAAAAAAAAAATAATTGAGGGAGGCAGACCTTACTGAGTGAATTATTATACTATATATACATGTAATCTAAACCATATCCAGTCAGACATTCTTAAATATATATATATATATATATATACACACACACACACACACATATACACGCATTTTACACAAATGCCAAACTCTGCTTTAATGAATATAATAAGTGCATAAAACATTCTTTAATACATGAGGGATCAAATAGAACTCTATTAATCGCAACCTCAATTAACCATATCATCACTTTAGCCATACAGGCTCACTTAATTCCAAGTAAATCACTTATTTCATTCTGGACAGTAGACTGACCCCGAGACACTAAGTTAACCGAGCTCCAACAGTCTAACTGTCAGTGTGATTGGCCCCGAGACACTTGGTCAACTGAGCTCCAGCAATCACACTATCAATCACATCATATCTCAATCACTTCAATCAAATCATTATCAATCAAATTGTAATCACCACAATTAATTCCTCACTCAAACATAAATTTATTGCACCGGTACGTACACGATCCTAGTGTTGCCCACTAGGTAGCACATTCTATTGATATCCTTCATTTAAAATAAATCATTCTTATGGATAAATAAATAATGTAGAATAATAATCATAATGATAAAATAAATCATATATATACTAGAAATATACTTAAAATAAACTAAGTATATTTCGAGTATATATATATGTCAGATAAATTCAAATCAATCATAAAATATACCGAAAATAAACCATTAAATCATTCATATGAGAAAATAAATAATACATAATATCATTTATAATAACCAAATAAACCATATATATTCCGGAAATATACTTAAAATAACTAAGTATATTTCAAGTACATATATGTAAAATAAATCCAAATAAATCATGAAATATACTAAAAATAAACCAATAGTATACTATAAACATGCTAAGTTTAAATCAATAGTTAAACATGCATTTATTTAGAAGTATATTAAATATACCAAGAATATACTAAAAAACAATTTAATTATAAATCGATATTATGACATGCAATTATTTAAGAATAAACCTAAAATACACTATAAATATACCTAAAGTATACTAATTATTTAAATAAACAATTATAAATAAATTTACATTTAAAACATGTATATGTTCTAAAATATACTAAAAAAAATAAACCTAATTATCTAGCATGCATCTATCAAAAATAAACCATAAATATACCAAAGATATCGTAAATGTATACGGAAAATATGCAGATATATACATCGAAATATACTAAAAATAAACAAAAATTATACCAAATCATATTATAATTTAAATCACTTTTAAAAGCATATAATGAAAATGAAAAAAAAAATTCCTAAGTCATGCATTCTATATGCAATGTATATATATATATAGTATAATAACTCACTGATTAGCACTCCACGAGATAAACTCTGCGGGCCTGGTCCGTTAAGTCTCGGTCTCAGCGCAGTTAGAAAAATACAATAACAACAACCATCAGAATAAATTTCTAATTTAGACTTCTAGAGAGTCAATCTAAAATTACTAAACATGAATAGATAGAAAATATGAATTAGACCCAATGTCACTTTCTATGAGAATCCTATCGAAAATTCGGTAGAACCTCCACTGTAAAACGGACATCTCTCTACTTAAAAAGTAGAGCCGGTCCTGCAAGAAAAAAAAATACACTTTAAACCAGAATTCTCACAACTCCTCGGTCGGGATTCCAAACTACAAATTTTCCAAACCGAGGTTCACAATTCACCATAAAATACAGTTATTCAATAAAATATATTTAAAATTGATAAATACCATAAATACCCTCAAAAATATCAAAATATAGAAATATAATTATTAAAACACCAAAATTAATTATTTTACCAATAATTATTTAAAACTAATTAATAATATAATATTATTAAAAATCCATTTTCTCAATAATTCCACAAATTTTAATAAAAATTCATTTTTATAATTATTCAGCATAATATAATAAAATTTCACATTTAATTGCTTAAATAGTTTAATTATATAATAAAATTAGTTTAAAACCCATTTCATTTCCAAAATAATATATAATATATTATTTGAAATTTTTTTTTGAAAAATAGAATTAATTAGTTAAAATAATAATTAATTTGTAAAAATCATTTTAATACCTTAAATAATTATAAAATCAACTAAAACATACATAATATTTCACTATAATTAACACAAAATTACATATTTACCTATAATATCAAATATCCAATATACTTAAACATACTAAATAAATTCCTCAAAAATTATAGAAATTCATTAAAATTATTTTATCAACAAATAACATTCTAATATCAACTAAAACACATAATTAATCTCTAATTTCAACCGAAATACACATTTAACTCAATATTCTAAAACATACATAAACTATAAATATTTCTAAAAATTATATAATAATCCCAAAAATTAATTTCTCAACACCAAAATTAATAAAAATATATAATAACAATAATTTAACCAAATTCATAATTTATATAATTTATTTTCGAAAATTCACTAAATAATAATAAATTATTCAAAAATTCACAAAAATTAAAATAAATCCCAAAAATTAAAACAAAAATATAGACATGTAGATCAAGCTACCAAGATCAACTTTTGTAAAGGAAGCTTGTGTGAATCATCAAGATCGAGCTTAAAAAAATGGAAAACCTTAAAACTCAAAAATTAAAATTCATAAAAACTCAAGAAATGGACGTTTTGAGCTCAAACCGAAGCTAGATTAGTACTCACCAGTGTTGGAGGAGAAGAAAGAGACCAGAAGCTCAAGAAACGGTGGTCGGAAGTGATGGAGGCACAGTGATAGTATAAAAGTTGGACGGTGCAGGAAAGAAAGGAGATGAAGTCTCCTGCATTTTTGTTTCTTCCTTTGGTTCACGTTGCTTTCTTTTTTTCTTTGTGCATTGTGTTTGTTAGTGAATGCATGAGTATGTATGGGTCTTGCATGCATGCATGTGTGCATATATATATATATATATATATATATATATATATATATATATTAATAAAGCTTTATATTATAATAATAATACTTTATGTAAATAAATCTCCACCACATAAAAATATACTCACATAAAATAACCATGCAAAATAATGTAGTTTAATAATAATAATAATAATAATAATGATAATAATAATAATAATAATAGTAATAATAATAATAATAATAATAATAATAATAATAATAATAATAATGATAAAAAATAAACAATATTATGGAATAATTAAATAATAAAATAATACTCAAATTTAAGTCAATCAATAAAATAACATTAGTGCTTAAATAATATTATTAAAATAATTATTTTCAAAGTAGTAAATATAATGTAAATTAATTTCTAAAATAATAAGTTTCAAAATAAATATTTATGTAGAAAATTGTAATTTAATATAAAATAATAAATATTAACTATAAAATAATAAAATATAATTTTTAAATTTATTAATACTGTATATCTCGTCTTAAAATAAAATAATTTAAAAACTACGGTTATTACAGAAGATATGTGGGGATATTATAGGATATGATTAGTGAAAAAAAGGGGGAGTTGGGGATAAACAGGAAGATATATACACGAAGAAACACAATGATGAAAATAGGTGAAGAAAAAAATAAATAACTAAAAAGAAAGGTGGAAGATATATAGAAGAGAAGAAGTAGAGAAGATGGGGGTAACAAGGCGTGAAGGAGCAAAAAAAAAATTACTAAAGAAGAATTTTTGGAGAAGAGTTGTAATAAAAGAGTTCATTCTTTCCTTATTTATTTTTTTCTAAGTTCTCAATGTATTTTATTTTTGAATTTGAGATGATGAATATTATGTTTAGCTAAATTTATTTATGTTGGGAATTGTTAAACTTATTTTAATTTAAGTTGATTCATATATTAGTTTTTCTTTTAAATTGCATTTAGCATTCATTAAGCTTGATTGTTTATGATTTGGTCATTCATAATTGATTTTTAATTAAGATTAATTATTGAGAATTATTAATCTTAATAGAAATATGAATGTTTGTTGATTTGATTTAAGTCTAAAGATAGCTTAATTCATTTCAATTTTAATTGGATGTGCTTCATGATTTATTTACTAAACTTGATTAGATTTTAATTTAATGAGAATTAGTTGAAGTCTTTTCAATTGATAGAAATGAATAAAGTAATTTTTACTTGAAAAAGATTAATTGCTATCATCGAAACCCCAAGAATTGCAATAGAAAGAAATACTAATTTCTTGTGATCAATTTAATTAAAATATAGTTATACAATCCCTAACATCATTTTCATCATTTGATTGTTAAAATTTAAATTAGTTGACTTTCATTCATTAGTTTCATTCCTAATTGTTAGAATTTAGAAATCATAATTCATTCTATATTTGATTCTTAAACTAGTTAAAAATAGAATTAATAGTTTGATATACATTCAATTCTTGTGGGATCGACTTTTACTTATTCTATATTATTTGATGAACTCATATGCTTGCGAGATTCCATCAACTACACGAATAAATTCTTGAAAAACATTGTTGTAATATCCCGTGTTTTTAAAAATATTTTTACACTGTACCGGGATATACAGTGTCAATAATTTTTATGCATTATACGATATTTTTATGAGTTAATATGTATTTTAAACCTATTTTAATTACTGTCTATTATTTTCAGTATTTTACGTAAAATTTTCCCGGGACTTTCATTTTTGGGGAAATTTTCACGTAAACAATTTATTATTAATTATGTTAAATGTATTTACGGGTTTGCATGAACTCATACATATTTTTAAATTATTAAATAAAGCCTGTGTGTGTATATTTCTTTAATTAGGGTTTATTATTACCCTAATATTTTATTATTTATTTATTATTATTTGATTATTTTATTTATTATTAAATTATTAAAATTTATTATTATTTTTTTTTCTTTTTTTTTCTTTTTTTTCTTTTTCTTTTCCTTTTTCTTTCTTTTTCTTTTCCTTTCTCTTTCCTTTTTCTTTCTTTTTCTTTTTCTTCTTCTTCTTTCTCTTCTTCCCGCGAGCGCCGGCCACATTCCTCACCGCCGTTTCTCCCTCCTCCGGCCACCGTTTTCGACACCGCTGGTCTCTATCTTCTCCTTGAGCTCCGGTGAGTGTTATTCTAGCTTTGGTTTGAGCTAAAATGGTCTAGAATTGCTTAGGTTTCGATTTGAATATTTCGGCCACTTTTGGTTTTCGATTTTTTTGAGCTTCGATTTGGATGATTCATGGAAACTTCCTTCACAAATGTTGTTCCTGGTAGTTTAATCTTCATGTATGAATTTTTGTAGAATTTTTGGAGATTGTTTGGATTTTTGGGTATTTTTGAATATTTTAATATTATTTTCGAATTTTCGGAAATTAATTATTTAAATTATGAAATTGGAGTTTATGGTTGAATTAGGTGTTGAAATGAATTATAGGAATTTATTTGGAATTTTTATGAATTTCTAAGTATTTATTTTTAATTATTGAAGTTTATGTGATTTTGTAAAATTAAGTTAATTGTGTTGTTATTTGAATTTAATTGGTTAATTGAGTTTAAATATTGATATTATTGATAAAAATGTTGAGAAAATTAATTTTGGATAATTGTATGATTTTTGGTGAATTTTTGAAGTAATTTAGGTATATATATATATATAGGGGTATTTTGGTAATTTTACCCTAAATTGTCTAAAAATGTAATTTAATTGGTTTTAATATTTATTTAAGGTATAAAAATGATTTCTAAAAAATATCTAGTATTTTTAACTAATTAAAACTATTTTCCGGGAATTATTTTCAATTATATATATAAAATACGGTTTTTCTAATAAAATGAGTTTTAATCGATTTTTACAGTGTTTCAAGATTTATTATGTAATTTCTACGTATGAAATGTATTTTTATGATTTAAGGATATTTTTGGTATATTTGAATATATTTTCTGTGTTTGTGGACCCCGGTCGACAGATTGTAGTCTGGAGTCCGACCGAGGGGTTGTGATTGATTGTGGTGTTTATTTTTGAAGTGTATTTTCTTTGCAGGGTCGGCTCTACTCTTTTGAGTAGAGAGATGTCCGTTTTACAGGGGAGGTTCTGTCGGATTTTCGGTAGAATTCTCGTAAAACGTGATATCCAGTCGAACCCTAATTTTCGATTCTGTATTTAATACTCTAGATTGAATTCTAGGATTTCTGTTAGGGTTATTCTGATGTCGATTAATTATTTCTTGTTTAGTTGCGTCAAGACCGAGGGTTAGTGGACCAGGCCCGTCGGACCTGTCTCGTGGAGCGCATTAGGTGAGTTACTATATTATATATATATGCTTAGGATGCATGATTTAGAAAATGCATGCTTTATTTTGACTAATTATGCATAAATAACATGATTTATATTCAAGTATATTTTTGGTATATTTTTGGTATATAATAAATTATATACATGTTTTATTAATAAAATATATTTAAAATGTTTTTAAATATATTTTTAGTTTAATTCATGATTTGATTGAATTTATTTGACGTATATATACTCAAAATATACCTGGTTTATGTTTGGTATATTTTCGGTATATATATGGTTTATATTGTTGATTTATTTAAATTCATGCATCATGTATTTGTGAATGAATGTTTTATATTTAAGAATGAAGGATATCAATAGAACGTGCTACCTAGTGGGCAGCACTAGGACCGAGTACGTACCGGTACGCCTATAGTATTTAGGCTTTATTACTGACTATTTGTGGATATTGAATTGATTATGATTATTGATATATGTGAGATGTGGTTTGGGTGTGATTGCTGGAGCTCGGTTGACCAAGTGTCTCGGGGCCAATCACACTGGCAGTCAGACTGCTGGAGCTCGGTTGACTTAGTGTCTCGGGGCCAGTCTACTGTCCATATGGATTAAGTGGATATATTTGGAATTAGTGAGCCTGTATGGCTAGAGTGTTGTTTAACACTATTTTTCTGAGGTTGCGATATTCTAGGGTTCTATGTGATCCTTCATAAAAGTTGATTTTCAGACAAAATATATAAAATGATTTTTCTGCATCTGTATGAAATTGCCTGTATATATACATATTACTCATATACTGTTGACTGTATGCATTATCACTTAGAGTGTATGTATATATATTATAGTAATTCACTCAGTGAGGTCTGACTCCCCTCCGTTGACTATTTTTCAGGAGAGTCAACTTCCTCAGACCTCAGTAGCAGGTCGATACGCCGGATTTCTTCCGCCCCGGCTTCTTTATGTAAATTGTCTACTTGAGTCTTATTTATTTTATCTAGACACTGCAGTAGTTGTAAATTAAAGTATTGGATTTTATGTATTTGTTTTAAAGAGATGTATTATGTTAAAACTGGATTTGTATAAAGATTATACATTTATGAGATTATATATGCGATGTGATGAGTTTTGAATTAAATCCAGTTGTTATGGATGATATGGTAATATTTATGATTTTATTTTCCGCTGCATATTATATTTTTATGGTTATTATTGCATTTTTATTTTATTTTTAGGCTTGCTACGGGTTCCGGATTCGAAAGAATTCCCGTTCCCTAGCGCCGGTCATGGCCCCTGTTTTGGGTCGTGACAAAGTTGGTATCAGAGCGAAGTTCGTTTCAGAGTGGAGTTCTGTGTCAGGGCTTAGTTTTGTGAGTTGTGGCCCTAGTTTTTTGAGTTGTGTTTTCTGTTGGACTACTGCAGTGTATTAGGTTCGAGTATGTCTTGATAAGTATTCCTTGCTGTAGTTTTCAGCGTTATTCCTCCGTTGTCTGTTTTGTCTGAATCTTTCCGTTTGTCTTTTCAGAATGAGGAGGCGAGCGCGTGTCGCTCCACCGGTCGTTGAGGCCGAGGATGATGAGTCTTTTCAGGATGAGGTTTTACCTCCTGAGCAGCCAGTTAGACGTAGAGGTCGTGGCAGGGGTAGACCTCGAGGAGCGACAGGTCGCCGTAGGCAGAGAGAGTTACAGGACGAGGAGCCTGTTGAGCCTGAGTTTGATGTTCCTGTTCCTCCAGTTGTTCAGCCTGCCTATCAGCAGGGTATGTCTGACCCTGAGGCAGCTTTGTTCTATGCCAGAGTTGGCAGGATTGTTTTTGATGGTACTTCTGATCCTTTAGATTTTCTGCATGCGATTGAGACTAGGACTCGGACTGCTCATACCGAGTACCAGAGGATCATGATCGTTGAGTTGTCTGTTGAGGGACCAGCCTTGGATTGGTTTATTCAGATGATCCAGCCCTATATGATGACGATGACATGGGCTCAGTTTCGAGAGCGATTTATGAGGAGATTTTGTCCAGAGCCTCTTCGTTTGAGCTATCGTCTTCGTTTGACCAGTATTTCTCGTGGAGATCGATCTGTAGAGGAGTATACCCGAGAGTTTCTTCGTCTGGGTAGATATGCTGAGGATCTGATACGAGATCAGTATTTCGCTGTTACTACCTATGTTACTGGTTTGGGTTCAGCTTTTGCTGGTATGCCTACAGCAGGTCTTACTCTGGAGTCTGTGATCGAGTTGGCTAAGGAGATTGAGCTGAGGTTAGTTAGGCAGGGAGCGATGCCTGATTACTACCAGTTGGGAGTTCAGTCGAGTGGATTGCAGGCTACTCCATATTCGAGTTTTCATGTTGGTTCGAGTAGTCAGCAGCGAGGTTCGACTCAGCAGAGTCAGAGACAGTAGCAGCGAGTGCATCGGAGCAGTAGACATGGTCGTGGAGGTCAGCGTAGGTCGTTCAGATTTGGGTCAGGTGCTTCGAGCAGCAGCAGTGGTCGTAGTTCTGGATCAGCGGCCAGTGTTTGTCAGACTTGTGGTAGAGTCCATCAGGGACCGTGTTATCTGACACCGTTGACATGCTTCAGATGCGGGCAGACAGGACATTTTGCCAGATCGTGTCCTTACCCCGGATATCAGCAGCAGCAGATTCCGCGATTCCCACAGCAATCGATTGCTAGTGCAGCACTCGTGCCATTTCAGTTGCCACCAGCTCAGCATCAGAGTTCTACTCAGTTTGTTCCACAGCAGAGTCGTGGTAGAGGTACTAGAGGAGGTGCCAGAGGTGTTGGCCAGGCTTCTACCAGTCAGCAGGGAGGTCGAGGCCAGGCGAGAGTCTTCCATCTGACTCAGCAGGATGCTCAGGCATCTAATGCAGTCGTGGCAGGTATTCTTTCTGTTTGTTACCTGGATGCTTTGGTTTTGTTTGATCCGGGTGCCACGCATTCCTTTGTTTCTCCTATTTTTGCTTCTAAATCTTGTTGGCAAGCTTCGAGGATGGCTTTTCCTTTGTCTGTTGCCACTCCTCTGAGTGATTCTTTGGACACCGATATTGTTCTTTCTGGTTGTCCAGTTCTCGTGGGAGATAGAGAATTACCCGCTGATTTGATTTTGTTGGATGTGATGGAGTTCGATGTTATTTTGGGAATGGATTGGTTGTCTCAGCACTTTGCCGTGGTTGATTGCAGGAATAAGGAGGTGACTTTTAGAATTCCTGGTGAAGAAGATTTTAAGTTTGTTGGTGACAGGAGTTCAGCACCTCAGAATCTTATTTCTGTTATTTCAGCTAGGAAGTTGTTGAGGAAAGGTTGTCAGGGGTTTTTGGCATTGGTTAGGGATATGTCAGTGGAGAAGTTGTCACTCACAGATGTTCCTGTTGCTTGTGAGTTTCCTGATGTTTTTCCCGAGGAGTTGCCAGGTTTACCACCTCATAGAGAGATTGAGTTCTGTATAGATGTGGTTCCAGGTATTACTCCTATATCTATGCCGCCCTATCGTATGGCTCTTGCAGAGTTGAGAGAGTTGAAGGAGCAGTTGCAAGAGTTGTTGGAGAAAGGTTTTATCAGACCTAGTGTTTCTCCTTGGGGTGCACCAGTCTTGTTTGTGAAGAAGAAGGATGGTACCCTAAGACTGTGCATTGACTACAGAGAGCTTAATAAGGGGACAGTGAAGAACAAGTATCCTCTCCCAAGGATAGATGATTTGTTTGATCAGTTACAAGGTGCACAATTCTTTTCTAAGGTCGATTTGAGGTCGGGTTATCATCAGCTGCGGATCAGTGAAGCTGATATTCCTAAGACAGCATTCCGCACTCGTTATAGTCATTATGAGTTTCTGGTGATGTCTTTTGGTTTGACTAATGCACCAGCAGCTTTTATGGACCTGATGAACAGAGTATTCCGACCGTATGTGGATCAGTTTGTAGTAGTCTTCATTGATGATATACTAGTATATTCGAGGAGTATGGAAGAGCATGTATATCACTTGAGGATTGTACTACAGACACTGAGAGATCATCAGCTTTATGCTAAATTCTCGAAGTGTGATTTCTGGATGGAGAGTGTTTCTTTTCTTGGACACGTAGTGTCTAAAGAAGGTATTCAGGTTGATTCACAGAAGGTTGAAGCAGTATCTGAGTGGCCTAGACCTACTTCGGTTACGGAGATTCGGAGTTTTCTGGGTTTAGCCGGGTATTATAGGCGGTTTGTGCAGGATTTTTCCAGGATAGCAGCCCCTATGACTCACTTGACTCAGAAGAATGTTAGATTCGAGTGGTCAGAAGCTTGTGAGAATAGTTTTCAGTTGTTGAAGGAGAAGTTGACCACAGCGCCAGTATTAGCTTTGCCTAATAGTGTGGATAAGTTCACAGTTTACTGTGATGCCTCTAGAATTGGTCTTGGTTGTGTGTTGATGCAGAATGGAAGGGTGATAGCCTATGCTTCGAGGCAGTTAAAGAAGCATGAGCAGAACTATCCTACACATGATCTGGAGATGGCTGCAGTGATCTTTGCTTTGAAGATTTGGAGACATTATTTGTACGGGGTGACTTGTGAGATATTTACTGATCACAAGAGCCTTAAGTACATTTTCCAGCAGCGAGATTTGAATCTGAGGCAGAGAAGATGGTTGGAACTGTTGAAGGATTATGATTGCGAGATTCTTTACCATCCGGGTAAAGCTAATGTGGTAGCAGATGCCTTGAGTAGGAAGTCCTCAGGTAGTCTTGCTCACATCGGTGTTGAGAGGAGACCATTGATCCAGGAATTGCATCTGATGGTGGATCAAGGTCTGATGATGAAGATCAGTAGATCAGGTGGACTGTTAGCTCAGTTTAAAGTACGATCTGTACTAAGGGATAGGATTAAAGCAGCTCAGAGCCGAGATCCTATTCTGGAAGAGCTTGCAGAGAATGTCAGAGCAGGGAAGTTCACTGATTTCACACTCGATGATGATGGTGTGTTGTGGATCAGTGGTAGATTGTGTGTTCCTGATGTGGATGATTTGAGAGAGGAGATTTTAGAGGAAGCACATTCTACAGCTTACAGCGTTCATCCTGGTGTTACTAAGATGTACCACAGTATCAGAGATCTATACTGGTGGGATGGATTGAAGAAGGATGTTGCCGATTATGTTGCTAAGTGCTTGACATGTCAGCAAGTGAAAGCCGAACATCAGAAGCCTTCTGGGAAGCTTCAGCCTCTTCCTATTCCCGAGTGGAAGTGGGAAAGGATAGCTATGGATTTTGTGGTCGGTTTACCTCGTTCGAAGGATGAATACGATTCCATCTGGGTGATTGTAGACAGATTGACGAAGTCTGCACATTTCTTGCCTGTGAAAGCCACATATTCAGTTGCTAGATTGGCGAAGTTGTATGTGAAGCATATTGTGTGCCTTCATGGAGTACCTGTGTCCATTGTGTCAGATAGAGGTTCGGTGTTTACTTCTCGTTTTTGGCAGAAGTTGCAGGAAGCGATGGGCACTAGGTTGGATTTCAGTACTGCTTTTCATCCTCAGACAGATGGTCAGTTTGAGAGGACGATCCAGACACTAGAAGATATGTTGAGGATGTGTGTCTTGGATTTGGGAGGTAGTTGGGATGATCATTTGTCGCTTGTTGAGTTTGCATATAATAACAGCTACCATAGCAGTATTGGCATGGCACCATATGAGGCGTTGTATGGAAGGAAGTGTAGATCCCCGTTGAGTTGGGATGAGATTGGTGAGAGAGCTTTGACTGGACCAGAGATGGTTCAGGATGCTGCAGAGAAAGTCGCCGTGATCAAGCGCAGATTAGAGACCGCAGTTAGCAGACTGAAGAGTTATGCGGATCCTAGGCGCAGAGATGTGGAGTTTCAGGTTGGAGATTTCGTTTTTCTGAAAGTATCTCCGATGAAGGGTGTGATGAGATTTGGCAGGAAGGGTAAGTTAGCACCGAGATATATTGGACCGTTTGAGATTCTGGAGAGAGTTGGCACTGTTGCATATCGGTTGGATTTGCCTCCGAGTATGTCACAGGTGCATCCAGTATTTCATATCTCGATGTTGAGGAAGTATATCTCAGATCCTTCACACGTGTTGCAACCTGACAGTGTGGAAGTGAGTGAAGATTTGACTTTTGTGGAAGAACCTGTGGCGATCGTAGATTTTCAAGTTCGACAGTTGAGATCGAAGCAGATTCCGATGGTCAAGGTTTTGTGGCGTAGCGACAGAGTTGAAGAGCATACGTGGGAGACTGAAGCTGAGATGCGAGCTTCTTACCCGTATCTCTTTCCTTCCTGATTCTGTAATCTTGTTTTTAGAATTCGGGGATGAATTCTTGTAAGGGGGGAAGACTGTAATATCCCGTGTTTTTAAAAATATTTTTACACTGTACCGGGATATACAGTGTCAATAATTTTTATGCATTATACGATATTTTTATGAGTTAATATGTATTTTAAACCTATTTTAATTACTGTCTATTATTTTCAGTATTTTACGTAAAATTTTCCCGGGACTTTCATTTTCGGGGAAATTTTCACGTAAACAATTTATTATTAATTATGTTAAATGTATTTACGGGTTTGCATGAACTCATACATATTTTTAAATTATTAAATAAAGCATGTGTGTGTATATTTATTTAATTAGGGTTTATTATTATCCTAATATTTTATTATTTATTTATTATTATTTGATTATTTTATTTATTATTAAATTATTAAAATTTATTATTATTATTTTTTCTTTTTTTTTCTTTTTCTTTTCCTTTTTCTTTCTTTTTCTTTTCCTTTCTCTTTCCTTTTTCTTTCTTTTTCTTTTTCTTCTTCTTCTTTCTCTTCTTCCCGCGAGCGCCGGCCACATTCCTCACCGCCGTTTCTCCCTCCTCCGGCCACCGTTTTCGACACCGCCAGTCTCTATCTTCTCCTTGAGCTCCGGTGAGTGTTATTCTAGCTTTGGTTTGAGCTAAAATGGTCTAGAATTGCTTAGGTTTCGATTTGAATATTTCGGCCACTTTTGGTTTTCGATTTTTTTGAGCTTCGATTTGGATGATTCATGGAAACTTCCTTCACAAATGTTGTTCCTGGTAGTTTAATCTTCATGTATGAATTTTTGTAGAATTTTTGGAGATTGTTTGGATTTTTGGGTATTTTTGAATATTTTAATATTATTTTCGAATTTTCGGAAATTAATTATTTAAATTATGAAATTGGAGTTTATGGTTGAATTAGGTGTTGAAATGAATTATAGGAATTTATTTGGAATTTTTATGAATTTCTAAGTATTTATTTTTAATTATTGAAGTTTATGTGATTTTGTAAAATTAAGTTAATTGTGTTGTTATTTGAATTTAATTGGTTAATTGAGTTTAAATATTGATATTATTGATAAAAATGTTGAGAAAATTAATTTTGGATAATTGTATGATTTTTGGTGAATTTTTGAAGTAATTTAGGTATATATATATATATAGGGGTATTTTGGTAATTTTACCCTAAATTGTCTAAAAATGTAATTTAATTGGTTTTAATATTTATTTAAGGTATAAAAATGATTTCTAAAAAATATCTAGTATTTTTAACTAATTAAAACTATTTTCCGGGAATTATTTTCAATTATATATATAAAATACGGTTTTTCTAATAAAATGAGTTTTAATCGATTTTTACAGTGTTTCAAGATTTATTATGTAATTTCTACGTATGAAATGTATTTTTATGATTTAAGGATATTTTTGGTATATTTGAATATATTTTCTGTGTTTGTGGACCCCGGTCGACAGATTGTAGTCTGGAGTCCGACCGAGGGGTTGTGATTGATTGTGGTGTTTATTTTTGAAGTGTATTTTCTTTGCAGGGTCGGCTCTACTCTTTTGAGTAGAGAGATGTCCGTTTTACAGGGGAGGTTCTGTCGGATTTTCGGTAGAATTCTCGTAAAACGTGATATCCAGTCGAACCCTAATTTTCGATTCTGTATTTAATACTCTAGATTGAATTCTAGGATTTCTGTTAGGGTTATTCTGATGTCGATTAATTATTTCTTGTTTAGTTGCGCCAAGACCGAGGGTTAGTGGACCAGGCCCGTCGGACCTGTCTCGTGGAGCGCATTAGGTGAGTTACTATATTATATATATATGCTTAGGATGCATGATTTAGAAAATGCATGCTTTATTTTGACTAATTATGCATAAATAACATGATTTATATTCAAGTATATTTTTGGTATATAATAAATTATATACATGTTTTATTAATAAAATATATTTAAAATGTTTTTAAATATATTTTTAGTTTAATTCATGATTTGATTGAATTTATTTGACGTATATATACTCAAAATATACCTGGTTTATGTTTGGTATATTTTCGGTATATATATGGTTTATATTGTTGATTTATTTAAATTCATGCATCATGTATTTGTGAATGAATGTTTTATATTTAAGAATGAAGGATATCAATAGAACGTGCTACCTAGTGGGCAGCACTAGGACCGAGTACGTACCGGTACGCCTATAGTATTTAGGCTTTATTACTGACTATTTGTGGATATTGAATTGATTATGATTATTGATATATGTGAGATGTGGTTTGGGTGTGATTGCTGGAGCTCGGTTGACCAAGTGTCTCGGGGCCAATCACACTGGCAGTCAGACTGCTGGAGCTCGGTTGACTTAGTGTCTCGGGGCCAGTCTACTGTCCATATGGATTAAGTGGATATATTTGGAATTAGTGAGCCTGTATGGCTAGAGTGTTGTTTAACACTATTTTTCTGAGGTTGCGATATTCTAGGGTTCTATGTGATCCTTCATAAAAGTTGATTTTCAGACAAAATATATAAAATGATTTTTCTGCATCTGTATGAAATTGCCTGTATATATACATATTACTCATATACTGTTGACTGTATGCATTATCACTTAGAGTGTATGTATATATATTATAGTAATTCACTCAGTGAGGTCTGACTCCCCTCCGTTGACTATTTTTCAGGAGAGTCAACTTCCTCAGACCTCAGTAGCAGGTCGATACGCCGGATTTCTTCCGCCCCGGCTTCTTTATGTAAATTGTCTACTTGAGTCTTATTTATTTTATCTAGACACTGCAGTAGTTGTAAATTAAAGTATTGGATTTTATGTATTTGTTTTAAAGAGATGTATTATGTTAAAACTGGATTTGTATAAAGATTATACATTTATGAGATTATATATGCGATGTGATGAGTTTTGAATTAAATCCAGTTGTTATGGATGATATGGTAATATTTATGATTTTATTTTCCGCTGCATATTATATTTTTATGGTTATTATTGCATTTTTATTTTATTTTTAGGCTTGCTACGGGTTCCGGATTCGAAAGAATTCCCGTTCCCTAGCGCCGGTCATGACCCCTGTTTTGGGTCGTGACAATTGTTTTTAAAATTCATAGAATTACAAATAATAATGGTCCAACATGAACACATACAATTTTATCAGAAATAAAAAGTTAAATTTAACCATAGGTAAACTCAAAGTTAGGTTTGTAGTGTCATTCTTGCAAATCTAATAGTTAAATATTTCTTTGTCAATCTCTTATATATATATATATATATATATATATATATATATATATATATATACACATTTTTGTTTCTTTGTCTATCACATCTTTAAATATAGAATAATGCATAGCTGAGAATAGCCCATTGGGTTTTATCACTAAACAACTAACACTGTATTTAGAAAGGAGGAAAATGGAGAGGAAAGAAAATGGGAGATGAAAATAGGGGAGGGAAAACACTTTTTTTTATTTGGTTTGAGGAGAGAAAAATGAGAGAGGAAGGAAAATGAGCTTTATTTTCCTCCTCAGTATGTCTCTCCAAATTCGGGAGAAAATTGAGAAAAAAGGGAGGAAAAGACAACTATACGTATCACTTGACAATTTTGCCTTTATTTATTTTGTCTCTTTACACATCATGGATTTACTAATTTAATGAGCTTTATATTTTTACAAAGTTCATCAATAAAAATTTGATAAAGAAAAAGTTCATAAATAAAAAAATAAAAAATAAAAGGTTTATAATAAATATTAATTTTTAAGACATGGACATAATAGTAAATATATCATCTACTTATTTTTTTAATATTTTATCTTCCCAATAAAAAAATACCATAATTTTCCTTCTTTCCTATATTGTTTTCTTTCAAATCTAAACACAAGAGAGGAAAATAAGAAAAGGAAAATAACATTATTTTCTTTTATATTTTCCTCTATATTTTCTTTCTTGCATTTTCTCTCATTCCAAACATAATGTAAGAGTAAACTATTGTGGAAAAAAAAAAATCTAAAATTCATGATCAAGTGGTTTACTTCCTTTGTTAGAGCTCATAGGTTATAACAAATTGAAGAATTCAAGTAGGAGTTTATAAACATTTGATGAGTGTTAAGGATCCTTCTTAAAAAAAAAATAGATATAAATATTCAATTCAATTCAAATCAGTTTGGTTCTCAATATTGACATAAATAAAAAAAACTAGCAATCTCCTTAAAATATATTTATTCAAATATGAAAACATTTTATTTGAAAACCAAAGACTTAAAGAAAATCAAAGACTTAAAAGTCCCAATTGGCCATTTGACCAAAATGAAAATCAAGAAGAGAGTTTTATTTCTTCACCAATGTCGTGAGCGTTGTGAGTGCCACTTGAACATTTTTCAAGCACCCATTTAATTCAACAACCACTACTTAAGAAATGGTACTATAAAGCCACAATATTATTGGATAGCTTAAAAAAAACTAACCACTAATTTCAACAAAAGGTATACAGAAAAGACATCAAAATAATCAAAATGATATGAAATTGCAAAAGGGGGTACTTCAAAACTAGGAAGAAGAAGCAACAGCTGGTGATGTAGAGAAGTTACGCTTTAGAATAGAGACAAAAAAACTCATCCTACTTCTAAAATGCAGGGCTAAACATGAAAAAAAATAAAAATAGAAAATGTCAAAGATGAAATAAATATATGATTAAAACATTGCTTTTGCATTTCATAGCTTAGTTGTTAGGTTTATGTTACAAATAAAGTTGCAGACATAAGAAAAAAAAAGCAAAAAATATAGTTGAACTATATAACAAAAGAAACAAGAAATGCTTACCAGTTCTGCCAAAAAGAATACTTGGATCAAAAGAAACCTTATATGATGCTAAGCTTTTAATGTCATCAATATCATCATATTTAGCAGCTTGTCAAATGAAAACATTTACAACTTATCATCTAACCCACTAAATTAATGACAACATCAAAAATATAAAATTCAAAGAAAAGTAGAAATATAAGAAAAAGTGAAAGCTTTATTAACAAAGAAAAAAGGAAAATTTACACAAGTAATGGTCACAAAATTAGTATAGAAGCTTAATATGAGAGCAACAAAACCATGTAAAATAGTAGTGGCCCATTTCATGAATAATAAATGGAAGAAACCAATAGACATTGACCTTAAATAAGAGTCATTGACATCCAAACCAGAGCGTTTGAACAACTGCATCAACAAGTTTAACAATAAGCAAGGACATAGTTAAAACAACTATCAACTAAACAATTATATAAATGAAGCTATAATTCACAAAATATCATCCCAACTGTCTAAAAAATTTAGAAAAAGACTTGTATAAAACTTCAATCCCTAAGAAATTAAAATCAAAATAATTAATCATAATTTGCTAAGGTCCACCTCATGTTCCTTAACTTGAACCATAAACCTAGCAATGATGCTCTAGAATGCACTGCGTGTTTCAAAATCATCCTAGGTAATAAGAAATATATCAGGTAAACCCCATAACAAACCTAAATTTGGATAGATCCAAGGTGTCACTTCGGGTGCAATTAAATGTTTCATGAAATACTGAACAAACACAAATGACCCAATTTACCACATTATAACTCTGAAGCAAGATTAGGTACATAATACATAACATTTACAATTAAAACTGCAGCGGTATCATAGGAACTGGAATATGTGCATATAAGAAATTAAATGATTAATTCAGATGGAGAAATTAAATGATCATGACATGAACTTATAATAATTATTTTTTAATTATTTTTTTACTTTAAAAGATTAAATATTTACCTAATTTTCATGGATTATATGAGTGCTCTCCACATTTGTATTAAATGTGTTCCATCTAAAGAAAAGAAGAGATAAATACAACAAGGAAGGAATTTATAAAAGTAATTGAAAGAAGACAATTAGATGTGTGTTATATGTTTTTCACTTTAAAAGATCAAATTTTTACCTATGTTCCATGGATTATATGAGTGCCCTCCGCATCTTTATCAAAGGTTCTACATCTAAAAAAAGATGAAGAGACAAATACAGAAAGGAAGGAATTCATAAAAGTAATTGAAGGAACATGATTAGATGTGTGTTAAAAAGGAGTATAATTGAAGAAACATTGGAAAAATAAAAGAACTTACTGAGACTCTTCATTTTCTACACAAATGAGATTGTTGGGTTGCTTAGTTATGTGTTGTAATTCTATGAAGCCACGTCATGAAGATATTGTTTGAATATATTTGATATTATTTCATTACCTTGTATAGTTGTATTCTTAATTGTAAATTACCAAAATTTGGGTTGTAGTTTTGCCTTGCAAATTAGCTAGTTGTTGTCTATTTTTGCCTAATCTGTAGACTTCTATATATGCATAAATTATCTCATTAGCAACAGATAAATTAAGTGAATTTAGTATTCCTTTTTTTTTTTTTCATATATGAGTTCTCTTTTTTTTCATGGTATCAGAGCATAAGTTCTGTTCCTTAAATCTTGAACAACCTAATCATCATGAGTGAAGAAAATTCCTCAAATACATTAAAAAGTTCAACATTTAGATTAATGGCTGAACATAATACATCTTCCCTTTATTTTTTGAATTCATCTGATATTCCAAGCACAATTCTGATATCTTGCCTTCTCAAAGGTGAGAACTATCTAACATGGAGATGTGTTATGATGAACGCTCTACTAGGCAAAAACAAGTTATGTTTTATTGATGGCTCTTTGCCTAAACCATATGAGAATAATGAAGAGACTAAAGCTTGAAAAAAATGTAACTCAATGGTAACTTTTTATATTTTCAATGCCTTGGTTCCAGAATTACATGATAGTATTGCGTATGTAGATACAGCTTGCGAGATGTGGAAAGATTTGCAGGAATGCTTCTCTCAAGGAAATGTTCTGTGTATTTGTGAATTAAAAAGGGAAACATGGCTTGCACAATAAAAGGATTTGACCATAGCAGCCCACTATACTAAATTGAAAGGTCTTTGGGATGAGTTAGTAACCTATTATACTATCCTTTTATGTATATTTGGTGCTGGAAAAGAAGTTATAACTGAACAAGAGAAGGAAAAGTTCATCAAGTTCTAATGGGACTGAATGACCAATACATAATACATAATCATTCGATCTTAAATATTAAACATGGAACCTTTTTCTTCTATCAATAAGGCTATGCTTTTGTAACCAAAAAAGAAAAGTAGTAAGCCATTTCCTCAATTAGACGAAGTCAATCAACAAAAGCGAGTAGCATTCGCTATCAAACCATTTAGTAACAAGACAAAGGAATCTAATGAAGAGTAACCAAAAGGAAAGTTCAAATGTGCATACTATAATAAACTTGGACATATTAAAGATAAATGTTTTAAACTGGCTAGTTTTCCTCCAGGTTGGTAAAGAAAAGTAAAAGCTTTGAAAGAATTTATTTCATCCAATAATGTTGTTTCAAATTTAAGTTAATCTATGGGTAAAGGCTTTAGCCTCACTTAAGAACAATATAGCAACTCATGTCTTTATTGCCATCTGCTAGTTAGAACATAATAAATTTTGTTAGTAAGGTCACCCAATCTCATGATGTTTTAGACTGGATACTAAGCAATGGTGCCCCTAAACATCTCACATGTGATGAACCTTCTCTTTTTAATATAAAAGTTTTTTCTTCTTAACCTGTTAGATTACTAAATGGGACAACTGTTCCTGTGCACTCTATTGGTCAAATTATATTACCAAATATGATTTTAAATCATGTTCTTCATATACCTTCTTTCAAATGCAGTCTTATTTCAATAAGTATATAGATAAAAGCTCTTCAATGTTCAGTCACATTTTTTCCATCTTTTTATGTCTTACAAGACCTCAAGTTAAAGAAACTAATTGGAATGAGTGAATTATATGATGGTTTATACTACTTTTATAGACTTTAATTACCTTTTATTGCAGCTGTATCTTCCTTTTCTTCATCCACCTTATGGCATGAACGATTAGGTCATCTTTCTTTTGATCTATTGTCTCTAATTCTTGAATTATCTGGTTCATCCTTCAAAAATTTAAACAAATATTATGATGTGTGTTAGTGAGCTAAAAAAACTCAAAATATTTTTCCTTTAAGTAATAATAAGTTTGATTTTCCTTTTAATTTGGTGCATTGTGACATTTGAGGACCTTACAAAACCCCATATCTTTTTAGTGCCCATTATTTTCTTATTATTGTGGATGATAGTACTATATGCACTTGGGTTTATCTTCTCAAACACAAATTAGAAGCACAAACACACTTCATTTAATTTCATGCTATGGTTAATACTCAATTTAGTCATAGCATTAAACAAGTTTGAAGTGATAATGGTCTTGAGTTTGTTGTTAGTCCTTTGTCTACCTTCTTTTCTCTTAATGGTATAACTCATCAAACATCTTATATTGATACCCCATAACAAAATGGAATTGTAGAGTGTAAGCATCGTCACTTATTAGGAGTTGCTTGCTCTTCGATTCTAAGCAAGTATGTTAATCAAAATTTGGGGTTAATGTGTTTTGACTGTAGCTTATTTAATAAATTATACTCATACACCTAAATTATCAGAGAAGAGTCCTTATAAGATGTTATTTTCAAAGCCTCCATCTTACTCTTACTTATGAGTTTTTAGTTGTTTATATTATGTCCATGATAAAAATCGATTGAAGGATAAGTTTGCATCTCATTTTAAGCCATATATTTTCATTGGTTATCCTATGGGACAAAAGGGATATAGAGTCTATGACCTGGAATCACATAAAGTTTTTACATAATGAGATGTAATTTTTTACAAAAACCAATTTCCTTTCCATTCCCACAACCCTCCAAAAGAACCAAATATTTCATTCCTTTACCAATTCTTGAGTCTTTAGAAACATCAGTTGTTGTTCCTCCTTCTGCTTGTTAGTATAAGGTATGCCCTAGTGGCATTCTTGTAATTATTTAGACATTGTATATAATCCCTGTGGCAATAAAATATTCTTTTAAATAAATATGTTATTTTTTTAAGTATTTATCCTTTAATATTATGTTGAATAAATTTATTATCAAAGAGTTGATAATATGAGTTACATATTTATTCAGTACATTTACTATAAATTGGTCGTAGTCAATTAATTAATATTTGGATAATATTAATTAGACTATCACCTCTGTTTATTTTCCTTGATTAGTGTGAGAAACTAATAGTGGGAGGTAGTGAAACTCATGCTACTTGATATGAGTAATCAGAATAGACATGTGGATACTCATAGGATGGGTTAATCGAATAGTGACATTAGTATTGTGATTGCAAGGATATTCACATATAATCAACAATCACAATCTAGATTATAATGGTGCATATAGTCCTTTGACTTGAGGTGACATAGTCATCCACATTTAGGTGGTTAGAGTTTGTTACCGCTTACATACTTGTGTTAATCATCACATAGGTATATGGCGTATGGTGGCTCTAATTAGTTAAATGTAGGGATGAATGTTTAACCAAGATGGGATTCATTACTTGGTGTGAACCGGGATAGATCCTATGCTATCTAAGTTTATTCTTGATGAATAAATTCCTGGCCAGGATAAATACAACATAGTCTAAAAAAGAGTTTCAGTACTAGAAAGAGTTCTAGTATTTGTTGTATTTTATCAAGAATTAAAACTTAAGATGAGGTCATATAATAAAGCTATTAGAGTTTGATAATACCTTGACTCTAGGCTATATTGGGATCTTTAATGAAAGGAATTTAGTACACGGTAATTATGATCAGGTTCGTGTGAATCATAATATGCATTCATTTCTAATTGGGTAGCTGTGATATCGATACTAGGGGTCACTCACAGCTTATGAGAACTAAATGTGAATAATTGGGATTTTCACATTTAGAATTGAAAAGAGTTTCAAATAATATTAAATGTTAATATTATATTTTCTCATTGCCATTTAGACATGAACCTAGTAAGTCACACCTTAAAGAGTTTTATTTATTCACTATTGTATTAATCTAATTATTGATTAAAAGAGTTTAATCAATTAATCAAGATTAATAGAATTAGATTTATGTTTTGAACAATGATTCTAGTATATCATGAAATCTAATTCAAATAAGAGTATTATTTATTAATTAATATTTAATTAATATTTGATATTAATTAATATATATTAAATTAATAAATATATATATATACATGTTGTTATTTATTTATGGACTTATGTTAATGGTCCAAATTGGTTTGGACATAGGTCAAAAATTTGTTTTGGACCTAAGATTAATTAAAGTCCATATCTAAGTATATGTATAATTTAATATGTAAATTAATACATTTGATGTATACTTTACATACAAATTTATACATTAATATGTGTAGGTGGCAAGCTTAATTATTGAATTAAGCAAGGTGTCATATTAATTAAGTGGATATTTCTAAAGTATGCCTAAGGTGTCATTTTTAATCATTTAGATGGTTAGGTGTATACCTAAGGTGGCATACTTAATAATCACTTAATTAATTAATTCATACTTTTCCTTAGTGGAAAATTACTACACATATATCTTTGATATATCTAAGGCAAGTCATGAGACTTGGTAAGAGATATAGAAGAGGAAAAATAATGCTTAAGTGAGTTTTTGCTTAAAGAGTTAAGTAAAATCACTAAGTTATTTTGGTTATGATAAGATCATAAACCAAAAATAAACACAACATATACTAAACATATACTCTATACTTGTGCTCTTAATTAAATTAGTACAAGTTACTAAGTTTAATTAACACAAGTAAGTGATAAATAAGGCTTTGGTGTTTCAAACTAGAGGCCTTACATTTAGAGGGCTAAGCATTTGATTCAAGGAATTGAACACAAGAAATACTAAGCTCTACAACAAGTCAGTTTACAAACTTATACTTTATTTATTATTTGTTTGTATATTGCTTAATTTATTTAGTTATGTATTTCAATGCAATTTGAATCCTGGGCAAATTAAATTTTTCATTTTATGAAGGGTTATGATGAGCAAATTTTTAAAATTTACTCTATTTAGACTTGTGCTTACAACACATGTATTTATGTCTAAATACCATAACTGATTTCTAACACTACTGTCCTAATTCAAGATACTATTACCACTTTCATTGTAATTAACTCTAACCAAGAGGTTATCTCTATATCACTTTCACTATAGTTAACTCTAACTAACTAGTTTCTTTCTTGCTAACATTTCCATGGTTAGTGGGCCTAAATATTTTCCCTAGGTTATTAAAGAACCAAAATAGTGTGAGGCTATGAAACAAGAAATTTCAACTCCACAGCTCAATCATACTGAGAGCTTGGTTCCTTTACCCACAAGGAAAAAACTAGTTGGTTCATGTTAGGTATACAAAATAAAATATAGGTCAGATGGTTCCATTGAGCGCTATAAAGCTCGTTTGGTAGCCCAAGGATATACATAGATTAAAGGCTTAGATTATACTAAAATTTTTGCTCCCGTTGCCAAAATAATTATTATTTGATGTTTGTTGGCTATTGTTACTACTAAAAATTAGGAATTACATCAATTAGATATGAATAATGCTTTTCTCCATGGTGATTTAAATGAAGAAGTCTATATGTCTCCTCCTCCGAGCTATCTTTCTCCAAATGAAAATCATGTTTGTTAGCTTTATAAATCCCTGTATGGATTAAAGGAAGCTCCTTGCCAATGGTTTGAAAAGTTCTCTTTGTCCTTAAAGAAATTTGGCTTTATACAATCTCACAATGATCATTTAGTTTTTACTTTGACTAAAAGACAATTCTTATCTTGATATACTTATCTATGTAAATGACACGGTTATTATTGGGAATGATATTTTACAGATCTAAAAGCTTAAGAATTATCTCAGTACATGCTTCTTTATAAAGGATCTTGGTACTCTTAAGTATTTTTTTCTTAGAGCTTATTAGATCCCCTCAATGGATATCTCTTTGCCAAAGAAAATACACTCTTGATCTTTTGAAAGAAATGAGAATGTCTCCTATTCCACAACAACATCAACTGTCCTCAAATTGTGGTTAACTATTAAAGGACAAACCAATATCGTCACTTGATTGGGCATCTTATTTACTTTACTATTTCTCGACCTGATATCACATATGCGGTACAACTTCTCAGTTGATTCATGTAAAAACCTTATCATCTATATCTTGACGTTGTTTAACATATTTTTCATTATTTGAAGAATTCTCTTGGTTAAGGTTTTTTTCCTTCAAATAATGACTTTCATATTAAAGCATATTGTGATGCTGACTAGGCAAGCTGCCTAATGACATGATGATCTATTACAGGCTATTATATGTTTCTTGTCGATGCCCCTATTTCTTGGAAATCCAAGAAGCAACCCATAGTTTCCCGCTCCTCTGTAGAATCAGAATATCAGTCTATGGTCTTTGTAACTAGTGAGCTAATATGGTTACATGGTCTTCTTACTGATCTCTCTTTGTCTCATTCTCAACCAATTCTTTTGCATTGTGACAACCAATCCACTTTGCACATTGCCACTAATCCTGTCTTTCGTGAGCGTACTAAACACATCGAGATTGACTGCCATTTCATCTGTGAACACATACAATCTAGAATCATTACTACAAGGCATGTTTCAACTCAATTTTAGTTGGCAGACATCCTCATTAAAGCATTAGGCCGTGATCATTTTCATTTTCTTCTTCGCAAGTTGGGCATTTAGGATCTTCATGCTCCAACTTGAGGGGGGGTCTTGAAATTATTGTTTGAATATATTTAATATTATTTCATTACCTTGTATAGTTATATTCTTAGTTGTAAATTATTAGAATATGAGTTGTAGTTTTCCCCTATAAATTAGCTAGTTGCTGTCTATTTTTTCCTAATCTGTATACTTCTGTACATGTATAAATTCTCTCCTTAGCAGCATAATAAATCAAGTGAATTCAATATTCCTTCTTTTTTCATATTTTAGTTCTCTTTTTTCAGCACTTGTCAACATATGAAAGCATAAGTTGGAGAGCTCAGCTTTATAAATATAGACAGGTAGATTATCTAAAATATTATCTATAATAAAAAATATTATCTATCTATAATCTTTGTAATATTAATATTGGAATAAGGTTCAATTTGGCCCTCAAACATTTTAGAAATGTTCAAATTGCCCTTTTTTCACCTTTTGTCTTCAATTTACCCCTTGAACTTTGCAATAAAGGTCAAATTAGCCTTAAAAATTTCATTTACACCCTTATTGTTTGCGATGTACACAACTATCACAATGAAACTTACAAAAAGCTCCCTCATAGTTTAGTAAGTTAACAAATTAGTCCATATTTCATAAAAACATTTAGTCAAAAAATTTAAATTTTTTCTTCTAAAATTATAAAATTATACTTAAACCCTTAATTTATTTATGGTATATTATATTATTATTTTAAAATTTTAAAACATAAATATATATATATTAAAAAATTTATATAATTTAAATTTATGTATTAAATTAAAAATAATATTATATTATATTAATATGATAAAAAATTATTCTTTTAAAATAATTAACTATAATATATTATTTTAAAATTTTTTGATAATTTTTAACATATAAATAGTTTTAAGATTTGAAATAATGTTATTTATATGTAAATTAATATGCCAATACAAATATTATAATACTTCAAAAATTCTAATACAAGTATAGTCTAAGAATTTTTGACACATAATGTAAAAAATGTTATTTCTATGTAATTTAATATGTCAAAATTTTTGAAGTATTATAATATTTGTATTGGCATATTAATTTCAATATAAATAACATTATTTCAAATCTCACAATTATTTTTATGCTAAAAATTATTAAAACTTTTTTAAAATAATATGTTATAGTTAATTACTTTAAAAGAATAAATTTTTATCATATTAATATAATATATTATTATTTTTAATTTAATACATAAATTTAAATTATATATATATATATATATACTCCTACATTAAGTGTTTTTTCTTAAAAACATTTAGTACCGAAACACTAATAAGAGTAATGCATTTTTCATGATAGTCAAAATACAAAAATATTAAAATATATAAATTTAAATAATTTAAATTTATGTGTTAAAATTTTAAAATAAGAATATAATATACCATAAATAAATTAAGAGTTTAAATATAATTGTAGAAAATAAAATTTCAATTTTTCACTAAATGTTTTTATGAAAGTATGGACTAATTTGTTAACTTACCAAACTATTATGGAGCTTTTTGTAATTTACATTGTGATATTTGTGTACATTTGAAACAATAGGGGTGAAAATGAAATTTTTAGGGTCAATTTGACCTTTATTGCAAGGTTCAGGAGGTAAATTGATGAAAAGGTCAAACAAGGGCAATTTGAACTTTTCCCAAATGTTTAAGGGTCAAATTAAATTTTATTCCTATTAATATTATATCTTATAATATTATATATATCTTATTTTTTTATATAAAAAATAATTCTATTGATTTAAACTAACAATATATTGATAGAAACATAGATATGAATTCGCTAAAAACTATTGAGGATGAAATAACACCCAGGTTAATAACATAATAAATCAGTTCAAAACCTACAAATTTAATAATACTATAGTGACTAGAATACTTATAATTCTAGTTCTGCAACATACTGATGATCATAATTTGATTCATTATTTATGTCTAATCGAATATACTTTATCTGTCTAAATCACCTACACAAAGAAAAAGCTACAGCAAGATGGAAAATAAAATGTTGTAACAAAATGACGAAAATCAAACATCACAACAAGACAATGACAAAATTATGAAAAATAAAATAAAATCTAAATTTATGTGGAATAACCATTTATTTAAAAAATAAATTGATAAAAAAATATGTAGAAGGGTGATTTCAGATCAAGACCCTCCTTACTTAAGGAAGATGAGTGGCTAGTTAGGTACTACCATGTATAAAATAGAGAGGAAAATATGATACCATATGATTGAAGAGGGAGTGAATTTGGATTGGAAGAGACGTCTCTGTGTCTCATTGAGTAGTAGCAACATTGGGAACTACAAATTCCTCAACTTTGGAAGATCATATAGCTCTAGATAATCCAATTTAGGAAAGACTATGAGTTTGCTTGCTCGAGGATGTTCGAGGCCAAAGGAAAATTTCTTTTTAACATAAGGCATATTAGTGAAAAAAAAGCCACACCTTTGCCACCTTCTAACTTTTTAACTTTTGCAATAATGTTCCAATTTTAAATTTTTTTTGTAATAATAGCCATTAATGAATCTGGTTAAAATTAAATTTAGAATCGATGATGTGGTGCCTGAGTTGTATTGCCAACAACCCAAAGAGCAGGCACGTCATCCACGTCTGCAAACCTGGTTTAGAACCTAAACTATGTCATTTTATAACTTAAACCTAATCAAAACTATCTCCCAGTTCATTTGAAAAAAAAAAAACTCTCTTCTTCTTTTAATCTTCTGCAAAACCCTAAACCTCAACATCTAATTACTTTAATCTTCATCATTGAATAATCTAATTTTCACTTGCAAATGGTGATGAAGAAAAAAATGCTGAAGATGAAATCACCTGCAGATGGCGAAGCTAAGGGTAAACAACCAAAACCAAAGAAAAAGTGAGTCTAACATTTGATAATTTTAAGTTGTTATATGGGTATAAAAGAGGTGAAATCGGTAACTGTGCATTATATATTAGACTTAAAGCAAAACAGAGTTATAGAACTAATAGAGATATGTCTATATCTGAGTACCTAATTGAGAAAGAAGAGCAGGCGCAACTTCAGGAAGTGGAAGCCAATGGCATATTTGAAAGTGCGATACAAGGCAGGTGGGATAAGGTTGTCGAGCCGTATGAGAAGAATTCGAGTCTTCAATATGCTAGGATGACAAGATCACAGGATACTGCATTACACATTGCATTGTCTATTGGCCGAACAAATGTGGTGTCAAAACTAGTGGTAATAACTGGAGAAAATGCATCGACTATCCTACTTCTTCAGAACGAAAGAGGCAACATGCCTCTCCACCTAGTTGCGGCAGTTGGTGATATGAAAATGTGCCATTGCTTGGCTTCAAAATATAGAAGCCTCATCGGAGATCGAAATTCTGAAAGTGAAACTCCTCATTTTCTATCAGCTTTTAATAGCAAGAAAAAAGCTTTTCTTTGCTTGCATTATCTTTATAAGGAAATTGATTATTCCTTGTGCAGACTAAGCAAGGGGCACACCATACTCCACTCTACAATCTCTGGTGAATATTTCAGTGAGCTGTAGTTTCATTTCTTTCCATAACAGTTTATAGCTTTTACCTTAGGATTGTAAACTAGGATGAAAGCATTTCAATTTCAGTTAATAGGTTTGGCATTTAAGATCATACATGATTATCTAAATCTTGTCAATTATGTGAATGAGAGTGGCCTGTCTAACTTCTTCATGCAGTGGTTCTTTGTCGCCGGAGTTAAGATGTGAGGTCGATGACAACAATGGCGTCGATTACAAGGTTAAGAAACAGGAAAAGAGAAGTGGGTGTGAACCAGCTGGTCCATATCGAAGTTGATAGAAGCAGTCCTGCCATGGAAATGGGCATTGCGTCTATTACAGTAAGTGTTGAAAATTACAGAGAAACACGAAAATAAAGTAAGGGTGTTGGAGACTATGGTGTAATAAGAAGGGGCGGAGTGGTGTACTTATGTTTCTGTTTTATTGAAACAGAGTAATAATATTTGTTAAACCATAGTTTAGGTTCTAATCCGAGTTCGCTGACGTGGATAAGGTGCCTGATCTTTGGTGTGTTGGCAAGACAAATCAGACACAGCATCATCAGTTTTAAATTTAATTTTGACCAGATTCATTAATAGCTAATATTGTAAAAAAAATTTAAAATTAGGACATTATTGCAAAAATTTAAAAGTTAGGATTAGATTGCAAAAGATCGTAAAGGTTTAGCTTTTTTTAACCAATATGTCTATAAATAAATATTAAAATGATTTGAAATCTATTTATCTCACCTTTCAAAAATGGAAAATCTCTAATTAAATTTTTGTATTCAAATTTAGAAACTAGATCCTTTTCAATTGATAATTTAATTATTAAATTACTTAATCTTTATTGTGACATAATTATTAGAAAATAATATTTTTCTTGCCTCAATGGGTATTTCAAATATATAAATATTATAAGAAATTAATTATTTTACTTTGATTTATTAATGAGCATCAAACAAGAAGACGTATAATTTGATTGAATTTTTTTATAAAAATAATTAAGACATTAGAGGTTTGGTCACTTAATCTTAGCAAGCTCCTACTGCAAATCTTCATCCTATGCAAATTCTTAGTGCTAAGCTGAAGTGTCTCAGATATGCTCTCAGAGTCTGGAATCGGGATACTTTTGGGAGATTGGATCAAAACATTAATAAGGCTAACTCTTTGCTACAGACAATTCAGATTCAAATTGCCTCTTCTGGAGTTTCGGATGACCTTCTTAAGAAGCTTGATGCGCATGAGGATTTAGAAAATTGCTTGAAGCAGCAAGAAATTTTCTATGAAGAATGTTGTAGAATTAAATCGTTGGCTACATGGGATAGGAACTTCTCTTTCTTTCATCAACAGTTTGCAAGATCTAAGTCTAAGTAAGGAATTCATCATTTTAAGGTTAATGGAATAATTTTTTATGACCCCAACATCACTAAGCAGCATATTCTTGATTTTTATCTGAAGCTTTTTCAAAGCATACTCATCTTTGACTTCTAATTTTCATGTGATTAAGTCAGTTATTCCTCAAATGGTTACCGAAGAGGAAAATTTTGACCGTCTTGGCTGTCAGGCAACCATTTTTAGCATGGATGCTCAGAGTGCTCCTGGGCCTGACAGATTCTCTGGTATGTTCTTTAAAACATTTGGGACATTGTTAAGCATGATGTATGTGCTGTGGTTTGTAGCTTTTTTCATTTAGGTGTGGTCACTTCAAGAATTAATTATAGTATTATGATCTTAATTCCAAAAGTAAAGGAGGCTATTTCTATTGAGCAATTCAGGCCGATTGTCCTTAGTAATTTTAGCATGAAGATTACTACTAAGATTCTTACAAACTGCCTAGCTTTAATTGCTACTAGAATTCTTTCTGCTAATCAGTTTGGATTTTTAAAAAATCTTAGTATCTCAGATTGCATTGCAGAAGCTATTGAGGGTGTCAATCTTATTAATAAGACTTGTTTTAGTGGAAATATGGCCTTAAAGATTGACATTCAGAAAGCATTTAATACTGTGGATTAGAAATTTTTACTTGATGTTTTGGAAACCTTCGATTTTTCTTTGTAGTTCAGATACTGGATTCTTGTTCTTTTCTTTTGTTTCAGGCTTTCTGTTATGATTAATGGCAAAGTTCAAGGGTATTTCTCCTGTTTTAGAGGAGTTCGTCAAGGAGATGAATTTATTTTGCATTGCTAAGGATTTCCTTAGTAGATTTATTTCTACTAAAGTGGCTTAGGGTGATTTTCTTCCTATGAATCACACTCAGAATAGATTATTCGCCAATCAATTCTTGTATGTTGATAATGTGTTATTATTTGTCAAAGCTACGCTTCGCAATATTAGAGCACTGAATGACATTTTTTAGTTTTATGCGTCCCATTCGGGTCAAATTATTAATTGGTCCAAATTTGCTATTTTGGCAAAGGCATTTCTGAATCTTGCATCTCAAAGCTTTATCAGGTGGTCAACATCCAAAGGGGATCTTTATCTTTTTTGTATCTGGGTGTTCCTTTATTTGTCGATGCACCTAAAAGAAAATTGAAGCCTGTAGCAGATAAAATTTTGTAACAAATTTCTGAAGTGGAAAGGGAAGTCTCTCTCCATGGCTAGTCGCCTTACTCTCATCCAGTCAATGATTACTAGTTCTTTTTTACACTCTTTTGTTGTGTATAGATGGCCTCTTTCGTTAATTTCTTTAATAGAAAGAAGTATGAGGAATTTTTAATGGTCTGGTTCCATTGAGAGAAAAAGCTTGTAACGGTTCCTTGGCAGCTTAGTTGTCTCCCTTGCAAGGAGGGTGGTATTGGCCTTAAGCAACTTCATTATCTTAATAAGGCCATATTAAGCAAGTTGGCTTAAAGGATTCTTTCATCTAATGAGTATCCTATATCCATTCTCCGTCTTAGGTTCCTCTACTCTTCAGGGGCTCCCCGGGATGTTTTCTTTCACTCCTCTATTTGGTGCTCACTTAAAGGAATCTATTGTTCTCTTCATAATGAAGCACAATGGTTTATTGGTTCAAATAGCAAGTTTAACTTCTGGACGTGTGGCTGGATAAAACCTTCTATTGCCACTCAACTTGGGTTTTCGATTAAAGAGCAGAGAGGTATGGAGGACATGGTGTCTCAGTTTTTAATTAATGATACTTGGTCTCTGCCTCAGAACTTGACTGACCAAGTGAAGGCTAATATTTTAACCATTTCTCCTATAAACCATGAGTCAGCATTAAAAATTTCTATAACCATAGAAGAGTTTCCAGACCTATAGTCCCTAGGCATTCCTTCATTTGGAAGGAATTTTTTCCTCCTCCTCGCTCGCTAATTTGTTGGAGAGCAATTCGAGGTTATCTTCCCACTAATGATAACTTGGCTGGAAAAGGTTTATCATTTCCTTCAAGATATGTTTTGTGTGCAAAGCACGTGGAAAATAATTCCCATCTTTTTGTTACATGTTCTCTTGCTTCTATTATATGGAACGCAATTGATTCTCTCTTCAGAAGATGACTTCAAGTTGCTGGTGAGTTATTTGATTTGTTTATTGATGCACTAAATCATGGATTTAGCTCCCAAATCAGCTCCCTTTGGTGCTCTTCAATCGTTCATGTTGTTGTAGTCATCAGGTGTTCTCGCAATAGTGCCATTTTTTAGAATGATCTTCCCAACATTCATACTACTCTTCGATCAGTATGGACTTCTATCAAGGAGTCAGATTATTTTTGTGTTAGTAAAATGTTCAATTCCATGGCTGAATTTTTTGATCCTTAAACTATTGAATAGCCGAGGTATTCCTAGTCAAGCTCCAGGAATCATTTTTATTTCTTAGCAACCTCCTCCAATGATTGGCTAAAAGTTAATACTGACAGTTCCTCATTAGAACAGCTGCGGGTTTCCCTCGTGGTGCTATCTCCTTCGGTACTGGTGTTGAATTTGCTTTTTTAGCTGAGTTATCTGCTTCCATCTTTGCGATTGATGTTGCTTGGACAAAGGGATGGCGTAATATCTGGTTGGAATCCATCTCATCTTTAGTTGTGCATTTGTTTCCAAGCAATCTTCTCAAGTTCCTTAGAAATTGCAGCAACAATGGTCGCATTGCTTACACTTAGTCTCTCATATTAATTTTCAAGTCACTCACATTTATAGAGAGGGAAACTCAATGGCTGACACCTTAGCTAAGCATGGTGCAGTTAATCCTTCGTTGCAATGGTGGGATTCAACTCCTAGTTTTTATTCAAAATTTATTTATAAAGATTTTAATAGGCAAGATGCTTATTGCTTCTGTTGGGATTTGGTTATTGATTTGGCTTGTTAGCTATAAATGATTTTGTTACTATTGTTACTATTATTTTTTATATTTTTAATAAATTATTGGACCATAGAAAAGTGAAGCAAATACTAAGAGAGTGTCAACCTAGTTATAATGTTCGGTGTGTTTTTTGTTTTCTGGACTCCAAATGCTTAATAAAAAAAACTATAATGTAGGATAACAAATACACCGCTTTTTTCATTGCTTGCCCTTTTTAATTTTTGTTTTCTTCCATGCTTTTTTTTTTCTCTGTATACGGTGACTCCTTTTACTCTTTTTTTTTTTTTTTCTCGTCGCGTTTTGTAAAAAGAACAATGATTTTAAAAGCCTTAGCTTTTTCCTAATCAACCTGTGATGAGAAAATTCACAAATTTGCAAATCTGTGTAAACAAGCCTTCACAAATTCGCAAGAATTCACAAAAATTGACAATTGGGCTCTTGTTTGTTTGTTAATTTTATGCAGTCTCTATGAGAAATGCCCAAAATTTCTAATTGCTAATCAATTCGTGCATCGGTCCATAGCGATGCGATTGCGATTGAGATTAAGAAAGCAACTATGGTGGTCGAGAAAAAGAAACAACATCATTTCAAATGAAGGAGGAAGAAGAAGAACATAATCATCATCGTTTCATCATCATCATTATTGATGGTGGTGTTACTGTTGCTTCTGTTATCATTATTAATGAATGTGATTTTCATTATTCTGTTCTCTTAATTATCTTCAAAGAAGATTCTTCAAAATTTTTTTCTCCTCTTATTTTTACACGGATAGGTATCAACTTTGTAACTTTTGGAGCCACAAATCCAGCAGCAAGAATAGCTGCTCAGAGATTTTCCCTTATGACAATTTTGCTCTCTCCTATATATTTTTTTTTCTGAATGGCTTCTATCTTATCTTTGTCCTTAATGTTTATTCTTCTCCTAATAAACCTTATGGATTTACTAGACCTCTTCTTAGCTTCTCTTTCCCTTCTCAATATTCTTCTTTTATTGTATCCTTTGAATTTTTCTTTTTATAAGAATATCCTATTATGGATTGATTGTCTTTTCCAAGAATATAATCAATATGAAAACAACAAAATAAGGAAGGTGCTTAGCATTTTGCCTTGTTTGGAGTTCAGTACATATTTTTCTCATGGCATACCTAATTGCCTGAATTCTTCCTCATAAACCCTCAACCACCTTGTCTTCATTTAAGAGAAGTTGGTAAACCCTTTTTGCTACTTCAGGTCAAGGCTCTAGAAGTTTAGCATGATATTCTAAATGAATATTAAACTCTTCTTTACCTTTCTCATATAATTCTTGTCTCAAATTTCTTAAACTATTAATATTAGATCAATCAAATAAACAAAGATATTGAACAAAATTTTCTACAATAGAAGGCATGAGATAAAAATATAAACAAATTCTATTTATATAGATATTGATATTTTTCTATTAAAGTGTGGACTTATTTGCAAAATAATTTAAATCTGGACTAAAATAGTGATATTTTATAGTTTTAAGTATCTAAGAAACCAAACATGAAATTAAAATGAAACTTAAGTGACCAAAATGATACAAATTGAAGTTAAGTTACCGTTTTGAAAAAATATCTAAAGTTAAGTGACCAAAAGGGATAATAACCCATGGATTCTAACTTGACTAAACTGATTGTAGCCACAAAATATCTACTAATAATTACATTTCTCCTTCATTAAAAAAAAAAAAAAAACTTGTTGCAAAAAGAGATTTGATTTATCCAATTACAACCTCACATCTCCAACATGAACATTGAAGACGTGAAAAGTTGTGCAAGAAGCTCTTGATAATTATCAGGATTCAGCAGTTTGATACAGGAAGGATCCCTAGCTCTGTCTTCGCTGCCATTATTTTCATGATCAGTTATTTTATTTATCTACCCCTATATTTTTAATATTAAAAACGATTTTTTATCTTATATTTTTTAAAATTAGTATTTCCCGGTATCAATTTCCACACTTTATAGTTATGGTTAGCACTCCGTTGATGGGTATAAATTTTTACTGATGGTTACTATTGCAGATATTGCAATGGCTGCTCAAGTTGCAGAAAAAAAAATATAAAGATATCTATCCTATGCTTCAAAAGTAGTTCCTTGTTGGTATGTCAAGGAGGAGGACTTGAAGAAACTCTCCCACCAAGCGGAGCAGTGGTGCCAATGGCAAATGAAATCTCCTGCTGAGTAGAATTAGTTCAAGAAATTTGTATATTGAGTCCGTAGCCCAACATTGTTGATATTACGTAAATGTGGTTCAGCTTCCACTTGCTGTCCTAAATTTAGCACTAAAATCTTTACCTGTTCTATTCAATTGCATATAATGAAATAATAAATATAAGCCTTACTCAAACTGGTGCAAATGGAAGAAAGATTAGCCCCAGTTTTGTTGACAAATCAAGATAACGAATCAAAAACATATGCAATGTGATTATTATTTTATACCATTAATTGCCAGGAATAAGTAATGCTTGAATGGTCTTGTTAAGACTGCCTTCCCACTCCCATTCATATTCATCTTCTCCTGTTTGAATGCGCCATAGCTTTGGCGAGGTTAAGACTTGTTGAGCGAAAGTCTCCATTCTGGGGCATTCTCTAACGATCGCTTCTTCCAACGATGGAAACTTGAAGGAGTAATTGCCGGAGCAAAAGCTTTTGAGGCTTGGAAGATCATGAAGTTCCAAATATTTCAATTGAATGAATACAATCTCATCTTCTACTCCGTCTGCGTTACTCGAAACTATTTCACGCAGAATTTGACACTCCTTTATCTTCATTCTTCTGAGTTGAACAAGACTTGTTGCAGTTGAGGCAGTCATAAGATTTTTCAACCAGTGACATTTTGTCACCTCCAGAGTTGTTAGATTTTGGAAAGCAACTGAGGATGGCACTAAAACTCTCATTTTGCTGCACTCTGATACTTGTAAAGATTCCACAAGTTGAAACTCAGGGACTTGCAAGGAGTCTTGATCCAGCAAACGTTCTGGCTCGCCAGTGTTTTCCTTGGAAAAAGCATCACTCAGAACAAGCTTCTCTAGGCTGGGTATGCTTTGAAGAAAATAAGATGGCAAAAGGACAGATTCACCAGGAAAACAAACCAGCTCAATTACTTTAAGTCTGCATAAGAAGGCGGCTTGAAAGTTTCCGTTCATTAGTTCCTTCACAGTGTTTCATTCCATCCTCAGTTCTTCCAAGCTTGGGATTGCAACCTAGGATTGAGCATCAATTATTAATTAGCAACTTCTGTGAGAACAATTTATGAGGTCAATACAAATATAGAAATTAACCACACCAAACTGATCTCATGATAATGAACAGACCTTTCCTGCAAAAACCGCTACATCTTCACTACGCAATCTTTCTTCATTTCCGTCACCAGTCATGGCTGAATCTTGTCCATTTGAAAATGTTAAAGCAAATAATTCAATGTTTGGACTGTCAACGACACCAATCTTTTTCAAGGCAGGGCATTTCAGAAGATCGTCTTCAGAATAAAAATTCGACAAGCCGTGCAAACCCTCAACACTTATAGAGTGTAACTTTGGAAATATGGTCTTATCCCACATTAATGCTATTTCCTCTTGTGCTTCTTTGGTGATGATGTGTTTTGCTGAAGTGCATCTTTTAACTTCCAACTGTTGGAGATTTGCAAGAGCCAAAGCCACTGACAAAGTAAATACAATAGTCATGTCGCCACAGTTACGAAGTTTCAGCAATGTCAGATTTTCAAAGCTCAAAATTTCTTCAGGATCCTTATTCCACACATTCCTCAGCCTAGGGTGATCAATTAAATGTAATTTATTCAACTGCCTCATCAGGCCAATATCCCCCTTGACAGACGCTTCTTCCAGTGCGCTTTCAGAGGAGTCCTCTGTATTTTCATTTGAGCCATTTTCACCTTCATCATAAGCTTCTTCCACCAAATCATTTTCTGAGAAGTCATCCTCTGTGTGAACATTTGATCCATTATCACTTTCATCAGCATCTATCTTGTCCAAATCAAATATTTCTTCTAGCGAATCACATTTTTCAATAACCACTTGCAATTCATCCACTACCCGCATAACATCTAAAGGCACAGCACTGGGGAATAGGGCACATTCGTCCACCACCAACTTTTCTAAACTTTGGAGGTAACTGAATGGGCGTTGGTCGTGCCATTTTTCTTTCAGGGCCGGAAATTGAGACAGTTTCAAATCGTTGAGGTAATTAAATCCAACCTAAAAGAAAAAAAAATCCAGAATATTGCATTAACATGAAATCTTAGTAGAGCACTGTAACGTTTTGATCAATTCTACGTACCACATTCATGTGCAACTGCTTAATTGTGGCATTGAGGTTGCCTTCTTCCCAATGTTGTCCCTGTGTTGCCCATGAGTTATGTTCTGTCAATATAACAGTATCTAGCTTGGGAGTGGTTAGAACTCCAGGACAGAAAATCCTGAAATTGGGCAATGTGTCCACAGTCACGTTTTCCAGGCAATGGAATGTGAATGTGTAACTGCCCAGGCAGAAGGCAGAGAGGCTTTCTAAATCAAAGAGATTTAACTCTTTCAAATTGACAAAAACAATCTCATCTGTTAGTCCATCTTCCTGTTCTCCTCTTGCCACTATTTCCTTCAACTTCTCACAATGTTCCACAATCAACTCCACAAGTTGCGCCATGCTCTTGGCCACTGCAGGTGTTACCAGGTTTATCAGACCATTGCAATTATATACTATCAGTGTCTTAATATTTCGGAAAAATGCAGCAGAGGATGAGGAGCGTGATACTCTAATAAAATCTCCACAACTTGTTGCTTCCAGATTCTCGAGTTCCTCCATTGCGTCTCTGTAGTAAGCAAAGAGCACCTTAAGAGAAGAATCATGGACCTCAAGTCTTTCCAAATCCAGGTTGATTATTTTTGGAAGCTATTTGTTTGGTGGAAAGGAATGCAGGACAAGAAGTTGAACTTGTAAAGTAAAAGATAATTCAGATTGCAATATCATTATGGATTTGCTGTCCAACGACAACTCTTCCAAATTAGGGAACACCTGGACATCATTAACAAAGAACAGAGGAGATTAATAAATTACATTAAGTTTAATTTTACTGAAATAAATCAATTAGTTAAGAAACTAACCATCCTGATAATTTTCAGTTTTGCTCTACTGAATCACAGTCTTCTACCTTAATCTTTCTCAACCTTTTGCAGCACTAGAATACGTTGCTGGTATAGCTTTCGATGAAGATGGATACTTATTTACCTCCTTTTAATTAAATTAAATTAAATTAAATTAATTATTGTTGATGGACAAACAAACAAGAATTAATAAATTAATGAACAAAAGCATTAAAAAAAAAAAAACTCTCACCCATTTATCCACCTGACTTCCTATGGTTTCGTTAAGTGTCCCCTCCCATTCCCATTTTAGCCCAGAAGATTTCATTAGTCCAGAAAGTCCTTGGAGCTTTGGCGTACTTAAAGGTCCCCAGCAGAACATCTTCATCTGATAGCAATCGTCGACTTCTGCTTGTTCCAGAGATGGAAAACTGAAGGCCTCATCACCTGAGCAGAAGCTAGTGAGAGAACGTAAATCCTGCAGTTTTAAAAATTTTAGTTTCTTGAAAATAACAATCTCATTCTCATTCTTATCTGCAGGAACATCTCCTTCATCTCCATCTTTTGCCACTATTTCTGTCATGTTGTTGCAACTTTTTACTTTCAATTTTGTGAGTTGAACCATAGTCTTGGCTGTTGAGGTAGTTAACAAGTTTATCAATCCATCACAGAGACTCACATGCAGAGTTAATAAATTTTCGAAAGAGCACGAGGATGATGGCACTATCTTTATCAAACTGTGACAGTCTTTTACTTTTAGAGCCTTAAGAAGCGGTTTGAGTCGGGAGTGTTGCATCCATATATGCTCCAAATGGTCTAGAGAATATAACTCCAGGTGTTTCACATGTACAAGTTGGTCCTCTCCAACGAGTTCTTCTTCATGCGAGAACAGCACTTGGACGCCACCAAATCTTACAATAAGTTTGTCCAGATTGCGAAGTCTCTGAACAAAACGAATAATGCCTTTGGAGTAATCTAAGGAGGTGAACTCAACAACTTTGAGTTTGGGAAATCTCTCTCGCTCAATTGGGAATCTACCACTCTCTGCCATCATCATCAACTCCGCACCGTCAAGTCTCATTTCCTCCAAGCTGTGACCCTGATGAGATGAAGAGACATACAAGTAAACACTAATATTTTTACTTAAGGTTGAATTCAATTAAATAAAAATTCATTTTATTTTCAAATAAGAATAATACATGAATATTTGCTTTATATGAATATTTAATGAAATTTATTTAAATGCATGTTTGGAATAAATTTAAAAATTAAAAAATAATATGTTATTTGGTTAAAACAGTAGGAGTATTTTAAAAACATAGAAATGATAAAAAGAACATTTTAGTTTTATGAAAAAATAGACTTAAAATTATAATTTCATTTGAAACTTCTAATAATTTTTACAGAATTCGATCTAGTATTTTTTTTTTAACGAAAGAGAAACCTTCCATTAAACAGAACCTTGAAGAATATTTTCAAACATAAAACTGTTGAGGAAATAAATATTTTAATTGTATATATTATGAAGTAAATATTTATATACAATTAGTAATAAAGTCTTTATTTTATTTAGAATGTTATTTTATTCTTAATTAGAATATTATTAGGATTCCTATATGTATATATAAGGGTTGTAACATCTCTTATGAATATATCGAAAAATATTTTCCTTAAATTTTCTCTTTTTATCTCTAAATTTTATTTTTCATAGTATCAAAGGATATTCATTGAAATTGATTTTTTTCTTGTATTGAATTCTTAAAATCGTATTTTTTTTTCTTCAAAATTCTTTAAATCTTCAAAATCATGACTACTGAAAATACATTCATCGTATCATATGGAACACCCAATTTTATTCAAATCCTTCAAGATAATTATCCCTTTCCTACATGAATTATTCTTTATGATATGAACTATCTTCTATGGTCACAACTCATGAAGATGTGAATTAAAGCTAAAAATAAATATGGCTTTGTTAATGGCACTATGCCAAAGCCACCAATAGGAAATAAAACTTTGGAAACTTGGCTTCTTGCTAATAATCGGGTCAAAAGTTGGGTGATTGATTCCATGAATTCGACATTGATGCAGAGATTTATCCATAGTCCAACAACAAAAGAGATATGGGATATTGTCTCAAAAGCCTTGTATGATGGATATGATGAAACTCAGTTGTTCGAATTAAATCGGAAATCATTCACAATACATCAGAATGGTAAGCCATTACTTGTATATTATAATGAACTGATTGGAATATTTCAAGAAATTGATGGTTGGACATGTTCACAAAGAGAGGATGTTAATGGAGTAGTGTCACTCCATAAATATATTACCCAACTTCGAATACATATTTTCCTAGCCGGGCTTGATTCGAAATTTAATAATGCTCAAAGTGAAATACTCTAGAAGGATCCACCTCTTGATCTCGATTTTAGTTATGCATATGTGCAGAGGGATCATAACCAGCGCCATATGATGGAAGAGCTGAAGATACTACCGAACCATGTTGTACTTGTAGCAGCTCAGACTTGTTCCCAGTTCAAATGGGAAAGTACCGAGTAAGTCTATCATATATACCTGTACTCATTGTGGCAAAGTTGGACACTCCAATGAACGGTACTATAAATTGTGGGATATTTGGAATGGTGAGATTTCAATAAAAAGCCTTGTAAGAAGCTTGAAAAAACTGCAATTGCCACCTCTAGTAAGACTAAACTAAGAGGTGATCTTGATACAATATTAGGTAGGATAAATCTTAATAGAAATAATACATGGATTATTAATACATGTGCTACTAATCATATGACAAACTCCACTTATCATCTTACATCCATCAGAGCATCAACCCAACAAAATATTCTTACTGCTAATGGAGGCATAATATCAGTCACTCATGAAGGATCAATATCTAACTCTGACTCTCTTAATCTAGATACTATTTTTATTATTCCATCTCTTTCTTTTAATCTACTATTTATTGGCCAAATCATTAAAATCTTGAATTGCACTGTCAAATTTTAGCCTAATTATTATGTATTTTAGGACATTGCAACGCACCAGATTCTTGGCTCTAATGGTAAACGTGGAACGTTATACTATCTTGATTTTCATGGTGATTCAAGTTAGAAGTCAAGTTAATAGGGTTGATAGAAACTGCTTGGCCAAAGACCAAGTTATTTTATGGCATTGTCATCTTAATCATCTTTCTTTTCATTATCTTAGACAAATAAAATCAAATTTTTTTTTGAGCACCACAGACTTGGAATTCAAGTGTGATATTTGTGAATTGGCAAAAAGCCATCGAATCTCATATGTACTGAGTTATAATAAAAATTCAATTCCATTTATAACCATTCATTCTGATGTATGGGGACCTGCTCAAATTCCTACTTTGTTTGGTGCTTGATTCTTTGTAACATTTATTGATGAATGTACCCGGATGACCTAGGCATCATTACTTTCAAATAAGGGAGATGTGTGCTCTACGTTCCGAGACCTATACAAAATAGTGGCTACGCAATACCAAAGGAAAATCCGAGTCTTGCAGTCTGACAATGGTGGGGAGTATCTTAACTCGGCTCTGAATATTTTTTGCCATGAACAAGGCAATTGCCACCAAACATCTTGTGTCGGCACTCCCCAATAGAATGGTATAACTGAACGAAAGAACCAGGAGTTTTGGAAGTCTTTCAAGCATTACTGTTTGACATAAATGTTCCTCGAGAATATTGGGGAGAGACTGTTCGATCTATTGTGTATCTTATAAACCAAACACCATCAAGAGTACTCAATTTTAAAACTCCTCTTCAAAAATTTTAGGAACTTGTCATATCTTCCCCTCTTAATAATCTAAAGCCTTGAGTCTTTGGATGCTAGACATATGTTCATCAGCAACTCAGCAAATTAGATCCTCGAGCTATTTAGTGTATCTTTGTTGGCTATGTGGATCTACAAAAGGAATATCAATACTATGATCCGATTGCAAAAAAGATGTATATAACTTGGGATGTTCGATTTCATGAAAATGCTCCTTTCTTCTCTTACTTTGAGTGCTCTCTTTAGGGGGAGAAAAATCTAAAACTCTTTGAATTTAAAAGATAGCATTCCAAATGTTCTGAATGTTCCAAGTATCTTTGATCTCCTGAGCCTCCCAAATGTTTCAAGTGTTTCAAGCATCTCACTTAGACAGACATCTGATGTTCTGAATGTTTCGAGTATCTTACATGGACAAACATCTGATGTTTTGAATGTTTCGAGCATCTCACTTGATGAAATAATTAAAGATTATTTGAGTAATAAATATAGTACATCTTCCCAACCCACACCAAAAGCTGAAGAAACTCCGGATGTGCACAATGAGGTAAACTTATCTCCCCTAGTAAATTTAAATACCGAGTCTCGTTATCCTTCTAGAATTAATAGAGGGATTCTGAAAAAATAATATGATTTGAATCTTCATACCAAAGCTAAATATCTTATCAATAATTTCATATCAACCGACCATTTGTCAAACCCACATGCATTTACTGTAAATCAATTATCTACTGTATCTATTCTGAGTAATGTGCAAAAGGCTTTAGTTGATTCAGATTCGAAGAAAGCCATGAATGATAAAATGGAGCCATTATAGAAAAATTGCACATGGGATCTTATCCCTCTTCTTGAAGGAAAGAAAATGATAGGGTACAGGTGGATATTCAATGTCAAACTCAATTCAGATGGAAGCATTAATCGATATAAAGCTCGGTTCGTAGCAAAAGGATATATTTAGAAGTATGGAATTGACTATGAAAATACATTTACCCCAGTAGCAAAAATGAACACCATCCGAGTTTTTATTTCCTTAACTACTAACCTGGACTGACCACTATGACAATTTGATGTGAAGAATGCATTTTTGAATGGAACCATGAATAAAGAAGTGTATATAGATCTACTACCCCGAACAAGATGTATTAACTGAGTATGCAAACTAAAAAGGGCATTGTGTGAACTCAAGTAATCACCTCAAGCATGGTTTAGATAACTCTCAACTTTAATAAGAAAGCTCAGATATAAGCAAAGTGATGCTGATCATACACTATTTATTAAACAGAAGTTAGGTAAAGTTACCGCTCTAATTGTGTATGTTGATAATATGGTAGTCACTAGGAAATGATCCAAGTGAAACAACAATCTTGTAAAAACAGTTAGCTGCCGAGTTTGAACTTAAGGATTTGGGTAACTTGAAGTATTTTTTAAGAATTAAAGTTGCAAGATTAGCTCAAAGGATTTCCTTCTGCCAATGAAAGTATGTAATGAACCTACTAACAGAGATGGGCATACTTGATTGTAAGCTAGCGGAGACTCCAATTGAAGTCAACTATGAACTTTTAGACTTAAGAGATCAAGTCCAAACTGATAAAGATTAGTATCAAAGGCTAGTGGAAAGGTTGATTTACTTATCTTATACTCGACCAGACATTGTTTATGCAGTAAGTGTTGTAAGTTAGTTCATGCATTCTCTGAGTAAAGAACATATGAGTGCAGTATACCGAGTATTAAGATATCTAAGTCTTCTTCGGGAAAAGGTTTATTCTTTAGGGAAAATAAGGATTATGAAATTACTGGCTATGTTCATGCTGATTGGGTTGGAGATTAGACTGATCGAAAATCAACATCTAGGTACTTTACGTTTGTTGGAAATAATTTAGTCACTTGGAGAAGTAAGAAATAGAAAGTTGTAGTAAGATCAAGTGCTAAAGTTGAGTTTAAAGGAATGACTCATGAAGTATGTGAGTTTTTTTGGATAAGACAAATTGTTCAAGATTTGGAACTCAAACATCTGAAGCTTATGTTGTTACAATGTGATAATAAGGCAGTTATAACAATTACAAACAATCTAGTTCAACATGATCGAACTAAGCACGTAAAAGTTGATAGACATTTCATCAAAGATCATCTGAACCAAGGAAAAAATAATCTTCCATTTATTTCTTCTCATACTCAACTAGCTGACATCCTTATAAAGGCTGTATTCAGAAAATTGTTCTACAACTCACTTGATATGTTGGGAATGACTGACATACATTCACTAACTTAAGGGAGAGTGTTGAGGAAGTAAATATTTCAATTGTAAATATTAGGAACTAAATATTTGTATTTAATTGGGAATAAAGTCTTTATTTTGTTTAGAATATTATTCTATTCATAATTAGAATGTGATTAGGATTCCTATATATATATATATATATATATAAAGGTTGTAACCTCTCTTATAAATATATTGAAAAATATTTCTCTCTTTTTATCTAAATTTTTTTCATAAAAAACAAGCAATGTGGCTAGGAACTTCCTCAAGAATTTGGTCCAGTTATAGTAATTCCATAAATTTAACTTTCTGTAAAAATTTACCCCTATTAATATTCGAAATAAGGATCAATTTGACTTCTGAACTTTTGGCTCCCAATTTTTTTTATCTTATCAAGTTAATTTAGCTCATAAATTTTGCATAAATATCAAAATTGGCCCTAATAATTATACTTACCCCTTATTTTTTCTAGATAAACAAAAGTTAAAGAGGGATTAAGAAATGTCATAAAGGTTTCTCTAATTTATTAAGGAGATTTAAATTTTAAAAGTTAACATATATATACACACACATATATCTTTTTAATATATAAATAAATTTTAGTTTGAAGTATAATTTTTTGAAAAAAATTAATGCATGAAGATTATATTTAATGCATAAAGATTATATTTTAAAACTACTAATAGATATTTGTGCATAATTAAATTTTTATATTATAACATATATTATTAAATTTTTTTAAATTCCACAAGGTATAATTAAATTTGAATCTTTACATAATTTTAGAAAATAAAATTATTTTAATTTTTGTTAATCTTTTTGCTAAAATAGGCTAATTTTTAACTAACTAAAAAATTATGGAGCCTTTGGTAAATGTTTAAAAGTTTACCTGTAAAAAAAATAAGGGAGCAAGTATAATTGTTAGGGCTAACTCGATCCAATAAGGTAAAAAAAGAGCTAATCTGTCCTATGCTAAAAATTCAGGGGCCAAATTATTCATAATCATAAATATTATGTATTGGATTCCCCTATTAATTGTAAGAAAAAATTACATAAATATTGTTTGAAATTTTTAATTTTGGCTCCTAATATATATATATAACAAATTGAATTAAAAACCATTAAATTGATTTTATTTAATTAATGAAGCATTCTACATTACAACCATTTGTATTCATACAATTTTAATAATATCCCTTTATAAAGTGACTTAAAATTTTGACCATCCATTGTGAAATTTGGCTACCTAAACGACCAGTCATTTTACTTGTGAAAATACACATAACCTAAAATGCCTTTATTTAAAATTTACGTTATTATGTGAACTTAATTAAAATATTTAAGTTATTTCTAAATTAATTATTATTAATAAGAATACTAGTTCAAATATAAATTAAATTAATTAAATGAAGAATAATATTTTAATATTCAAATATAAAAACATGATATAAAGGATATCAAATAAAAAATGAGTTAAGAATGATTTCATAAATTTGCTTAGGTTAGGATTTGAACAGTGAACCTTCATATATATTTACACATAAGTGACTTTTTTTTTTTTAAATTTACTTGGGGAGAAAATAAAAAATTAAATGTAAACTAAAAAAATTATAATACATTCAAACAGTATATTTTATCAAGAGTTAGATTATTAGTATGCAAATCTAAAAGTAAAAGCAAAAGTAAAAGTCATTTAAAATTCAATTGTTACTTAAGTTTTTTTCTAGTTGATGACCTTAACTCTCTATCCCCTTAACTCTCTATCCATTTGTATAGCTACAATAGTTGTACCCTAATAAGAGCCATTATAACATTAGTATGGAGTCAATATATAGTACACAAGATTGTATATAATATATATATACAATTTAAATATTTAATAATTTGATAAATAAAATTTAAATGATATCCATTAATTGGAATAACTTACTATCTGAAAATTGGTTATACAACTAAAGTAATTTTTCAATCTTATTGTACTTTTTTTGTTTCATGATTTTTTTCATATTTTTTACATTTTTTCATAATTATATTTTTTCTTAAATATATCTAAAATTTAATTTTATTTCTTTTTAACAATAACATTTCATTTATTAAGTTTTTATATTGCACTAAATTTAGTTGAATGAAATTATTATTTTAATACTAAAGTTTCAATTAACAATAACAAAAAATAATTATTAAATAACAAAATTACCATAACTAATAAAACAATTTCAAGCTTTAAATTTTATTAAGCTAACTTCAAAAGATATTAAAAAAATTATTTTTTTTAAACACCATATTATACTAAATATACGACATCTTAATTAATTAATCATTCATACTATTATTTATTCTAAAATTGTAATATATTTTATTCACATTTTAAATAACAATAATATTAACAAGAATAATAACAGTAATAATAACAATAACAACAAAAATTAAAAAGGAAAATTCTAATATTAAAGTTTTTACTTTTTATAATGTAATTTTTTATTTATTTTCACTAAGAAATGTATCTTGACAATAATCAACCGAACAACTAGCATAACAATAACAATAACAATAATAGCACAAAATTAGAAAGGAAAGTTCTAATATTGAAGTTTTTACTTTCTATTGTGTAATTTTTTCATTTTTCACAAAGAAATGTATCTAGACAGTAATCAAATTAAATCCATTAATGGACAATCACTCGAAATGAGACTCACAAAATTAAATATGATACATATTTTGGGAAGGCAGCAATTCCATTGGATATATATATCCAATTATTTTGATTAAAATGGAAAAATATTATAGCTAAATGCTAAAAAAAATATTTTTAAGTTCAAATTCATTATCAACAAAAAAACCAATATTTTTTCATTTCTTGGTAATGTGGTAAAAAAATAAAAAGAGATCTTCAAAAAATATACTTCGAAAAAAATGAAAACAGACACAGATAAGAAGGGAGAGAAAAAAAAAATAGAAAGAGAATAGGATTTAGTTTTGAAGTGGATAAATAAATATATCTGTTTCTAATATATAATAGTAAGTCACATATAAATTGTATATATACAACTATTTGTTTTATGGCAAGAGTTGTAATATATATCAATAATTGCAATTAAATAAGATCAATCTAATGTTTTTATTATATATATATATGAAAAAGATAGTTTTTATTATTGAAATCAATTTACTATTTAAAATTTACAATATAAGCATTTTAACCTATATAACTTGATGAAGAGGCCATTTAAATTTTTTACTGATTTAAATACTTAATTAGATAAAAAAATTAACCATCAAAATAATAAATTAAAATTAAACAATTTAGTGACCATCTATGTTATTTTTGACTCACATGTAGATATACACACAATTGATTAAAAGTTATACTAATTTGATTTTGAGTTTAAGAAAAATCATGAAATTCAAAATTATTCTATGATTTTATAAATTTATTTTTAATTTTGAAAAATTAAAAAAAAAAGAAAAATAAAAAAATATAAAAAATAAAATAAAATAAATAATAATGTGTTTAAGAATGTGTTTGGTCAAATGAATTTTATAAAATTTTATAAAATTAATTTACAAATCTAAATAAGAATGTTCGATTTAAATAAAAATTTTATAAAATTTATTTTCAATTTTAACTTTTTAATTTCATAGAAGTGCTTGACATTAAATTTATTTTTTATTAATAAAATATATTTAATTTAAATAAATTTAAAATTTATTTATAAATAAATTCTATTTAGAAATAAAATAAATTTTTTAATGAAATTCATTTTAGAAGAATTAGTACCTTTTCCACGAAAAATGCAGGTTGTCGATTTGAAATGCTGAGTTGGCTTTCTCCATGTGCCTTTGGAGTTAAATCTATTTGTTTGTGACAATCATACACCTCCACATATTTCAATTTTGGCCATGAAGAAACATGTATCTCTGGGTAGAAACTTGTCAACTCTTCAAGATATTTAAGCTTAATCGAGAACAGTTTAGGAAACTTAAAATGAAGGATTGGCTCATCTTCTCCAACTTCTTCTGCCTTGGCAATAATCTCCTCCACCCCCCAGCAACTCACTATTTCAAGATATTCAAGATGCAAGAGATCTCTAGCAATTGAAACTGGAAATATATTTTTAAGACTTCCACTATCAAAAATACGAACTGACTGCAAATTTGGAAAAGTGAAAACTCCTTGTGGATCTTTGCTCCATATATGTTTCAATGAGTCCAGATGATATATATATAAATCTTCGAGTTCATACACCATAGCATCATTTAATTGTAATTGTTGTGGGACTTGATATATTTCTTGAACAGAATCGCAGTCCCTTATCCGCAGCTTCTCTAGTCTCTGAAATCTACTCAAAACACTTGATGAAAAAATAGTTGATAACTTCGGACAGCTTTCAATATTTAATGACTTTAATTTACTGAAAGAATCATCATCTGCAAATTGGTTGTGCCATATGCATTTCAAGCCTTCCATATCCAAAATATCCAATACCTCCAAATTACGAAATGCAACCTGCAATGTAATTTCCACCTCATGTACTCTTAACAACAAACCAAGCATAATTATTAATTACAGAACAAAATAGTAATTTTGAAATTACCACTTGTAAAGTATAAATTAGTATCTCTTCTATACATAATACGTATATTATATTTAATTGAGTTATTCTAGTAATTTTAATTGGTTAAAATAAAATTATTAGTATTTAATAAAAAAAGTTTTAAAATTATATGAATTAAAGTTAATACTATTTAATGTTTTTAACTGTCATTATCTTCTTTCATCTATAAATAACATAATAATAGTAGTAATAATAATATAAGGATGTAATGTACCAAAACAATTGTACAATGGTAAAATGCGAAAAAAAAAAAATAGAAGTACAGAGATGTGGCAATACATTATTCCTATAATTTTTTTTTTTTTGCAATTCTTCGTTAGTGCATATATATATATGTATTTATAAAAGAAAAATTAAAACAAGTTAGATGAAATCTTGTTTAATTATAACTATTAATATATATATAATCTGCAATAAAGGATTAATAGATCTAATTGAATAAGAACTAATCAAGTAATTTTTAATTAGGAAAAATACATAAAACCATAATGTGATTTCACGGTTTTAAAGTTTTAAATATGTATTTTATTTTGTGACAATTTGAATCATATGTTTTCACCGTTTGACAAATTCTAGTATATGAGGCTAACGCCATTAAATCAGTTAAATATATATATTGAAAATCGTCAAACGATGATAAATATATGACCAAAATTATCACAAAAAGTGAAATACATACTTAAAATTGTAAAATATTAAAACTATAAGGTGGTTTTCCGTACTTCCCATTAATTAATTTTAGTTGGATCGTACACTCATATACTATAACTTGTCAAACGACAATAAATACAGAATCCAAATTGTCACAAAATAAAACACATATTTAAAACTTAAAAATTGTGAAACCATATTGTGATTTTCCGTCCTTTCCTTTTTAATTTTATATGTATAGAAATGTATGGTGGAAAGAGCGGTTTTATTAGTTATGTTGATGTGTGTTTGAATGAGCATACCATATGATTGAAGAGAGAGTGGCTTTGATTTGAGGTAGACGTCTCAGAGTCAAAAGTAGCATTAACACTACTTGGGACCATATTCATCAATTCCCTGCATGCCCATATCTTCAGTTCTCTAAGAGATTGAAATTCAATTGAATACTCACCGCAGAATCTCTTCAACTTTGGAAGATTGTAAAGCATTAGAGAATCCAGTTTAGGGAACAATATCTTTTTATGATTGTTATTCTCCATATATTTCTCTATTGATATCATATCTTCCATGGAATGGCAATCCCGTACCAAAAGTTTCCTGAGCTGCTGCAGCGGGAATTTAAGCACCCAAGAAACTAGAAATAAATGCTTCAATTTGTGGCATCCATTCACCATTAAGATTGTTAAGTTTGGGAATGAAACCTGCAATAATTGCACAATATTTAACAATGTCATCAATAGCTTAGTTAAATAAAAGCTACTATGAGATACAACATTACCTTTGTGTTGAAAAGTGATAATGGAGCATCGTCAAGTTCTGTGGGTTGTCTGCAAAAGCTTCTGAGAGATGGTAAGTCATCTAATGTTAAGGAGCGCAATTGCGTGAACTCTAACATAATTTCACCACCATTGGCTTGTTCAATTTCAGTACCCGTAACAACAATATGTTCAATGTTGGAACACTTGCTCACTTCCAAAACTTCAAGCTGCGAAAGAAATCTGGCAGTGGAAAGTGGAAAGAGATTTGTTATGCTCCTGCAACTTGTGACACTCAATTTTGTTAATCTACTAAAAGATCCTGCTGCAACTGAGCCATTGCAGACATTCTTCAGGCTCCTTAAGTCATAGATGCACAGTGATTCAAGATTGGGAAATGCAGCAGCACACTGATACTGATCTGTACTGCAGGAGTCGATGATGTGCTGAATGGACCCTGAATCAATTCTGACAACCCAATCATTTCTGAAATCAACCAAATCACTTCTGACATCCAAATGCTTCAACTGCGGAAAGCCTTCCCCGTCAAGATCAAGATCATACAACACATTCTCAATCCCCATCACATCATTTAAACGTACTTCTTCAGCCTCTTTCAGCAAAGCTTTGATGTCTTGCTCCAAACGAATGCTTGTCTGGCTCATCCTAAGATATAGAGCTTTTGAGGTTTTATGATCTATTGTACTCCAGCTGCCCCGTACCTTTCCAAATGATATCTTGTACCTTCTTAACAATCCCCTGGAAGAGAATAGCAGGAGTTTTGGTAGTACTGCGGGATCTGGAACCTGTATCTCCAAAGTTGAAAGGTGAGAAAAGTATTCTAACTCTGCAAGCCTTACATTATTATTATTACTATTGTCTTCGTGCCCCCATTGATCAAAGCTGTTTAACATATACAATTCTTCAAGATTTGTCAATTTGGAGAACACATTTGCTGGAATAACTCTGAGTTCGGAACAATCGCTCAAATCCAACAACTTCAGTCGACTCAGTTGCTCAATTTCTCTAGGCAGCTCAACGATGTCAGAGTCGGCAAAACTAAGGATTTGTAATTGCTTTAGGTTTCCTATGATAGCTGTTTCAGCATTTAATTGGCATCGACGCAAACACAAGGTTTGGATGTTTGATAACATACCAAGTGATGAGGGCAATGACACAAAACGCATCCTAGACAAATCTACTACTTTGAGTTTTCTAATCCCCTCGAAGAATGAATCAGGGATTTGCAGAGAAAAATCTTCAGTGAAAAGCAGCAGAATCTCTGCTTTCGGGCACTCCAACCCTGCAGGAAGCATCTGGACATCGCAGTAAGGCAGAGAAATTCTGGTGCAGTCCTTGCTTGGCCATTCTGTAACTTCAAAGCCACTTATACCAACAAAAGCATCTTGCTCTCTAGATGCAATAGAGAGTGAAATATCTCGAACTAGATCCTGCATTTTAACAAACCCATCCATATCGCCATCCAGCAACAAGCACTCAGCTCTGAGGTCATCGATCAATCTATACACTCTGTTTCTTGCGTCTTCCACTGTATTGATGCGCTTAAATAAACCCAGACCCATACTATATTCTACCAAATACTGGATCCGAATATTAGATTGACCAAACAGACCACAGAGCAAGAAGAATGACTTTACTTCATTGTCATGCAAATTGTTGTAGCTGGACTCTAAAACCTTGTGTACTTTTTCATACATCTCTTCACTGTCGAACTCTGATAGCTGCCTCAGCTTGTCTTCCCAAGCATACAGCAGCTGCTCTTTATTTCGTAGTTCTGTAGCAACTAAGACTAACAAGAGAGGCAATCCTGAACATTTTTTACAAACTTGAGTTGCTATCGAAGGCAACTTCCGATCTTCGGCATCATCAGCCACAGTCATCTTAAAAAGATTCCATGCCTCTTCATCCGATAGAACTTCAACTCCGAAACTCTTCTTTGCGCCCACTGCAAGACAGACATCTGGCCTTCTTGATGTTAGTAAAATTTTGCAATCGTCCCCAGTTGGAATTCCCACTTCCTCCTCTAACTTTAGTTGTATCCACACATCATCAAGAATGATGAGTGTCTTCTTCTTCTCCTTCTTCAACCTCTCACAGAGTTTGTTTGCTCGCAGGAGCACTCCTTCCTCGTCGAGATCTAGACCGAGGACTGCAGCAATCTCTTTTTGTATACTTGCAATCTCTGGGGATGGAGAGACAGCAACCATAACAACAACGCCAAAAGACTCGTCATTTTGGGCTTCTCGGTGTACTTCCTTTGCCAGTGTGGTTTTACCCACACCGCCCATCCCGTACACCCCAACCATGTTAACCTTAGGATCTTTTAGCGCATCCATCACATCATTCAACATGGATACCCTCGATTGCAAAGCCTCACGACTGTACACAGATGGAGCAGTGATCTGCTTTGGAGCAGGACGGTATGAAATGGGATTCTCAGGTAATTCTTTTCCATTCCGAATTGCTGAAGCTTTCTTATCAGCTTCCCTGCTAAGTTGCCAGCGCATCTTCAAATCAGGACCCAATCCAATGAAACACCTCTTCTTCATGGCCTCTTCTTTGCCAGCGATAAGTTGTTGGACTTCTTCAATAGCTTTGTCTGCATTGATCTGCCAATTCTTAACATCCTCGTGTACTTCTTCCCCTTTTCTTGTGGCTTCCTCAATAGACTTCTGCAACCTTACTCTTTTGTTCTTCAACTCTTCAGCCTCTGCCCGGAGCTTCTCAACGTTGCTATTGCAGTTGAAAGGATAACAGATGTGCCGCTTGACGGTGAGAGCAATATTTTTTATAGGATCATTAATAAGCTCGACGATAATGGGAATGACGCTGCCCGGATTCATTTTTTTTTTTTTTCAGAACAAACACAATTTTTTTTAAAAAAAGTTGCAGAAAGTTTGAGTTGAGTAAAGCCAAGTAGGAGAACACGGAATAGCCAAAGTAGACGAAAGGTGCAAATAAAAACGAGAAATTTTTGGATTAACTAGTTCGCCGCCACGTAAATACGAATTTGACATGTAATATAATTAAATAATATTTATTATATTTTTAATTTTAAAAGTTAAATATTTAATTATAATTATTTTTTAAGTTATTATTAAGTTATAAACGTTGGTATTTATATAAATAAAATAAGAGTTATTAATTTTTTTTATTTAATTATAATTATTAATTATTTTTATATATTAATACTTATAAAATATATCAATATATAATTAAATTAATAGTAATTTTACAGTTTTAATTGTATTTATAGTGATACATATATTTATATTATAAAATAACTCGTATTTTTAATACATTTGTAAATTTTTTTAAATTACAATTTTTAAAAATTTTATATGTTATTATTTTTTATATAATTATGAGTTATTTAAATAAATATATAAAATAAATAAATAATAAATAAATAAAAATCTCATATGCATTAAATAGTTAATTAATTGCATTCCAACTTGTAGCCAAGCTGATCTTCGAATTAAATAAATAAATAAATATTTGGAGTTCCTACTGTTTCCGAGGGAAGTGCAAGTATCTGATTGTTGTTAAAAAAAAAAAAGGCAAGTATCTGGTCAATCAGCAGATTTTGAATTTGTATTTTGATTTTGTCCATTTTCGCTTTCCATCAACTATACTTTTCTTCTTACTGTGCCAATATTGATACGAAAATAATTTTCAAAAAATTAAATAATAATAATAATAATAATAATAATAATACAGTTATTATTTCATTAATAGAATGAATTTATATGACCTCAAACGAAAATAATACTACAAAACAATATAATTTACCCTTAAATGAACTCAACCAATTACTAATACATATAATTACATTGTGTACGCTTCTACAAGAACAATTGATAATAATAATAATAATAATAATAAATGAGAAAAAATGAGTTGCCGATATTGTTAAATCAGTCATATTAGGGTGTAAAAATGAGTTGGAGGATCGTGTATGTATCAGGTTGACCTACTATATATATGGTAATATGATTCGAGTTAATACAAATGCAATCCTTTTATTAATTATGTCAAATGTTTCAATCATAATATGACATAAAATTTAAATAGATTACAACGTTTATAACCTATTTAAGATAATTTATTTTCAGTATTGATATGTATATATCCTTATTTTTTTTAATGTTTATACATTTTTCTTATATTTCTTTGTCTTATATTTTTAAAAAATATTTTCATATCTAATTTTACCCTTTTTTTTTTGTGTTCATATTTGTGCAACTTAGCCCGAACTATAGATTATATATATATATGAAAAAAAAAAAAAAAACAATGTTCCCAAACTGATTCCTTAACAATAACTTGTTCATCTAGCATGGGTGTTATAATATTCAACAACAATTCTAATTGAGTTGCAAGTGAGTGTATCTTCTTTTTTAACAGAAAATTTGGTATATATCTTTGGATTTTTTATTTGCTATAAAAAGAAAAATTATAAAATAAGGTCATGTTATTGACATCAACAACACATGATGTTCATAGATGAATAATGAACAATGAAATTCCTTCTTCTAAAAAAACATATTCAAGCTCTTAAAGATTTTATCAACTTCAAATAACGTCTATGTCATCCTTGATTTTCTTTTTTATCATTTTTTTTGTCCAATAAATTGAGTTGATATTGGGTTTATATAGAGTATTGTTTGTCCATTTAACTTGCTATGACAAAATAATTGTTGTGTTTTGTTGATATCTTTTGCTTACAACATATATTACTAAAGTGGAACATTTTATTTTATTTATTTTTAAATATTATCTCATATAAGCAATTTGCTTTATCTCATATATATAAAATATTTTCATTAAAAATATTATGTCTTTTTCGACGATATCTAATTTTTAGTAAATTTTTGGTTTGTAAAACTATATACATGGCATAGATATTTTAATTTTTTTTAACTGCTTGTTTGAGAGTTATTTTTAAATTTTATAACTTTAATTTTTAATGTTTTTAATTATTTTTTATTTTTTATTTTTTCTCTTTACTTTTCACTTCTCTTATTTAATTTATTTAATTTTTTTATTTCCTGTTATCCAGATTTTTTTTAATTTTATTTATTTTTAATTTTTTCTTATTTTTATTTTCTGTTATCATTATTTTTATTTTTATTTTATCTTTATATTTATTTTTTAATTTTCTCTCTTTTTAATTTTTTTTATTTTTTCTGTTATCCTTATTTTTTTATTTTTAGTTTTAGTTTTGGGTATATATATATAGGCGATATACTCTATTTTAGAGATTATAGTTAGCATATTTAAATTATATAACTCATATTAGTTTTAATAAATAATTAAAGTTTCAAATATCCTGAAAAATATTTTGAAATATATATATATGTTAGGCTGATATTATTTTATTCATTTTATATATGGAAAATAAATTAAAATATACAAATAATAAAATAGAAATAAATGAAAAATATTTCAAATTTCATACATTTGAAAAAAAAAATAGAACTTGTATTCAAATTAATTGAATTGAATATAATTATATTTGAAATTTATTACTGTATTTATAAGTTTGAAATATCATTTTTAATTTTTAATTTATGAATATACTGTTTTGAGTTTCATATATGAATACTATTCAGAAAATATATTATTCTTTATTGTATCATATATAAATCATATTCATAAAATATGCTATATTTATTAGTTTGAGATACCTTTTTAATTTTCAAATACTATTTTGAGTTTCTGATATTATTTTGAGTTCAAATACTATTTTGAGTTTTAAACACGAATAATATTGAGAAAATACATTCTTTTTTATTGTATCATATATGAATAATATTCGAAAAATATACTGTATTTATGAGTTTAAGATACTGTTTTTAATTTTTAGATACTTTTTTGAATTTTTAATACTGTTTTGAGTTTTAGATATTATTTTGAGTTTCGAATACAAAAAAGAGTCAAAAAATATATTATTTTGATTGTATTATATATGAATAATATTTGAAAAATATACTGTTTTTAAGTACCATTTTTTATTATAAAATATAACTTTTTATTTTCTCAATAATAATATATTGATATAAAATATAAAAAATGTTACAGATGTTAATTGCTATAGCAATGGTACTCATGATGTGCATACACTATTAAATTCTTGCAATAATATTTTCAAATGACATTAATAGAAACAATAGAGTTTCCAAAAAAAATCATAAAAGCAAACAAAAATTGAAATTTTTGAAGTCTATAAAATTTACCCTTTTCAAAAGAAAAACTGTACTGCATTCCATCTTTGACCTGGTGTGGTGTGGTTAGGTGCCTACATAAAAGGGCCTTAATTGGGCTCCAACAATGGTATAACTGAACTTTGCATATCCTACTCGTTGTTAAGAAAGCAAATAACACACGTATATAGTATAGTGTTTTTTTTTTTTTTAAAACAATAAAAAACACTAGTTTTTCATTACATCCATAAAGTATTATATTACCTCAAACAAATTTGGCATAAGAGTCTTTGCTACAGAGAAAGGTCAATAACAATAATATGTATAAATACATATATATAGATGCAGCTGTTGTTTTCTTCTGCATTTATATGGTTTATGATCATGCCCATGTCTCTCTTATATTGATCTGATGATGCAGCAGAACCTGATCTTGACCAAGATCCATCAAGGGGTTATTCATCTGCATGTAGGAAAATTCACGATCAAACTAAGCCTCAACCAAGTGAAACTCCACTGCCTGATGAAACTAGCCATCTTCCAACCTTAAATATTAATCCAGCACTGATTGCTGGTCCAACTTTCAAGCAACTTTCAATCAGTAACAAAACCAACTATATCAGCAATGCAAAAGAACTAAAATTCAAACAAAATCACAAAGAAAAATGCATTATTTTTTTTTCTGTTTTCAAAAAACAAACAAAAAACAGTTCTATATGCAAAAACGTGAATCAGAAATCAAATCAAAAGAATGAAAAGATGAAAAAAAAAAAAAGGACCTACCATCATTGCTTTCAGACTGGATACGGCGGAAAAGGGTGTTGGTTTTACCAATGAATATGGGGCCAACAATGACATGAATCCCACCAGAAGAAGAAAGATTGGGAGATGATTAAAAGTGAAGAGATCGATTTCGAATTTGGAAAATTGAAAACATACGAGGAGGAGGACAAAGGTTAATGGGTAGAGATGAAAAAATGTAAAAGTAGATCTAATAGGGTTTGAGATGATTACAAGAGCTGGGGTTTATGCATTTGCATGTGATAAATGTAAAGAAACAGATATCTTTGAGATAATAGAGAAGAAGAAAGTGAAGAAGAAATCGCGCAGGGAAGGCCATGGTGCAGCTGAAAAAAAAAAAAAACAAAAACAAAAACGCAAGGAAACGAAGAAGCCAAAAAGGGCACGCGCGAATTTTTTTGGGAAAAAAGGACACGCCTGTAAATTATTAAAAAGAAGTGACATTTGATGTTAATTCTCTTTATTTTTTGAGCATTTTTATAAAATTCTTAATATTTTTTATAATAAATATAAAAAATTTATTTTAAAGCATACATATTACAATGTGTAAAACATTTTAATTCCATTACTCATTTCCATCAAAAATTTCTTTTATTCCAACTAACACATCCCTTTTAAACTTTTTTTTTTCATTTTATTTATTAAATTATTATTATTACTATACATATTAAAAATTATATATATATAATCTTAAAAAAATAATAAAATAAAACTATTACAATAATTTTTTAAGATTTCATTTTTATATTTAATTAGATTATAATTTTAATTTATTAAAATTATTTAATTAATCATCTATATATATATAAAATTTACAGTCCACACAGAAATTCACCACTAGTTATATATGTTAAATTTAAAAGATTGTGAGACCATAGAAATTTTGTTTTAAAAAAAAAACCGATGGGGTCGTTACATTGAAAAGGTTGGTTGGAAGCGGCCCTGAGCAAAGGACGACACATGAGAAGTGGGGCACGAAGACTTGTACAAGTCCTTGGCACCATTAAGTTGCCTTTTCTGGAAAAAAGATGGGGAGGTGGGGCACGAGGACTTTGTACAAGTCCATGGCACCATTTTCAAAGTTGCCTTCTCTGGAAAAAAGGTCAGGAGGTGGGGAACGAAGACTTGGGCAAGTCCTTGGCATCATTCGGAAAGTTGCTTCCTCTGAACAAAAAAAAAAAAAAAAAATGATAATAATAAATAAATGTTCCCAAACTGAGTCTTTAACAATAACTTTATATATTAGTTAAACAAAAAAAAAACACTTTACATATATGGAGTACCTTTCAACACAAGGGGACATATAAATCTATTAAAAAATATTTTATTATTATACACAAAATAGATAATTTAATTAATTATTAATAGAAGTTAGGTTAATTAAAATATAAAAATAAAATAAAAAATAAAAAAATTTAATTAAAATATATATTTTACTAAAATTAGATTAATTTTTATTTATCTCTAATAAAAATTAAATTAATTAAAATTTTAACTATTATTTAATTGAAAGTAATTTTTCTTTTGAAATTAGAATAACTTCTATTTTATCTAATACAAAACAAATCAAATAATAAAATTTGAAATTTTTTGAATTAAATTAAAATTACCAAATAATTTTATAAAATAATTAATTACAAAAATGTTTTTAGTTAATAAAAATATTAAAAGAGTGTTGTATAATTGTTCAAATAAAAACCTTATTAAAATTTTTATAAATTATTATAGTATAAGTCTATCAAATTTGTAATATTAAATTATTTTTATTATCTATGAAAATTTTACTAACTTAAGGTGTTTTCTATAGTAACTTTAGTTTTTGAAAAGTAAAATTTATTTTTTCGATAATCATCATTAGATCATGAAAAATATGTTTATCCAATAGTGATTAAAATAAAGTACAATTAAAGTGATAAAAAAATAAAGTTAATGTAAAATCTTCCATCCATATATATATATATATATATTAGTTTAAATTTAGTTAATATGTAACTCAATTGTTATTCTAACCTTATAATTATTTTTTTCAATATTGTTTATATGAATAATTTTAGACAAATTACATAGTAAACTTGTCCTACAGGGAAACCAAATCTCACCCATGATTACTGATCTTCATTTGAGCATAATTTATACTTCAAAAAGCAATTAATTATGATATGAGAAATTTGCAGTTGGAGACCTACTTAACTAATGCAACATGTGGTGAGCCAACATAACTTGATACCATTATTTGCTTTTGACCAAAATAAAATTCATGTTTTGAAGTATTCTATATTGGGTTTTATTTGTCTAATGTCCTTCTCGTTCTTGTAAGCTCATTTCTCTGCAGAGGCTTGGCCAGTCACTTACATATAGTTATAAGTGAATTTAATAGAAATCAATTAATTAATGAAAAGAAAATAAATTTTAATAAGATAATGTTCACTAAAATTAATTAGATATTTTTAACCATTATATATATTATAATTAAAGGTTGAGATTTCGTGGCCATACGAATCCTAATTTCTCAAAGAAAATTCAAAATATGGATGCGAATTTTGCTTATTGCACGAATTCTAGGATACCCAAAGAAGTTGTTATTGATCATGCCTCAGGAGACACAATCAGCACAGACTATAGATTGGTTCTTGAACACCACTTCATTGATGAAACCTGTGAGTGGGAACTTTAGCCGATACCAAAAAAGATGGGAGCATTCTGAATCGCGTTGGGTCTGCCTCTAACCGGACTTTTAACCCACACCCATATGTCTACCACAATCATCAAATCCACCACTCCACTGCTATGTGTAATTATGTTATCTTGGCAAACTCAAAGGCACAAGACTTGATAATGAACCCAGATAAAGTTCTGCAAAAAGGTTTTGAATCAATGGAATCAATGGCAGATAGGCTAAGCATTGTGAGAAGTATAAAGATTAGGGTTGATAAGATATACAAGAGTGTGGTGGGGAAGAAAGCTTGGAAAGGGAAGAGTTTAAACTCAATATTAGCAGCTTGCTTGTTCATATCTTGTAAAGAGAGTAAATTACTAAGGACCATAAAGGAGATATGTTCTGCTACAGAAGGGGTTTCCAAGAAGGAAATTAATAGAGTTGCAGAGTTCATAAAGAAAAATAGAGGTTGAAGCTCATGCTACTACTGGATTGATTGATGCTAGTGGGCTCATAAGGCGGTTTTGTTCAGTTCTTGGCGATGAACAATGATGTCGTGAAAGTCGTGCAAGAAGCTCATGACAATTCTTAGGAATTTGTATCTTATCTTATATTTTTAAAAAATATTATTTCATTAGTTTTTATAATCTATGCGCGCACCTGATAGTTATATTCAGGAGCAAATTACTTTTTCCCCCTAAGGTTTAACATAATTCACACTTTCCTCTCTCTTGTTTCAATCTCCAATATTAGTCCCCTTTGAATTTATAGTCTATTTACACATAAGGACTTTTGTTAGGATTTGGTTCTTTTATTATTTAATCAATGAAGACATCTTGGTCAAAGATAAAAATTAATAAAAAAAATGCCAAAAGTACCCTTTCAAATGATACTACATCATTTTTTATTAAAGAAAAACAAAACTCATTGTAATCGTTGTCTTTTCCTTATTTTTATATCTCGTCCTTTGAATGTACCATTCTCTTCTTATTAATCTTCTTATACTCCCTACTCTTGAAGTTCTCCCTTGTGATTCCATTTGCTATAAAATTAAGTTATCCTTTGCTATAAGATTAAGGTAATTTCGAAATGTAACTTATGATTCCCTTTATTTTCCAACTCTTTTATGCTAATTTTTAGTTGCTTTTGTTCTTTTGGTTTTGTTTTAAGTGCATTGGGAATTAGATTTTGATATAGTAGCAATAAAAAGAATGGGTTTGAAGGAAATTCATTGATTTGTATGTATTGAATTCAATATCTTGGTTTTTTGATTTTCATGATATTATGTATTGATTTATTTATTTTTATAGGATGTCTACTATTAGTGGTATTGGAAACAATTGGGAAGGTTTAAGATTCGCCAGTAGATCATGTGGATGTGGAAAAAGAGCAGCTGTGAGGATTTACGAAAATGTGAAGAACAAGAATAAACTATACTATGCATGCGAAAATGGTGTTTGTAATGGCTTTTTAGGTTGGTGTGTCCCAATTGCAGGTGGATCTAACTCAATTATTATAAAGAGCAATGCAACAGAAGTGTGTAATAGAAGCAATGATGTGGAAATATTTGCAATCAAAGAAGAAATGCAAACTTTAAAAGATAAGAACAAGTATTTATATGGTCAACTTACAGAACTATATAGAATTATTGAGTGTATGAAGATATCTAGAGCAATTGCATTTGATTTTGTCATTTTGATGTTAGTGTTTATGTTTATCATTATAGGGATAAAATCTTGAATACCAATTATGATGGTTAGTTTTACTACTTATAGTTAATAATTACTACTATGTATTAATGGTTTATCAACAAATTTTTGTATGTAACAATTAATGTAATGGTTGATTAACAATTATAGACCTGTGTATTAGCTTTTAAGCTAATTATAAAAAGGCATAAGAATTGCAAAATAAGAAAAGAAACACTAGTGTTTCATTATATTTAATATAAATATAATTTAAAGAAAGTCACTACATTTACATGAAGTATTGCTTTCATGTCACAAAGCAAAATGCACGAGTATAACAATATTGCTTTGGATGAACATGAAAGACATCAACAAATACAAAAAATATGTATCTCAACTGTGCAGTCATCATGTAAAACCTATATGAAACAAAAGGGAAAGTTAAAAAAGTTGCTTCCCCTAGTAAAATAATTAAACCAAGCATAATGTACAAAAAGATAGTTTCGATGCTTAGATTTATCAATCCAAAAATAACAACTATGTCCAAAAGAAAATCTGATGCTGCAATGTACTTCATTCTTTTATGTCCAAAAAAAATTTTGATGCTTAAATCTATCTTCCCCTTAGAGCTTCCCTTCCTACTGGAGCAGTCCTTCCCCTTGTAGCAACCTATAAATTAGACACCACAAGTAATATAAGACTGATTTTTCCTAAAAAATAAAATAGAAGTAAAAAAAGTAAATATATTTCCTGAAGAATGATTGAGCATTGTTGGCACTTCTAATTTCTTGAATATTTATCACAATATTTAGTTCCAACCATATTAAAATATTTGATTAATAATAATTTCTTTAATTAAATTGATAAGTATACTAACAATAGTTATTGGTCCTCTTTAACATGTCCTTTTGTTATGACCGAAATCTTTACAAATTTTGCATCTAATAGTAAAAGACCTTTTCATCATTGTACCAGATAGTGTTTCTCCATCTTGCTTCTTTCTAGCTGTTCTTGGTCTACCAGCTAAACGTTTAAGTGGAGGGGGTAAAAGCTTTTGGTTGTCTGGTATATCATCTTCTTCAAGTTCATTTAAGGGAAAAGGATGCAAAGTAGATTTGGAGGACTCCAAGTATTTTAAGATTGTGAAATACTCATCAACATAGTCTTCCACATTAGCCCATTTGTACCCAATGTAAGCTATTGCATGCTTACAAGGAATCCCACTTTTATCCCACCATAAGCAACTGCATGTCTTCTCAACTAATTTCATAACAAATTTAGATTTTCCTTCTACCACTTCAAATTCATCATTTATGCTAGGAAAGTATTTATAATATTTACTCTTTTTAATAAGATTATTGCTAGTAGTCCTCACTTTTGGTGTCACCCTTCCTTTCAAAGTACTAACTTTTGTATATCTTCGATGCATTCTGACCATGCACTTTTTCCTAATTGCATCCACTAAATTACAAATTGGCATGCACCTGATTTTATTCACCTAACTATTGAAGGACTCTGCCATGTTGTTTGTGACATGGTCACTCTTTGCTTCTGAATTAAACATATGCCTTAACCACTAATGAAGAGGTACATTCAACAACCAATCATATGGCTGTCCTTTTTAAGTTGCTTAATCCTCTTCATTACTTACCAAAATTCAAATCCATGTGTAGCAAATGATGCAACCCAAAAATCATCTTTTAACCCTAGAGCATTTGGAAATTTTTTCTTTAGATTCATTAGCAAATGTCTTACGCAAGTCCTATGGATAGCATTTGAAAATAATTGCTTCACTGTATCAATTAGTCCCTACCAAATCAAAGGTGCATGAATTTATTCTTTGTTATATATATTGAACAAAAATCAATTAAAGTCAAATGTAAATAATTCATGATTGTTACTTTTTGCTTATTCAACATGAAAGTTAGATCTTTCTCATAGAATCCATCTTCTATGCATGACTTCAATAGTTCTAGGAAAAATTTCCATGTCACTCGATACTCAGTCTCCACAACTGCAAGAGCTATTGGCAAGATTCCCTTATTTCCATTAACTGTAACAACAACTAAAAGTACTCCACCATAGGTGGCAACCATCTAATCTAATAAAGGGTCTACATCCATTTAAAAAACCCTCCCTTAATGCATTTATACAAATGAATAAATTTTTAAATGCAGGATTGAGATCAAGATTCTGTCTCTCTTAGTATTCAGGATTGTACTGCATTAATAAACCTATGTATTTAGGCAGTTTGGCATAACTCTCTGAATGTGACTTATAGACGGCGGGGTTTAGCGTGCGTCTAAGATTTTAGCAACCGTGACACTGTTTGAGCTTAGAGCTCTAGAGAACACACTAACCACTGTCACAAAGACATAGTGTGGAGATAGGGAGTCGCCACCCAGGATAATAATTGGGATAAATCGAAAAGGTGGTATTTGATTCCTTAAAAGAAAGCTAGCACCACAACCAGGAGATTCTGGATACGAAATACCAACTTCTTTCAGTCTTGTGTTCATTTAGAAATACTTTATGAATTATTATCTTATTCTTTATTTACATGCAATTTCATATAAACCTTAAAAACAATCAACTCCAAGGCAAACTAGTCATGAAATATACAAGTAAATAATGCATTCAATAAATCACATAATCCCTAAGTTAGTCTAATCTACATGGATTTTTAAATAAATATAGCTAAATCTATCTGTTTTATTTTATAAGTGAACCTAAAGACCAAATTCCTTTTGATTTTAATTAAATGAGCCTAAGTCTACCTGTTTTAATAAAAATGGGCCCAATTCTATAAATTATGGAATATTTAAATTAGTAGGTCTAATTCTAAATGTTTTAATTAAATAGTGATCTCAAATCTATAAATTATGAAAAAAAAAGGCTTAAATTAAGTGGGCTAAGTCTAAATTAATTAAATTGAGTTACGTGAGCCTATGTCTAATTAACTAAATGGGCTAAAGATATTTCTAACCTAAAATCTAATTAATTATGGACCTAAAAATATATTTTAATTAATTAAACCTAATTAATTATTAAGTGAGATGGGCTAAAGAATTACCTAAACTTAAATAAATAAATCAAAGCCTAAAATGGGCTTACGACCCTAAAAACATATAAAAATAATAAATAAGCCCAAAAACAAATAAAAACATAAAAAATAATTAAATAAGATCAAACAAATAATTAAATTAATTCTTACTAAAACCCTAATTTTATTAATATGCAACCTAAATTAATCTATTTCCTCCAATGATTTTAAGTAATTACCTAATTAAAAACCTAATTTTACTAACCAATTTAATCAAAATAAACATGCAACCACACACATAATTTCACTACTCCCATTATTGGGGCTATTACATTAATTCATAAAATAATTAATAAAATAGAAAATAAAAAGCAATAAATAATATAATAAAAACCCTAGAAACTAAGTCTCTTTGAGGCTTTATCCATGGTTTTCCATGTACTTTTTATGAATTCATCCCTCCCATACGATCACCATGTGTTTTCCTCTATAATCACCACAAAAAAATAAAATAAAATTATAATTAATGAATAAATTATAATACTAACTCGAAAGAATAAAAATAATCAATAATATAAAAAAGAAATAAAAAAATAGAATAGAATAAAAAGAAGATGATGATGCTTATGAGTGATTTGGGGTACTCCTCAGATTTGTAATTCACCGTTCTTTATAAGTTCTCGAATTTTCTTCTTCAAAAATTTTCCAAGGATTTTGAATTAATTGATAAACTAAAAGGAATTTTTATTAAAAAACAACTCCAGAAGAAAAGAATTAAAAAAGCTTTTTAAGAATCGACAATGGATAAAAATTATTTTCTTAAATGCAAAAAACCAAAAGCTTCAAAATACGTTTCTGCCTCCCTTTTTTCTTCTTTTTTCCCCTTTCCTTCCTGGCTCCCGTCCTCTTTATATAGTGGAAAAAGAACTAAAAAAGCCTAGCTCAATCCTAACATGATTCTAATTCCTAAAGATATAAGATTAATATTTAAAATTATATTTATGAATTTTAGACCAATTAGGATTGAGTTAAAAGGCAATTAGGAATTTTAAACCAATTAGGATTCAGTTAAAAGATAAACAATAGAGACAAAAGAATTCAATTCTGACTAGGATTGTGTAATTTCGATTGGAATTGGTATTATTTCGACCAAAATTACATAATTCTGATTGGAATTATGGAATTCTGATAGGTTTTTTTTAACATTTAATTACAAAAAGACCCTTGAAAGAATTTAAGTTTTGCAATTAGGTCCTAAAAAAATATTGCAATTTAGTCCTTAAAAACACTAAATCCTTCCCTTAAAAGATGCATTTAAACCCTTAGAATTTTAAAGCTTAAGTTTTAAAAATTGATTCATGATATTTTCATCATTGAAGTCCTTTGTCGCATCCATAAATCATCATCCTGAAATTGGGTGTTTACATACCCCCTTACTTAATGTCTTAACCCTACATTTAGCCTTATACAGTTGCCAATTAGGTGGATCAATATCCCAATTTTCTTTTAATTGGCTTCTCATGAGTTCATAACTAATTTCAGGATCATATATTATAATGTTACATAGTTTCTTAGCAATCCATTTCTCAATGACAACTGAATACTTCTTATCGAGGGGTCTTATACATGTGTGCTCATCATTAATGGTTTTCACCATAAATGTGATACCATCAGGTAAAAGTGAGGGATGAATCCTCCACTTACAACCATCACCCATGAAAATTGCAGTCATCCTATCAGCTTCATTTTTTTTACAAAGTGTATCCCTCGTTTTATAGTATAATAAGGTAAAGCTGCCTTGAATGCATACACATCTTTAAAGACATGGCCTCTCTCAAATTGAGCCTCTTTTATGTTATTAAATGTAAATTTTTTACTGTACATTCCTTTAAAGGGATCATTATCCTTTTTTCTCTTATTAAGTGTGTGGTTCGACTCACTTTCAGAAGATGAACTCTTATCTAACTTCCCTTCACCTACATCACTAAGTTCATCTCCATCATCATCAATATTTTCTTCTTTATAACTTTCCTCACTATTAGATTGCTCATTTATAATCAATTATTCTTCATTCAACCACTCCTTATCATCACTATCAGAAAAATTAAAAATGTTAGATGGTTCATTTAACTCTTCCCCTTCATTACCCTATCTTGGTTTTAAATTTCTTCAATCCATCCCATCACTTCTAACTCTCCTTCCATCCCTACTTCTAATTGCTCCTCCACTTCTAATTATCCCTTTACCCCTAACTATTGCTCCACTAATACTAAAGCTGATATGATCTTTATCTTTGTCTCTCCTATTAGCCTCCTCACTAATTATTTCACCTTTTAAATCATTGTCAAGTTCAATAAATGGTATACCAGCCTCAACATATAGATCTTCTATAAGATTCAGTCCTTTTTCAAGTTCTGTTTGAATAGGTTCATATGGCTAGTCACTCATAATAGGATCATCAATATTACCCACCTTAGTTCTCATTTTTCCTACCTTACTATTGCTCATTGCAATCATATGCTCAACATCAGACTCAATCAATGCATTAAGGAGCATTTCCATATCAGCACTATCATCAATCACAGATTTAGGCCATACATATTTATCAACTACCATACTTTCTGTAGATATACTACTCTCGTCTACCCCCTTAATTATATTACTGTCATTATTTCCCTCTTTAACTTTAAGTGCATATTCCTTATCAATTAACCTAATTTCAATTATAGGTGTTTCTTTATACTTTTTAAACATTTCTTCTACATCTTCATGATTTTATAATAAACTATTAGACCCACACATTACATCTATAAACCCACTCTTAGTCTAAAACAACCTAAAAGAATCTTCAAGTAAACTCAAGTAAGAGTAGTTTTAAGCACATACATTGCTAACTCTTTTCTCTTCATTATCATATTTGAAAACCAATTCATACTCCTCTATAAAACACATTTGCAAAATAAGTTTTATACGAGTTAATTAGCTACCTAAATTCTTCAAAATTGAAAAAAAATAATAAACCAATAACCAATTTAAACTACGACAACTACTTGCAACAATAATAACAACAAGCAAATCATTTACCAACTAACTTATTTACATCTGTCTATTTGTACCCATTTTTTGGTTTTTTATTTGGGATTGTTATCAATATAGTTGTAAAAGAGAAATAAAACATAATAATAATCTAGTATAAAACAAGTGTCAAAATAAACAACAAAAGCTTTTGTTATGCATCAAAGGCCAACCACTTCAAATCTCATAAATTATTTATGTTATAATTATGTTAAAATGAAAAAATTAATTGTTTCTCTAGGAAAATTGAAAAACCCATAATCACTTTGCAATTATAAAGCCTAATTAACAATTTAATAAATAATTTCTATTTCAATTAATAAGTTGATAATTACTTTACCAATCAATTAAGTAAATAGTTTGAGATAGATTAAAATTAATGCTTTAAATAATTGGATTACCTTTACTTTCCATACCTCTATCTCATCCACTTAGTGATTTGGAGTTTAGGAAGGGAACAAACATGAAAAAGAAAAGGACTAAATAAGAAGTTTAAAAGGGGAACAAGTATGAAAAAGATAAATGAATTTACGAAGGAAAAAAAAAGTGATTGTTGGAAAAAAAAACAAAAGTAGATATCCACTTTGGGCATTTTTATTTCTGGTCATTTTTGTCTTTACACATATTAAGTAACGGAGAAAGATTCAAAGCCTAACATAAGTCCTTATGTGTAAACGGACTATAAATTTAGGGGGGTAAATATTGGAGATTGAAACAATAGGGGAAAGTGTGAATTATGTCAAATCTTAAGGGGAAAAAGTAATTTGCTCTATATTCAGGGCTAATCGCAAATTTTGTTTCTCAACTTTTCATATTTTTTAATTTCAGTGTTTAATTTTTTTTAACAATTAAATATTTAAACTTTAATTAAAAGTAATTTTAATGCTTCCGACCAATTTATCACTAATTTTATGCTAATTAGGGTCAAGTTGGCTTTACTTTTACTTATTAGACATGTCGTATCATTTGCCACATATATCAATAGGTTTAATTGAAAAAATTACCCTAATCTTCTTCAAGAGAATTTGAGAATTAGGGTTTTTAAAATACAAGTTTATTAAAAGAGGTCCTTGCAGAGGAAAAAAAAATCAACAAATTCAAGAGCTAAAAAATTCCACAAATCAACAACATATACAAAATTCAACAAAGCTTTTAACCAAAAATACAATAATTTAATAAAAATTTAATTCAATTGATGTGATAAAGATAAAGATAATGAAATTGAATGTTTTTAGCCTTTCCAAAACCTAAATCTAAAAGAAAGGAATAAAGATTTTAACCAAGAACTGAATCCTTTCAAAAATTTACATCACTACAAATTATTACAATAATAATTACTATAAATTATTACAACAATAATTATGCAAAAATCTTAAAAGATAAATTATAAGACAAATCAAGCAATAGCGAAAAACAATTATTGCAGCAGTATAGGGAATAACAGTAATGGCAAGAGAAGGTGGTAGTTTTGCAGAGTCTGGAGATAAAAAAAATAGAAAACTAGACAAGAACAAAAAGAAGAATGAGGGATAGATGGCAGCTAAACCTAAAAGAACAAAGTTGATTTTTGGTGTTGCGTACTTACAAGTTGGTAGTGAAGAAGTAAGATGGCCTTCGTAGTCTTAGAGTGGAGAAGTAAGGTGGCCTTTGTAGACCAATATTTTGTTTTCAAAGCTCTATAAGTGGCATCCTGTATGTATTACTCTTGTTTCCTCAATGAAAATAAATTTCCAATAAAAAAAAGATTATTGTTAATTTTTATCAACTTATCCCAAGTAATCTTAGCTCATATTACAATGAAAATAAAGAGCTCTTTTAATTTTTATCAATTTGTATTTTAAAAACCCTTAATTCCTAAATTCCCTTGAAGAAGATGGGGGTTATTTTGTTAATCTAAATTATTAATATATATGGCAAATGACATAGCATGTCTAGTAAGCAAAAGTGGAGCCCACTTGATCCTAATAAGCATAAAATCAGTCATAAATTAGTTGGAAGCACTAAAATATGCTCTTTATTTAAATTTTAAACATTTGATTGCAAAAAAAAAAGGTTAGATACTAAAGTATAAAATTTTTAAAAGTTCATACACTAAATTTGCAATTATCCCTTATAATTACCAACCCTTGATGGGTCTAAATTTTATTATCTCTCTTGGATATAACTGAAATAGAATGTGCTATTGCAGATATTGCAATGGTTGCTCAATTTGCAGAACAAACAATCAAGAAGTCATATAGAGATATCTATCCTTATGCTTTGAAAGTAGTTCCTTATTGGTATGCCAAGGAGGAGGACTTCAAGAAACTCTGTCATCATTAGCCTAACTCTGTAATTTTTACTACCAAGCAAAGTAGTGGTGCCAATAGCAAATCAATTTTTGTATATTGAATTTTTGTTAATATATATTGTTGATTTCTACCTTATTAGAATTAGTTCACGAATTTTTGTATATTGAGTCCTTAGCCTAACATTGTTGATTGCATGAGAGAAATACAATGATTGCATGAGAGAAATACAATGATTGCCCTAAATTTAGTACTAAAATCTCACTTGTGAGATAGATTTTTACCCTTTTATTGGTAAAGCTAAATTTATTCATATGATGAAATCGGAACTTGGTTATATATACATAAAATACCTTCCATCGCTAAAGATTGAGTATCTAAATAGCAAAAACTTCTTTCATGATATAAAAGGTTATGAGTTTGATCCCTAAAAATCATAAAAGTGAAACATATATATATATATATATATATATATATATGAGTTTGATCCCTAAAAATCATAAAAGTGAAACATATATATATATATATATATATATATATATATATATATATATATATATATATATATATATATATATATATATATATATATATATATATATATATATATATATATGCCAAATATCTAATTTCACCCCTGTACTTTACCATATTGATTTATTGCATCCCTCAACTTCTATTTTTTCCCATTACACATATAAACTTTTATTTTGTACCTATATCACACATAAATTCAATGTTTTTTATTTTATTGAACTTCAAGTGTTTGTCCATAGTGGCATCCATACTGGTAACTCACATGTTTAATAGAATAAAAAAAATTGAATTTATGTCTAATATAGGTGCAAAATAAAAGTTCATACATGTAATGGGAAAAAAATGGAAGTTGAGAGGTGTAATAGATGAAAATGATAAAGTTTACGGGTGAAAGAAGGTATTTGGCTTATATATATATATATATATATATGTAAGTAGCATCTTTGCCATATGGAAAATTGTATAATAAATGACAATATGTAAAATCACATTTGGTACTAACAATATTTACTAGACTCCAAAGGGATAGTGAGATAGATTTTTAGCATAATTAATAATTAATGCAACAGAAAACAACATTGAAATATATACATATCATGCCATTAAGCCCTCTCATTATATGTATATATATGCTTTATTCAAACTAGTGTAAATGAAAGAAAGATAGCCTCAATGTTGTTGATAAATTAAGTTAACAAAATATAAAAGAAAAGGTTGTAATGCTACTATTAATTGCCAAGAACAGATAATGCTTGAATGATGCTATTAAGGTTGCCTTCCCACTCTCATTCATAATCGTCTTCTCCAATTTGAATGTTCCATAGCTTTGACGAGGTTAAGACTTCTTGAGCTAAAATCTCTATTTTGGAGCATTCTCTGATGATAACTTCTTCTTATGATGGAAGCTTGAAGGCGTAATTGCTTGAGAAGAAACTTTTGAGGCTTTAAAGATCATGAAGTTCCAAACATTTCAATTGAATGAACCCTATACTTTAGGATGTCCTTTAAAAGATATTATTATCCATGGATAGATCCGACTTTACATTTGGAGAGGGGCCAACTAATTTATATAACTAATAACAAATATTGCTATTAAAAAGGAGAAATTTTATATAACATCAAGTTAAACTAAAAAGTCATAACATCAAGTTAAACTAACATAATAACAATGTACAAAGATAAATTGTAAACCATGTTCCAAAAAAAAAAAGATAAATTGTAAACTAAATAAATTAAAAGATGAGATAAATTAAGAGGCACATTTGGTAAACTGATGAAGAAAAAAGAGAACGCTTATGTCGATTGTTGAGTGAAACTATTGCAATTTGCAAATAAAAGACAGTGAAACATGAGAGATGAAAGCTTTTTTTTTTCTTTTTGAATGGGCACAAAACAAAGAAAATAAGAGTAATTTTATTTCTTACCACTTTCAAGAAAAAGTTTATCATCTTTGTTTTTTTTTTCTGAGAAAAGTTGATTGTCCTTTTATCTTCTTTCTTTTCCAAGGATTTTTTTAATTGTTATGGTGTGTTATTATTATTATTTTTTATATGGCAAAAAAAATGGGAGAGCAGTGTTCTTTTTAGGGTTACAAGACAACTACCAATTTTTATTTTCCAATATATGTATAATATATTTAATGTACGAGGGGGGAGGGGGGCATAGGCAAAATTACAAAAAAAATTTCACTCAGTATTATATAAAAATTGGATAATTTAGTCATTTACTATTAAAAATAAAATATAATTTTAATTTGATAGAAATTTTATTTCCTATTTTAATTAGGTTAACTTATATTTTATCTCTAATAACAATTAAATTAACTAAAATGTAGAGATTTAATTGAAAGTATGTTTCCTATTTTATTTAGATTAACTTCTATTTTATCTCTAACAAAAATATTAATTTAATTGAAAGTATATTTTCTATTCTAATTAGGTGAAGTTGAGAAAAAATAGTTATATATATATATAAGAAATATTGAAGTAATATCATATAATTATTCAAATAAAATATCTATAAAAATTGTAATGAATTATAACTATATTAAGTTAATATCAAATTATTATATAAATATTATATAAATAAATAACACTATTATTATTCTTAAAACTTTTATGTAATAATAATAATAATAATAATAATAATAATAATAATAATAATAATAATAATAATAATAATATGTTTAATTATTTATTTACTATATATCACAAGCCAAATAAATTTTAAGAAATATTGAAGTAATATTATATAATTATTCAAATAAAATATTTATAAAAATTGTAATGAATTATAACTATATTAAGTTAATATCAAATTATTATATAAATAAATAACACTATTATTATTTTAAAAACTTTTATGTATTAGTAGTAATAACAATAAAAATAATATGTTTAATTATTTATTTACTATATATCACAAGTCAAATAAATTTTTTATTTATATGTGAAACACGTAGTTGTTTGCGTATATATATATATATATATATATATATATATATATATATATATATATATATATATAAGCAAAGAAAAAGAAAGAGGACTTATTTGAGCATCCATAATGTTAGTTTGGAAAATTTTCACATCGGGAATTTGAGAAAATAAGGGAGGAGTCTTTAGTTATAAATAGACTCCTCCCCCTTGGTTAATGAAGGTCAATCACCACTTATATTTGATGTACTATTGAAAGCTATTAGCTATACTAGTAGAAAATTTATGAGAAATTTTCTTGGGTATATTTGAGCTTTTGAGTGTGAGTGAGAGTCAAATATTTTGTAGTGTGGTTGTAATAATTTTCCACATAGTGAATATTTTTCTCTTGGTTGTCTCTTGACAACACCCGTGGTTTTTCTCCATTTGAGAGTTTTTCACGTTAAATTATTATGTGTTTTTCTCTTTTATTTCTTAAGTATTTTTTGTTTATGTTGTGATCTAAAATGGTAAAGGTACTTGTTGGATTGTAAGCGGCCCATTTTTCCCAATAATTGGTATCAGAGCCTATGGTTTGGTAAGAAACGAGCTTGAAGGTGGCATAGGAATTTCCTTAAAATTCTTAGTATGCTCTATGGTTGCAATTTTATCTGATCTTCCATGTTAGAAAAGATTTTTTAGAAATTGTTGTGATCCAACTGGAGGTCCTTTATATTGTGTTTATAGAGTGTGGTATTGTGTAAGTAAGTACAATTAAGAAAGTTTTTTCACAAAGCCTATAATCACCTAAGGAAGTTGGAACTTAAGTGGTACCATTTGTGTCCCTCTAATCTCTCCTAGAAACTTTCTTAGTGTATTTTATAGACATAATTATTCACTCATTAATCACATGTAAGGTCACTGTAGCAGGAAGTACTATTCAAGTATACGTAGGTATTGTGCATTATTGAGTAAAAATGAGTTTTAGATTTAATATTGAGAAATTTGATGGGAGAATTAATTTTGGGTTGTGGCAAGTACAAGTCAAGGATATACTAATCCAGTATGGACTGTATAAGGCCTTAAAGGGAAAGCCAGCTTCTTTGTCCGAAGGAAAAGAGCTAATTAAATCTAGTGATGCATACAGGAGAAAATTCAAGATGAGTAAAGAAGAATGGGAGGAGTTAGGCATGAGAATAGCAAGTCAGATTTGTCTTTGTCTAGCCAAAAATGTCCTTGCTAATGTTGCTAGATGGTCAACAATAAAGGAGCTTTGGGAAAAGCTTGAGGAAATGTACTAGGCGAAAAGTCTTTTAAACAGGTTATATTTGAAGGAGCAATTTCACAAATTACAAATGGAAGAAGGTACAAAAATTTCTGACCACCTTAGTGTAATCAATAAGATTATTTTTGAACTGAAATTTATTAGAGTAAAAATTGATGATGAAGATAAAACATTGAGACTTATCTAGTCTCTTTCACCTTCCTATAAACATATACAAACCGTTTTAATGTATGGGAAAGAGAATGTATATATTTCAGAAGTGACTAGTAAGTTGATTTTTGAAGAAAAAAGGCTGAAAAATGGAGAGAACAAGTCTTCTGAAAGTACATCATTATTGATTTATAGAAATAATAGGAAGAATAAATGATCTAAGAAGAAAATTATTCGCTGGGGATGTGGGCAACCTGGACACGTAAAGAAGGATTACAAAAATGGTGGAGCTAATTCGGTTAATTGCTTTAAAAGTAATGCTACTAATGCAGTCATCTTTAAAGGAGACGATGAAATTTCTATATAAAGAAAGATATATATCCTCATGACATGTTAGCTACCAATTGAGTTGCCATGGAAAAGGATTTATGATAGGTAGTATGTTCATAGTTTGTACACGGGCATTGGTTGACAGTTAATGCAAGGTGTGTGGTGGAATTGATGTTGATGGCTAATGAACTTCCTAGATAGTCAACATTGGAAGTTGCATCATAATTTATTAGCAGTTTTTCAACATGAACTAGTTGAGGTGAAAATTCTTAGAGTTGGTGAATTCCAAGTGTGTATACTCTTATGGTGGAGTATGATAATTCTTTTTAGACTAATGACTGACATAATTGATGGTGAGGTAGTTATTATTCTTTATTTTTAATAATGGGGAAGATTTATGAGAGAGCTGTTTGGAATTTTCCAAGGTGGAGATTTGTTAGTTTAGAAAATTCCTACATCGGGAATTTGAGAAAATAAGGGAGGAGTCTTTAGTTATAAATAGACTCCTCCCCCCTTGGTTAATGAAGGTCAATCACTACTTATATTTGGTGTACTATTGAAAGCTATTAGGTATACTAGTAGAAAATTTATGAAAAATTTTCTTAGGTATACTTGAGCTTTTAGGTATAAGTGAGAGTCAAATATTTTATAGTGTAGTTGTAATAGTTTTCCACATATTGAATATTTTTCTCTTTGTTATCTCTTGACAATAATCGTGGTTTTTCTCCATTTAGGAGTTTTCCACGTTAAATTATTATGTGTTTCTCTCTTTTATTTCTCAAGTATTTTTTATTCATGTTGTGATATAAAGTGGTGAAGGTACTTGTTGGATTGTAAGGGGCCCACTTTCCCCAACACATAAAAATGTTAGGGGCAAAAATCCACTTTTGCCCTGTGTGACTATCAACGTTCCATTTTTTAGCACACCAAGTGGAGAAGCATACCCAAGCTAATGGCGATGGACTTCCTAATAGATTTGGCGACTAAATTGCATCGCAGACATAATTAAAGAAAGGAATATTTTAGTGTTGGGGTTCCATTTCCATCTTTATTTACATTACATTTATTAAATATATGAATGGCCAAAAACCCAACTCAGCCACTTGAGATTTAAGATTTTCCCACTACCCATTTCCTTTCTCTCACTTCGACTACATCTTGTTTCATTACAGGTAAATTATTTCCTCATTTTTTCTTTTTTGCTATATCTTACACTTCACTTGATTCTTGCTACTCTGATTTTATATATAATTTTGCTAGTTACCTATTACCCATTTTATTTAGTTTGTTTTTTCCCATGAAATTGGACTAAATCATTCCCAATTCTTTTAGTCATTTTATATTGGGATAAAAACATTTTGTATTGTAAAAATTATATAATTTTTACAATTAAGTCGTAAATATTGAAATCTTAACAATCAAGTTCTATAAGTTACAATTTTTAAGTTGTTAAAACTTATATAACTTAATTGTTAAGAATTAAACATTCAGAACTTAATTATAAAAATTATATAACTTTTAAGATTGTAAATGTTGTTATCCTTTTTATATTATACTAGGAAAAAAGAAAGAAAGAGAAGCATATGTAAGCTAATGCACAACATTTTTTGCTTAACTTTGTGTTGTTTGAGAGGTGCTCCATTCTTATATAGTATCTTGTTTGGCCATTTATGTTTTTTCATATCATATTTTGTAATATTTCTCTTTAGATTAATTATAAAAAAAACTAGAGCTGAAATTGTGTTAAAACAAATGGAAAAAAAAGTTTAGTTCTTTCTTTTCTTATTATAGAAATTTGACTACCATTTTGTTATATAGTGTTTGCAGATTTATAGGTGAAAAAGCAAATATGGATAAATCACAAGATGATGAATTTTGGAACCATGTTGACAAAAGAGCTACAAGTTTTAAGTGTAAATTCTGTTAGACGTATTTAAGGGGAAATCCTTCATTTCAAAATTGAAATTGCATTCATCCGAGCATCGAAAGAATGACCTTCAAACTTGTGAAAGTGTACCTGACAAAGTCAATAAAACAGCAGTGGAGGAATCAATCCAAGGAACTAATAAAAAGCATAGAACCATGCTGAATTCAAGCATGGGTCAACAGATATATGACGCAGTTCCATCTTTGTCATTGTAAAAAACTTATAAGCAAGTTGGAGATCATGCAAGAGATAAAGAAAGGATGGCAACGTAAGGTTTAAAGATAAAACAAAAAGTAGGGGATGGGATAACTACTTGTAATGCTGAAGTGCCAAATCACACAGAAAATGACTTTGAACAACCTATTCCACTTATTAAGACTAGAGGAGATATATTACCCATAAGACAGGTAATTGGTGAAGAGTTTAAAACACATTTGTAGGAGATTCGGTCTTGGTTGATGAATGACAATGTCTCAATGTGTTGTGGGTCCCTCCTGGTAGAGCCCATAAGTTTGAAAAGAAAAAAAAAAGGGTCACACTTTGCTGCGCAAATGTTGAAAAAAACTTATTTTTTACTTTTTTGTTTCTCATCCAAATCCCTATATAAAAGCATTTTGATGGAGAAACATTGCGACAAAGATAAGGAGTGGGCAAGCAATAGAAAGAGAGAAAATTTGAGATCTCTGTGTGTGCTTGTGAGGTAAAAGCCAAAATAATTTTTCTTTGATGAGTGTGAGAGAATTTCAAGGGTTTGGGAATTTTTTTTTCTCAAAAAGTGAGTGACAAAATAGTGACGTAATTATTTTTAGGGTGTTTGGAAAACACTTTAAGTGCCACTATTTTGGTGAGATTTTTTTTATTGTGTACCTCTAGTGTTGATCTAGTGCCACTATTTTAGTGAGATTTTTTTTATTATGTACCTCTAGTGTTGATCTAGAGAAGACTCTCTCTTGTACCTATTATTTTTATAATGAAAGAATTATTCTGATTTTGTCCCATGGACGTAGCCTAAGAATTAAGGGTGAACCATGTTAAAATATTTGTATCATTTTTATTATTTATACGGCAGGTTTTACCGCTTATTTTACTCACCCATTGGTTGGTTTAAATGTCTTCATTTATTTATTTGTTTAATTATTTCTGTAGTAATTTTATTTTGTCTCTGTGAAAATTATTCCGTTGTACCAACTCTGTTAATTTTCCCAACATAATGATTGTCATTTATAGGATGTCTAGAGTGGGTAAATTTGAATTATCCAAACATATCAACAATAAACTTCTGAAGTCTCCTACCAAATATACTTATGTTTAGTATATTACTATATCACCAGATTTTTCGATCCATAGACTACAGAATATCATTACCAAAGCTATGGATGTAGACCTTTCAAGCGTTGATGATGTGAGTGTAAGAGCATCAAGAGTCTTAGAAGCATTGATCAACACTAAGAAATCTATTTTAATTTTGGTTGATGTGTGGAATTATATTCCAGTTCATAAGGTGGGAGTTCCTATTGGTGTTAAAGGATGTAGACTAGTTATAAAAATTTCTTCTTTAGATGTATGCCAAAAGATATGTTGCCAAAAGAAAATTAAAGCTAACCTTATATCTGAAGGAGAAGCTTGGAAACTATTCACTAAAGAACTAAGGCTAGAAGCAATACTCACTCTGGAAACAAAAGGTATTGTAGAATCCATTGTAAAAGAATGTCAAAGCTTACCCCTCGAAATTGAAGTGATGGTAAGAAACATGAGGCGAGTGGATGACATATGTGAATAGAGGAATGCACTTCGTAATTTGAAAAGAGCAATATGAAGGCCAGAAAATATGGAATTATTCTTGAAATTGAGATGTGGCTATGACAATTTGAATGATTCAGCATTAAAATAGTATTTCTTCTATTGTGCATTATTTCCAAAAAGTTTCTTTTTGGGAAGAACAAAACTTATTGATTATTTGATTGATGAGGGGATTATAAAAGGGATGATGAGTAGGCAAGAAGAGTTTAATAAGGCAAATATATTCTTTATGGACTTCAAAATGTCTACTTATTAGAGAATTCTAATGTTTATTGGAAATGCATAACTTGATTAGGCATATGGCTCTCTAAATAATGGAAGAGAGTGTTGTGGGTCCCTTTTAGTAGAGCCCATAAGCTTTAAAAAAAGGATAAAAAGTCACATTTTGCTGTATCAAATTCGGTGCAGTAAATATGGAAAGATTGCTTAATTTATTATTATTTTTTTCTATATGCTAAAGCCTATATAAAGGTAATAGAGGCAAGGTGTAGGCAAGCAATATGAAGAGAAAAATTTAAGATCTTTGTGTGTGCCTATAAGGTGAGAACCAAAGCAATTTTGCTTTAATGAATGTGAAAGAGTTTTAAGGGTTTAGGAATTTTTTTTAAAAAGGGTGAGTGACAAAATAGTGAGGTAATTATTTTAAGGTGTTTGGGAAACACTTTGAGTGCCACTATTTTAGTGAGAATTTTTATTATGTACCTCTAGTATTGATCTAGAGAAAACTCTCTTTTGTACCTAATGGAAGAATTATTCTAATTTTGTCTTGTGGATGTAGCCTAAAAATTAAAGGTGAACCACGTTAAAATATTTATGTCATTTTTATTATTTATACAACAGGTTTTACTGTCTATTTTACTCACCCATTGGCTGGTTTAATCGCCTCCATATATTTATTTATTTGATTATTTCTGCTGTAATTTTATTTTGTCTCTGTTAAAATTATTCCATTGCAGCAACTCTATTAATTTTTTCAACAAGTGGTATTAGAGCTGTTAGTTCATATTATGGAGGCATTATTAAATACTGCAATGATGGAGGCTAAGACTAGTGAGATAGTCGACTTAAATGGCATAAATTACCATATATAGAGAAACAAGATAAAGGATCTCCTATTTATGATGAAGTTGCATCTACCGATTTTTGCTACAATAAAACCCAAAGGCAAGACAGATGAGGAATGGGCATTTGAGCATGAGTAAGTGTGTAGCTACATCCAACAGTTCATTGAAGATAATGTGTACAACCACATTTACAATAAAACTCATGCACGAACATTGTGGAATAAGTTTGAGGAGCTGTATGCTTTAAAGACTGGTAATAATAAATTATTTTATCTGATAAAATTAATGCAGATAAAATATCAAGAAGGCTCTTTTATCACTGATCACTTGAATGAAATACAAGGGATCATGGATCAGTTATTAAGAATGAGCATAAATTTTGATAATGAAATTCTTGCTTTTATAGTGCTGGCTTCTCTACCAGAGTCATAGGAGACTTTGAAGATTTCACTTACAAACTCTACACCAAACGATGTACTGACTATGGAATTTATCAAAAGTGGTATTCTGAATGAAGAGATGAGACACAGATCAAAGGGTGCCTCTTCAACACATTTAGATATCCTTGTTGTAAATTTAAGGGGGAGAAGTGAGACTCGAAGCTCAAAGCAAAAAATAAGAGCAGAGGAAAGTCAAATAAGTATGCAAATATTGAATGCCATTACTATAAAAAGAAAGGCCATATCAAGAAGTTCTATTGAAAGTTTAAGGACAAGAGCAAAGGCAAAGATATGAGAAAAGATTATAGCAGTGATGATGATGAAGCAAATCTTCATGAAGAATTCACTGTCCTTTTTTATGATGATACTGTGAATCTTACTACCTATGAGACTAGCTGGGTGATTGATAATGGTGCTTCCATTCATGCTACATCTCAAAGAGAATTCTTCTTATCCTACACTCAAAGAGTTTCTGGATTTATGAAGATGGGAAATGGAAATCGAATAAGAGTTTATGGTGAAGGAGATGTGTGTTTGGAAATGAAGAATGGAAAAAGACTAATCTTGAAGAATGTCAAGCATATTCTAGATATTCATTTAAATTTGATCTCAATAGGCAAGCTTGATGATGAAGGTTTCTGCAACACCTTCCATAACGGCCAATAAAGACTTACTAAAGGCTCACTGGAGGTGGCTAGAGGTAAAAAGGACTCAACACTATACTTTATGTATGAAAATATCTCCAAAGACATGGTGAATGCTATGGAGAAAGATAGTATAGTTAAGTTATGGCATAGAAGACTTAGCCACATGAGTGAGAAAGGGATGACAGTGCTGGTTAAGAAAAATGTGTTATCTAGCGTAAATCTTGTGCATTTAGAGAAATGTGCCAATTGTTTTGCAGAAAAACAAAAAGTTCTCCTCCTTCCAGAATGAAGAATTTGCTGGATTTAATTCATTCAAACTTGTGTGGTCCAATGCTAAAGTCACTTAATGGTTGCTAATACTTTGTGACTTTCATTGATGATCATTATTGAAAGACATTGGAATACACCTTGAAGTTAAAAGATCAAGTGCTAAATGTCTTCAAGGAATTTCACACTCTGGTGGAGAGACAAACTAGTAAGAAACTAAAGTGTATCCAAACAGACAACAACGGAGAGTATTTTGGACCATTTGATGCTTATTATAAAGAGCATAGTATATGACATCAAATGACAGCTCCAAAGATGTCGTAGTTGAATGGTTTAGCAGAAAGGATGAACAGGACTTTAATGGAGAGAGTCAGATCTTTGCTCTCACATTCAAAGCTACCTAAGACATTTTAGGGTGAAGCTTTACTTACAGTAGTGCATGTGTTGAACCTTTCACCATGTGTTCCTCTATAGTCTAACACTCAATAGAGGGTGTGGTCAGGAAAAGATGTTTCCTATAGTCATTTATGGGTTTTTAGGTGTAAAGCCTTTGTGCATATTCCTAAGGATGAGAGGTCCAAGCTTGATGTCAAGACATGATAGTGTGTATTCATTGGCTATGGTCAATATTAACTTGGCTATAGATTTTATGATCCAGTCCAGAAGAAGCTTGTCAAAAGCTATGATGTTGTGTTTATTAAAGATAAGATAATTGAAGATATTACTAGAGTTGAGAAGAACATTCCCAGTTTTGAAGATTATTCAAATTTGAAGTTAGTTCCTCCAACAATGGTGCCAAGGGAAGTTAGAGATGAAAATAAAATTATTCTACCAGAAGTAGGTGATAAAGATGCTCTCATTGAGATTCCATCTGAAAATGATGATGATGGTTTTCATGATCAACCATCGAAAGATGAGGCTTCTTCAATGCCACTAAGGAGATATGATAGAATCAGAAAACCTTCTATCATATATCCTAGAGACCAGTTTATATTACTAATTGATGGGGGAGAGCCAGACAGATTTGAAGAAGCTATGAATGATGAACATAAGCAAAAATGGTTTGAAGCCATGCAAGATGAGATGAAGTCTCTACATGAAAATAAGACATTAAGCTGGTGAAGTTTCCTGAAGGCAAGAGAGCTTTGAAGAATAAGTGGGTGTTCGGGATCAAGCATGAAGAACACAGTCTCCATCCACTATTCAAAGCTAGACTGGTTGTAAAAGGGTTCAACCAAAGAAAGGGCATAGACTTTAATGATATTTTTTCTCTAATTGTGAAGATGATATCCATCCACATTGTGCTGGGTTTAGTAGTAAGTTTTAATCTAGAGATTGAGCAAATGGATGTTAAAACTGCCTTCCTTCATGGTGATTTGGAACATGAAATATTTATAGAGCAGCCAGAGGGTTTTAAAGAAAATGAAAAAAAGGACTATGTTTGCAAATTGAAAAAAAAAGCTTGTACGACTTAAAACAGGCACCAAGACAATTGTATAAGACATTTGAGTCTGTTATAGGGAAGTAAGGCTACAAGAAGACCACTTCAGACTATTGTGTATTTGTTCAGAAATTCTCTGATGATGACTTTATTGTGTTATTGCTTTATGTAGATGACATATTGATTATTAGTCAAAATTTTTCCAAAATCAACAACTTGAAGAAGTAGTTAAGTCTTTTACTATGAAAGACTTGGGACCAGCAAAGTAAATTCTTAGCATGAAGATTTTCAGAGAAAGAGGTGTTAAGAAGTTGTGGTTATCATAAGAGAAGTATATTGAGAAGGTACTTTAGAGGTTCAACATGCATAATGCTAAAGCGATTAGTTGTCCTCTTGCTAATCACTTTAGATTGACTTCTCATCAAAACCCTTCCATTGATAAGGAGAAGGAAGAGATGGATAGAGTTCCATATGCTTCATCAGTTGGTAGTTTAATGTATGTCATGGTATGTACACGGCCAGATATTGCACACTCAGTTGGAGTTGTGAGTCGATTCCTTTTAAATCCTGGAAAGGAGCATTGGGATACAGTGAAATGGATTTTTAGGTATCTTCGTGGAACATTCAAAATATATTTATGTTTTGGAGATGTTAAACTTATGTTAGATGGATACACAGATGCAGATTTGGCGGGAGCTATTGATTCAAGAAATTCAACATCTGGTTACTTGATGTAATGACCCTTTATTTTAAATTATTAAAACATATTTTGAGATATGCAGTGTTAATAATATTTTAAATTTTTTTATATATTATAATTATTTATGAATAATATTCATTATTTTACGCTAAATATTTTCTTATGTAAAATAATTTACTTGAAAGTTTTATTATTTTAAAATATTAAATTTATTGTCATTATTATTATTATTGTTGTTGTTGTTTTTATTGTTAATAATATTATTGTAGTATTATTATTGTTATTGTTATTATTAAGATTATTATTATTATTATTATTATTATTATTATTATTATTATTATTATTATTATTATTATTATTATTATTATTATTAATTTTGTGTGTGTATATATACACATATATATATAAATGAATGGTCAAATTTTGGTCAAACCCCATTTCTTTCTCTTTCTTTTCTTTTCTTTTTCCCTTTCTCTTCTGCATTTTCCTTCCTTCTCCCTGCGAGCTTCCAATAGCCACCCTTCACCTCATTGGAGCCACCAACTATGCCACCACTCACCACCATCACTTCCCTCTTCCTTCTAACCATTGACCGTCGCTTGAGGAGCCGCCAGATCACGCCGAAACTGCCTGGAAAGCAGCAGCATCGAGAGTGGACTCCATTGTTGCTAGTGAAGCTTCTGGCGACCAGGGCTTGCCATTCTGGTCTTGTTCTAACCTCCTAGCTCTAGTGAAGCCATTTCCAAGCTCTGTTTGAGCTTAAACCATCTTATTTGTGAGTTATTTTCAATCTAAGTTTATGTCCATTTAGGGTTTTGATTTTTTTTTTAATTAATTGTGTTTGATCCATGAATTTTTGCTTTGATTATGTTGATGTCTGTAGCTTAATCTTCTCAAATATATTTTTTGTTTATTTTTTTGAATTATTTTGAATTATGGGTATTTTTGAATATTTTAATAATTAAAAAATAAATTTTTTTATTAATTATGTTATTTATTTATATTGGATGGAAATTTGGTTAAATTTGTATTGTTAATTTAAGTTATTAATTTTGGTAGTAAGAAAATAATTTTTAGAAATTTTGTATAATTTTTTAATAATCTTTTTGTATTATGTGATTTAGGAATTATAGGTAAATTGTGTGTTTTTGTTGAAATTATAGTTAAATAATATGTTTTAAATAATTTTGGAATAATAATTGGTATTAAAATAATTTTTACAAATTATTTACTATTTTTTGACTAATTAATACTAATTTTCAATAATATATTCAAATAATAATTTTATTTACTATTTTTGTGATTATATACATTTTTAACCATTTTTATTATATATATATAACCTATTTGAGTAATTAATTGTGAATTTCACTATTTTATGTTAAATAATTGTAAATTTGGATTTTTATTAATATCATATAATTTATTTGAGATTTTATATAGTTAATGTGAAAATAATTATATTAAATGTTTTGGATGTTTAAATATATTATATTTTGGTATTTTATGGATATTTATGAAATTTAATGGGTTTTAATATATTTATTATTCAATATTAATTTATGGTGAATTGTGAACTTTGGTTGGGAATTTGTGTAGTTCAGGGTTCTAACACGAGGTGTTGAGCTCTCTGATATTAGAAGTGTGTTTTCTTGCAGGATCGACACTACTTTTCAATAAAGAGATGGTCGTTTTACAGATGAGACTTTACCAATTTTTTGGTAGAATTCTAATAAAACGTGACGTTGGATCGATCCTGAGTTTTTGGTTTTTAATTGAGTTTTAATTCTTAGATCGAGTCTTCCTTTAGAATTCTTATAAGTACAATTAGGAATTTATTCTGATTTTATTATTATTTATTTTTCTCACTGCGCCGAGATCGATGCCTATCGAACTAGGCCCATCGAGTCTGTCTCGAAGAGTGTAAACTTATGAGTTATTATTTTATATACGCATCGCATATAGGATGCATGAATATGAATTTTCATATTTTCATAATACATTTAAACATGAATTATTTTGTTAAATGACTTATTATATTTTTGTATGCTTTTAGTATATTTTTGGTATATTTGCAATTTATGAGACATACATGCTAGGTATATTTTTAGTATATCTTTTGTATATATGTGACATATATATATTAGTATATTTTGGTATATTTATGGGTTATTTTGTTATATATATGCAATATATTTTGGTATATTCTTCTATATTGTATGCCATTTATTTTAATTGTGCATTTTATTATTTTCCATAAATATACGGTGTTATTAAAGGATATCAATAGAATGTGCTACCTAGTGGGCTGCACTAGGACTATGTATGTACCGGTGCGATAGATTTTAGGGTTGAGTTTATAAAATCATTTGAGATGAAATTTGATTGATCGATTATTGAGAATTTTAATGAATGAGTAGTGTGATTGTGGGAGCTCGGTTGACCTAGTGTCTCGGGGGCAATCACACTGATAGTGAGACTGTTGGAGCTCGATTGACTTAGTGTCTCGAGGCCAGTCTACTATCCAAGAAAGGAATAAGAGAATTAATTTGAAATTAAATGAGCCTGATAGCTAGTGAGATATTTGCTTGAGGTTATAGATATCTAGGGTTCTAATTGATCCTTCTTTAAATAAATGTTTTATGCATTTATTATATATATAAAAGGGGATTTTAGCATCTGTGTGAAATGTGTGTGTGTGTGTGTGTGTGTGTATTTTATATTGATGATTGAATGTATATGATTTAGATTGCATGTATATATATTATAATCATTCACTCAATGAGGTCTGACTCCCCTCAATATATTTTTCAAGAGATTCCTCATCGTTAGACTTTAGTAGTAGACCTCTTCACCGGTCTTCTTCAGCCCTAACTAGATTATGTAATTTTATTATCTGAACTCCTATTGTATTCTATAAAAATATAGTAGTAGTGTATTGTATTAGCAGTATGTTAATTTGGTTTTGAGACCTGTCTCTGAATATTGTATGAATATTTTTATTTTATGAAATGACATTTGAGTATTTATTTTCATATCAATTTAAATTTCAATTCTGGCATATTTTTATTTATTTATTGCATGTGTTTTTATTTTTAAGGCTTGTTATGGGTTCCGAATTAGAAAGAATTCCCATTCCCTAGCGCTGGTCATGACTCCCTGTTTGGGTCGTGATGAAGTTGGTATCAGAGCCTTAGGTTGTTGGTGCTGTGGACCTAGGTTTTCAAAGTTGTGTTTTCTTTGAAACTACTGTAGTAATTAAGGTTCAATTATTTCTTTGATAAATTTTTCTTGATTTAGTTTTTCACGTAATCGTTAGGTTGTCTGTTTTGTCTGAATCGTATTGGTTTTTATCTTTTCAGAATGAGGAGGTGAGCGCGTGTTGCTCCACCAGTCGTTGAGGCCGAGGATGATAAGTCCTTCTAGGACAAGGTTTTACCTTTTGAGCCATCAACAAGTTGCAGAGGTTGAGGTAGAGGTAGAGGTAGACCTCAAGGAGCGGCAGGTCACCGTAGACAGTGAGAGTTATAGGAGGAGGAACCTATTGAGCTAGAGTACGAGGAAGCTGAGATACCTCCAACCGAACCGCAGATGCAGGCTACTTATCAACAGGGTATGTTTAACCCTACGGGAGCATTGTTCTATGCCAGAGTGGGCCGTATAGGTTTTGATGGGACGTCAGACCCGCTTGATTTTTTGCACGCTATTAAGATGAGGACTTAGACTTATCACACCAAGTATCAATAGATTATTGTCGAGCTATCAGTAGAGGGACCAGCCCTAATTGGTTTGTTTAAGTCATTCAACCACATATGATGACAATGACTTGGGTGCAGTTTTGAGAGAGGTTTATGAGCCGTTTATGTCCAGAGCCACTATGGATGAGTTACAGACTCAAATTGTCTAACATCACTAGAGGTGATAGATCTGTCAAAAATAACACCAGAGAGTTTCTCTGAGTTGGCAGATATGCAGAGGACTTGATGCGAGACCAGTATTTTATTATTATGATTTACGTCACTGGTCTGGGTTCTGCTTTTACTAGGATGCCTACTGTAGGCCTTACTCTCAAGTCTGTGATAAAGTTAGACAAGGTGATAGAGCTGAGACTAGTCAGGCAAGGAGTTATGCCTGATCATTATCAATTAGAAGGTGTTCAGTTAGGAGGATATCAGAGTACACCATTTCAGACATTTTATATTGGCTTTAACAGTTGATAAAGAGGATCCTATCAGCAGAGCTAGAGACTTTAATAGAGAGTCTATAGGAGTAGTAGACATGGCCATAGTAGACCTCGTAGACCTATAAGATTTGGTTCAGGTGCTTTTAATAGTAGTAGTGGTCAGAATTCATAATACGGTAGTATAGAATCAACAGCCAGTGCTTGTCGAATTTGTAGGAGAGTGCATCAGGGACCATGCTACATGACTTTTAGAGCTTATTTTTGATGTAGATAGATAGGGCATTACGCCAGATCATGCCTATATTTTGGTTTTCAACCACAGTAGTTTCTATAGTAGTCTATTACTAGTGTAGCTCCAGCACCTTTTCAGTTATTGTCAGCTCAGTATCCAAGTTCGACTTAGATTATTGCCCAACAGGTGCATGGCAGAGGTACTAGAGGGGGTGTCAAGGATTTTGGCCAAGCTTCCACCAGTCAGTAGGGAGGTCAAGGTCAGGCCAAAGTTTTTCACCTCACCCAGCAGGATGCTCAGGCATCTAATGCCATTCTTGCAAGTATTATTCCACTTTGTTACTTGGATGCTTAGGTTTTGATTGATCCGGGTGCTACACATTCTTTTGTGTCCCATGTTTTTTCTTTGAAGTCGTGTTGGCAAGCTTCAAGGATGGCTTTTCCTTTGTCTATCGCCACTCATCTAAGTGATTTATTAGACATTAATGTTGTTCTTTCTAGTTGTCTAGTGTTACTCGCAGGTAGAGAACTGCTAGCAGAATTGGTGTTATTGGATTAATGGAATTCGATGTGATACTTGGTATGGATTAGTTATCTTAGCACTATACCATTGTAGATTGTTGGAGTAAAGAGGTGATTTTTAGAATTCCAAATAAATAAGAGTTTAAGTTTATGGGTGATAAGAGTTATGCACCTCAGAATCTCATCTCCACTTTCACGGCTAAGAAAATGCTGAGGAAGGGTTGTTAGGGATACTTGGCACTTGTCAGAGATACTTCAGTTGGGAAGTTGTCTCTCACAGATGTTCCTATTGCCTATGAGTTTCCTGATTTTTTCCTGAGGAGTTGCCAGGTTTACCACGTCATAGAGAGATTGAGTTCTCTATATATATGGTTCTAGGCACCACTCCTATTTCGATGCTGCATTATAGAATAGCTCCTATAGAATTGAAAGAGTTAAAAAAATAGTTGCAGGATTTGTTAGATAAGGGTTTCATTAGACCTAGTGTTTCTCCTTAGGGTGCACCAGTCTTGTTTATGAAGAAGAAGGATGGTACCCTGAGACTGTGCATTGATTATAGAGAGCTGAACAAGGTGATAATGAAGAACAAGTATCCTCTTCTGAGGATAGATGATTTTTTTGATCAACTTTAGGGTGCACAATTCTTTTCTAAGATTGACTTGAAGTTGGGTTATCATCAGTTGCGGATCAATAAGGCTAATGCTCCTAAAACTGCATTCCGCACTTGATATGGCCAGTATGAGTTTTTGGTGATGTCATTTGGGTTGACTAATGCACCAATTGTATTTATTAAAAAGAGTCCTAGAGGGGGATGAATAGGACTATCAAATAAAAATGATAATTTAAAGGAATTCTTTGTAAGAATTGAATGGAAGTTGAGAAGGAAAAATGAAGAACACAAAGATTTAAGGAGTTCAGATTCAACAATAATCCTACATCTCCACTTATTTTATCCCTAAGTTAGGATTTATAATCACCCACAATCTTATTCATAAGATTGAGATTACACAAGAGTTTTATGGCTCACTCTTACAACCTTACAACTTGAATTTTCAAGGCTCACTAAAAAACCAAATCCTAAGTGTTTCAATGGACAACACTTAAACCAATTCCTTTAGAAATAAATCTTACTTACCTTCTAATATATCCTAAGATTTAAGATGAATAGAAATTTTATTTTTAACACACGACCAACTTTCATAAGAGTTTATACAACAAAATTGTTTAAGAGAATTTTTAGAGCTCAATTGAATGCTTAAGAGATAATGAATAATAAATAAGTTTCTTAACCTTTCAATTGAATTCTAAGGAGTGTTTATATAGAAAAACACTAAAAAATATAGTTTTTGGATGTATTAAACATGTCTCCAATGTCTATATTTGATTTTGAATCAATCTTGGACTTCATTTTATCAAAATGCCGCTCACGAGTGAACAATACTCGTGAGGGGAAAAAATATATCCATTACATTCAAATATTTCTATTATAAGCTAATAGTACTACCCTCATGAGTAGCTCAAAAGCAAAAGTGCTCTTGACTATAGCTCATGAGCAGCATTGCCCCTTTCATCAATAATAATACTAAAAAGAGGACAACTCATGATCGGTTTGTGATATGCTCATGAACAAAACTGGAGAAGATCAAATCAGTAAAAACATTCTTAATTAAAGTTATAGATAATTGTATTATATTTCCATAAAACTTTGAATCACTTGAATTGGACATCTTTAGCTCAAGATATTATTGAAATAAGAGATGTACAAACTAAAATGCAAGTTGCATATATTGACTTTGACTAAAGATTTGCATACCCAAATGAGCTTAGATTTTGACAAGAAAGTTCAATTTGGAAAGCTTAAGATGTCTACTTTAAAAGTGAAGGGGATTATTTTGTCATTATAGAGCTTTAAAGATGTCAAAAGTCTTCTTGAATCTCATAGGTTGAATTAGACCAAAAAATCACTATTCATCCAGTAATGTATATGCTTGGTATATGTTTGGTATATAATGCCCTACTAGTATCAAAATTGTTTGTCAAAGTCCAAAATTAAGAGTTTGATCATGCAAATGGTCAACAATATTCCCCTTTTTGGCTTTGACAATCAATTTGAAAAGATAATAAATAATGTATGTGAGTGTGAGAAAAATAAATCAAATGTATAATCATGTTAATTAAAATAGCTCCCCCTTTCAAATTAAATAGACGCAAAATGAGAAAATATTTTGCTCTCTCTTAACATATGCTTAAAATCAATATTTATCATGTATCATAGTATATAAATAAATGAATTATCAAAAAATTAAATAATCATAAAGGAGATAATTTTGAAAAGATACCAATTGAAATAATATATTTCCTTTAACAAATATATTTCTTTATTTATCCTCCTTTTTGAACATGATAAGAAATATAAGTTTATTTTATTACCTTTCTTATAAAAAATAAAGACAACAAAAAAATTTAACTTGAGGGACATTGTCTATCAAGAAAAAGGTGTTAAAAACAAATCATGATAACATGATTATTAAAAAAAAACTATGCTAGACAACATGAAGGAAATAATTTCAAACATATATGCATGTAGTGCTACTATAATGCATCACAAAATAATATATATGCTATATTCAAACATCACATGATCATGTAGAGTTTAGCTAGCCAATCAATCATACATAGTCATGTAGCTAGCCAATATAATCATGTGGCACTTAGCATATCACAAATACAAACAAAATTATTTATACCCTAAGCACGTAACTTCTTCTCCCCTTTGTCAAAGATAAAAAGAAAAGAGAGAGATATATAAGGGGAAATTGACTTAAAGGAGCCAAAAATTCTAGAGGGAATAAAAGACCAAGAACCAAAACAATAAAAACAAAGATACTCAAAATCTTTATAAAATTCATGTCATATATAGACAAAGTAAGCAAAACAAGGCTTTTTATCACAAGGACAAAACTAGCCACACTTACACTATTACTATGTATGCATAAACAAAATTATAGAAAGAAGAAAAAAATTTATACAATTTTCTCACAAAAAAAAATAGAATAAAATTTTAAAAAATTGATATCAAGGACACACTCTCATATAATAGTGTCACTTACATAAACACATTTTTGGAAAAAAGAATTTTTTCCCTTAACGGAAACTAACTAAATATACATGAACTTAATGATTTCTCCCCTTTGTTAAAAATAAAGATAGACCAAATCTTAAAAATATCCATGTATTATCAAAAATAAAAACAATTCCTAAGAAGAATTTATACATGAATAAATTAGATATGAATTTTGCATGTATAAACATAATTAAAAATTGCATAAACACAATAAATTAAACAAATTCAAATATTTCTCCCTTTTGCATAAAAAAAGAGGATAGAGTTACATTGATATTATGATATCAATTGAATTCAAGACATAAAAACTTAACAACTCATTGCTTATATCCAAAAAATATCTAGAAGATAAATTGAACTGAAACTGACATAAAATAATCATAAATCAAACTAACAGCTCATGGCTTATATCTAGAAAATATCCATAAAATAAACCGAACCTAAACTGATGAAAAATAATCATAAAATTAACTTAAAAGCTTAAAACTTAGATACGAAAAGTATATTGAAAATAAACTAGAAATATATAATTCATGATTAAGCATAATTTTAGGAATGGTATTAAATATGAAAAAAAAAATAGAAACAAAGCATAAAAAAAATTTTACACACGAATCTAATAATCAATTAAGCAATTAAGCAAGTCAATAAGACAAGCTTGAACCATCAATCATACCAAGTTCATGTTTGATAAAATTTAATATTTCCTCACAAAGAGGCTTGGTAAAGATGTCTATTAATTGATGATTAGTGTTAACAAAATCAAGAAAAATATCACCATTTTGCACATGATCACGTAAGAAATAATGTCTAATATCAATATGCTTAGTTTTAGAATGCTGAATAGGATTCTTACTAAGGTTTATAGCACTTGTATTATCACATTTTATTGTAATATGATTAATATCAATGCCAAAGTCCAATAGTTGTTGTTTTTACCATAGAACTTGTGAGCAATAACAACTAGCCGCCACATATTCTGCTTCAGCGGTGGACAAGGCAAGCGACACTTGTTTCTTACTAAACCAAGAAACTAAGTAATTTTCTAAAATTTGATAAGTTTTTGAAGTTCTTTTTCTATCTAGTAGACTACCGGCAAAGTTTGCATCAGAATAACTAATCAAGTCAAAGGATAAACTCTTAGGATACTAAAGTCCTAAATGCATTGTACTACAAAGATATTTGAAAATTCTTTTAATAGTATTCAAATGAGACTCTCTAGGACATGATTGAAATCTAGCACACAAGCAAGTAGCAAACATAATATCGGGCACTAGCAATTAAATAAAGAAGGGATCCAATCATACCTCTAAATTGCTTTTCATCAACTAGTTTGCCATTCTCATCCTCATTGGAGTTTTTCTTGATTTAGCTCCATCCATTCTAACTTCTTAAGAATGTCCCTTGCATATTTGGTTTGATTGATGAAAATCCCATCTTTACATTGCTTAATTTGAAGTCCAAGAAAGAATTTGAGTTCTTCCATCATACTCTTCTCAAATTCTCCTTGCATTATTTTTAAGAATTCCTCACACAAGCAATGGTTAGTAGTACCAAAAATAATATCATCAGCATAAATTTGAATAATTAATAAATCGTGCTTGGTTTTCTTTATGAAAAGAGTTGTGTCAACATTTCCTTTAGAGAAACTTTTCTTTAGTAAAAAGTTACTCAATCTTTCATACTAAGCTCTTAGAGCTTATTTCAATCCATATAGTACTTTTAAAAGTTTAAACACATGATTTGGAGAATCAAAATTTTTAAAACTCAGAGGTTGTTCAACATATACCTCCTCTTCAATAAAACCATTTAAAAATGCACTTTTAACATCCATTTAATGAAGTTTAAAATCCATGTATGATGCAAATGCAAGTAGCATCCTAATAGCTTCTAACCTTGTAACGAGGGCAAAAGTTTCATCATAATCAATGCCTTTTTATTGATTATATCCTTTAGCTATTAGTTTAGCTTTGTTCCTAGTTATGACACCTTGCTCATTCATCTTATTTCTAAACACCCATTTGGTGCCAATAATAGGATGATGTTTAGGTCTAGGAACCAAGGTCCAAACCTTGTTTCTCTTAAATTGATTTAACTCTTCTTGTATAGCAAGGACGAAAATTCATCACTTAAAGCATCATCAACATTTTCGGGTTTGAGAAATGAAAGCTAAATTAATAATAAACTTAAGTTTAGATCTAGTAGTTACCCCTTTTGTAGTGTCACCTATGATGAGGTTTTGAGGATGTGCTTTCTTAAATTGTCAATCCTTTAGAAGTTAATCCTTCAAGGTAAGTTGAGATGTCTCCTTATTTTCCTCCTTGCTTGGACCCTTCAAGTTCCAAAGGCTTACTAGCATTCTCTTTTTGTGTTTCCATAATTTCATTTTCACCTATAAGATCATCAATACTACAAATATCCTTTCTAGGATTAAATGAGTTTGATTCATCAAATACAATATGCATTAACTCTTCAACTACTAGAGTTCGCTTATTAAAGACCTTATATGCTTTGATAGAGATGGAATAGCTTAGGAAAATTCCTTCATCGACTTTGGAATCAAATTTCCTAAGATTATCCTTGTTGTTTAATATAAAGCACTTGCATCCAAATACTCTTAGATATGAGATTTTGGGTTTTCTAGTATTCCATAGCTTATAAGATGTTTTACTTAAAATTGGTCTTTTAAAAACTCGGTTTAAAATATAACAAGATGTGTTAACGGCTTCTACCCAAAAGTATAGAGGCAAATTATACTCATGAAGCATTATTCTAGCCATTTCCATAAGATTTCTATTTTCCTTTCAACTACCCCATTTTGTTGAGGAGTTCTATGAGATGAAAATGTATGAGAAATACCATTTTTATTACAATAGCTTTTTACAAATTCATTTTTAAATTCGATTCCATAATCACTTCTAATGGATGAAATACAAAATCCTTTTTCTTTTTTTAACTCTTTTCAAAAAAATTTCAAAAGCTTTAAATGCATTATTCTTATGAGCAAGAAAACACACCTAAGTAAATCTAGAGTAATCATTAACCAATACATATGCATAGTGCATTCCACCAAGACTAGCAACCCTAGTTGGTCCAAATAAATCCATATGTATAAGTTTAAGTAGCCTAGAGATGGACACTACATTTTTAAGCTTAAATGTAGACTTGGATTGTTTTCCCTTTTGGCAAGTATCATAAGGTTTATCCTTAGTGAATTCAAGTTTAGGTGAACCAATCATAAGTTCATGTTTACAAAGATCACTCAAAAGCTCAAAATTTGTATGTGTTAACCTTCTATGTCATGTCCATGTGTCATGGGAGATAGACATTAGGCATTTTATGTCTTTGTTATCAATTTTATTCAAATCAATGACATAAACATTGTCTACTCTTTCACCACTAAAAATAACTTTGTTTTCATCAAGACTAATAACAAAGTAAGTTTTAGGATAGAAAGTTACTTTATTTCCCATGTCACATAATTGACTTATATTAAGCAAATTATGTTTAAGACCATCAAAAAATAACATATGATGTATAGATAAGGATTGAGGATTACCTATTTCTCCAATGCTAATAATTTTTCCTTTTGCATTATCTCTGAAAGTAACACATCCTCTATCTTTAGCATCAAGTTTATTAAATTTCTCTTTGTCTCCCATCATGTGCCTTGAACATCCACTATCGAGATACCACTTGCTTTTTATTTTTGTGGATTTCAACCATACCTACATAAAATAATTTAAGTGTCTTTTCGGACCCAAACATTTTTTGGTCTAGGTTGATTAGTTTTGAGATAGTCCAAAGGAAGTAAATTCATGTGTAGTGTTCTATAGAAGCACACATTGTTAGTATGCCCTTTGATCATGTAATATGAACATACAATATTTTCAAATTTATTTCTTCTAGGATGATGTGCTTTCCTAGTATATGCAACATGCCTTTAGTGTTATATGTATCTCCTATTATTTTATGTCATTGAGTGAGACATGCATTGGCAATGGTGATGAATATTTTGATAAGTTTGTGTAACATGTTTATGTGCATTGTGTTGTGTAGCATGCCTATTATAATTATGTCTAGTGTACATATAAGCATGATTGGGTTGAGGTGCTCTAGTTTGAGTCTTACCTTTTTGTGTTAATGAAGGGTTAATCTTATGAGACTTTGCCTTGATATTTAACATGAGATATTTTAGCTTTAAAAGCTTAAATCTCATTAGAGGTTAAAGGAGTAGAATCATGTGAAGCTTTAACAAAATTAATATATGATGAAGATAATGAAGACATTCCATTCTTATATCCAATTATGTGGGTATCTCTATGAAAATTTTTGAGAGTCAAGAAGACTATTTAAAGTTTCTTTTCCTCTCTTAAATTTAGTAATGGAATTCTTTTATTCTTAGATCTCCTTAGAAAGCTTATAACTTTCATCATTTACTTTCTTAAGTTGATCTTCTAAAGAATTATAAGATTTAACATTACGAAAAAGTTTTTCATTTGATGCAACAAGTTTAGCAAAATCAATTTTTAAACATTCAAAATCCTTATTTAAGCTAGCTAACTTATGTTTATATTGTTTCTTTTTAAATAATAAACTTTTTCATTTAATAAGTAATTTGCTCATAATAGAGCTCTCATCATCATCATCATCATCATCATTATCATAATATTCATCACAATCATCAAAGGAAGAATAAGAAGTGGATGGTACCTCATTTTTATTTTTAATGGCCATGAAGTAAAATTTGAAAACTTCTTGTTCTTCCTCTTCCTCTTCGGATTTGAAGAAATCATCCCAAGTAGCTTTGAATGCCTTATTCTTATCTTTTGCTCCCTTGTTCTTGAATTTGAGTTTAAGACATTCACTTCAAATGTGTCCCAGTTTCTTGTATTTATAGCAAGTAACCTCTTTTGTTTTCTTTTTCCCATCTCCTTCAAACTTCTTGTTGAAGTCCCTTATTCTTGAGAAGTTTTTCTTTCTTAAGAACTTCTTAAAATTCCTAGTGATCATGGCAATGTCACCATCTTCATCACTAGAATCTTTGATGCTTTCCTTATCACTATCTTCTTGAAGAGATTTTAGAGCAATGCTCTTTTTCTTTTCTTCTTTCTCTTCTTATTCTTTACCTTTTTGCTTGATGGTGAGCTCATGTGTTAATAGCTTGCCAATGAGCACATCGGTTGATAAAGTAGAGAGGTCTTGAGCTTACTTAATTGAGGTAACATGAGATTCCCAATCCTTTTTAGGTAGGATTCTTAGAATCTTATTGTTTATCTCTTCCTTAGAGAAATATTTTCTAAGTTTCATGAAAGTTGTGAGGAGAGCATTGAGATGGTTTGTCATCTCCATGATTGATTCTTAAGGCTTCATTTTGAAGAGTTCATATTCATACATATGAAGTTGAACCTTCTTGCTTCTTACTTGAATGTTGCCTTCATAGTGATTTTCTAAGGTCTCCCACATTTCTTTAGCTGAAATGCAATATTAAAGCTTGCCTCCTTCTTTTCTTGTCATAGGGGAGATTAGAGTAATCATAGCCTTTTTATTTTTACAATTTTCTTCCTTTTGATTAATACTTTATTCGCTTCTTGCAAGAGTAGTTACCACACTATCAATGATAGTTGTAAGTGGTTACCAACCTCTTAGGACAATGTCCTAAAGTTTGATGGAATCACAATCAAGATATAATTAAATTTTGAATTTCCAATGTGGATAGTCACTACCATCAAAGAATGGTTTAAGAAAAGAGATGTTTTATGATTCACTCCTTATGATCTTGTACTCTAGCAATGAAGTACCTAGAATTCAAGCTCTGATACCAAGTGAAAAGAGTCCTAGAGGGGGGGTGGTAAATAGGACTATTAAATAAAAATGATAATTTAAAGGAATTCTTTGTAAGAATTGAATAGAAAATAAGAAGGAAGAATGAAGAACACAAATATTTAAGGAGTTTGGATTCAATAATAATCCTATGTCTCTAACTAACTTATCCCCAAGTTACAATTTATAATCACCTATAATTTGATTCATAAGATTGAGATTACACAAGAGTTTTATGGCTCGCTCTTACAACCTTACAACTTTAGTTTTCAAGGCTCACTCAAAAACCAAATCCCAAGTGTTTCAATGGACAACACTTAAACCAATTCCTTTAGAAATAAATCTCACTTCCTTTCTAATCTATCCTAAGATTTAAGATGAAGAGAAATTCTATTTCTAACACACAACCAACTCTTATAAGAGTTTATATAACAAAATTATTTAAGAGAATTTTTAGAGCTCAATTGAATGCTTAAGAGATAATGAATAATAAATAATTTTGAATCAAATCTTGGACTTTATTTTGTTAAAATGCTACTCACGAGTGAACAATACTCGTGAGGAGCAAGTTTTGAGTCATGAGGGGCAAAAATATATCCATTGTATTCAAATATTTTTTTTGGAAGCTGACAGTACTGCCCTCATGAGCATCTCATGAGCAAAAGTGCTTATGACTCTAGCTCATGAGCAGCACTGCCCCTTTCCTCAATAAGAACACTAAAAAGAGGACAGCTCATGATCGGTTCATGAGATGCTCATGAATGAGATTGAATAAGATCGAATCAATAAAAAAGCTCATCATAAAAGTTATAGATAATTGTCTTATTTTTCCATAACACTTTAAATCACTTGAATTGGATGTCTTTAGCTCAAGATATTGCTGAAATACTAAGAGATGTGCAAGCTACATATGTTGACTTTGACTAAAGATTTGCATACCCAAATGAGCTTAGATTTTGACAAGCAAGCTTAATTTTGAAAGCTTAAGATGTATAATTTAAAAGAAAAGAAGATCATTTTCTCATTATAGAGCTTTAAAGATGTTAAAAGTCTTCTTGAATCTCAAAGGTTGAATTAGCTCAAAAAATTACTATTCATCCAAAAATATATATGCTTGGTATATGTTTGGTATATAATTCCCTACATACTTAGTTGAAATCACTAGTATCAAAATTGTTTGTCAAAGTCCAAAATTAGGAGTTTGATCATGCAAATGGTCAACATTTATGGATATAATGAACAGGGTATTTAGATAGTTTGTGGTAGTCTTCATTGATGATATACTGATGTATTTAAATAGTATAAAAGAGCACATATATCACTTGAGGATAGTACTATAGACATTGAGAGAATATTAGCTTTATGCTAAATTCTTAAAGTGTGATTTTTAGTTGGAGACTGTTGCATTCCTTAAACACGTAGTGTCTAAAGATGGTATTCAGGCTGATCCACAAAAGATAGAGGCAGTGTCTGAGTGGCCTAGACCAATAAAAGTCATATAGATTCATAGTTTTCTAGGTTTGGCTAGGTATTATAAGAGTTTTGTGCAGGATTTTTCTAGAATTGCAGTTCCTATGACTCGCCTAACTCAAAAGAATGTGAAGTTTGTGTGGTTAGATGCTTGTGAGAATAGTTTCCAGTTACTAAAGGAGAAGTTGACCACAACTCTAGTTTTGCTTTGCCTAATGGAGTAGATAAGTTCACTGTGTATTATGATGCCTTCAGAGTTGGCCTAGGTTGTGTGTTGATGCAGAATGGTAGGGTGATAGCTTATGCTTCAAGGCAGCTGAAGAAGCATGAACATAATTATCCTACTCATGACCTAGAGATGGCTGCAGTGATCTTTGCTCTTAAGATTTGGAGACATTATCTATAGGGGTGACTTATGAGATTTTCACAAATCATTGGAGCCTGAAGTATATTTTCCAGCAGAGAGATATGAACTTGAGGCAGAGGAGATGGTTAGAACTTCTGAAGGACTATAACTATGAGATTCTTTATCATCCAAGCAAGGCTAATATGGTAGCAGATGCCTTGAGTAGGAAGTCCTCATGTAGTCTTGCTCACATTAGTATGGAGAGGAGACCTTTTATCCAAGAGTTACACCAGTTGGTGGATCAAGGTTTGATAATGAAGATTAGTATATCAGGAGGACTATTAGCTCAGTTCAGAGTCTGATTAGTGCTAAGAGATAGGATTAAGGCAGGTTAGGGCCGAAATCCTAATCTAGCTGAGCTAATAGAGAATGTTCATGCAAGGAAGTTCACTGATTTCACACTCGATGCTGAAGGTTTTTTGTGGATCAGTGGTAGATTATGCGTTCCTGATGTGGATAATTTGAGAAAGGAGATCCTTAAAGAAGCACATTCTACAGCCTACAACGTACATCCAGATGTCACTAAGATGTACCACAACATCAGAGACTTGTACTGGTAGGATGGATTAAAGAAGAATGTAGTTGATTATGTTTCTAAGTGCTTGACATGTCAGCAAGTGAAAGCTGAACATCAAAAGCCTTCTAGGAAGCTTTAACCACTTCTTATTCCTAAGTGGAAATGGGAGAGAATTGCTATGGATTTTATGGTAGGGTTACCTTGTTCTAAGGATGGATACGATTCCATCTGGGTGATTATGGATAGGTTAACCAAGTTTGCTCATTTCTTGCCTGTTAAAGCCATTTATTCTGTAGCTAAGTTAATGAAGCTGTACGTTAAGCATATTGTATGCCTTCGTGGAGTACCTATGTCCATTATGTCTAATAGAGGTTTAGTGTTTACCTCTCAGTTTTGGCAAAAGTTACACGAAACAATGGGCACTTGGCTTGATTTCAATACTGCTTTTCATCCTCAGACAGATAGTCAGTTTAAAAGGATGATCCAAATACTTGAATATATATTGAGGATGTGTGTATTGAATCTTGGAGGTAGCTGCGATGATCATTTGTCGCTTGTAGAGTTTGCATATAATAACATCTACCATAGTAGTATTAGGATGGCACTGTATGAGGCTTTGTATGGAAGGAAGTATAGATCCCTTCTAAGTTGGGATGAGATTAGAGAGAGAGAGCATTAGCTGGACCTGAGATGGTTCAAGATGCAACAGAGAAAGTTGCTATGATTTAAAAGAGGTTAGAGACCATAGCTAGTAGATAGAAGAGCTATGCAGATCCAAGATGCAGAGATATGGAGTTTCAGGTTGGAGACTATGTGTTTCTAAAGGTGTCTCTAATGAAGGATGTGATGAGGTTTGATAAGAAAGGGAAGTTAACACCGAGATATATTGGACCATTTGAGATTTTGGAGAGAGTGGACATGGTTGCATATTGGTTGGCTTTGCCTCCGAATTTGTCTCAAGTGCATCTAATGTTCCATATCTCAATGCTGAGGAAGTATATTTTAGACCCTTCACACTTGTTGTAGCCTGATAGTGTAGAAGTGAACGAAGACATGATGTTTAAGGAAGAGCTAGTCGCGATAGTGGATTATCAAGTTCGTCAGTTGTGTTCGAAGCAGATTCCAATAGTCAAGGTGTTGTGGCAAAGCAACAATGTGGAGGAGCACAATTGGGAGACTGAAGTAGAAATGCTGGTTGCTTATCCTTACCTCTTCCCTCAATGATTTCTTGTTTTCTATTCTTTTATTTGAATTCGAGGATGAATTCTTATAAGGGGGAAAGATTGTAATGACCCTTTATTTTAAATTATTAAAATATATTTTGAGATATGCAGTGTTAATAATATTTTAAATTTTATTTATATATTATAATTATTTATGAATAATATTTATTATTTTACATTAAATATTTTCTTACGTAAAATAATTTACTTGGAAATTTTATTATTTTAAAATATTAAATTTATTATTATTATTATTATTATTAGTATTATTATTATTATTAGTATTAGTATTATTGTTTTTATTGTTATTTTTATTGTTATTATTGTGATTATTATTATTATTATTATTATTATTATTATTATTATTATTATTATTATTATTATTAATTGTGCATGTGATGTGCATGAGTTGTGTGTGTATTTGTGTTAGTGTGTGTTGTGTGTGTGTGTGTGTGTGTATATATATATATATATATATATATATATATATATATATATATATATAAATGAATGGTCAAATTTCGGTCAAACCCCATTTCTTTCTCTTTTTTTTTTCTTTTCTTTTTCCCTTTGTCTTCTGCGTTTTTCTTCTTTCTCCCTGCAAGCTTCCAACAGCCACCCTTCACCTACCGGAGCAACCAATTGCGCCACTACTCACCCCTATCACTTCCCTCTTCCTTCCAACCGTCGACCATCGCCTGAGGAGCCGACAGATCACACCGAAATCGCTTGGAAGCAGCAATATCGAGAGTGGACTCCATTATTGCCGATGAAGCTTCCGGCGACCATAGCTCGCCATTCCAGTCTTGTTCGAACCTCTTAGCTCCATTGAAGCCATTTCCAAGCTCTGTCTGAGCTTAAACCATCTTGTTTGCAAGTTATTTTCAATCTAAGTTTATGTCCATTTAATTGTGTTTGATCCATGAATTTTTGCTTTGATAATGTTGATGTATGTAGCTTAATCTTCTCAAGTATATATATATATATATATATATATATATATATATATATATATATATATATATATATATATATATATATATATATTGAATTATTTTGAATTATAGGTATTTTTAAATATTTTAACAATTAAAAAGTGAAATTTTTTTATTAATTATGTTATTTATTTATTTTGGATGGAAATTTGGTTAAATTAGTATTGTTAATTTAAGTTATTAATTTTGGTAGTAAGAAAATAATTTTTAGAAATTTTGTATAATTTTTTAATAATATTTTTGTATTATGTGATTTAGGAATTATAGGTAAATTGTGTGTTTTTATTGAAATTATAGTTAAATAATATGTTTTAAATAATTTTGGAATAATTATTGGTATTAAAATAATTTTTACAAATTATTTACTATTTTTTAACTAATTAATACTAATTTACGATAATATATTCAAATAATAATTTTATTTACTATTTTTGTAATTAAATAAGTTTTTAACCATTTTTATTATATATGTAACCTATTTGAGTAATTAATTGTGAATTTCAATATTTTATGTTAAATAATTGTAAATTTGGATTTTTATTAATATTATATAATTTATTTGAGATTTTATGTTATTAATGTGAAAATAATTATATTAAATGTTTTGGATGTTTAAATATATTATATTTTGGTATTTTATAGATATTTATGGAATTTAATAGTTTTTATTATATTTATTATTTAATATTGATTTGTGGTGAATTGTGAATCTTGGTTGGGAATTTGTGTAGTTAGGGGTCCCAACCCGACGTGTTGAGTTTTGTGATATTAGAAATGTGTTTTCTTACAGGGTGGGGTTTACTTTTTAGTTGAGAGATGTCTATTTTATAGAGAAAATTCTGCCGATTTTTTGATAGAATTCTCGTAAAACGTGACATCAGGTCAATCTTGAGTTTCTGGTTTTTAATTGAGTTTTAATTCCTAAATCGAGTCTTCCTTTAGAATTCTTAGAAGTATAATTAGGAATTTATTCTGATTTTATTATCATTTATTTTTCTAATTGTACCGAGATCGAGACCTATCAGACCAGCCCCATCGAGTCTGTCTTGCGGAGCGCAAACTTGTGAATTATTATTTTATATATGCATTGCATATAGAATGCATGAATATGAATTTTCATATTTCCATAATACATTTAAATATGAATTATTTTGTTAAATGACTTGGTATATATTTTTGTATGCTTTTAGTATATTTGCTATTTATGAGACATATATACTAGGTATGTTTTTAGTATATCTTTTGTATATATGTAGCATATATATATTAGTATATTTTGGTATATTTATGGGTTATTTTGTTATATATGTGGAATATATTTTGGTATATTCTTATATATTGTATGCCATTTATTTTAATTGTGCATTTTATTATTTTCCATAAATATACGGTGTTATTGAAGGATATCAATAGAACATGCTACCTAGTGGGCTGCACTAGGATTGTGTACGTATCGATGCGATAGATTTTAGGGTTATGTTTATGAAATCATTTGAGGTGAAATTTGATTGAATTATTGAGAATTTCAGTGATTGAGTAGTGTGATTGCGGGAGCTCGGTTGACCTAGTGTTTCGGGGCCAATCACACTGACAGTGAGACTACGGGAGCTCGATTGACTTAGTATCTTGGGGCCAGCATACTGTCCAAAAATGGAATAAGAGAATTAGTTTGGAATTAAGTGAGTTTGATGGCTAGTGAGATATTTTGCTTGAGGTTGCAGATATCTAGGGTTCTATTTGATCCTTTATTTAAATAAATGTTTTATGCATTTGTTATATATATATAAGCAGATTTTAGTATTTGTGTGAAATGTGTGTTTATATATATATATATATATATATATATATATATATATATATATATATATATATATATATATATATATATATATATATATATATATATATATACACACACACACTGATGCTTGAATATATATGATTTAGATTGCATGTATATATATTATAATAATTCACTAAGTGAGGTCTGACTCCCCTCAATATTTTTTTAGGAGATTCCTCGTCGTCAGACCTCAGTAGTAGACCTCTTCGCCAGTCTTCTTTAGCCCCGGTTAGATTATATAATTTTATTATTTGAACTCTTATCGTATTCTAGAAAACTACAGTAGTAGTGTATTATATCAGCAGTATGTTAATTTGGTTTTGAGACATGTCTCTGAATATTGTATGAATATTTTTATTTTATGAAATGACATTTGAGTATTTATTTTTATATTGATTTAAATTTTAATTATGGCGTATTTTTATTTATTTATTGCATGTGTTTTTATTTTTAAAGGCTTGCTATGAGTTCTGGATTTTATTCTCGTTCCCTAGCGCCGGTCATGACTTTCGGTTTGGGTCATGACACCTAATTACTTTTGCAGAGGGAGCTATGTCATGGCAATGAAAATTATAAAAATGTATTATTTTGTCTACCATTGATGCAGAGTTTATTACAGCAACAGAAGCTTGTAAAGAGTTGTTATGGATGAAGAAGTTCTTAAATGAACTTGGTTTTCAGCAAGACAAATATGAGTTATTTTGTGATAATCAGAGTGCTATCCACCTTGGTAAGAACTCCTCCTTTCATTCAAGATCAAAGCATATTGATTTGAGATATTATTGGATATGGGATGTATTGGAGAAAAAGATATTGTAGTTAAAGAAGATCCATACTGATGAAAATGGATTAGACATGTTAACAAAAACTCTACTAAGGGAGAAGTTCGAATTCTGTTAATTGGCCGCCGGAATGGTGATGACCTCCACATAGTCAGGAGGAGGAAAATTGTTGTGGGTTCCTCATAATGAAGCCCATAAGCTTAAAAAAAAGGATGAAAAGTCAATTTAGTGCAGCAAATGTTGAAAGATTGTTGAATTTATTATGTTTTTTTTGTATGCTAAAGCCTATATAAAGGCAATAGAGGCAAGGAGTAGGCAAGCAACGTGAAGAGAAAAATTTAAGACCTCTGTGTGTGCCTGTGAGGTGAGAGCCAAAGCAATTTTACTTTGATGAGTGTGAGAGAGTTTTAATGATTTAGGAAAAAAAATTTTCTCAAAGGGTGAGTGACTAAATAGTGAGGTAATTATTTTTTGAGTGTTTGGGAAACACTTTGAGTGCTACTTTTTTTGAGAGAATTTTTATTGTGTACTTCTAGTGTTGATCTGGAGAAAACTCTCTCATATACCTACTATTTTTATAATGGAAAAATTATTTTAATTTTATCCCGTAGATGTAACCCAAAAATTAAGGATAAACCACGTTAAAATATTTGTGTCATTTTTATTATTTATATAATAGGTTTTACTGCCTATTATTATTTATTCGGCAGGTTTTACTGCCTATTCTACTCACCCATTGAATGGTTTAACCGTCTTCATTTATTTTTTTATTTGATTATTTTTATAGTAATTTTATCTTATCTTTGTGAAAATTATTCTGCTGTACCAATTATGTTAATTTTCCCAACAGAGAGTACAAGAACTATAGTTGAAGCTGGTGTAGGATTCAAAGAACTACCAGATAAGGAGAGTTGGATGGAAGGGTTTCATTAGTTGATAATTCTATTAAGGAAATTCTCCCCTACCTTACGCCAAGCTTTCCTAACCTTGTAACTCTATTGTATGTGGAAATTAAAAATTGAAATGGATTCGAGATTATTTTTTCATGCAATTGTACAGGCTCAAGGTTCTTGATCTTTCTGGTACTAAATTTGAAGAATTGCCATCCTCTATCTCTTATTTGGTGAGTCTCTGTTCTTTGATACAAAAAAATTGCAGAAAACTAAGGCATGTGCCATCATTAGCTGAGCTTAGAGCGTTGAAGAGACTGGATCTCTTCGAGAGTAGAATCCAAGAAGTGCCTGAGGAAATGGAATTACTGTCTAAGCTCACATATGTTAATTTGTATGGAACATAAATAGAGGTGTTACTGCTAGGGATACTACCTAAGGTTTGCCGTTTGCAAATCCTCTTACTTGATCCAAGGACAGTAGTTAAATGAGAGGAAACAGCATGTTCAGAGAAGTTGGAAACTTTGATGTGCCGTTTCGAAGATGTTGATGAGTTCAATAAATTTGTTCCATGCATGAAAGGTAGTCAGCACCTAAGCAAATACAGCCTTTACATTGGAGACAACAACAGCGAACTATGTTTCCCTTTCCCTTTCCCAGATCCAGATAATGAATTTGAGTTTGAGGAGGGGCTTAGAAACCTTGAACTCTCGTTCTGTGGAAAAAGGTGTAGGAATGGCGCCTTATTTGTTCTAGACAATATTGATTGCTTGAGGATTGGGGAATGCCATATGGGAAGAAGATTTATGCTGGAAAATTGAAGGATTTCTACCTTGGTGGTTGTGATGGGATAGAATGCTTGATTTCCTTTACCTCCCACTATTCTATAATTCAAGGCCATGAGGTTAGTGGAGAAGAAACTGTATCAGCACGACTACCGGCAACAATTCCATTGAACCCACCTGATGCTACCTTTTCCCATCTTAAAAGAATAGAGATAATTGGATGTCATGGTTTGAAGAGGTTGTTCCCTTATCGGATGTTGTCAAACCTCTAAAATTTGGCAAAGCTTATAGTGTGGTACTGCAACAATCTAGAAGAGATAATAGTGATGGAAGAACAGTCAGAAAGTCAAAACTTGGACGACAACTCTTTCATATATCCCAATGTTCAGCTTAGTCTTCCAAAAGTACGGGAGTTCTAGTTGAGAGGCTTACCAGAACTGAAGAGCATTTGTAGTAGGAAATTTGGAAATATTAAAGAAGAGCTGTTCAATGAAATACATTTTGAGGAATTTTGTACTCGTCTCAATTTCTAGTTTGCATGTTTGTGTGGGTGTTTTGATGTCTATCATTTGGTTGGTTGATGTATAACCTTTTGGATTTTTGAACAAATATCTCGGAGTTCAAATTGATGCGAAATTGTGTAATACAATTGAATTATATATATACACATATATCTTCAGATGAACATTATCAAATTTAGATTTGAACCATGCTTTCAGTAGCATTGAAGATAGACAGTTTGATGAAATAGATATAATTCACTAACCTTATGTAGTTGTCCTGTATCTCCATTTTTTATTGGTGCCTTTGACTGATGTAGTTTATACAACTGCGTTGCTTCTATGGCATATCTGAATCGGTAAAGATACCTACATGCAACAATTGAATTCAATTCTTTTTGGAACTAATAGTGTTATGCTTTGGATGCTTTTAGGTGCTGCCCTGTTTCATTTGTCCCAGGTGAATATTTCTGCTTAGGTAAAATACAGTTTTAAGCCCTTAAATTATAACTGTTTTTTCTATTGAGTCCCTATGCTTTTATTGTATTACATTGAACCCCTATATTTTTATTTATGTAATTATTAAGTCCCAATTTATTCTAATTTAACAAACAAACTGCAATTGTTTGTCACGCTATGTTAAGTGACGAGTGACAATTTATATTTTATGTTGAATGAGTCAAATGTTGGCTGACTAGACTTAATAATGTTGACTGTTGAATAGTCAACATTACTAAACCTGGTCAGCCAATATTTGACAATTCAGCATAGGATGCGAATTATCTCTCGTCAAATAATTGCAGTTTGTCTGCTAAATTGAGATAAATTGAAGCTCAATAGTTTTATAAATAAAAGTATAAAGATTCAATGTAATGCAATAAAAATTTAGAGGTTCAATAGCAAAAAAAAATTATAGTTTAGGGCTTAAAGATTGTTTTTGCCTTCCGCTTACCCCCTTTGCAAGTTCTGTTCATGGCATAGAGAATACATTTTGAACCATTCCATTTGTCGTTTGATCCCATGTTAATCCAAAAAAAAAAAAAAAGTGGATTTATGGTATATTGTCTTATTCAGGAGGATTTCTGCAATTGACTTCTTTAATAATTATATAGTTAATATTGTTGAAAGAGCATGTGACTTATGAGACACAAAATTGTGGAACTTGTGGTATCTGTAGAAAATTGAGTTTTACATGGTTACAAAACCACAGGTGGATATATATTTGTTGAATACATGTATACGTAGAGACCGACAAAAAGCTCTTGTCTACTGGAGAAGAATTCTCCATCTAAGCAAGCGGGAAAGAAAGTTCATAAGGCTAATTTAATGAAGCACGCATTTTTATGTTTCCTCTTGTGCAACAACTCATTTTCATGACTAGACCTATATAAACAACACATATAAATATTCCAATGTAATTACATACAAATATAAATAAAACATATTTATATGTATCTTTTAAAACCATTAGCCTATAAATATTATATTTTATGTTTTTATATTTTTCAGTCGAAGTATATGATTTTTTATACGTATATAGTTCATATTCTTTGATCCATTTTATAATATTGATTTTTTATATTAAAATTTTATTATTATTATCATTATACAATAGATTTATATTTAATGTAATTACATTGGAATAGAATTGTTTTTCATGTTTGATGTTTGTAAATTTAATTAAGCTGAAATATTTCTTTTCAAAATACATGTGAATGTTTTATAAATTAATAGCTATTTTTTTCAAAAATGTATGATTAACTTTGTTATGATTCAGTTAAATTTAAAAAATCAATGCCAAAACACAATTATTTTTATTATATACATAAATCCTTTAAAATATTCAATTTAAAGGAAAATATATAAATATGCTCCTAACATTTTATTTTAATCTCACTTCTGCTATCAATAATTTTTCAAGTACAAATACTTTTAAAAATCATATATTTAAAAATGTTTACAAATGATGCTTATATTTACTATTAGTGGAATTCACTATTTTTAATAGTTATATTAAAAGAATATTAGATAAAGGTACATTTATCTCCTAAAAAAGAGCAAATTCTCTCTTAAAGAATTTAGAAAAATTTTAAATATAAATTTTTTTGAAAAAAATATTTAAATTCCACATGTAACAAAAGTTTTACAATAACATCTATTTCTCATATGTGTGGAATCTATTGATGCTGACATGACACTAAAAAGGTCTTATATATAATTTTTTATGCAAATATTTGACATCCATATAGCACATTATGTACAAAAATTTGTAATAATGTGGCACAGATCAGTGTCATATATTCCATGAATTAAATTATTTTTATTTTCAAATTTATTTTTAAAATTAAAAAAAAATATTAACCTTAATTTTTTCTCTTTCATGTACACTCACTATATTAATAATCAAATTGCCCAAAATCACTCTTTCATCTTCATATTTTTAAATTTATTTTTCTTATTTTTATCATTCTTTTGAAAAAAAAAACAATTAAATAGATTAAAGCAGTTACTTAGATAGCATAATACATATATTGCACCTTATATTTATCACATTTTATTAGTTTGACACCTGAATTTATAATTTTTTTTATTTTAACACTTGAATTTTCTAAAATATAAATTTAAAATCTCTGTCAGCACATATGACATAGTTATTAAATCAACATGTGTCACATCATAAGAGTTTGATTGATCAAAAACTACAAGTAGAGGTGTCAAACTGATAAAAAAATAACAAGTACAGGGGATGGTAGATGCATTATATCATTATATTAGTGTAAATTAGTGCATTTTAGCTAAGATTAGATGTCAAAATGATAAAATTATAAGTTAAGGTGTCAAACTGATAAAAAATAACAAATATAGAAAGTTGTGTATATATTATGCCTACTTAGATTTATCAAACTCTAAAAAAAATCCATCAAATTCTTACTCATTTTGCTCATTGAAGAAAAAAAAAATTAAAATGCACTTTCCTAGAATGCAAAAGAAATTTTAAAACAAATGATGATCTAACATGTCACTACATACTGCTTTTTTTTTTTTCCCGATATATGCTGATAAAAAATTCACTTTAAGTGCCATTTATGGTGATACGTTTTACATTAGAAAATCATTTTAAGAATTTTAACGTGATTCCAATTGAAATTTAGAGAAATTCAAGTGATAAATTAAAATATTAAGACAATAATGAGATTTATTGTCAAATTAAAGGACCACGAGTGTGAATTATCATTTTTGTTAAATCTATTATAATTTATTTAGTAAATAATTAATTTTTAATTTTTAATGTATATTTATAATTTATAGATTGTATTAGGGGAAAAATGAACAAGTTATTCGTGAATTTACGATCCCTTGCATAAGAATATATATTTTTCATTACATGATCATATGATTCAGTGGAAAAACAGTAGTTAATTACTAGACAATCATCGTACAAATCTCTTTCTGATCTGCGACTAGAGCACACAAATTGGCCACCCAAACCAACAGTTTGGTAACAGGTCTATTCTTAACTATTCTTGTCAAAACAATACAGAACTTGCTTTATTTGAGTTCAGTTTGCCATATATTGAGAGTGTATAGCATACTCTCTAATAAAAATTAATTTTTATTTTTATTATGTGGAACTAATTTATGTTCTTTATTTTTACCTCTTATTGTTATAATAAAATATTATTGCAAAATATTATTAAATTATTCTAAAATTATAAAATTTATTGACGAAGCTATATATATGTGCATTTACATTTGTTTTCAAGTTTATTAATTTTTAACAATTTTCCTAATTACATAACATGCACACAAATGTTACTTCAAAATTCAAAATAAAATTAAATGAAAAAGCATTGACACTCCTATTAACTTATTTAGTCAAACAATTGTATATTATCAACAAAGAAAAGCATAATACTGTACTTTTATCGTCGTTCAAAAAATAGCCATCAAGAAGGAGCTGCAAGTTGACCATTAAAAATTTCAATGTTACTTCTGTTTTTGAGATGAGAAATGATTTATGGAGCGGCCGGCTTAAAATAATAGGGAGAGATGGGCTGCTATATATATCAGCACTCAAGAGATTTAAGTTCTGTTCACTTGTAAAAAAACTGATTTTTTTTAGAAAACTGATTTTTCATTTTCTAAAGAAAACTGGAGAAAATTTGGGACATTGTATTCATTTATTAAATTTAGAAAATTGTTTTTCAATTTTAAAAATTATATTAATTATTATAATATAATTTTTCTTTTGTACATATTTTTATGTTAGTGCAATGCATGGTACTTATATAATTCTCCATTATATTTAGAATTTTTTTTTATGTTTTGTTAGATTATTTTTATCTAATAAAATTATAATAAAAATAATCAAATATTAAATTTATTAAAAAATATCAATACAATTATAAATAAATGTGGATAAAAATAATTTATAATTAAATTTCATTACAAACTAATTTATATTTTTATCTAATTGAGAGTTTTTTTTGTTTTGATTTTTTTTTGTGAGAAACAAATATAATTAGAGTTATATATGATTATGTTTACTGTGTGTTGTGTGCCTGTGTGTAAATAAATAAATAAATAAATATATATATATATATATATATATATATATATATATATATATATATATAAGGAGAAAGAGAGCAAGTTTAATAAAATAAAATGTTGAAAATAAAACGTTAGAGAAGTAAAAAAAAAAAGGAAAAAAAATAGATGATTATTTTGAAAATAAAACGTTAGGGAAGAAAAAAAAAAGGAAAAAATAGATTACTATTTTGAAAATACAACGTTAGATAAGCAACAAAAAAAAAAGGAAAATATATTAAAAATAGATGATTATTTGCTAAAAAATTGATAATAGCTAACAATTATATTGCTATTTAAAAATAGGGATTCTAAAGTTGAAAAATTTATGTATAGAAAATTCAATGCTAAAAATTAAGGATTCTAACGTTAAAATAGGGATTCTAACATTAAAATTCACTTATATATTGTTTCTTAAAAATGTTAAAAAAGTTATGTATATAAAATTTATTACTAAAAAATAGGTATATATATTCAAACTCATAAAAAAAAAAGAAGTTGCAATAATTTAAAAAAATATAATATAAAAATAATTGGCTAGGATTGAACTGTGGTTGAATTATATAAGTCTTCATGTTTTCCAATTAGAAAACAATATAAATTAGATTTTAAAATTCTATTAAAAATTTTGAAAATAAGAAAACTATCGGTAATAACCGTAGTTTTTAAATTATTTTAATATAAAATGAGATATATAGTGTTAATAAAATGTAATAATCCGGGTTTTAAATTATTTTATTGTATAATAGGATATGCAATATTAATAATTTTAAAATAATAATTGATTATTTCATCATCTTGAAAAATTATTATCATTATTATTTTACAATTAATTAATATTTATTACGTAAATACATGTTTTTAAATTATTATTTCGGGAGATGGTATTTTATTAATCTTTAATTTGGTGCCTTAGCGTTTTAAATATTAATATTTTAAATAAATTACATCATTTAAATGTAATTTCATGAGTTACATATATATATATATATATATATATATATATATGCACATATATTATTAATTAGAGTATTATTAATTAAATGTGTGTATTATTATTTTATTGTGTAAGTATATATATGTGTGTATTAAATATGCGGTGTGTGAATTGTCTTGAATAATATATTAGAAAGTTTATTATATTTTATTATAAAGTTTTATTAATATATATATATATATATATACAAAAATCACCAAAAAACCTTCCCTTCTTCCCTATTCTCCCCGATCACCCCCTCTTCTCACCCTCACCGTCTATTTCTTTCGTTCACCGGCTGGTAGAGTGTCTCCTCCTCCAGTTGATGTCGCCACCGCCATCAACCACCTTCTCCGACACCGTTTGAATCTTGTTGAAGTCGGAAACCCGAAAATCATTCCCTCCTCCGTTCAAGTCGTTTTCTGTCACGACCCAAACTAGGAGTCATGACCGGTGTTAGGGAACGGGAATTCTTTCGAATCCGGAACCCGTAGCAAGCCTTAGAAAATAAAATCATATAATAATTATATAAAAGTACGACCAAATTAAAATTTTTCTGAATCAATATATAAAATAAATACTCCAAATCCTTTTATAAATGAATACATATTCGTACAATGTTCAAATACAAATTCTCAGAGTATTTAATATCCAAACAAAATAATACACTTCCAATATAATGACACCACTACTGCAATTTCTAGAATACAATTCAAAGTTCAGAATATACATTTGCATAAAATAGCCGGGACTGAAGAACACCGGCGAGGAACTCTACAACTAAGGTCTGACGATATGGAATCTCCTGAAAAAAAATAATTGAGGGGGGTCAGACCTTACTGAGTGAATTATTAAACTATATATACATGCAAACAAAACCATAACAATCAGGCATTCTTATATATATATGTATATACACACATTTCACACGAATGCCAAACTTTGCTTTTATAAATACACTAAATGTAGAAAACGTTTGTTTTAATTCATGAAGGATCCATAGAACCCTAAATAATAACAACCTCAAACAATCTCATCATCACTCTAGCCATACAGGCTCACTTGATTCCAAATAGAACACTTATTCCAATTTGGACAGCAGATTGGCCCCGAGACACTAAGTCGACCGAGCTCCAGCAGTCTGGCTGTCAGTGTGATTGGCCCCGAGACACTTGGTCAACCGAGCTCCAGCAATCACACTATCCATCACCTCACATCTTAATCAACCCAATAGATCATTCAATTCACTTATGGACAGTAGACTGGCCCCGAGACACTAAGTCAACCGAGCTCCAGTAGTCTGACTGTCAGTGTGATTGGCCCCGAGACACTTAATCAACCGAGCTCCAACAATCACACTATCTAACATACCATTAATCTTAGTCAAATCAATTAAATCAATTATAATCACCCAATTTTAACTCTCACTTAATCCTTATCTATCGTACCGGTACGTACACGGTCCTAGTGCTGCCCACTAGGAAGCACGTTCTATTGATATCCTTCACTTTGAATAAATCATTCATTCGAAAAATAATTAATGTAGAACAATATTCATAATAGTAAAACCAACCATATATATATATACCAAAAATATACCTAAAATATACCCAGTTATTTCAGGTATATATATATATATATATATATATATATATATATATATATAGTCAAATAAAATATGAAATAAACTAAAGATAAATCATTAATATAGTTAAAAACAATTTAAATAAGTAACAATAATATAACATACATTATCTTAAAAATATACTTAAATATGCAAAAGATATACCCTAAGTACTCAAATCATTTAATAAACCATTTATGTATAAATATTCATTTAAATACGTGTTTGTGTTTAACATATATTCACAAATATACTAAAAATAAACCTAATTATCTAGCATGCATATATCAAAAATAAACCCTAAATATACCACTAATGTGTTAGGTTTAATTTAATAATAAAACATTTATTTATTCGGAAATAAATAAAAAAATATACCAAAAATAAACTTAAAAATAATTTAAGTGTAGGTTTATAATTTAACATGCAATTATTTAAGAATAAACCTAAAATCTACTGAAACTATACCTAAAGTATACTAATCATTTAATAAAATAATTATGTCTAAGTGTACATTTTAAAACATGTGTATATTACTCAAATGTATTAAACCTAAACCTAATTGTTTAATGTGCATATATCAAACTAACATGCATAATTATTTAATATGCATATATATAAGAACGCAACCCTAGATATACTAAAAATATTATAATTTAAATCATTTTTTTAAAACATACAATGAAAATGAAAAATTCTAAATAATGCACCCTATATGCAGTGCATATATATACAGTATAATAACTCACATGTTAGCGCTCCACGAGACAAACTCGACGGGCCTGATCCGTTAGGCCTCGGTCTCGGCGCAGCTAAACAACAAATGACAACATGAAATCAGAATAAATTTAACAAAAATTCTAAAGACTCGATCTAGAATTTTAGACACAGCTTTAGAATAGGAATTTGACCAGATATCACGTTTTACGAGAATTCTACCGAAAATCCGACAAAACCTCCCCTGTAAAACGGACATCTCTCTACTCAAAGAGTAGAGCCGGTCCTGCAAAGAAATACACTTCGGAATAAACACATGATTACAATCAAAATCCCTCGGTCGGACTCCAAACTACAATTCACCGACCGAGGTTCACAATTAACAGAATATTTATAAAATACCGAAAATGCCCTTATATAATAAAAATACATTTTATAAATCCAAATTACGTAATTAACCCTAAAACATACTAAAAATCAATAAAAACCCATTTATTTAGAAAAATAGTATATTATATATAATTTGAAAATAATTTACGAAAAATAGTTTTAATTAGTTAAAAATACAAAAAATTTGCAGAAATCATTTTTATACCCTAAATAACTATTAAAACCAATTAAATTACATTTTTAACCAATTTAGTGTAAAATTACCAAAATACCCCTATATATATAAATATTCACTATAAATGTTCAAAAATTCACCAAAAATTATATAATTACTAAAAATTAATTTCTCAACATATAATTCAATAATATCAATAAATATACTCAATTTACTAATTTATTTCAATTAAACACATAATTAACCCTATTTTTCAAAATTACCTAAACTTAATAAATTCCAAATAAATACATAAAAATTCACAAAAATTACAAATAAATTTCTATAATTCATTTCAACTCCTATAATCACCATAAAACACAATTTCATAATTTAATTAATTAATTTTCGAAAATTAGAAAATAATAATAAAATAATCAAAAATTCACAAAAATTAAAATAAATTCCAAAAATTCTAAAAAAATTATAGCATGTATATTAAGCTTCCAGAAACAAGGTTTGTGAAGGAATTTTTCATGAATCAATCAAATTGTAGCTAAAAAAAATTCGAAACCCAAAATGGCTGATTTGAAGAAATTGAAGCCTAACCAATTCTAGACCAAATCAAGTGAAACAAAGCTTGTAATCACACTCAACAGAGCTCAAGGAGAAGATAGAGACTGACGGCATCAAATTTGGTGGCCGGAAAGTGCTTGGTCGGAGTTAAGTTGATTTTTGGCTCTTTGAAGAAAATCCGGCCAAAACTCACCGGAAAAGAGTGTTTTAGGTGGTGGAAATGGTTGGAGGTGGAAGAGGAAGGCTGAGAGGCATATTAACAGAAAGAAAACCAGCTTGAAAGTGGCTGAAAATGGAAGAAAACGTTTTGGGAGGAAAAAGATGAAGGAGGGGCAAAACTGTAAATAAATGAAAGTTTTGGTTTTTTTAATAAAAAAATTATGTATATATGTATATATATATATATTTACACTATATATTATAATAATATAAAATTTCACACACATTAAATATACACCACACACATATTTTAATATGTTTAATAATTTATAAACTTAAAATTAATTAATACAAAAATTAAATAATAAAATTAAGGAAATTAATTAAGCTCTAATTAATTTAAATAAATACACATATATACATTTTATTTTAGCACTTTGAAATTATATATAAGTTCATGCAAATTCATAAAACTAGTTAAAATAATTAGTATTAATTTATTTACGTGTCAATTTCCCCGAAGATATAATTTCCGGGAAAATTTTACGTAAAGTACTTAAAATAATATAAAATAATTAAAATTAGCTTTAAACAAACAACAAACTCATAAAATATCATAAATATATATACAAAAATTATTAACACTGCATATCCCGATGCAGTATAAAAATATTTAAAAATTTGGGATATTACATTTTCGGCCACCAAAATTGATGATTCCAGTGCCGTTGGACTCCTGAAACTTCATAAAGGAGGATTCTAAGCTTCTTGTAGCTTGAAAACGCGATTTGGTAGGGTTTTGAACTCATTTCCATTTTCGATCATTCTTGAGTTTTTTATTTATTTATAATTCTTCATTTATTTATAATTAATTCCTTCACAAAAGTTTCTCCCCTTAGCTTAATCTACATCTCAGAATTTTTATGTAATTTTTGGGAATTATTTTGATTTTTGTAAATTTTTTATTATTTTATTAGTTTTGTAAATTAATTAAATAAAATATGAAATTGTAATTTTTGGTGTTATTTATGGTTATTGGTAATTTTAGAATTTAATTTATAATTTTTGTGTATTTTTTGTAATTTTTATAATTATTTTTAGTTTATGTTATTTTTGGAAATTTAGGTTAAATATACATTTTGTTAGTAATTATTGGTTAATTAGGTATATTTGTTGATTTTACTGAATAATATGTTGAGAAAATAATTTTTGAGTATTGATATAATTTTTATTGAATTTTTGAATATTATTAGTATTTTATGTGTATTTTTATATATTAGGGGTATTTTGGTAATTTGGTGATGATTTTGGGTTAATATTAAATTTAATTGGTTTTAATAATTATTTGAGGTATAAAAATGATTTTTACAAACTATTTACTAATTTCAACTAATTAATACCATTTTTCAAAAATTATTTTCAAATTATATATAATATACTATTTTTGTAAATAAATGGATTTTTAGTAATTTTAATATGTTTTTGGACTAATTAAGCAATATGGATTTATAAAATGAATTTTTATTAATATTTTTGGAATTATCAAGAAATATCAATTTTTAATAATATTATATTATTATTAGGGTTTTTAAGTAATTTTTTGAAAAATAATTACTTTTAGTGTTTTAATATTTAATTGTTATATTTTGATACTTAAAGGGCATTTTTGATATTTATTGAATTTTTATATATTTTATTTTATTTTTGTTGTGAATTGTATACCTCGGTCAAAGGAATTTGTAGTTTGGGGTCCCAACCAAGGAGTTGTGAGAATTTTTATTCGAAGTGGCTCTACTTTTTAAGTAGAGAGATGTCCATTTTACAGAGAAGATTTTGCCGAATTTTCAGTAGAATTCTCGTAAAACATGACATCGAGTCTAATTCCTATTCTCTGTCTGTGTTAGTAATCCTAGATCGAGTCTATAGAAGTTAAGTTAGATTTATTCTAATTTTCGTGTTATTATTTTATTGTTAGTTGCGCCGAGACCGAGGCCTAGTAGACCAGGGCCGTCGGACCCGTCTCGAGGAGCACATAACTGTGAGTTGTTATTTTATATATGCGTGCATTTAGGTTGCATGTTTTAGAAATATATGTTTTAATTGTATGATTTATGCATAAATGACTTGATAAATGCTTAAGTATATTCAGGTATATTTTCAGTATATTATGAAATAAATGCATGTTTTCCCTTTTTAATTAAATCTAGATTTCTTTAAAGTATATTATTGGTTTAATTTAATATATTCCATGATTTATTTGAATTGATTTTACGTGTATATACTTGAAATATACTTAGTTTATTTTAGATATATTTCTAGTATATATATGGTTTATAATATTATTTATAATGATATCATGCATCATTATTTTATTAATGAAATGAGTTATTTTTAATGAAGGATATCAATAGAACATGCTTCCTAGTAGGCAACACTATGATCTAGTACGTACCAGTACGACGATAGATTATAGGTTAAATTACTAATCTATTTGTGGATCATGACTCGATTGATTTGATTGTTGTGTGAGGTGAATGAGAGTGTAATTGCTGGAGCTTGATTGACCTAGTGTCTTAGGGCCAATCACACTGACAGTCAGACTGCTGGAGCTCAGTCGACTTAGTGTCTCAAGGCCAATTACACTGACAGTCAGACTGTTGGAGCTTGGTCAACTTAGTGTCTCGGGGCCAGTCTACTGTCAATAAGGATTAAGTGAATTTATTTGAAAACAAGTGAGCCTATATGACTGGAGTGTTGTCTATTGTTATTTGAGATTGTGATCATTTAGGGTTCTATTTGATCTTTCTTTGTTGACCATTTGCATGATCAAACTCCTAATTTTGGACTTGGACAAACAATTTTTATACTAATAATTTCAATTAAGTGTGTAGGAAATTATATACCAAACATATACCAAGCATATACACTTTTGGATGAATAGTGACTTTTCAAGCTGATTGAACCTCTGAGATTGAAGAAGGCTTTTGACTTACTTAGAGCTCTTAAATGAGAAAATAAGAATCTTCACTTTTGAAGTAGACATCCTAAGATTTCTAAATTGTACTTGCCTATCAAAATCCAAGTTCATTTGGGTATGCAAATCTTCAGTCGAAGTCAACATATGCAGCTTGCATTTTAATTTGCACAGCTCTTGGTATTTCAGCAATATCTTGAGCTACAGATGTCTAATTGAGGTGATTCAAAGTTTTATGGAAATATAAGACAATTATATACAACTTTTATGAAAAATGTTTTAGCTGAATCAATCGTCTTCAGTCCCGTTTATGAGCATATTTCAAAGTGGTCGCAAGTTATCCTTCAATGCAACCTTTAAAGCACATTTTTGCCAAAAATTGGTAGCACCCCTCACAAGCTATTGGCTCATGACCTGATCATGAGCAGACCCCTAACAACATTCCAACATAAATTTTTGAATGCAACGGCTATAATTTCACCCCTCACAAGCACTGTTCACTCGTGAGGCACTCGTAAAAAGCCTTTGAGCTGCCAAAAGTCCAAGAATTGATTCAAAATCAATTCTAAACATTGGAGACATGATTGATACATCCAAAAACTACATTTTTGAGTGTTTTCTATATAAACACAACTTAGAATTCAATTAAAAGGTTAAGAAAACTTGTTTATCATTCATCATTTTCTTAATCATTCAATTGAGCTCTAAAAATTTCCTTTAAACAAATTTTTTATGTATAACTCTTGTGAGAGTTGGTGTAATATCCCGTATTTTTAAATATTTTTACACTGTATCGGGATATGCAGTGTTAATAATTTTTTTTAAATGTGATATTGATATTTCATGAGCTTTCATTTAATTTAAATTGAATTTTAATTGTTTATTATTATTTTAAGTGCTTTACGTAAAATTTTCCCGAGACTTTCATTTTCGGGAAAATATTCAAGTAAATAATTTACTATTAATTATTTTAAATAGATTTATGGACTTGCATGAACTCATACGTATTTTTAAATTACTAAATAAAGCCTATGTGTGTATATATTTATTTAATTAGGGTTTAATTTATTATCCTAATATTTTATTATTTGTTTATTAGTTTTATTGTTATTTAATTATTTTTATTTATTATTGAATTTTAAAATATTAAATATTAAGTGTGTGGTGTATATTTAATGTGTGTAATTTAATATTATTTTATTATATAGTGTAAAGTATATATATATACATATTATAAATTAAAAATTAAAACTTTTGGAAAATTACACATTTGCCCTCGATTTCTCCTTCTTCCCCGATTGCCTTCCTCCAGCCGTCTGGTCGCTGCAACTGCCGATTCCTTCCCATCGGTGTGCCACCAGCAGCTCCGCCCTCCCTAGCCAGCTGCTCCGTCACCCCTAGCCTCCTTCCCCGGCGCCGGCTAGCTTCTTTTCCTCCATTTTTGGCCGAAAGTTGCATTTGTTCACACCTCGCGATTCCGGCCACCATTTTCGACACCGCCAGTCTCTTTCTTCTCCTTGAGCTCTGGTGAGTGTGATTCTAGCTTTGGTTTGAGCTTAAATGGTCTTGATTTGCTTAGATTTTAAATTTTAGATTTCGGCCATATTAGGGTTTTTGATTTTTTAAACTTTGAATTGTTTGATTCATGAAAAGTCCCTTAGCAAATGTTGATCCTAGTAGCTTAATCTACATGTTTGAATTTTTGTAGAATTTTTGGAGATTATTTTGATTTTTGGGTATTTTTGAATATTTTAATATTATTTTCTAATTTTCGAAAATTAATTAATTAAATTATGAAATTGTGTTTTATGATAATTATAGGTGTTGAAATGAATTATAGGAATTTATTTGGAATTCTTATGAATTTCTATGTATTTATTTTGAATTTATTTAGGTTTATGTAATTTTGGAAATTAGGGTTAATTGTGTTTTAAATTGAAATTAATTGGTTAATTCAGTTTAATTATTGATATTATTGATAAATATGTTGAGAAAATTAATTTTGGATAATTATATTATTTTTGATGAATTTTTGAAGTAATTTTAGTATATTTATATATATAAGGGTATTTTGGTAATTTTACATAAAATTGGCTAAAAATTTAATTTAATTGGTTTTAATAGTTATTTAAGGTATAAAAATGATTTCTACAAATTATTTGGTATTTTTAACTAATTAAAACTATTTTTCGTGAATTATTTTCAATTATATATATAATATACGATTTTACTAATAAAATGAGTTTTTATCGGTTTTTATAGTGTTTTAAGGTTAATTATGTAATTTCTACTTATAAAATGAATTTCTATGATATAAGGGTATTTTTGGTATTTCTGAAATCATTCTGTGATTGGGGACCCCGATCGGTAGACTGTAGTTTAGACTCCGACCGAGGGGTTGTGGATGAGTTATTGTGCCTATTTTTCGAAGTGTGTTTCTTTGTAGGGTCGGCTCTACTCTTTAAGTAGAGAGATGTCCGTTTTAAAGGGGAGGTTCTGCCGAATTTTCAGTAGAATTCTCGTAAAACGTGATGTCCGGTTGATCCGTAATTCTGTTTCTGTGTTTAATATTCTAGATCGAGTTCTAGGATTTTCTATTAGGTTTATTATGATGTATGTTATTTATTGTTTGTTTAGTTGCGCCGAGACAGAGGGCTAGTGGACCAGGCCCGTGGGATCCATCTCGTGGAGCGCATTAAGTGTGAGTTACTATTTTATATATATATGCTTTAGGATGCATGATTTTAGAAATATATGTTTTATCTTGATTAAATATGCATAATAGTTTATTTTAGTTTATTTTAAACTATATGCATGTTTTATTAATAAAACAGGTTTTAAATGTTTTTGAATATATTTCCAGTTTATTTTGTAATTTAATTGGATTTATTTGACGTATATATACTCGAAATATACCTGGGTTACTTTTGGTATATTTCCAGTATATATATGGTTTATGTTGCTATTTATTTCAAATTCATGCATCATTTATTTGTGAATGAATGTTTTATATTTATTAATGAAGGATATCAATAGAACTTGCTACCTAGTGGGCAGCACTATGACTGAGTACGTACCGGTGCGCTTATAGCATTTAGGCTATATTACTAACCATTTGTGGATATTGATTGGAATTGATTTTTTTGATGTGTGATGTGATTTGGGTGTGATTGCTGGAGCTCGGTTGACCAAGTGTCTCGGGGCCAATCACATTGACAGTCAGACTGCTGGAGCTCAGTTGACTTAGTGTCTCGAGGCCAGTCTACTGTCTAATTGGATTAAGTGGATATATTGCGATTAAGTGAGCCTGTATGGCTAGAGTGTTGTCTAACACTGTTTGAGGTTTCGATATTCTAGGGTTCTATTTGATCCTTCATAAACGATGATTTTCAGTAAAATATATATAAAATGATTTTACAGCATCTGTGTGTATTTGCCTGTATATATATCTATATATATACTATTGACTGTATGCATTGTCATTTAGTATGCATGTATATATATTATAGTAATTCACTCAATGAGGTCTGACTCCCCTTCGTTGATTATTTTTCAGGAGAGTCATCGTCTTCAGACATCAGTAGCAGGCCTATACACTGGATTTCTTCCGCCCCGGCTTCTTTGTGTAAACTGCTTCTCTGAGTCTTGGGTTTTATTTTATCTAGACGCTGCAGTAGTCATTAAATATTTAACAAGATGTTGTATTATACATTTGAACTGGATTTGTATTAAAGAAGATTACATATATTGTGATGATGAGGATTTGATTTAAATCCAGTTGGTGCAAATGTTATTATTATATCTTATGATTTTTATTTTCGCTGTATTATATATTGTTGTTATTACTATTGCATGTTTTATTTTATTTTAGGGTTGCTACGGGTTCCGGATTCGAAAGAATTCTCGTTCCCTAGCGCCGGTCATGGCCCCTGTTTTGGGTCGTGACAGTTGGTGAGTGATTAGAATAGACATTCTTATTCTTCTATTTTTTGGGTTTAGAAAATAGGAAGTGAGATTCTATTATAAAGGAATTGGTTTAAGTGTTTAGCCATTAAAACACTTTGAAATTTGGTTTTTGAGTGAGCCTTGAAAACTCAAGATTGTAAGGTGTAAGAGTGAGCCATAAAACTCTTGTGTATTCTCATCTTGTTAATAAGAATATGGTGATTAAAAAATCCTAACATTGGGCTAAGTTAGGTGGAGACGTAGGATTACTTGTGAATCTGAACTCCTTAAATATTTTTGTTCTTCATTCTTTCTTTTTAACTCTTACTTAATTCTTATAAAGAATTACTTTAATTTCCTATTTTTGTTTGATAGTCCTATTCACCCCCCTCTAGGACTCTTTAATTGGTATCAGAGCTTGAATTCTAGGTACTTCATTGCTAGAATACAAGATCATTAGGGAGTGACTCTCAAAACATCTCTTCTCTTAGACCATTCTTTGATGGTAGTGACTATCCACATTGGAAATTCAAAATGGAATTATATCTTGATTGTGATTCCATCAAATTTTGGGATATTGTCCTAATAGGTTAGGAACCACCTACAACCATCATTGATGGTATGATAACTACACTTGCAAGAAGCTAATGGAGTGTTGATCAAAAGGAAGAAAATCATAAAAATAAAAGGCTAGGATTACTCTAGTCTCCTCCATGACAAAAGAAGAAGGAGGCAAGCTTCAACATTGCATTTAGGCTAAAGAAATGGAGAGACCTTAGAGAATCACTATGAAGGCAACTTCAAGTAAGAGGTAAGAAGGTTCAACTTCATATGTATGAATATGAACTCTTCAAAATGAAGCCTCAAGAATCAATCACGGAATGACAAACCATCTTAATTCTCTCCTCACAACTCTCACGAAACTTAGAAAACATTCTCCAAAGAAGAGGTAAACAACAAGATTCTAAGAATCCTACCTAAGAAGGATTGGGAATCTCGTGTTACCTCCATTGAGGAAGCTCAAGACCTCTCTACCTCTATCAACCGATGTGCTCATTGGTAAGCTCTTGACACATGAGCTCACTATCAAGTAAAGAGGTGAAGAACAAAAAGAGAAAGAAGAAAAGAAAAAGAGCATTGCTCTAAAAGCTCTTCAAGAAGATAGGAAGAGGAAAGCATCAAAGATTCTAGTGATGAAGATGGTGACATTGCCATGCTCACTAGGAACTTCAAGAAGTTCTTAAGAAAGAAAAATTTCTCAGAACAAGGGACTTCAACAAGAAGTTCGAAGGAGATGGGAGGAAGAAAATATAAGAGGTTACTTGCTATAATGCAAGAAACTGGGACATATTAGAAGTGAATGTCCCAACACAATTCAAGAGCAAAGGAACAAAAGATAAGAAGAGGGCATTCAAAGCTACTTAGGATGATTCCTCTGAATCCGAAGAGGAAGAGGAACAACAAGAATGTCAGACCCAAAACAGGGGCCATGACCGGTGCTAGGGAACGGGAATTCTTTCGAATCCGGAACCCGTAGCAAGCCTAAAAATAAAATAAAATATGCAATAATAATAACAACATATACTGCAGCGGAAATAAAAATCATAAATATCATAATATTATTTTCACCAACTAGATTTAAGTCCAGATTTAAGTCAAATCTCATCTTATATATATAAATCTTTTAATACAAAATCCAGTTTCAAATAATACAATATCTCATATAAATAATTACATAAAATCCCACAATTTAATTTACAACTACTGCAGTGTCTAGATTATATAAAAATAAGACTCAAATAAGTAATTTACACAAAGAAGCCGGGGCAGAAGAAATCCGACGTACATGCCTGCTACTGAGGTCTGAAGATGTTGACTCTCCCTGAAAAATTATCAACGGAGGGGAGTCAGACCTCACTGAGTGAATTACTATAATATATATACATACACACTAAATGACAATGCATACAATCAACAGTATATATATATAATATGTATATATACAGGCAAATGCACACAGATGCAATAAAATCATTTTATATATTTTCATTAAAAATCATAGTTTATGAAGGATTAAATAGAACCCTAAAATATCGCACAACCTCGGAAATAGTGTTAGACAACACTCTAGCCACACAGGCTCACTTATTCCCAAATATATCCACTTAATCCATTTATGACAGTAGACTGGCCCCGAGACACTAAGTCAACCGAGCTCCAGCAGTCTGACTGTCAGTGTGATTGGCCCCGAGACACTTGGTCAACCGAGCTCCAACAATCACACCCCCAAAACCATATCTCACACATCAAATAATCACATTCCATCAATATCCACAAATGGTTAGTAATATAGCCTAAATACTATAGGCGTACTGGTACGTACTCGGTCCTAGTGCTGCCCACTAGGTAGCACGTTCTATCGATATCCTTTCATTAATAATATAAAACATTCATTCACAAATAAATGATGCATGAATTTAAATTAAATAACAATATAAACCATATATATACCGGAAATATACCAAAAGTAAACCAGGTATATTTCGAGTATATATATACGTCAAATAAATCCAATCAAATTATAAAATTAAGCTAGAAGTATATTTAAAAACATTTAAATATGATTTACTAATAAAACATGCATATAATTTAATATATACCAAAAATAAACCAAAAATATACTTAAATACAAATCACATTATTTATGCATATTTAATCAAAATAAAACATATATTTCTAAATCATGCATCCTAAAGCATATATATATAGTATAGTAACTCACAAATTAGTGCGCTCCACGAGATGGATCCGACGGGCCTGGTCCACTAGCCCTTGGTCTCGGCGCAACTAAACAAACAATAAATAACCGACATTAGAATAAACCTGACAGAAATCCTAGAATTCGATCTAGAATATTAAGCACACAATTGAGATTAGGGATCGACCGAACATCACGTTTTACGAGAATTCTACTAAAAATTCAGTAGAACCTCCCCTGTAAAATGGACATCTCTCTACTCAAAGAGTAGAGCCGACCCTGCAAAGAAACACACTTCGAAAAACAAGCTCAACACTCAACCACAACCCCTCAGTCGGACTCCAAACAACAATCTATCGACCGGGGTCCACAAACCACAGAATAATTTCAGAAATATCAAAAATACCCTTATATCATAGATATACATTTTATACATAGAAATTACATAATTAACCTTTAAACACAGTAAAAATCGATAAAAACTCATTTTATTAGAAAAACCGTATATAGTATATATATAATTGAAAATAATTCACGAAAATAGTTTTAATTAGTTAAAAATACTAAATAATTTTTAGAAATCATTTTAATACCTTAAATAACTATTAAAACCAATTAAATTACATTTTTAGCCAATTTTGTGTAAAATTACCAAATACCCCTATATATATAAATATACTAAATTACTTCAAAAATTCACCAAAAATTATACAATTATCGCAAAAATTAATTTTCTCAACATATTTATCAATAATATCAATAATTTAAACTCAATTAACCAATTAATTTCAAATAAAAACATAATTAACCCTAATTTCCCCAAATTACATAAACTTCAATAATTCAAAATAAATACATAGAAATTCATAAAAATTCCAAATAAATTCCTATAATTCATTTCAACACCTAATTTAACCATAAAACACAATTTCATAATTTATTTAATTAATTCCGAAATTAGAAAATAATATTAAAATATTCAAAAATACCCAAAAATCCAAAAAATCTCCAAAAATTCCACAAAAATTCATACATGTAGATTAAGCTACTAGAATCAACATTTGTGAAGGGATTTTTCATGAATCAATCAATTCGAAGCTCAAAAAAATTGAAAACCCTAATATGGCCGAATTGGAAAGAACTTCAAAACTAAGCAAATCTAGACCATTAAGCTCAAACCAAAGCTAGAATCACACTCTCACGGAGCTCAAGGAGAAGAAAAGAGACCGGCGGTGTCAAAAACGGTGGCTGGAATCACGAGGTGAGAAGAAATGGAATTCTCGGCCAGAAATGAAGAAAAAACAGCTCGTCGGCGCCGGGGAAGGAGGCTGGGGGCAACAGAGAACGGCTGAGGACAAAGGTGGAGCTGCTGGTGGCACACCGACGGCCGGGGATCGGAGTAGCAGCGGGAGGGGAAGGGTGGTCGCGCGGGAAGAAGAAGAAGAAGAAGAAGAAGAAAAAGAAAAAGAAAAAGAAAAGAAAAGAAAAAAAAAAGAAAAAAAAAAAGAAAAAAAAGAAAAATAATAAAAAAATATTTTTAATAAAATATTTTTAAAAAATCACATCCACACACTTAATATTTAATATTTTAAAATTTAATATTAATTAAAAATAACTAAATAACAATAAAATAATTAATTAATTAATAAAATATTAGAGTAAAATTCTAAACCCTAATTAAATAAATAGGTACACATATACACGGTGTTTAGTATTTTAAAAATACGTATGAGTTCATGCAAGTCCGTAAATATATTTAAAATAATTAATAATAAATTATTTACGTGAAAATTTCCCTGAAAATGCAAGTCCCCGGGAAAATTTTACGTAAAGTACTGTAAATAAGACACAGTAATTAAAATAGATTTTAAATACATATCGACTCATGAAAATATCGTAACATATACAAAAATTATTAACATTGCATATCCCGGTACAAGTGTAAAAATATTTAAAAACAACGAGATATACAAAGAAGTTGCCAATCTTTGCTTCATGGCCATTGAAAACGAAATGAGGTACCATCCACTTCTTACTCTTCCTTTGATGATTGTGATGAATATTGTGATGATGATAATGATGAGAGCTCTATTTTGAGCAAATTACTTGTTAAATGCAAAAGTTTTTTATTTAAGAAGAAACAATATAAACATGAGTTAGCTAGCTTAAATAAGGATTTTGAATATTTAAAAATTGATTTTGCTAAACTTGTTGTATCAAATGAAAAACTTGTTAGTGATGCTAAATCTTTTAATTCTTTGGAAGACCAACTCGTAAAAGAAAATGATGAAAATCATAAGCTTTCTAAGGAAGTCTTAGAATTAAAAAATTCCATTGCTACATTTAAGAGAGGAAAAGAAACTTTAGATAGTCTTCTTGAATCTCAAAAATTTCATGAAAATACCCATGGAATTGGATATAAAAATCGAATGTCTTCATCATCCTCATCATATATTACTTTTGTTAAAGCTTCACATGATTCTACTCCTTCAACCTCAAATGAGATTCAAGCTAAAAAATCTCATATGTTAAATAGAAAGGCAAAATCTCCTACGATTAAACCTTCATTAACACAAAGGGGTAAGCCTCAAACTAGAGCACCTCAACCTAAGCATGCTTATATGTACACTAGACATAATTATAATAGGCATGTTGCACAACACAATGCATATAAACATATTGCACAAACTTATCGAAATGCTCATCACCATTGCCAATGTATGTCTTACTCAATGTCATAAAATAATAAAAGATACACACAACACCAAAGGCATGTTGCACACACTAGGAAAGCATTTCATTCTAGGAGAATTGTCACGACCCAAAACAGGGGCCATGACCAGCGCTAGGGAACGGGAATTCATTCGAATCCGGAACTCGTAGCAAGCCTAAAAATAAAATAAAACATGCAATAGTAATAATAACAATATATAATGCAGCGGAAATAAAAGTCATAAATATAATAATAGCATATGCACCAACTGGATTTAAATCAAATCCTCATCATCACATATATATAAACTCCTTTAATACAAATCCAGTTTAAATATATAATACAACATCTCTTTAAATATTTAATGACTACTGCAGTGTCTAGATAAAATAAACCCGAGACTCAGATAAGCAGTTTACACAAAGAAGCCGGGGCGGAAGAAATCCGGCGTACAGGCCTGCTACTGAGGTCTGAAGATGATGACTCTCCTGAAAAATAGTCAACGGAGGGGAGTCAGACCTCACTGAGTGAATTACTATAATATATATACATGCATACTAAATGACAATGCATACAATCAACAGTATATATCTAATATGTATATATATAGGCAATACACACAGATGCAATAAAATCATTTTATATATATTTTACTGAAAATCATCGTTTATGAAGGATCAAATAGAACCCTATAATATCGCAACCTTAAACAGTGTTAGACAACACTTTAGCCATACGGCTCACTTAATCCAAAATATTCACTTAATCCATTTAGACAGTAGACTGGCCCCGAGACACTAAGTCAACCGAGCTCCAACAGTCTGACTGCCAGTTGTGATTGGCCCTGAGACACTAGGTCAACCGAGCTCCAGCAATCATACCTCCAAACCATATCTCACATATCAAATAATCATATCCAATCAATATCCACAAATGGTTAGTAGTATAGCCTAAATGCTATAAGCGCACCGGTACGTACTCGGTCCTAGTGCTGCCCACTAGGTAGCACGTTCTATTGATATCCTTCATTAATAAATATAAAACATACATTCACAAATAAATGATGCATGAATTTGAAATAAATAGCAACATAAACCATATATATACTGGAAATATACCAAAAGTAAACCAGGTATATTTCGAGTATATATACGTCAAATAAATCCAATCAAATTATAAATTAAGCTAGAAATATATTTAAAAACATTTTAAATATAATTTATTAATAAAACACGTATATAATTTAATATATACCGAAAATAAACCAAAAATAAACTAAAGATATACTTAAATACTAATCACATTATTAATGCATATTTAATCAAAATAAAACATATATTTCTAAAATCATGCATCCTAAAGCATATATATATATAAAATAGTAACTCACACTTAGTGCGCTCCTCGAGATGGGTCCGACGGGCCTGGTCCACTAGCCCTCGGTCTCGGCGCAACTGAACAAACAATAACGACAAAAATCAGAATAAGCCTAACAGAAAATCCTAGAACTCGATCTAGAATATTAAACACAGAATCGAGATTAGGGGTTCGACCGGACATCACGTTTTACGAAAATATCTACCAAAAGTTCTGCGAAAACCTCCCCTGTAAAATGGACATCTCTCTACTCAAAGAGTAGAGCCGACCCTGCAAAGAAACACACTTCGAAAATAAACGCAAAATTACATTCACAACCCCTCGGTCGGACTCCAAACTACAGTCTACCGACCGGGGTCCACAATCACAGAATAATTTCAGAAATACTAAAAATACCCTTATAACATAGAAATTCATTTTATAAGTAGAAATTACATAATTAACCTTAAAACACAGTAAAAACCAATAAAAATTCATTTTATTAGAAAAACCGTATATTATATATATAATTGAAAATAATTCACGAAAAAATAGTTTTAATTAGTTAAAAATACTAAATATTTTGTAGAAATAATTTTTATACCTTAAATAACTATTAAAACTAATTAAATTACATTTTTAGCCAATTTCATGTAAAATTACCAAAATACCCCTATATATATATAATTTACTAAAATTACTTCAAAAATTCACCAAAAATAATATAATTATCCAAAATTAATTTTCTCAACATATTTATCAATAACATCAATAATTAAACTCAATTAACCAATTAATTTCAATTTAAAACACAATTAACCCTAATTTTCCAAAATTACCTAAACTAATAAAATTCAAAATAAATACATAGAAATTCATAAAAATTCCAAATAAATTCCTATAATTCATTTCAACACCTATAATTATCATAAAACACAATTTCATAATTTAATTAATTAATTTTCAAAAATTAGAAAATAATAATAAAATATTCAAAAATACCCAAAAATCAAAATAATTCCTAAAAATTCCAAAAAAATTCATAAATGTATATTAAGCTAAGGGGAACAACATTTGTGAAGGAATTTTTCATGAATCAATCAAATTGAAGTTCAAAAAAATTAAAGAACCCTAACATGGTCGAAATTAAAAATTCGAGACCTAAGCAAATCAAGACCATTTAAGCTCAAAAAAAAGCTAGAATCACACTCACCAGAGCTCAAGGAGAAGAAAGAGACTGGCGGTGTCGAAAATGGTGGCCGGAAACGTCATGATCGACGGTGAAGAGGAATTCGGCTTCTCCGGCCAAAACCGATCTCCAGATGCTGGAAACGGCTGCTACAGGCGGCGAGGAAGGCTGGGGAAGGTGGTGGCACGCTGGATGGCACACCAACGGCAAGTAATATGCAGTAGCAGCGGCGGAACGGCGATGAAGGCAATCGGGGAAGAAGGAGTTCGATCGGGGGCAATTGTGTAATTTTCCAAATTTCATTTTTAACTTATAATATGTATATATATATACTTTATACTATATAATAAAATAATATTAAATTACACACATTAAATATACACCACACACTTAATATTTAATATTTTAAAATTTAATAATAAATAAAAATAATTAAATAACAATAAAACTAATAAATAAATAATATAATAATAGGGTAATTAATTAAACACCAATTAAATAAATAAGTACACATATATACGGTGTTTAGTATTTTAAAAATATGTATGAGTTCATGCAAGTCCGTAAATCTATTTAAAATAATTAATAGTAAATTATTTACGTGAAAATTTTCCCGAAAATGCAAGTCCCGGGAAAGTTTTACGTAAAACACTTAAAATAATAATAAATAATTAAAAATTCAATTTTTAATTACATAAAAGCTCATAAAATATCAATATCATATTTAAGAATTATTAACACTCGCATATCCCGATGCAGTGTAAAAATATTTAAAAACATGGGATATTACAGTCTTCCCCCCTTACAAGAATTCGTCCCCGAATTCCAGAAAACAGGATCAAGAAGGAAAGAGATACGGGTAAGAAGCTCGCATCACAGCTTCAGTCTCCCACATATGCTCCTCGACTCTATCGTTACGCCAGAGAACCTTGACCATCGGAATCTGTTTCGAACGCAACTGTCGAACTTGATAATAAACGATTGCCACAGGTTCTTCCACAAACGTCAAATCTTCACTCACTTCTACACTGTTGGGTTGCAACACGTGTGAAGGGTCTGAGATATACTTCCTCAACATTGAGATATGAAATACTGGATGCACTTATGACATACTCGGAGGCAAATCCAATTGATATGCAACAGTGCCAACTCTTTCCAGAATCTCAAACGGTCCGATATATCTCGATGCTAACTTACCCTTCCTGCCAAATCTCATCACACCCTTCATTGGAGATACTTTCAGAAAAATGAAATCTCCAACCTGAAACTCCACATCTCTACGCCTAGGATCCGCATAGCTCTTTTGTCTGCTAACTGCGGTCTCTAATCTGCGCTTAATCACGGTGACTTTCTCTGCAGCATCCTGAACCATCTCAGGTCCAGTCAAAGCTCTCTCACCAATCTCATCCCAACTCAGAGGGGATCTACACTTCCTTCCATACAACGCCTCATATGGTGCCATGCCAATACTGCTATGGTAGCTATTATTATATGCAAACTCAATAAGTGAAAAATGATCATCCCAGCTACCTCCCAAATCCAAGACACACATCCTCAACATATCTTCCAGTGTCTGGATCGTCCTCTCAGACTGACCATCTGTCTGAGGATGAAAAGCAGTACTGAAATCCAACCTAGTGCCCATCGCTTCCTGCAACTTCTGCCAAAAATGAGAAGTAAACATCGAACCTCTATCTGACACAATGGACATAGGTACTCCATTAAGGCATACGATATGCTTCACATATAACTTTGCCAATCTAGCTACAGAATAGGTGGCTTTCACAGGTAGGAAATGTGCAGACTTTGTCAACCTGTCTATAATCACCTAGATGGAGTCGTATCCATCATTCGAACGAGGTAAACCGACCATAAAATCCATAGCTATCCTTTCCCACTTCCACTCGGGAATAGGAAGAGGCTGAAGCTTCCCAGAAGGCTTCTGATGTTCTGCTTTCACTTGTTGACACGTTAGACACTTAGCAACATAATTAGTAACATCCTTCTTCAATCCGTCCCACCAGTATAATCTTAGTAACACTCGGATGAACGCTGTAGGCTGTAGAGTGTGCTTCCTCTAAAATCTCCTCTCTCAAATCATCCACATCAAGAACACAAAATCTACCACTGATCCACAACACACCATCATCATCGAGTGTGAAATTAGTGAACTTCCCTACTCGACATTCTCTGCAAGCTCTTCCAGAATAGGATCTCGACTTTGAGCTGCTTTAATCCTATCCCTCAGTACAGATCGCACTTTAAACTGAGCTAGTAGTCCACCTGATATACTAATCTTCATCATCAGACCTTGATCCACCAACAGATGCAATTCCTGGATTATTGGTCTCCTCTCAACACTGATGTGAGCAAGACTACCTGAGGACTTTATACTCAAGGCATCTGCTACCACATTAGCTTTACCCGGATGATATAAAATCTCACAGTCATAATCCTTTAATAATTCCAACCATCTCCTCTGCCTCAGATTCAAATCTCTCTACTGAAAAATGTACTTAAGGCTCTTGTGATCAGTAAAAATTTCACAAGTCACCCCGTACAAATAATGTCTCCAAATCTTCAAAGCAAAGATCACTGCAGCCATCTCTAGGTCATGTGTGGGATAGTTCTGCTCATGCTTCTTCAACTGCCTCAAAGCATAGGCTATCACCCTACCATTATGCATCAACACACAACCAAGGCCAATTCTAAAGGCATCACAATAAACTGTGAACTTATCCACACTATTAGGCAAAGCTAATACTGGCGTTGTGGTCAACTTCTCCTTCAATAACTGGAAACTATTCTCACAAGCTTCTGACCACTCGAACCTAACATTCTTCTGAGTCAAGCGAGTCATAGGGGCTGCTATTCTAGAAAAATCCTGCACAAACCGCCTATAATACCCGGCTAAACCTAGAAAACTCCGAATCTCTATGACAGAAGTAGGTCTAGGCCACTTAGACACTGCCTCAATCTTCTGTGGATCAACCTGAATACCTTCTTTAGACACTACGTGTCCAAGAAAAGAAACACTCTCCATCCAGAAATCACACTTCGAGAATTTAGCATAAAGCTGATGATCTCTCAATGTCTGTAGTACAATCCTCAAGTGATATACATGCTCCTCCATACTCCTTGAATAAACCAGTATATCATTGATGAAGACTACTACAAACTGATCCACATATGGTCTGAATACCCTGTTCATCAGGTCCGTAAAAGCTGCTGGTGCATTAGTCAAACCAAAAGACATCACCAGAAACTCATAATGGCCATATCTAGTGTGGAATGCCGTCTTAGGAATATCAGATTCACTAATCCACAGCTGATGATAACCCGACCTCAGATTAATCTTAGAAAAGAACTGTGCACCCTGTAGCTGATCAAACAAGTCATCTATCCTCAGGAGAGGATACTTGTTCTTCATTGTCACCTTATTCATCTCTCTGTAGTCAATGCACAGTCTCAGGGTACCATCCTTCTTCTTCACAAACAGGACTGGTGCACCCCAAGGAGAAACACTGGGTCTGATGAAACCTTTATCCAACAATTCTTGCAACTGCTCCTTCAACTCTTTCAACTTTGCAGGAGCCATTCTGTAGGGTGGCATAGATATAGGAGTAGTACCTGGTACCACATCTATACATAACTCAATCTCTCTGTGAGGTGGTAAACCTGGCAACTCCTCGAGAAAAACATCAGGAAACTCACAGGCAACAGGAACATCTGTGAGTGACAACTTCTCCACTGAAGTATCCCTGACCAATGCCAAATATCCCTGACATCCTTTCCTCAATAACTTCCTAGCCGTAATAGCAGAAATAAGATTCTGAGGTGCTGAACTCCTATCCACCCACAAACTTAAAATCTTCTTCATCAGAAATTCTGAAAGTCACCTCTTTATTCTTGCAATCTACCACGACATAGTGCTGAGATAACCAATCCATTCCCAGAATAACATCAAACTCCATCACATCCAACAAAATCAAATTAGCGGGTAATTCTCTATCTCCCACGAGAACTGGACAACCAGAAAGAACAATATCAGTGTCCAAGGAATCACTCAGAGGAGTGGCAACAGACAAAGGAAAAGCCATCCTCGAAGCTTGCCAATAAGATTTAGAAGCAAAAACGGGAGAAATAAACGAATGCGTGGCACCCGGATCAAACAAAACCCATGCATCCAGGTAACAAACAGAAACACTACCTGCCACGATGGCATTAGATGCCTGAGCATCCTGCTGAGTGAGATGGAAAACTCTGGCCTGACCTCGACCTCCCCTGCTGACTGGTAGAAGCATGGCCAACACCTCTGGCACCTCCTCTAATACCTCTACCACGACTCTGCTGTGGAACAAGCTGAGTGGAACTCTGATGCTGGGCTGGTGATAACTGAAATGGCACGGGTGCAGCATTAGCAATCGACTGTTGTGGGAATCGCAGAATCTATGGCTGCTGATACCCGGAGTAAGGACACGATCTGGCAAAATGTCCTGTCTGCCCGCATCTGAAGCATGTCAGTGGTGTCAGATAACACAGTCCCTGATGGACTCTACCACAAGTCTGGCAAACACTGGCCGCTGATCCAGAATTGTGACCACTGCTATTGCTTGAAGCACCTGACCCAAATCTGAACGATCTACGCTGACCTCCACGGCCATGTCTACTGCTCTGATGCACTCGCTGCTGCTGTCTTTGACTCTACTGAGTCGGACCTCGCTGCTGACTACTCGAACCAACATGAAAACTCGAATACGGAGTAGCCTGCAATCCACTCGACTGAACTCCTAACTGGTAGTAATCAGGCATCGCTCCCTACCTAACTAGCCTCAGCTCAATATCCTTGGCTAACTCAATCACAGACTCGAGAGTAAGGCCTGCTGCAGGCATACCGGCAAAAGCTGAACCCAAACCAGTAATATAGGTAGTGGACCGTGAAATACTGATCTCGCATAAGGTCCTCTGCATATCTACCCAGCCGAAGAAACTCTCGGGTGTACTCCTCTACAGATCGATCTCCATGAGAAATACTGGTCAGTCGGAGACGATAGCTCATACGAAGCGGCTCTAGACAGAATCTCCTCATAAATCGCTCTCTGAACTGAGCCTAGGTCATCGTCATCATGTAAAGCTAGATCATCTGAATGAAACCAATCTAAGGCTGGTCCCTCGACAGATAGCTCGACAATCATGATCCGTTGGTACTCGGTATGAGCAGTCCGAGTCCTCGTCTCAATCGTATGCAGAAAATCTAACGGATCGGAAGTACCGTCAAACGCAATCCTGCCAACTCGGGCATAGAACAAAGCTGCCTCAGGGTCAGACATACCCTGCTGATAGGCAGGCTGAATAGGCTGAACAACTGGAGGAACAGTAACATCAAACTCAGGCTCAACAGGCTCCTCGTCCTGTAACTCTCTCTGCCTACGGCGACGTGTCGCTCCTCGAGGTCTACCTCTGCCATGACCTCTACGTCTAACTAGCTGCTCAGGAGGTAAAACCTCATCCTGAAAAGACTCATCATCCTCGGCCTCAACGATCGGTGGAGCGACACGTGCTCGCCTCCTCATTCTGAAAAGACAAACGAAAAGATTCAGACAAAATAGACAACGGAGGAATAACGCAGAAAACTAAAGCAAGGAATACTTATCAAGACGTACTCGAACCTAATTCACTGCAGTAGTTCAACAGAAAACACAACTTTGAAAACTAGGGCCACAACTTACACAACTAAGCCCTGACACAGAACTCCGCTCTGATACCAACTTTGTCATGACCCAAAATAGGGGCCATGACCGGCGCTAGGGAATGAGAATTCTTTCGAATCCGGAACCCATAGCAAGCCTAAAAATAAAATAAAACATGCAATAGTAATAATAACAATATATAATGCAGCGGAAATAAAAGTCATAAATATAATAATAGCATATGCACCAACTGGATTTAAATCAAATCCTCATTATCACATATATATAAACTCCTTTAATACAAATCCAGTTCAAATATATAATACAACATCTCTTTAAATATTTAATGATTACTGTAGTGTCTAGATAAAATAAACCTAAGACTCAGATAAGCAGTTTATATAAAGAAACAGGGGCGGAAGAAATCCGGCGTACAGGCCTGCTACTGAGGTCTGAAGATGATGACTCTACTGAAAAATAGTCAACGGAGGGGAGTCAGACCTCACTAAGTGAATTACTATAATATATATACATGCATACTAAATGACAATGCATACAATCAACAGTATATATTTAATATGTATATATATAGGCAATACACACAGATGTAATAAAATCATTTTATATATATTTTACTGAAAATCATCGTTTATGAAGGATCAAATAGAACCCTATAATATCGCAACCTTAAATAGTGTTAGACAACACTCTAGCCATACAGGCTCACTTAATCCAAAATATTCACTTAATCCATTTAGACAGTAGACTGGCCTCGAGACATTAAGTCAACCGAGCTCCAGTAGTCTGACTGCCAGTGTGCTTGAAATCTATAAAAATAAAAAGCAAGTGGTATCTCAATAGTAGATGTTTAAGGCACATGACAGGAGACAAGGAGCAATTCAACCAAACTTAATGCTAAGGATGGAGGATATGTTACTTTCGGTGATAATGCAAAAGGAAAAATTATTGGCATTGGAGAAATAGGTAATCCTCAATCCTTATCTATACATCATGTGTTTTTTGTTGATGGTCTTAAACATAATTTGATATGTATAATTCAATTATGTGATATAGGAAATAAGGTGAGTTTCTATCCTAAAAATTGCTTTGTTAGTAGTCTTGATGAAGACAAAGTAATTTTTAGTGGTGAAAGAGTAGATAACTTTTATGTTATTAATTTGAATAAAATTGATAACAAAGATATAAAATGCTTAATGTCAATTTCCCATGACATATAGACATGGCATAGAAGGTTAGGATATACAAATTTTGAGCTTTTAAATTATCTTTGTAAACATGAACTTGTGATTGGTTTACCTAAGCTTGAATTCACTAAGGATAAACCTTGTGATGCTTGTCAAAAGGGAAAACAATCTAAGTCTTCATTTAAGCTAAATAATGTAGTATCCACTTCTAAACCACTTGAACTTATACATATGAATTTGTTTGGACCAACTAGAGTTGCTAGTCTTGGTGGAATGCACTATGCTTATATATTGGTTGATGATTACTCTAAATACACTTGGGTGTGTTTTCTTGTTCAAAAGAATGATGCATTTAAAGCTTTTGAAAATTTTTCAAAAAGAAAAAGGATTTTGTATTTCATTCATTAGAAGTGATCATGGAACCGAATTTGAAAATGAATTTTTCAAAAACTATTGTAATGAAAATGGTATTTCTCATACATTTTCATCTCCTAGAACTCCTCAACAAAATGGGGTAGTTGAAAGGAAAAACAGAACTCTTGTGGAAATGGCTAGAATAATGCTTCATGAGTATAATTTGCCTCTATACTTTTGGGCAGAAGCTGTTAACACATCTTGTTATATTTCAAATCGAGTTTTCAAAAGACCAATTTTAAATAAAACATCTTATGAGTTATAGAACAATAGAAAACCCAAAATCTCATATCTAAGAGTATTTGGATGTAAGTGCTTTATATTGAACACCAAGGATAATCTTGGGAAATTTGATTCCAAAGTCGATGAAGGAATTTTCCTAGGCTATTCCATCTCTAGCAAAGCATATAGAGTCTTTGATAAGAGAACTCTAGTAGTTGAAGAGTCAATGCATGTGTTATTTGATAAATCAAACTCACTTGATCCTAGAAAGGATGTTTGTAGTGTTGATGATATTGTAAGTGACAATAAGGTTATGGAAACATAAGAAGAAAATGCTAGTAAGCCTTTGGAACTTGAAGATCCAAGCAAGAAGGAAAATGAGGAGATACCTCAACCTACCTTGAAGAATGAACTTCCAAAGGATTAGCAATTCAAGAAAGCTCACCCTCAAGACCTCATTATAGGTGACATTACAAAAAGGGTAACTACTAGATCTAAACTCAAGTCTATTGTTAATTTAGCTTTCATTTCTCAAATTGAACCCAAAAATGTTGATGATGCTTTGAGTGATGAATTTTGGGTCCTTGCTATGCAAGAAGAGTTAAATCAATTTGAGAGAAACAAGGTTTAGACCTTGGTTCCTAGACCTAAACATCATCCTATTATTGGCACTAAATGGGTGTTTAGAAATAAGATAAATGAACAAGGTGTCATAACTAAGAACAAAGCTAGACTAGTAGCTAAAGGTTATAATCAAGAGGAAGGAATTGATTATGATGAAACCTTTACCCCCATTTTAAGGTTAGAAGCTATTAGGATGTTACTTGCATTTGCATCATACATGGATTTTAAACTTTATCAAATGGGTGTTAAAAGTGCATTTTAAATTATTTCATTGAAGAGGAGGTATATATTGAACAACCTCCGGGTTTTAAAAATTTTGACTCTTCAAATCATGTTTTTAAATTATTAAAAGTATTGTATGGATTGAAACAAGCTCCAAGAGCTTAGTATGAAAAATTGAGTAACTTTTTACTAGAGAAAGGTTTCTCTAAAGGAAAAGTTGACACAACTCTTTTCATAAAGAAATCCAAGCATGATTTATTAATTATTCAAATTTATATTGATGATATTATTTTCGATGCTACTAACCATTGCTTATGTAAGGAATTTTCTAAACTAATGCAAAGAGAATTTGATATGAGTATGATGGGTGAACTCAAGTTCTTTCTTGGACTTCAAATCAAGCAATGTAAAGATGGGATTTTCATCAATCAAACCAAATATGCAAGGGACATTCTCAAGAAGTTTAAATGGATGGAGCTAAATCAAGTAAAACTCCAATGAGCACCATAACCAAACTCAACAAGGATGAGAATGGCAAACCTGTTGATGAAAAGTGATTTAGAGGTATGATCGGATCCCTTTTTTTTTTAACCGCTAGTAGACCCGATATTATGTTTAAAACTTGCTTGTGTGCTAGATTTCAATCAAGTCCTAGAGAGTCTCATTTAAATGCTATCAAAAGAATTTTTAAATATCTTTGTGGTACATTGCATTTAGGACTTTGGTATCCTAGGAATTCTTCCTTTGACTTGATTAGTTATTCTGATGCTGATTTTTTCGGTAGCCTATTAGATAGAAAAAACACTTCTAGAACTTGTCAAATTTTAGGAAATTGCTTAGTTTCTTGGTTTAGTAAGAAACAAGTTTTTGTTGCCTTATCCATCGCTGAAGCAGAACATGTGGCGGCCAGTTGTTGTTGCACCTAACTTCTATGGCAAAAACAATAACTTTTGGACTATGGTATTGATATTAATCACATTCTAATTAAGTGTGATAATACAAGTGCTATAAACCTTAATAAGAATCCCATTCAACATTCTATAACTAATCATATTGATATTAGACATCATTTCTTGTGTGATCATGTCCAAAATGGTGATATTTTTCTTGATTTTGTTAATACTAATCATCAATTAGTAAACATCTTTACCAAGCCTCTTTGTGAGGAAAGATTGAATTTTATTAATCATGAACTTGTTATGATTGATGGGTCAAGCTTGTCTTGATTACTTATTAAATTGATGAATTGATAATTAGAGTCTTATGTGATCATGTTCTTTAAAAAAAAAATTATTTTCAGCATCATGTATAAGCCTTGTTTTAAAAGTTTTTTTTTTTTGCTTTAGCAAATTTACTTCATATACATGATATATTGTATTTCCCATTTGCATGATCTTTGTATTAATTTTATTTAATTTGGATCTATATGGATTCACTCAATTTTTTTTAAAAGCCCTCCTATTTTGCAAATTAATAATTAATTATTGAGCTAAATTTAATTAATTAATTATTTTAATTTAGCATAAATATTCCTCCTCCTTAACAAATTTTTTAAATGTTTATTATGTATTTTTATGGTAGTTTCTGTTTAGTTTCTGTTTAAATGTTTATTATGTATTTTCAGTATACTTTATGTATCTAAGTTTTGAGTTGTTAGTCTATTTTTTAATTCATTTTATGCAAGTTTCTGTTTGGTTTATTTTCAGTATACTTTATGTATCTAAGTTTTGAGCTGTTAAGTTTGTTTTATAACTATTTTTCGTCAGTTTATGTTCGGTTTATTTTCTGGATATTTTCTAGATATAAACCATGAGTTGCTTGTTTATTTTATAATTATTTTATGATAGTTTATGCTCAGTTTATTTTCTAAATATTTTCTGGATATAAGACATGAGCTGTTAGTTTTATATCTTGTTTACAATTGGTATTTTAATATCATTGTAAATTTTTTTAATGCAATTTTATTTGCATTTTGACATAAGGGGGGAGAAAATATTTGAGTTTGTTTAATATTTTTTATTTATTGTGTTTTCTTAGGAATTGTTTTTATCTTTGATAATGCATGGATATTTTTAAAATTTGGTCTATCTTTGCATTTTGACAAAGGAGGAAAAATAATTGAGTTTACATGTGTACTTAGTTAATTTCTTTTAAGGGAATTTTTTTTTTCAAAGATGTGTTTATGTAAGTGGCATAACTATGTGATAGTGTGTCCTTAATATCAATTTTTTTTAGATCCATTAAAATAGTGGGAGAAAATTATTTGAATTTATTTCACATAATTATTTTTCTTGTGCATAATAACAATATAAGTATGGCTAGTTTTGTCCTTGTGATAAAAAGCTTTGTTTTGCTTACTTTGTTTATATATTACATGAATTTTTTTTTTTGCATGACTATTAATTGTGCTTATTCATGCAAAATTCATGTGTACATTCTTTTTGGGAATGGTTTTTATCTTTCAAAATGACATGAATTTCATAAAGATTTTGAATATCTTTGCTTGCATTGTTTTGGTTCTTGATCTTTTATTCCCTCTAGTATTTTTGCTTCCTTTAGGTCTATTTTCCCTTATATCTCTCTCTTTTTTTTTTGACAAAAGGGGAGAAGTAGCTATATGCTTAGGGGATAAATAATTGTGTTGAAGATATGCTAAGTACCATATGATTATATATGATTGATTGACTAACTCTATATGATCATGTGATGTTTGAATATAGCATATAGACTATTTTGTGATGCATTATAGTAGTACTACCTCCATATATGTTTGAAATTATTTCCTTCATGTTGTCTAACATTTTTTAATAATCATGTTATCATCATTTGTTATGTTAGACCATGTTCTTGATAACTCTTTTATGTTGTCTTTATTTTTAACAAGAAGGATAATAAAATTTATTTATATTTCTTATCATGTCCAATAAGGAGGAGAAATAAAGAAATATATTTTTTTTAAGGAACATATTTGTTAAACCCTTATACATACTATGATAATTCATTTATTTATATGCTCTGATACATGATAAATATTGAATTTATGCACATGCTAAGGGGGAGAAAAATATTTTCTCTTTTGTATCTATTTAATTTGAAAGGGGGAGCTATTTTTATTTAATATGTTTATACATGTTATTTATTTTTTATCCACACACACATATTATTTATCATCTTTTCAAATTGGTTGTCAAAGCAAAAAAGGGGGAGATTGTTGACCATTTGCATGATCAAACTCCTAATTTTGGACTTTGATAAATAATTTTTATACTAATAATTTCAATTAAGTGTGTAGGGAATTATATACCAAACATATACCAAGCATATACACTTTTGGATGAATAGTGACTTTTTGGGCTGATTAAACCTCTGAGATTGAAAAAGGCTTTTGACTTACTTAGAGCTCTTAAATGAGAAAATGAGCTTCTTCAATTTTGAAGTATACATCTTAAGCTTTCCAAATTTTACTTGCTTATCAAAATCCAAGTTCATTTGGGCATGCAAATCTTTAGTCAAAGTTAGCATATGCAGCTTGCATTTTAGTTTGCATAGCTCTTGGTATTTCAATAATATCTTGAGCTACAGATGTCCAATTGAGGTGAATCAAAGTTTTATAAAAAGATAAGACAATTATCTACAACTTTTATGAAAAATGTTTTAGTTGAATTGATCGCTTTCAGTCCTGTTCATGAGCATATTTTGAAGTGGTCACAAGCTATCCTTCAATGCAGCCTTTGGAGCACGTTTTTGCCAAAAATTGGCAGCAACCCTCACGAGCTATTGGCTCATGAATTGCTCATGAGCAGACCCCTGACAGCATTCCAACATAAATTTTTGAATGCAACGACTATAATTTCACCCCTCACGAGCACTGTTCACTCGTGAGGCACTCGTGAGTAGTCTTTGAGCTGCCAAAAGTCCAAGAATTGATTCAAAATCAATTCTAAACATTGGAGACATGATTGATACATCTAAAAAAAATATATTTTTGAGTGTTTTTATATATAAACACAACTTAGAATTCAATTGAAAGGTTAAGAAAACTTGTTTATCATTCATCATTTTCTTAAACATTCAATTAAGCTCTAAAACTTTCCTTTAAATAAATTCTTTGTGTATAACTCTTGTGAGAGTTGGTGAGTGATTAGAATAGACATTCTTATTCTTTTATTTTCTGGGTTTAGAAAATAGGAAGTGAGATTCTATTCTAAAGGAATTGGTTTAAGTGTTAAGCCATTAAAACACTTGGGAATTTGGTTTTTGAGTGAGCCTTGAAAACTCAAGATTGTAAGGTTATAAGAGTGAGACATAAAACTCTTGTGTATTCTCAATCTTGTTAATAAGATTATGGGTGATTAAAAAAATCCTAACTTAGGGATAAGTTAGGTGGAGGCGTAGGATTATTTGTGAATCCGAAGTCCTTAAATATTTGTGTTTATCATTCTTTCTTCTCAACTCTCACTTAATTCTTGCAAAGAATTCCTTTAATTTACTATTTTTGTTCGATAGTCCTATTCACCCCCCCCTTTAGGACTATTTCATTCTTAAACTAGTATTTTTCAGTATTATAAATAAAGTGATTTTCAGCATCTGTGTGTACATGCTTGTATATATATTTATTATATACATATGATTGATTTCATTTGACATTTAGTAATGCGTGCATATATTTATTATAATAACAATTCACTTAGTGAGGTCTGACTCTCCTCCATTGATTTTTTTACAAGAGAGTCCTCATCTTCAGACCTCAGTAGTAGACCTATCCACTGGATTTCTTCCCCTCCGGCCCTCTTATGTAAATTACTTACTTGAGTTTTATTTTGTACTCTAGACGCTGCAGTAGTAGTTGTATTTGATTCTGTCGAAACTTGTATTTGTATTTATGCATTTATGAGATTTTAATTCAGAGTGTTACTCTGAAGTATTGTCTTAAAAGATTTTATTTATGATGTGTTATCATTTTATTAAAGGATGTTGAGGAATTTATTTTTATTAATTGAGATTTAATTTCCATTGAATAAATATTTTATTTTACTGCATGCTTTTCTTTAAGGCTTGCTACGGGTTCCGGATTCGAAAGAATTTCTGTTCCCTAGCACCGGTCACGGCCCCTTGTTTTGGGTCGTGACATAAAATTTAAAAGTTTAATTTAATTATTTTACTATTTTGTGATTAATTACTATTATTTTATGTTTAATTGGATTTTCTATGTAAATATTTTATTTTGGAATGTAATTTGCATGTGTGTTTATTGTTATATATGTGAATATATATATATATATATATATATATATATATATATATATATATGAGTATTTTTTTGTGTGGTGGAGAAATTTTAAACATAAAGTAATATATATTATAATATATAGTTTAATATATAGTTAATATATACATATACATACAAACATACATACATACATTAAAAAAAAAACGCAAACACGGTAACTTCATCCTTTCCCTCCCCTGCACTGCCCTGATCCGAGCTCGTCGGTGTGCCTCCCTTGCTTCTAGCTGGCCACCACCTTCTTCTCTAGCCTTCCTACAATCGCTTGCAAGTCGGAACGTCGTTGGAGTTGCAGAAACGGTAGCTGGTAGCAAGTTAAAGCTCCTTGCCATTTTGTCCCTCTTTCAACCACCATTTCTTGCTATTCTAGTGTCTATCAACTCTCTAAACTCTGGTGAGCACGAATCTAGCTTCGATTTGAGCTCAAGACACCCATTTCTTGAGTTTTCTTGAATTTTAGTTTTTGAGCTTTAGGGTTTTCTATTTTTTTTAGGTTGATATTGATTGATTCACACAAACTCCCTTCATAAAAGTTGATCTTGGTAGCTTAATCTACATGTCTATATTTTTTTTTTGAATTTATGGAATTTATTTTAATTTTTGTGAATTTTTTAATATATTATTATTATTTATTGAATTTTTGTAAATTAATTTATTAAATTATAAATTTGGTATATTTGGTGTTATTATAAATTTTTATTAATTTTAGTGTTGAAAAATTAATTTTTGTGATTTTTATGTAATTTTTATAAATATTTTTATATTATGTCAATATTAGAAAATTAAGTTAAAGTTTAGTTCTTGTTGAAATTATTGTTTAATAATGTGTTTTAGTTGATATTTGTAATATATATGTTAAGAAAATAATTTTTATGCATTTATATAATTTTTATAGAATTTTTGAGTAATATTAGTATTATTATGGATATTTTGTATTATAGGGTTAAATATGTAATTTTGTTAAGATTATAGCTAAATATTATGTTTTAGTTGGTTTTATAATTATTTCAGGTATTAAAATGATTTTTACAAATTATTTACTATTTTTAACTAATTAATTCTAAATTTCAAAAATTGTTTTCAAATTATATATTATATATTATTTTGGTAATTAAATGGGTTTTTAGTAATTTTTAATATGTATTTAGGCTATTTTAGTTATTTGAATATATAAAGTGAATTTTTATCAATTTATATTGAATTATCGAGAAATTGGATTTTTAATAATATTATATTATTATTTTGAGATTTTTACGTAATTATTGAGAAAATAATTATTTTTGGTGTTTTAATGTTAAATATGCTATATTTTGAGGATATTTATGGCATTTATTGGTTTTTAACATATTTATTGTATTATTTGTATTTTTGGTGAATTGTGGACCTCGGTTGAGAAAATTGTGCAGTTCGGGATTTCAACTGAGAATTGTGTGAATTGAAGTGTGTGTGTTTTTTTTACAGGACCGACTCTATTTTTTAGTAGAGAGATATCTATTTTACAGAGGAGGTTTTATCGAATTTTTAGTAGAATTCTCGTAAAATGTGACATCGGGTCAATTTTAAATTTTTGTTTGTCTGTGTCTTATAATATTATATCAAGTCTCTTTAGAGGTTAAAGTTAGATTTATCCTGATTTTCATTATTTTTTATTGTTTAGTTGCGCTGAGACCGAGGCCTAGCGAACCAGTCCCGTCGGACCAGTCTCGTGGAGCGCAAATCTGTGAGTTTCATGTATACATTGCATTTAGGTTGCATGTTTTAGCCCATATACATGTTTTAAATGTATACTTATTCATAATTGTTTTATTAAATGATTAGTATACTTTAGGTATATTTTTAGTATATTTTAGGTATTTTCCTAAATAAATGCATGTAAAAATTATTGATTTATACTTAAATTGTTTTTAAGTATATTAATGGTTTATTTTTGGTATATTTTATGATTGATTTGAATTTATTTGACATATATATACTTGAAATATACTTAGTTTATTTTAGGTATATTTATGGTATATATATGGTTTATTTTGTCATTTTTAATTATATTATGCATTATTTATTTTCTTGTATGTATGATTTATTTTAAATGAATGATATCAATAGAACGTGCTACCTAGTGGGCAGCACTAAGATCGTATACATACCGATGCGATAGATTTAGGGTTGAGTGAGAATAATTGGTGGTATTATGATTTAATTGAGAATAATATGATTGATTTGATTGAGATGTGATGTGATTAATGGAGCTTGGTTGACCAAGTGCCTGTCTCGGGGCCAATCACACTGACATTTAGACTGCTGGAGCTCAGTTGACTTATTGTCTTGGGGCGAGTCTACTGTCCATATAGAATAAGTGAAATGATTTGGAATTAAGTGAACATGTATGGCTAGAGTAATGTTATGGTTAATTGAGGTTGAGATTAAATAGGTTTCTATTTGATCCTTCATAATCTTATATTTTTTAGTATTAATATTTAAAGTGACTTTCAGCATTTGTGTGTATATGCCTATATATATATTTATTATATATACTAATGACTGATTGCATTTGACATATAGAAGATGCATGTATATATATTATAACAATTCACTCAGTGAGGTCTGACTCCCTTCAGTTGATATTTTTACAGAAAAGTCTTCTTCTTCAGACCTCAACAGTAGATCTATTCGCCGGACTTCTTCCGCCCCAGCTAGCCTGTGTGAATTATTTTATTGATCTTTATTGTACTCTAAAAAACTATAGTAGTCATTTTTTGTATCAGCAGTGGTTGTAGTTTGCATCAGTTGCATGTATCTTTTATCAGAGGCTTGTCTCTAAATATTATGTAAATATTTTATGATATGATATGATAGAAGGATTTTTTTATATATTGATTTATGATTTTATTTCTGTCATTATTTATATTCATTTATTTTATTTCGTTGCAAGCTTTTATTCTTTTAAGGCTTGCTACTCCAGATTCGAAAAAATTCTCATTCACTAGCGCTGGTCATGACTTTCAGTTTGGGTCGTGACACTATCTTCTTTGAAAATAATTTGAAAATAGTAGCATTTGAATATAAAACTCTATTTTTTATTTTCTGTAGAAAATTTTTCTAAAAAACACCTTTTATTTTCCACAAGTAAACAATCCCTTAAGAATTCTTTTTCTAATCAGAAAATTCCATTTTGAATTTTGTACTCTAAAGTTTTTTCATATCGTGTTCTTATACTTTGTTATTTTGATATCGGACCCTTGTGCTTATAATTTTTGACATATTTCACCCTTATATTTTTATTTTCTCGCACTCTTATTGGACCTAAAAGTCTCCAATTTAATCCTTGTAATTTTATAATTAATGTTTACAATTTTTATTATTAACAATTAAGTTCATAATATATTAGAAATTGTAAAAACTAAATATATTAAAAATTGTAATGTGCTAAAAATTACAAGTGAGGGCCAATGCTAAGAAAAAAAAGTATAATAATGTGAAAATATAGGGCCAAGATGCATTTTTCCTTTTTTAATAGTGCATGTATTAGTTAGTTAATGTTAATTATATTTTTAACTTTATCATTTTCACCTTTTTGTTTCCATAACATAATACCATGATATGTTTGTTCACAGGTAATTTTCAGTTATAGTCCCAATATTTGCTCCAAATTTCACTGTTACCCTAAAATTTAATTTATCACTTAAAACTATCAGAACTTTAAAATTTCAATCCCACTAAATCTTTAATATCATTTTCAAGCAGAAATCTTACCGGAATATTGACTTGGCATCCATATAGCATATTATGTACAAGAATTTGTAACAAGTGGCACATATAAGTGTCATCTATTCCATGAATTAAATTATTTTTATTTTCACATTTATTTTTAAAATTAAAAACAAATATCAACCTTAATTTTTTCTCTTTCATGTACACTCACTATCTTAATAATCAAATTTCCCAAAATCACTCTTTCATCTTCATATTTTTTAAATTTATTTTTCTTATTTTTTTTTATCATTTTTTGAAAAAAAAAACAATTAAATAGATTAAAGTAGTTACTTAGATTTGTCAAACTCTAAAAAAAATCCATCAAATTCTTACTCATTTCGGTCTTTAAACAAAAAATAAAATAAAAAGCTCCTTCCTAGAATGCAAAAGAAATTGGAAAAAAAAAATGATGATGCATGAAAAAATAGGCTTTGTTTTCTTCATCTTCATGGAAGTGGCTCTAACATTGTCACCACCTACTGTTTTTTTTTTTTCCTGAAATATGCTGATAAAAAATTCGCTTTAGGTGCCATTTATGGTGATACGTTTTATATTAGAAAATCATTTTAAGAATTTTAACGTGATTCCAATTGAAATTTAGAGAAATTCGAGTGATAAATTAAAATTTTAGGACAATAATGTCACGACCCAAAACAGGGACCATGACCGGCGCTAGGGAACGGGAATTCTTTCGAATCCGGAACCCGTAGCAAGCCTAAAAATAAAATAAACATGCAATAGTATAAACAATAATATTATTATATGCAGCGGAAATAAAAATTATAAATATAATAATAACATTCTCATCACTGGATTTAAATCAAATCTCATCTCTTCACATATATATAAAATCTTTCAGTACAAATCCAGTTTTAATATAATACATCTCTTTAAATAAAATACATGAAATCCCACCTTTTAATTCACAACTACTGCAGTGTCTAGATTATAAAAATAAGACTCAAGTAAATAATTTACACAAAGAAGCCGGGGTGGAAGAAATCCGGCGTATCGACCTGCTACTGAGGTCTGAAGATGTTGACTCTCCTGAAAAATAGTCAACGGAGGGGAGTCAGACCTCACTGAGTGAATTACTATAATATATATACATACACACTAAATGATAATGCATACAGTCAACAGTATATATCTAATATATATATACAGGCAATTACACACAAATGCAATAAAATCATTTTATATATTTTATCTGAAAATCATCTTTTATGAAGGATCACATAGAACCCTAGAATATCGCAACCTCGAAAACAGTGTTAGACAACACTTTAGCCGTACAGTCTCACTTAATCCAAATATATCCACTTAATCCATTTAGATAGTAGACTGGCCCCGAGACACTAAGTCAACCGAGCTCCAGCAGTCTGACTGCCAGTGTGATTGGCCCCGAGACACTTGGTCAACCGAGCTCCAGCAATCACACCCAAATCACATCTCACACATCAAATAATCATAGCCAATCAATATCCACAAATAAGTTAGTAATATAGCCTAAATACTATAGGCGTACCGGTACGTACTCGGTCCTAGTGCTGCCCACTAGGTAGCACGTTCTATCGATATCCTTCATTAATAATATAAATCATTCATTCAAAAATAAATGATGCATGAATTTAAATGAAATAACAATCTAAACCATATATATACCGGAAATATACCAAAAGTAAACCAGGTATATTTCGAGTATATATACGTCAAATGAATCCAATTAAATCATAAATTTAAACTAGAAATATATTTAAAAATATTTTTAAATATAATTTATTAACAAAACATGCATATAATTTAATATATACCAAAAATATACTTAAATACAAATCACATTATTTATGCATTTTAATCAAAATAAAATGTATATTTCTAAATCATGCATCCTAAAGCATATATATATAGTATAGTAACTCACCTAGTGCGCTTCACGAGATGGGTCCGACGGGCCTGGTCCACTAGCCCTCGGTCTCGGCGCAACTAAACAAGCAATAAAAAACCGACATCAGAATAAACCTAACAGAAATCCTAGAATTTGATCTAGAGTATAAATACGGAAACAGAATTAGGGTTCGACCGGATATCACATTTTACGAGAATTCTATCGAAAATCCGGCAGAACCTCCCCTGTAAAATGGACATCTCTCTACTCAAAAGAGTAGAGCCGACCCTGCAAAGAAACACACTTCGAAAAACAAGCTCAAAACAAATCCACAACCCCTCGGTCGGACTCCAGACTACAATCTACCGACCGGGGTTCACAAACACAGAACAATTCCAGAAATACCAAAAATATCCTTATAACATAGAAATACATTTTATAGGTAGAAATTACATAATTAACCTTTAAACACTATAAAAATCGATAAAAATCCATTTTATTAGAAAAACCGTATATTATATATATAATTGAAAATAATTCACGAAAAATAGTTTTAATTAGTTAAAAATACTAAATAATTTGTAGAAATCATTTTTATACCTTAAATAACTATTAAAACCAATTAAATTACATTTTTATCCAATTTTATGTAAAATTACCAAAATGCCCTTATATATATATAAATATACTATAATTACTTCAAAAATTCACCAAAAATTATACAATTATCCAAAATTAATTTTATCAACATATTTATCAATAATATCAATAATTAAACTCAATTAATCAATTAATTTCAATTAAAAACATAATTAACCCTAATTTCCCAAAATACATAAACTTCAATAATTCAAAATAAATACTTAGAAATTCATAAAAATTCCAAATAAATTCCTATAATTCATTTCAACACCTAATTTAACCATAAAACACAATTTCATAATTTAAATAATTAATTTCCGAAAATTAGAAAATAATATTAAAATATTCAAAAATACCCAAAAATCCAAATAATCTCCAAAAATTCCACAAAAATTCATACATGTAGATTAAGCTACTAGGATCAACATTTTTTAAGGGAATTTTCATGAATCAATCAATTCGAAGCTCAAAAAAATCAAAAACCCTAATGTGACCGAATTAGAAAATTCAAAATCTAAGCAATTCTAGACCATTTCAGCTCAAACCAAAGCTAGAATCACACTCATCGGAGCTCAAGGAGAAGAAAGAGACCGGCGGTGTCGAAAATGGTGGCCGGAATCGGCATCGACGGCGAGGAGAGGAAGTTTTGGCCAAAAATGGAAAAATAGCTCACCGGCGCCGGGGAAGGAAGCTGCTGGCGGCGGGGGACGGTTGGGAACGACGGTGGCAAGCCGGGAGGCACACCGACGGTAGGTGATCGGCATGACAGACGGTGGTGAGGGGTGGTCGGGCGCTCGGGAGAAGAAGAAGAAGAAGAAGAAGAAAAAGAAAAAGAAAGAAAAGAAAAAGAAAAGAAAAAGAAAAAGAAAAAAGAAAAAAAAGAAAAATAATAAAAAAATAATTTTAATAAAATATTTAAAAAAAATCACACCCACACATATAATTTAATATTTTAATAATTTAATAATAAATAAATTAATTAAATAACAATAAATTAATAAACAAATAATAAAATATTAGGGTAATATATTAAACCCTAATTAAATAAATATTGCACACATACACGGTGTTTAATAATTTAAAAAAAATACGTATGAGTTCATGCAAGTCCGAAAATATATTTAAAATAATTAATAATAAATTATTTACGTGAAAATTTTCCTGAAAATGCAAGTCTCGGGAAAATTTTACGTAAAGTACTGTGAATAATACACAGTAATTAAAATAGGTTTTAAATACATATCAACTCGTAAAAATATCGTAAGATATATATAAAAATTATTAACACTGCATATCCCGGTACAGTGTAAAAATATTTAAAAACACGGGATATTACAAATAATGAGATTTATTGTCAAACTTATGAACCACGAGTGTGAATTATCATTTTTATTAAATATATTACAATTTATTTACTAAATAATTAATTTTTAATTTTTAATGTATATTTATAATTTATAAATTGTATTTTTAAAATGTTTTATACTCATTTAGTCTTATTTAAATTTATAAATAATTTGTAAAATACTAAATAATATAGGGAGCTCGACTTGAGTTTAGTTTGATTGTAAATAAACTAAGTATAAGTTAGCTAAAATTCAATTAGGCTAATCTCGGTTACCGTTCTAGTTAGATTTAATATGAATATAGGTGCAAAATGAAAGTTAAGATATGTGATGTACGAAAATAAAAGTGGAGGGATGCAATAGATCATAAGAGAAAGTTGAGGAGTGAAATGATGCATTATGCCTTAATTTAAACCTTATACTAATTAATTCAATTTCAATTTTGGTGTTTGGAGCGAACCAAAGTCGAGGAGCGTAGTATAGGAAGCTAAATGGCGACGGAACGGATTTGGCGACTAAATTCCCTCGTAGACGCAGACACAATAAAAGAAAGGAAAATTTTACGGTTCCTTTCCTTCTCTTACATTAAAATGCTCAATCCAACACAGGAGCAGCAGCCTTAGCCACCTCTCCAGAGAACTTGAGATCAATCAAACATTTCAACTACATCTTGTTCTGTTGCAGGTAAATTATTTCCTCATTTTTCCTATATCTTACACCTCACTTGATTCTTGCTACTCTTTTTTCTTTCTTGTCATGAAATTGGAGTCAATTTATATTATACAGGAAAAGCAAATTTTTTTTTTAAAATGTAAGCTAATGTACAGCATTTTCTTGGCTTTTAACTTTGTGTTGTTTGAGAGGTCCTCCATTGTTATACAGAATCTTGTTTGGCCATTTTCTGTTTTTCTATATTATATTTTGTAATATTTTTGCTTAAAATAAACACCCATTTCTTTAAGTTTGTTTGTTGTGGTGAAATTAGGCTAAATCATTCCCACCCAGAAAAAAATTAGAGAAAATTGTGTAAAAACAAATGAAAAAGAAAAAAGTTCAGTTCTTTCTTCTCTTGTCATAGAAATTTGACATCCGTTGTTATACAGTGTTTTTGCAGATTTATAGGTGAAAAAGCAAATATGAGTGCATTACTAGATGATGAATTTTGGAATTATGTTCAGAAAAGAGTTTCGAGTTTCAAGCGTAAATTCTGTCAGAAAGTTTTTAAGGATGAAATCACATCTTTCCTTTCAAGGATGAAATCACATTGTTCTGGGCATCCAAAGGATGACATTCAGACTTGTGAAAGTGTACCTGACCAAGTCAATGAAGCGGCACTGGAGGAAGCAATCCATGGAACTAATAAAAAGCATAGAACCTTGCCAAGTTCAAGCATTGGTCACAGATACATGACCCAATTTCATCTTCTTCGCAACAAAAAATTCGTAAGGAAGTTGGAGACAACATAGGAGATGAGGAAAGGATGGCAATGCAAGGTTTGAAGACAGAACACAAATTAGGGGATGGGAGAACTACTTGCAGTGTTGAAGTGCCAAATCACAAAGAAAATGACTCTGAACAGCCTATTTTACTTGTTAAGACCAGAGGAGATGTATTACCCACAAGACAGGTAATTGGTAAAGAGTTTGAAACACATTTGCAGGAGATCTGGTCTTGGTTGATGAATGACAACGTCTCAATGATAGGCATTTATGGGATGGCTGGAGTGGGTAAATCTGAACTGGCTAAACACATCAACAATAAACTTCTGATGTCTCCTGCCAAATATAGTTCTGTTTATTGGATTACAGTGTCACCAGATTTTTCAATCCGTGGACCAGTGTATTAAAAAACGGCCGATACGCACCGTATCATCCGTTTTGTACCGAAAATTTAAGGTGGCGATACGATTTTTAACTAGATTGATTTAGTGAAATATGTTATAGTAAATTTTGAAGGTGAGTAGGCTGTGACACTCACTAAAACGTCCATAACGGGTGTTATTTTCTGGATCAAGACGTTGGTGGAGATAGAGACGTAGAAGCAGAAGCAGCAGGTGCTCGAGAAGAAGAAGAAGAAGAAGAAGAAGAAGAAGCTGCTTGGGCCAGAAAATAAAATTGAGCCAATTATTATTTTATCAAAAAAAAATTATTTAATCATGAATTTTTCATATAAATTTCAAAAGAAAATAATCCAATAAATATTTTATATATTGAAATAATAAAGTGTGTTGATAATTATAATATTTATTAGTTAAAAAATATATATCTTATAATATTAATAAACGAGATATTATATACATTTACAAAAATTTGTGTGTAATAATAAAATGATGAATTTAATTACTAAATTTAATAATAATAATAATAATAATAATAATAATAATTATTATTATTATTATTATGATTACATAATTAATATAATAAAAACTTAATAGTAAGTATTTTATAATAAAATATTACAGAAGTCAATTAAAATATTGATCAATTTTTTTATTAAAAAACAACTATGCCAATTAAAATATTCTAATATAATATTATTTTAATTATGATATTATTTTTAATATTGATATAATAATATTATTAAAATCAAAACAATCAATTAAAAAATTATTAATGAAATTTTTAATTGAATGAGCTCAAATGGGCTAGGATGAAATAGTAAAAATATTAATAAAATATATAAAAATATGTAAATGCCACTAAAATTTACTTAAAAATTTTACTAATATGCTAAATTTTAACTAACAAAATATATAGAAATACTCCCGTCGTCCTAATGTTCTAATGATAAAGTGCCTAAAAAATAAATAAATTCTGAAAATAAAAATATAATTATATGAATACTACTTTTCTAATATAAAATAACATGCATAATATAAATGATCACGTAAAATTTTGAGCAACACACTAAATCAAAGCAAATAAAATAGATGAGCATGTTCGTATCGCTTTTATGATGAAATGGCTAAAAGAAAAAAATATTTGAGCACAAAAATTTTTTTTTTATGAATAGTAATATTGGTAACAGTAAATTTTTCCTCTGATAGCAATATTGGTAATATTTATTATATCTATATGGAAAACTTTTTTTGTATTTTGTATTTGTTTATTTGTTTATTTTTATATAATAATAATAATAATAATAATAATAATAATAATAATAATAATAATAATAATAATTATTATTATTATTATTATTATTATTATTATTATTATTAAAAATAATATCATAATTATAATTATATTATGATTTGTTTTTTTTTTAATTTTAACACTATTATGATTATTTTAAATTTATATTATTATTATTATAAATTGTCACAAAACATACCATTTGTTTAATTTTTTTTATTTTTTAATTGTTTATTATTATTATTATTATTATTATTATTATTATATTTGTAACTTTTCACATAAACATTTTATTTAAAAGTAAATTGCCACCGATAAAAGTATGAAAAATATATAATTATTTACTGCCACACTTTAAAGATAAGAAAAAACAAATAATTGAAACAAACAAAATATTAACGTACAAATTTACAGAAAATTTCTATTATTGATGTTGCAATAATGTTCCACTAGCATTGCACAAGCCAAAATAATACAATGCTCTGCATGTTCCACTAGCACTCACAAGCCAAAATAATTCAATGCTCTGCCAATAATGTTCCACTAGGCGAAAACAGTACAAAAAATATCTATAAATACTATCAATGTGTGAGCAAAAGCAAAACACACCACTTTTCATCCACCATAACAAGAGTTGTTTTCTTAATATCACACAAATTTCATCGATTCTGCAAGGTATGCATGCCTATCATGGATTTGTAATTGCATAACTTTTATAATTATATTTGTTTAGTTATATAATTAAATTTCTTTATATATATAATTACATTTTTGTGTGTATAGGTACATTGTGTATTTATATTTGTAATTACATAATTTTTATATTTATGTTTATTTAGTTATATAATTAAATTTGTGTATATATATTAAATTTCTGTATATAATTACTTTTTTTTTTAGTGTGTGAGTATATATATATATATATATATATATATATATATATATATATATAATGTGTATTTATTTTTGTAACTACATAAGTTTTATAATTATGTTTGTTTAGTTATATAATTAAAGTTGTGTATATATATTAAATTTGTATGTGTATGTGAGAGTGCGAGTATATATATATAATGTGTATTTATATTTATAATTATATAACTTTTATAATTATGTTTATTTAGTTATATAATTAAATTTGTGTATATATATATTAAATTTCTGTATATAATTACTTTTTTTTTAGTGTATATATTTATATATATATATAATGTGTATTTATATTTGTAATTACATAAGTTTTATAATTATGTTTGTTTAGTTATATAGTTAAAGTTGTGTATATATATTAAATTTTTGTGTGTGTGTGAGAGAGCGAGTATATATATATATATATATATAATGTGTATTTATAATGTGTATATAATGTGTATTTATATTTGTAATTACATAACTTTTATAATTATGTTTATTTAGTTATATAATTAAATTTGTGTATATATATTAAATTTCTATATATAATTACATTTTGTGTGTGTGTGTGTGTGTGTGTATATATATATATATAATGTGTATTTATATTTGTAATTACATAAGTTTTATAATTATGTTTGTTTAGTTATATAATTAAAGTTGTGTATATATATTAAATTTGTGCGTGTGTGTGAGAGAGCGAGTATATATATATATTTATAATGTGTATTTATAATGTGTATATAATGTGTATTTATATTTGTAATTACATAACTTTTATAATTATGTTTATTTAGTTATATAATTAAATTTGTGTATATATATTAAATTTGTGTATATAATTACATTTTTTGTGTGTGTGAGTGTGTGTGTATATATATATATATATATATATATATATATATATATATATATATAATGTGTATTTATATTTGTAATTACATAAGTTTTATAATTATGTTTTTTTAGTTATATAATTAAAGTTGTGTATATATATTAAATTTGTGTGTGTGTGTGAGAGCGAGTATATATATATATATATATATATATATATATATATATATATATATATATATATATATATATATATATATATATATATATATATATATATATATATATATAATGTGTATTTATATTTAGAATTACATAACTTTTATGTTTATTTAGTTATATAATTAAATTTGTGAATATATATTAAATTTCTGTATATAATTACATTTTTGTGTGTGTGTGAGTGTGTGTGTGTGTGTATATATATATATATGTAATGTGTATTTATATTTGTAATTACATAAGTTTTATAATTATGTTTGTTTAGTTATATTATTAAATTTGTGTATATATATTAAATTTCTTTATATCATTACATTTGTGTGTGTATGTGATATATATATATATTCTTTTTTAGATTGACTTGAATCTGAATTTTTTTTGTTTTTGTTTTCTGTATGTAGATTTTATTAATGGGAAAGAAAGGAAAAGATGGCAAACCCAGTGATGATATTGGATGGAAATTTGCTACGCCTATTAATAATAATAGATCTAAAATGACTTGTAATTTTTGTGGATGTGTGGTTACTAGTGGAATAACAAGATTTAAACAACATTTAGCAAGAATTGAAGGTGACGTTGTAGCATGTCCAAAAGTACCACGTGCTGTGAGAGATGATATGAAAAAACTTATCTTAGAATGGCAAACCAAGCAAAAATAAAAAAATGCTGCGAAACATCAACTTGAGGAAGAAATTGTACAAATGCATGCAAGTGGACAATATAACGACAGTGATGATGAAGAGGAGGAAGATGCAATAATGCAATATGCTAGGAAACAAAGCCTTCGACAAATTGAAATTGATTCATTTAAAAGGACTACAGGTGTTCACTATGATGCAGGTGGATCCAGCAGTAGTCAACAAAGAAAGCGAATGATGGGTCGTTCTTTCAGTGTTAGAAACACTCAGGATACACAAAACCGAAGAGGCAACAATCCACAATCTTCTAGATTTGCTCCTCCCCAGTTATCAACACCAGCTGAAAGATTGCGAGCTGTTGAAGTGGATTTAGAGATTGAAAGGGAAACAAAGAAGCAGACCAAATTAAAATCTCCTTGGCTCAAGAAAAGTAAAGAAAAATTGATGAATGCCTTTGGTCGATTTGTGGTTCACAATAGACTACCATTTGCAGTAGCCGAATCACCTTGGACACGACCTTTACTTAGAGTTGCTTCATAAGTTGGATCGAACATTCCACCTCCAACAGTGTAATATTCTGAATTTTTAAATATTTTTATATTGCATCGGGATATGCAGTGTTAATAATTTTTGTATATATATTATGATATTTTATGAGTTTGTTGTTTGTTTAAAGCTAATTTTAATTATTTTATATTATTTTAAGTACTTTACGTAAAATTTTTCCGGAAATTATATTTTCAGGGAAATTGAGACGTAAATAAATTAATACTATTTATTTTGACTAGTTTTATGAATTTGCATGAACTCATATATAATTTTAAAGTGCTAAAATAAAATGTATATATGTGTATTTATTTAAATTAATTAGAGCTTAATTAATTTCCTTAATTTTATTATTTAATTTTTGTATTAATTAATTTTAAGTTTATAAATTATTAAACATATTAAAATATGTGTGTGGTGTATATTTAATGTGTGTGAAATTTTATATTATTATAATATATAGTGTAAATATATATATATATATACATATATACATAATTTTTTTATCAAAAAACCAAAACTTTCATTTATTTACAGTTTTGCCCCTCCTTCATCTTCTTCCTCCCAAAACGTTTTCTTCCATTTCAGCTACTTTCAAGCTGGTTTTCTTCCTGTTACTATGCCTCTCAGCCTTCCTCTTCCACCTCCAACCATTTCCACCACCTAAAACACTCTTTTCCGGTGAGTTTTGGCCGGATTTTCTTCAAAGAGCCAAAAATCAACTTAACTCCGACCAAGTACTTTCCGACCACCAAATTTGATGTCGATGGTCTCTATCTTCTCCTTGAGCTCTACTGAGTGTGATTACAAGATTTTTTTCACTTGATTTGGTCTAGAATTGCTTAGGTTTCAATTTCTTCAAATCAGTCATTTTGGGTTTCGAATTTTTTTTAGCTTCAATTTGATTGATTCATGAAAACTTCCTTAACAAACTTTGTTTCTGGAAGCCTAATCTACATGCTGTAATTGTTTTAGAATTTTTGGAATTTATTTTAATTTTTGTGAATTTTTGATTATTTTATTATTATTTTCTAATTTTCGAAAATTAATTAATTAAATTATGAAATTGTGTTTTATGGTGATTATAGGAGTTGAAATGAATTATAGAAATTTATTTTTAATTTTTTTGAATTTTTATGTATTTATTTGGAATTTATTAAGTTTAGGTAATTTTGAAAAATAGGGTTAATTATGTGTTTAATTGAAATAAATTGGTAAATGGAGTATATTTATTGATATTATTGAATTATATGTTGTGAAATTAATTTTTGAGTAATTATATAATTTTTGGTGAATTTTTGAACATTTATAGTGAATATATATATATAGGGGTATTTTGGTAATTTTACACTAAATTGGTTAAAAATGTAATTAAATTGGTTTTAATAGTTATTTAGGGTATAAAAATGATTTCTGCAAATTTTTAGTATTTTTAACTAATTAAAACTATTTTTCGTAAATTATTTTCAAATTATATATAATATACTATTTTTCTAAATAAATGGGTTTTTATTGATTTTTAGTATGTTTTAGGGTTAATTAAGTAATTTGGATTTATAAAATGTATTTTTATTATATAAGGGCATTTTCGGTATTTTATAAATATTCTGTGAATTGTGAACCTCGGTCGGTGAATTGTAGTTTGGAGTCCGACCGAGGGATTTTTATTGTAATCCTATATTTATTCCGAAGTGTATTTTTTTGCAGGACCGGCTCTACTCTTTGAGTAGAGAGATGTCCATTTTATAGGGGAGGTTCTACCGGATTTTCGGTAGAATTCTCGTAAAATGTGATATCCAGTCAAATTCCTATTCTAAAGCTGTGTCTAAAATTATAGATCGAGTCTTTAGAATTTTTGTTAAATTTATTCTGATTTCATGTTGTCATTTGTTTGTCTAGCTGCGCCGAGACAGAGGCCTAACGGATCAGGCCCGTCGAGTTTGTCTCGTGGAGCGCTAACATATGAGTTATTATACTGTATATATATGCATTGCATATAGGATGCATTATTTAGAATTTTTCATTTTCATTGTATGTTTTAAAAAATGATTTAAATTATAATATTTTTAGTATATCTAGGGTTGCATTCTTATATATATGCATATTAAATAATTATGCATGTTAGTTTGATATATGCACATTAAACAATTAGGTTTAGGTTTAATACATTTGAGTAATATACACATGTTTTAAAATGTACACTTCGACATAATTATTTTATTAAATGATTAGTATACTTTAGGTATAGTTTCAATAGATTTTAGGTTTATTCTTAAATAATTGCATGTTAAATTATAAACCTACACTTAAATTATTTTTAAGTTTATTTTTGGTATATTTTTTATTTATTTCCGAATAAATAAATGTTTTATTATTAAATTAAACCTAACACATTAGTGGTATATTTAGGGTTTATTTTTGATATATGCATGCTAGATAATTAGGTTTATTTTTAGTATATTTGTGAATATATGTTAAACACAAACACATATTTAAATGAATATTTATACATAAATGGTTTATTAAATGATTTGAGTACTTAGGGTATATCTTTTGCATATTGAAGTATATTTTTTTAAGATAATGCATGTTATATTATTGTTACTCATTTAAATTGTTTTTAACTATATTAATGATTTATCTTTAGTTTATTTCATATTTTATTTGACTATATATATATATATATATACCTGAAATATACTGGGTATATTTTAGGTATATTTTTTGGTATATATATATGGTTGGTTTTACTATTATGAATATTGTTCTACATTAATTATTTTTCGAATGAATGATTTATTCGAAGTGAAGGATATCAATAGAACGTGCTTCCTAGTGGGCAGCACTAGGACCGTGTACATACCGGTACGATAGATATGGATTGAGTAAGAGTTAAAATTGGGTGATTATAATTGATTTAATTGATTTGACTAAGATTAATGGTATGTTAGATAGTGTGATTGCTGGAGCTCGGTTGACTAAGTGTCTCGGGGCCAATCACACTGACAGTCAGACTGCTGGATCTCGGTTGACTTAGTGTCTCGGGGCCAATCTACTGTCCATAAGTGAATTGAATGATCTATTGAGTTGATTGAGATGTGAGGTGATGGATAGTGTGATTGCTGGAGCTCGGTTGACCAAGTGTCTCGGGGCCAATCACACTGATAGCCAGACTGTTGGAGCTCGGTCGACTTAGTGTCTCGGGGCCAATCTACTGTCCAGATTGGAATAAGTGTTCTATTTGGAATCAAGTGAGCCTATATGGCTAGAGTGATGATGGGATTGTTTGAGGTTGTTATTATTTAGGGTTCTATGGATCCTTCATAAATTAAAACAAACATTTTCTACATTTAGTATATTTATAAAAGCACGTGTGAATTGTGTGTATATACATACATATATAATAATGCATGATTGTTATGGTTTAGTTTGCATGTATATATAGTATAATAATTCACTCAGTGAGGTCTGACCCCCCTCAATTATTTTTTTTCATGAGATTCCATATCGTCAGACCTTAGTTGTAGAGTTCCTCGTCGGTGTTCTTCAGTCCCGGCTGTTTTATGCAAATGTATATTCTGAACTTTGAATTGTATTCTCGAAACTACAGTAGTAGTGTCATTATATTGGAAGTGTATTATTTTGTTTGGATATTAAATACTCTGAGAATTTGTATTTGAACATTGTACGAATATGTATTCATTTATAAAAGAATTTGGAGTATTTATTTTATATATTGATTCAGAAAATTTTTAATTTGGTCGTACTTTTATATAATTATTGTATGATTTTATTTTCTAAGGCTTGCTACGGGTTCCGGATTCGAAAGAATTCCCGTTCCCTAGCGCCGATCATGAATCCTAGTTTGGGTCGTGACAAAGTTGGTATCAAAGCTGAGTTCTGTGTCAGGGCTTAGTTGTTTGAGTTGTGGCCCTAGTTTTCGAAGTTGTGTTTTCTGTTAAACTACTGCAGTGAATTAGGTTCGGTCATATCTTTGAAAAGTCTTCCTTGCATTAGGAATTCCGCGTAACCGTTAGGGTGTATGTTGATGTTTGTGATTATTTGAACTATTTATTTATTTTTGCTCCTTGTTGATTGCCTTGAGCGTGAATCGCTCCATCGATCGATGATAGTTGATCTTCTGAGCACGAGGTTCTACCCCCTATGCATCCTGTTAGGCGTAGGGGTAGAGATGGATTTAGAAGGCCTGATGATCACTGTTGACAATGGGAATAACTGAATGAGGAGTTGGTGGCTTAGCATTGCAATGATGTTGCTTCTGCAACAAGAGTTTTGCAGGATGCGGTGCTGATACCTTCGATCGTTCAGCAGATGTAATTTCTTTTTCAACCGAGAACTTGAGACATGTCAATTCTGCATATGTGCTATATTCTGAATTTTGTTGATTTCTATATCTTTTAAGTGCAGTGAATGTGAATTGTTTCTTCTCCAGAGACAATATTGATAATCAGTCTTTTCAAGTTTAAGTTGTGGTTATAGTTCCAACCCTACTACACCTATCTAGTATAGAGGTAGGTTAGAGGCAACTATAACTCAAGGGTTAAGGTAGTCATTGTAAGTAGTACAAGCATTCCTTTTGGACTTGAACGTGCAATAATTATGGCCAGAATAGCCGAGATTAATAAAAGCTTGATAGCATTTAATCAAGTTTGACAATTGTTTGAATATGCTTTGATGGGGGAATTGGAAAATGTCTAATGAAGACGAAGCACTCTTGTACTCTTTATGGCAAGCTGTCAGTTCTGACTGCAACACATAATTTGAGTTAAAGGGGGATTTCTAAGATATTTCCATCCACCTTTAAGGAAGGATAATTACCTGTATCAGCTATTGCATAGAGTAAGGGAATAGCAATCAGTTGAGAAGATTACCTATAAACTCTTCAATCTGATACGTCATGCTGAAGACGTAATACAGTGTAAGAGGAGACTGGTGGAATTATATGTTATAGGATTAAGCGTAATATATTGGCATCTAAACCGAGAATTAAGTCTCAGAGAGTTATTATGAATTCAGTCTTTTGGGTGTAATTAATCTTGATGAGATGTGAAAGGGTTGTCATGAATATCTGGCTCTAGTTAAGTATACTTCAGTGGAGAAGTTGTCTCTCCCAGATGTTTTAATTGCCTATGAGTTACCAGGTTTACCACTTTACAGAGATTGAATTCTGTATCGATATGGTTCCTGATATAACTCCTATTCCAACGTAGCCCTACAAAATGACTTTTGTAGAGCTGTAGGAGCAATTACGAGAGTTGTATGACCAAGGTTTTGTCAGACCTTATGTTTCTCTTCGGGGTGCTCTAGTCCTGTTGTAAGGAAGAAGGATGGTACCTTGAGACTATGCATTGACTGTAGAGAGATGAACAGGGTAACAGTGAAGGACAAGTATCCTCTTTTGAGGATAGATGACCTGTCTGATCAGCTAAAGAGTGCACAGTTCTTTTCAAAAATTAATTTGAAGTCGGGTTATCATTAGTTATGGATTAGTTTGTAGTAGTCTTCATTAATGATATACTAATGTATTCGAAGTGAATGAAAGGGCACATATCACTTGAGGACTATACTACAGACACTAAGAGAATGTCAGCTTTATGCTGAATTCAAGAAGTGTGATCATTGGGTGGAGAGTGTTGTTTTTCTTAGAATTGTGGCGTTTAAGGATAGAATTCGAGTTGATCCACAAAAGATCAAATAGCATCTGAGTGGCCCAAACTGACTGAATCCATTGAGATCTGTAATTTTCTGGGTTTAATTGGGTATCATAGGAAATCTGAATAGAATTCTCTAGAATTACAGCTCTTATGACCCTCATAACTCAGAAGAATGGGAAGATTGTGTGAACAGATGTTTGTTAGAATAGCTTCTAAGTACTGAAGAAGACTGATTGATCTGAGGGTTACGTGAACTTTAGAGGATAAGACCTAATATCATTACAACATTTCATCATATCATCATAGCATCTCATTACAGCATTTCATCACGACATTTCATTCTAGCATTTCATCATAACATTTCATTAGATCATCTCATCATGACATTCATCATAGCATGTCATCATGGCATATCACCATAGAATGATCTGCTGATAGGAGATGCCCAAGTTAATGATACAGGGTTGATGTTGTAATCTGAGAAAGGGATTCTATATAAGCTGTGGAAGTGAACTTGCAGTGTACATCCAAATGGTTACCAAGAATTATCACAGTATTCAGGATCAGTACTAGTGGGTTGGATTATAGAAGGATGTGACTGATTGTATTTCTAAGTGTTAAAATTGCCAATCAGTGAGAGCTGAATATCAGAAGTCTTCTGGGAAGTTTTGATCTCTTTTGAATTTGGGTGGAAATAAGAGAGAATTGTGATAATTTTTATGGTTGGTTACCTCGTTCGAAGGGTGAATATGATTCCGTTGGAATGATTGTAGACAAATTGACCAAGTCAGCTAATTTTTGGCCAGTGGAAGCCACTTATTCAGTAGCTAAGTGGGCTAAGCTACATATGAAGCATATTGTGTGCCTGTATGGACTACCTGTGTCCATTGTATATGGTAAAGGTACAGTGTTTACCTTTCGATTTTGGCAGAGATTATGGAGAGTAATAGACACCTGATTGGATTTCAATACTGCTTTTCATCCTCAAACAGATGACAGTCTGAGAGGATGATCCAAACACTAAACAGTACGTTGAAGATGTGTGTTTTGGATCTAGAAGGTAGCTAGGTTGATTATATGCTACTTATAGAATTCGCTTATAATAACAGCTACCATAGCAGTATTGGAATGACACCACCTGAAGCTTTTATGGAAAGAAGTCTTAATTAGATATGAGATGGTTCAGAATACAGCGAAGAAGTTGCTGTGATCAGAAGAGCGATATGGATCCTAGATGCAGAGATATGGAGTTTTAGATTGAAGACTGTAATTCTGAAGATGTCTCTGAAAAGTGGTGTGATGAGACGCGTTGAACAATATAGAACTGAATGAAGACCTGAAGTTTGAGAAGGAATCAGTTGTAATTGTAAATTATCAAGCTCGATAGTTATGTTCGAATTAGATTCAGATGATCAAGGTTCCGTGAGGTGGCAACAAAGTGAAAGAGCTTATGTAAAAGACTGAAGTTGAGATACGAGCTTCTTACCCGTATCTCTTTCTTTCTTGATCATGTAATTTTCTTTTTGGAATTCGGGGATGAATTCTTGTAAGGGGGGAAGACTGTAATATCCCGAATTTTTAAATATTTTTATACTGCATCGGGATATGCAGTGTTAATAATTTTTGTATATATATTTATGATATTTTATGAGTTTGTTGTTTGTTTAAAGCTAATTTTAATTATTTTATATTATTTTAAATACTTTACGTAAAATTTTCCCAGAAATTATATTTTTGGGGAAATTGACACGTAAATAAATTAATACTATTTATTTTGACTAGTTTTATGAATTTGCATGAATTCATATATAATTTTAAAGTGCTAAAATAAAATGTATATATGTGTATTTATTTAAATTAATTAGAGCTTAATTAATTTCCTTAATTTTATTATTTAATTTTTGTATTAATTAATTTTAAGTTTATAAATTATTAAACATATTAAAATATGTGTGTGGTGTATATTTAATGTGTGTGAAATTTTATATTATTATAATATATAGTGTAAATATATATATATATACATATATACATAATTTTTTTTATCAAAAAACCAAAACTTCCATTTATTTACAGTTTTGCCCCTCCTTCATCTTCTTCCTCCCAAAACATTTTCTTCCATTTCCAGCCACTTTCAAGCTGGTTTTCTTCCTGTTACTATGCCTCTCAGCCTTCCTCTTCCACCTCCAACCATTTCCACCACCTAAAACACTCTTTTCCGGTGAGTTTTGGCCGAATTTTCTTCAAAGAGCCAAAAATCAACTTAACTCCGACCAAGTACTTTCCGGCCACCAAATTTGATGCCGTCAGTCTCTATCTTCTCCTTGAGCTCTGGTGAGTGTGATTCCAAGCTTTGTTTCACTTGATTTGGTCTAGAATTGCTTAGGTTTCAATTTCTTCGAATCAGCCATTTTGGGTTTCAAATTTTTTTTAGCTTCAATTTGATTGATTCATGAAAACTTCCTTCACAAACTTTGTTTCTGGAAGCTTAATCTACATGCTTTAATTGGTTTAGAATTTTTGGAATTTATTTTAATTTTTGTGAATTTTTGATTATTTTATTATTATTTTCTAATTTTCGAAAATTAATTAATTAAATTATGAAATTGTGTTTTATGGTGATTATAGGAGTTGAAATGAATTATAGAAATTTATTTTTAATTTTTTTGAATTTTTATGTATTTATTTGGAATTTATTAAGTTTAGGTAATTTTGAAAAATAGGGTTAATTATGTGTTTAATTGAAATAAATTGGTAAATGGAGTATATTTATTGATATTATTGAATTATATGTTGAGAAATTAATTTTTGAGTAATTATATAATTTTTGGTGAATTTTTGAACATTTATAGTGAATATATATATAGGGGTATTTTGGTAATTTTACACTAAATTGGTTAAAAATGTAATTAAATTGGTTTTAATAGTTATTTAGGGTATAAAAATGATTTCTGCAAATTTTTAGTATTTTTAACTAATTAAAACTATTTTTCGTAAATTATTTTCAAATTATATATAATATACTATTTTTCTAAATAAATGAGTTTTTATTGATTTTTAATATGTTTTAGGGTTAATTACGTAATTTGGATTTATAAAATGTATTTTTATTATATAAGGGCATTTTCGGTATTTTATAAATATTCTGTGAATTGTGAACCTCGGTCGGTGAATTGTAGTTTGGAGTCCGACCGAGGGATTTTTATTGTAATCCTGTGTTTATTCCGAAGTGTATTTCTTTGCAGGACCGGCTCTACTCTTTGAGTAGAGAGATGTTCGTTTTACAGGGGAGGTTCTGTCGGATTTTCGGTAGAATTCTCGTAAAACGTGATATCCGGTCAAATTCCTATTCTAAAGCTATGTCTAAAATTCTAGATTGAGTCTTTAGAATTTTTGTTAAATTTATTCTGATTTCATATTGTCATTTGTTTGTCTAGCTGCGCCGAGACCGAGGCCTAGCGGATCAGACCCGTCGAGTTTGTCTCGTGGAGCGCTAACATGTGAGTTATTATACTGTATATATATGCACTGCATATAAGGTGCATTATTTAGAATTTTTCATTTTCATTGTATGTTTTAAAAAATGATTTAAATTATAATATTTTTAGTATATCTAGGGTTGCATTCTTATATATATGCATATTAAATAATTATGCATGTTAGTTTGATATATGCACATTAAACAATTAGGTTTAGGTTTAATACATTTGAGTAATATACACATGTTTTAAAATGTACACTTCGACATAATTATTTTATTAAATGATTAGTATACTTTAGGTATAGTTTCAGTAGATTTTAGGTTTATTCTTAAATAATTGCATGTTAAATTATAAATCTACACTTAAATTATTTTTAAGTTTATTTTTGGTATATTTTTTATTTATTTCCGAATAAATAAATGTTTTATTATTAAATTAAACCTAACACATTAGTGGTATATTTAGGGTTTATTTTTGATATATGCATGCTAGATAATTAGGTTTATTTTTAGTATATTTGTGAATATATGTTAAACACAAACATATATTTAAATGAATATTTATACATAAATGGTTTATTAAATGATTTGAGTACTTAGGGTATATCTTTTGCATATTGAAGTATATTTTTTTAAGATAATGCATGTTATATTATTGTTACTCATTTAAATTGTTTTTAACTATATTAATGATTTATCTTTAGTTTATTTCATATTTTATTTGACTATATATATATATACCTGAAATATACTGGGTATATTTTAGGTATATTTTTTGGTATATATATATATATGGTTGGTTTTACTATTATGAATATTGTTCTACATTAATTATTTTTTGAATGAATGATTTATTCGAAGTGAAGGATATCAATAGAACGTGCTTCCTAGTGGGCAGCACTAGGACCGTGTACGTACCGATACAATAGATAAGGATTGAGTGAGAGTTAAAATTGGATGATTATAATTGATTTAATTGATTTGACTAAGATTAATGGTATGTTAGATAGTGTGATTGCTGGAGCTCGGTTGATTAAGTGTCTCGGGGCCAATCACACTGACAGTCAGACTGCTGGAGCTCGGTTGAGTTAGTGTCTCGGGACCAGTCTACTGTCCATAAGTGAATTGAATGATCTATTGGGTTGATTGTGATGTGAGGTGATGGATAGTGTGATTGCTGGAGCTCGGTTGACCAAGTGTCTCGGGGCCAATCACATTGACAGCCAGACTGCTGGAGCTCGGTCGACTTAGTGTCTCGGGGCCAGTCTGCTGTCCAGATTGGAATAAGTGTTCTATTTGGAATCAAGTGTGCCTGTATGGCTAGAGTGATGATGAGATTGTTTGAGGTTGTTATTATTTAGGGTTCTATGGATCATTCATAAATTAAAACAAACATTTTCTACATTTAGTATATTTATAAAAGCAGAGTTTGACATTCGTGTGAATTGTGTGTATATACATACATATATAATAATGCATGATTGTTATGGTTTAGTTTGCATGTATATATAGTATAATAATTCACTCAGTGAGGTCTGACCCCCCTCAATTATTTTTTTTCAGGAGATTCCATATCGTCAGACCTTAGTTGTAAAGTTCCTCGCCGATGTTCTTCAGTCCCGGCTGTTTTATGCAAATGTATATTCTGAACTTTGAATTGTATTCTAGAAACTGCAGTAGTAGTGTCATTATATTGGAAGTGTATTATTTTGTTTGGATATTAAATACTCTGAGAATTTGTATTTGAACATTATACGAATATGTATTCATTTATAAAAGGATTTGGAGTATTTATTTTATATATTGATTCAGAAAAATTTTAATTTGGACGTACTTTTATATAATTATTGTATGATTTTATTTTCTAAGGCTTGCTACGGGTTCCGGATTCGAAAGAATTCCCGTTCCCTAGCGCCGGTCATGACTCCTAGTTTGGGTCGTGTCAAACAGCTTATGAGCTTGCAGAGGTATGGTTGCCAAAGGAGTATCAATTAATGAAAGAATATATTACATCTTTTGTAGGGATTTGGAAGGAAAGAGGTGTGTCTATATTATGTGATGCATGGACAGGCCCAACAAAAATGTCCATTATTAATTTTCTTGTTTACTCAAATCGTGGCATGATTTTTCTTAAGTCAGTGAATGCATCTGATGTTGAGAAGAAAGATGGACATTATTACTTTCTATTGATGTCAAAGGTTGTCGAAGAAGTTGGAGTTGAAAAGATTGTACAAATTGTTACAGATAATGATGCTGCAATTAAGTCTGCGGGAAAAATGCTCATGAACAAGTATCAGAATCTATATTAGATTGCCTGTAATGCTCATTGCATTGATCTCATTTTAGAAGATATTGGGAAGAGAAGTCAAGAATGTCACTGTATTACAAAAGGGAAGAAAATCACCTAATTTATTTATAATTATAATTGGGTGACAAATTATATGAAGAAATTTATAGATGGTAAAGAGTTGCTTCGCCCTGGCATTACTAGATTTGCTACCAATTTTATTGCGTTAGAGAGTATTGTCCGTCAACGCAATAATTTGAGGAATATGTTTAACTCACCTACATGGGTGAATTCTAGATATGGAAGAATGACAGATCCACTAGCTGTTGAAGTTAGAGAAACAATATTAGCAACAACAAGTGAAGGAAGATATTTTTGGAAAAATGCAAATGAATTGCTTAAAGTTCAAGAGCCTCTTCTGAAGACATTAAGGCTAGTTGATGGGGATGATAAACCAACAATGAGATTTTTATATGATGCAATGGACAGATGCAAGATGGCCATTAAAAAAATTGTCGATATCACAAGCATTATTGGTCAATTATTGATAGAAGATGGAATTTCCAATTGCATCATGATTTGCATGCTGCGGGTATGTTATTTATAATTGTTAATGGATACGTTATTAATCTATTTGCAAGATATTAATATGTATAATGATGTACTTGTTATAGGTTATTATTTTAACCCACAATATCAATATGGAGATAAGTATAACATTCCATCAGATATTGAAGTTATACGAGGAGTTCGAAATGTTATTAAAAAGATTGAACCAAATGAAGAAGCGCAAATTCAAGCCCTTTTACAAGTAACATTTTTTAGTGCATTTGAAATAACTTTTTTTATATATTGATAATTATAGTAATAAAATATGTCCATTATTTTTTTACTGTCGTGCAGATGTTTACTTTTCAAGAAAAGGGATAATCTTTTGGACAAACACTTGGTCAAAAAGCAATCAAGAATTTGCCCCTAAGTATTTTTTGTCTTTATTTATGATATATATTAATTAATTAATAAAAAATATTTAACTAGTTGAATATTGTTGGATGATGTAGCTGAGTGGTGGATTCATTTTGGAGAGTCAACACCAGAACTTTAAAAAATTACTGTAAAAGTCTTAAGTCAAACAACATCAGCAACAAATTGTGAAAGGAATTGAAGCACTTTTAGCTTGATTCATACAAAGACTAGAAATAGATTGAAATACAAAAAACTACACTATCTAGTCTATGTACACTACAATATGAAGTTGAAATTGAGAAATACAATGCAAAAGTCACAAAAAGAATTAGAGGAAGCTTTTAATCCTGTCAACTTAGATTATATTTTTTATGAGCATGACCCTTTAAATCCATGGTTGGAAGAATCAGAAGCTCTGTTACTTGATGGACAGGATCTTGATTGGTTAAATGATGAAGATGGTGAACAAGATCCTATAATTGATTTAACTGAGCAGGAATTAGGTATGACTCCTCCATTCAGATATAGTGTTGATTCTCCTTCAGGCGATGGTGGTGAAAGTGATCAAGATGATGGTACTGGTGATCGTGGTGGTGGTGATGATGATGATGATGATGGCGATGATGGTAGTCATGGTTGTGGTGGTGATAATGATGGTGGTGGAGGTGGATATCATAGACCAATTGGAACAAGCTATGGAAATTATGAATTTTCCAATTATTCAAATGATATTCCTTCATTTTTTGATCCATCTGGTTCTGCAAATATTCCATCCAATTTTGCACCAAGACAACATGAATTTGGATACAAAATCAGTGGAGGTGAAAGTAGTTCTACTTTGACTACTGCAAATCAAGATTATGAGTTCAGTCATTACATGAATCCATTTGATCCTATACGATATTATGGAATGCCCTCTGATAATTGAAATCAGCAAGACCAACACCAAAGTTATCCAAGTAGATTTGAGAATCAGGTGAATACTTCTCAAAATTCTCCAAGTAATTTGCCTGAATTTCAAAGCCATTCTACTACATTCAACGAAGGGAGTTCATTTTTTAACTTATTCCCATCTCAAATGAACAACCAAGATGTTACTGATTATAATGTTGGGCCTAGTAGTCAAGATCCTCCACGCCACTCTTTTTGGTGGTGATTTCTATTATTATTATATTTGTCAAAAAGTTTGTAATAATTTCATATTAATGTAATAAAATTACATACATATTAAAACTTTAAAGTACTCGCTTATTTCAATTTTTTATTACAATAAATAATAATTTTTATATTATATTTCTTTTTTTTTCAAATGTATATTTTTTAGTGCAATTATATATTGTTTAAGTAATTCTTAACTTATCATATTAGATGTAAAAGTTTATTTTGCATTTTTTTCATAATATGATATATTTTATTGATTATTTTGTATTATTCATGGCAGCGCCGAACGATACAGTCCGAATCGATCCGATTCAGTCCGATACCGTTACACCGTTATCGATACCGAAACGGATCACGATACCGTTATTTAAATTGTGGCCGTGGACTGCAGAACAGCATTGCCAAAGCTATGGATATGGACCTTTCAAGTGTTGATGATGAGAGTATAAGAGCTGCAAGACTCTCAGAAGCATTGATCAAGACTAAGAAATCTGTTTTGATTTTGGATGATGTGTGGAATCATATTCCAGTTAACAAGGTGGGAATTCCTGTTAGCGTCGATGGATGCAGACTGGTTCTAACAACTTCTTCTTTGGATGTATGTCAAAACATGCGTTGCCAGAAGAAACTTAAAGTGAACCCTATTTCTAAAGAAGAAGCATGGGAGTTGTTCATTGAAGAACTAGGGCAAGAAACTGTACTGACTCCGGAAACAAAAGGGATTGCAGAATCTATTGTAAAAGAATGTCAGAGCTTACCCCTCGGAATTGAAGTAGTAGCAAGAAACATGAGGGGAGTGGATGGCATATGTGAATGGAGGAATGCACTGAGCAATTTGGAAAGAGCAATGCGAAGGCCAGAAAACATGGAATTGTTCATGAAATTGAGACGCAGCTATGACAATTTGAATGATTCAGCATTGAAACAGTGTTTCTTGTATTGTGCCTTATTTCCAAAATGTTCTTTTCTGGGAAAAACAAAACTTATTGATTATTTAATTGATGAGGGGATAATAAAAGGGAAGAAGAGCAGGCAAGAAGCTTTTGACCAGGGCAAATCTATGCTTCAGAGACTTCAAAATGTCTGTTTATTAGAGAATTCTTATGGTTCGTTGGAAATGCATAGCTTGATTAGGCACATGGCTCGTCAAATAATGGAAGAGAGTACCCAAGTCATTGTTGAAGCTGGTATGGAATTTAAAGAATTACCAGATAAGGAGAGTTGGACAGAAGATCTCATGACGGTTTCTTTAATTAATCTTTCTATTAGGGAAATTCCCTCCTCCCTGATACCAAGCTGTCCTAACCTTTCAACGCTATTGTTGTGTGGAAATTCAAAATTGAGATGGATTCCAGATTGTTTTTTTATGCAATTATACAGGCTCAACGTTCTTGATCTTTCTGGTTCTAAAATTGAGGAATTGCCATCTTCAATCTCTTATTTGGTGAGTCTCTGTTCTTTGCTACTGAAAAATTGTAAAAAACTAAGGCATATCCCATCCTTAGCTGAGCTTAGGGCGTTGAAGAGGTTGGATCTCTATGAGAGTAGAATCAAAAAAGTGCCTGAGGAAATGGAATTACTGTCTAATCTCACATATCTTAATCTGTGTGGAACAAAAATCAAGGTGTTACCGCAAGGGATATTACCTAAGCTTTGCCGTTTGCAAGTCCTCTTACTTGACCCAAAAGTATCAGTTGAAGGAGAGGAAATAGCATGTTTAGAGAAGTTGGAATCTTTAATGTGTCGTTTCGAAGATGTTGGTGAGTTCAATAAATTTGTTCCATGCATGAAAGGCAGTCGGCAACTAAGCAAATACAGCCTTTATGTTGGAGATGACAACAGCGAACCATATTTCCCTTTCCCGGATCCAGATGTTGACTTCGAGTTTCAGGATGGGTTTGAATACCTACAACTCTCATTCTGTGGAAAAAGCTGTGGGAAGGGCACCTTATTTATTCCAGAGAACATTAGTCTCCTGAGGATTGAGCACTGCCGTATTGGAAGACGATTTATATTGGAAAAATTAACTAAATTAAAAGACTTCTACCTAGGAAGTTGTGATGGGATAGAATGCTTGATTTCCTTTACCTCCCATTGTTCTATGGTTCAAAGCCATGATGAGGTTAGTGGAGAAGAAACTGTCCCAGCAAGACTACCAGCAACAATTCCATTGAACCCACCCGATGCTACCTTTTCCCATCTTGAAAGAATAGAGATAGTTGGATGTCATGGTTTGAAGAGGTTGTTCCCTTATTGGATGTTGTAAAACCTTCAAAATCTCGAAGAGCTTGTAGTGTGGTACTGCGACAATCTAGAGGAGCTAATAGTGATGGAAGACCAATCAGAAAGTCAAGACATAGATGGCAACTCTTTTATTTACCCAAACGTTCAGCTCAGTCTTCCAAAAGCACGGGAGTTCTTTGTGAGAGGCTTACCAGAATTGAAGAGCATTTGTAGTGGGAAATTGATGTGCAAGTCGCTGTGGTACCTTAAAGTAATTAATTGTGCGAAGCTAAAGCAATGACAAGGCATATCGTCTTCCTTCTCTTCATTATATTACTGTCGGACCGAAAGAATGGTGGGAAGGGCTGCAGTGGGAGGATCCCTACACCAAGAATCTCATCTCACCCCTTTGCTAGTTTTGGAAAGACTAAAGAGGAGCTGTTCAAGAAATACATTTTGAGGAAATCAATCTTTGAGTTTCTTCTGTATATGATTTATTAGATTTCTGGCCCAATGATGAATTTTCAGTGTCTGTTTTACTTCTGAAATTCAGCCACTCTACCGCTAATTTTATGAAATTTCTTGTATTTCTTACTTAGTTGTGCTGTATCTTCTTCCGTTTTTCATTGGTTTACAAAAAAAAGTCATGCCTTCGACAGATATAGTTTGCCCTTCTAACTGTTTATCCCCTCTACTATTATTGTTATTGTTGTCATTCTGCTGCTGCACTGCATCTATTGCATATTGTTAGAAGCTGAGATTGATGTTGGAGCAAAACAGTCCTATTTTGTGCATTGTTAACAGTATGCAGGCTGTAATCTTGGAGGGAATTGAAGAAACCTTTGAATTCAATCTAGAAAATATTATTTAATTGAATATTTAAATATTGCTTGTAGTTGTATGTATTTGAGCTCCAGGCTCAAGGAAAATATGAATTCCTTAAATCAAGGAATCTGTGTGGTAAAAGTACACCAAAATCGTAGATATTGTATTAGAAATATCTGCTGTAATCATCTTACAATTTGCTTTCAATTTACAACTCTTATGTTTCTTAAGAACTGAAATTTCTCGTTATTGGTCTAAGTTTTAGAGTTCTTGTTTGTTCCAAAGATTTACATTTGTTTTGGGGTTATTAATTTTTAACAAGTTTGCTAATTAAATAACATGCACAAATGTTACTTTAAAATTCAAAACCATAAATTAAATAAAAAAGCATTGGCGCTACTAGTAACTTATTTAGTCATTTGACACGTGTATGTCATCAACAAAGAAAAGCACAATAGTAACAAATTTTTTATTTTAAAATTAAAATATGTATATGCATAGTTTAAAATTTAAATTATTTATAATTTATAAACACCAAAATCTAAAATAATTTAAATATGCATATATGAATTTATATTTTTTAAAAATATAAAAATTTATTTTATATAAGAACTTATATTTATATTTTTTTTATCTAAAATATTAAATATTAAAATAAGTAAAATCATGTTTTGTCAATAAAAACATTTTAAAAGTAATATAAGTATTAAAAAAATCAAAAATTGTATAAATGTTAGAAATATAAAATTTAAAAAACTAAAAGAAAATGATTTATATTAAAAAATTAATAAAAATGTTTAAAATTTCTAATCTTTGAAGTATAAAAGTTTAGATATACAAAATGAAATTTAAAAAATTTAAAAGTAATGTTTGAACACAATTAGATTTTTTAAATAGAATTGGTGTACTTTATAAAGTTGAAGAAACAAATTGAATTAACATTTAAAATATAATTCAACTGATAATTAACTCAAAACTTAATATGGAACTAATAGTTTTTTTTCTTTGAAATTTAAGAATTCTTTTCTTTATTACGTTTGTAAAATAGCAATTGCTGTTAATTAATGTTAATTATATTCCTAAGCTTATTGTTTTTATTATTTTGTAACTATAACATAAGAATATGTCAACATGACATGGCTGTTCACATGATAATTTTCAGTCATAGTCCTTAACATTTGCAACAAATCCCACAAGCATTTTAAATATCCATTTTGTCAATTAAAATTTTAAAAATTTTAATTTTGACCTATTAAACTATGTTTGGATGTAAAAAATCTGAGTATAAATTCAAATTTCAATTAAATTTTTTATTTGAGAACTTTATAGATTTGTATATATGACAATTTAAAACAAATCTACTATAAATATAAAAACTTATTTAATAAAAATTTGATATGATATATAATTATATATAATTTGAAATCATTATATTTGAAATTTCAAATTTCAAATTTCAAATCCAATGTCTATATGTAAGCACACTCTAATATTATTTTCCAACAAAATTTTACTAGAATATTGACGTGACATCCCTATGGTGTATTGTGATGTATTATATGCGGAACTCTTGTGGTATACGGTGCCATATAAGTGCCTCGCATCCCATTAATTAAATTATATTCATGTTTAAATTTAATTTTTAAAATTAAAAATAGATGTTTTCTCTATCTTAATAATTTGTTTTCTCTTTCATTTATATTCGCTCTATCATAAATTAAATTGTTCTGATTATCACTTATCATCCAAAATTGGCTAAAGTGGCAATTTATCCTCTAAACTATCATTTTAGGTGCAATTATCCCAAATTTAACTTTTTATGCTATTTCGCCCACAAAAATCCAAATTTTAGTAATTCACCTCAACTCTTAAAAAGTGACAACAATTGCTTCTTAAAAGCGAGTGAAATGTATTAAGAAAATAAAAATTATATATATTTTTTTGTTTTTTCTCTCCGCCAACCTCTTTCTCTCCAGATATATATATATATATATATATAATCTCGCCACTCATTGTAGGCACCACCGTCAAAATACCCACCGATGCCACCCACCACTAGAATCATCATTGATGCCACCATTAATATCACCCATCGTCTACACTACCATTAACATTACTTGCTACCAACACCACTATTAATACCACCCACCACTAGTACAAGCCAACACCACCATCATCAACACTTGAAAACCACCATTATCATCAACAATAATATCAAACAAGTTTACCGCCACCACAACACCAATTGAATTTGAAAAAATAAAAAGAAGCAATATGTTATCTTGCTACAAATCAAGTTTAACAATATTGAAAAGAGTCCTAGAGGGGGGGGGGGGTGAATAAGACTATCAAATAAAAATGAGAAATTAAAAAAATTCTTTGCAAAAATTGAATGGAAGTTGAGAATGAAAAATGAAGAAAAATTTTAAGGAGTTCATATTCAACAACAATCCTACATCTCTACCTAACTTATCCCTAAGTTTGGATTTTCAATCACCCACAATCTTATTCATAATATTGAGATTACACAAGCGTTTTATGGCTCACTCTTATAACCTTACAACTTAAGTTTTCAAGTCTCACTCAAAAACCAAATCCCAAGTGTTTTAATGGACAACATTTAAACTAATTTTTTTATAAATCAATCTCACTTCCCTTCTAATCTATCTCAAGATTTAAGATGAAGAGAAATTTTATTTCTAACACAACTAACTGTCACAAGAGTTATACAAATAAAGAATTGCTTAAGAGAATTTTAGAGCTCAATTGAATGCGGAAGAAAGAATGAATTATAAACAAGTTTCTTAACTTCCATTTAACTCTTGATGTGTTTATATAAATAAACACTAAAAAAATATAGATGTTGGAGTGCAAATAATATGTCCAATGTTTATAATTTTAAATTATTGAAAGTGATACTGTTAGACAGCTATGCATGGATTAAAACCGTGATTGGCTATTGAAGATATTCGAATTTGCCCACACTTTTTTCATAAAAGTTGTAGATATTTGAATTAGATTTCTATATCATTCTCAATCACCTCAATTGGACTTCTTTAGCTCAAGATATGTCCAAAATACTAAGAGCTGTGCAATCTAAAATGTGGACTACTGTCATATAGCTATACATAAGTTGAAGCCATGATTTTCTATTGAAGACATTTGAATTTGCCCATACTTTTTTTTATGAAAGTTATAGATATTTGATTTTATTTTCATATCATTTTTAATAACCTCAATTTTACTTCTTTAGCTCAAGATATGTTCAAAATACTAAGAGATATGCAATTTAAAATGTAGACTATTGTCAGACAACTATACACAATTTGAAGCCGTAATTTTATATTAGAGACGTTTGAATTTTCCCATATATTCTTCATAAAAGTTTTAGATATTTGACTTAGCTTTTCATATCATTTTAAATCACTTCAATTGTACTTTTATAGCTCAAGATATATCTAAAATACTAAGAGCTATACAATTTGAAATGACAACTGCATATGTTGATTTCAACTTAATATTTGCATACACAAATAAACTCAAATTTTGAGACTAAGCCTAATTCAGAAAGCTCAAGATGTCTACTTCAAATGTGAAGAATATAACTTTCTCATTACAAAGCTCTAAGGATGTTAAAAGACTCATTGAATCTCAGAGGTCGAATCAGCCCAAGAAAATCATACTTCATTTTAACTTCCAATGGAGTCCTAACTTATACACTCTTAAACAAATAAATTAAATGCTCAAAATTAATTTTGTTAAGATAAAAATTAAGATTGATTATTGTTAAGGTCAACAATCTCCCCCTTTTTGATTTTAACAAACTTATTTTGAGTTTGATAAAAAATAATATAAAGTAAAGTGTGTGATAATATTTGTGATAATAAAGATACCAAATGAAATAAAATATATATTTTTATTTCTCCCCCTATGAATATGGACATGATAAGAAATATAAATTTATAGATTATTCCCTTTGACAAAAAAATAAAAACGACATAAAATATAGCAAGATGGATAAAAACATAGCATGCTTATGATAAATGTATATAAAATAAAAAATATGATAACATGATCATGTAAATAAATGTTAGGCAATGTGAGGAAACAATTTCAAATACATATGCATATAGTGCCACTAAAATGCATCAAAAAAATAGTACATATAATAATAATATTGATGTTAGATGTGCTTAATTATCATATGATCATATAAAGCTTAGCTAACTAATCAATCATGTAGCACTTAGTATATAAAAAAATAAACACAAATTGTTCATAACATATTTTCCTCTCTTTGTACAAAGGAAAAAGGAAAAGAGAGAGATATAAGGGGAAATGAACTTAAAGGGACCAAAATTCCTATAGGAACAAAGCAAAGATACACTAAATCGTTGTAAAAATATTCATACCTTATCAAAGATCAAAATAATTCCTAAGAAAATATTCATATCTTATTAAAGATAAAAAAAATTCCTAAGAAGATATTCATGGCTTATCAAAGGTCAAAACAATTACTAAGAAGATAATACTATACACATGTATAATAACAAATAACAAATTCAAATATATTTCTCCCCCTTTGTCAAAAGCAAAAAGAAAAGAGAGATATAAAGGGAAAATGAAAACAAAGATACACAAAATCTTTATAAAATCTATGTCATACATAAATAAAGGAAGCAAAATAAGGCCTTTTATCGCATATGATGTATGACAAAATTAGCCATACTTATAATGTTAACGTGCATGCAAAAATTTAAACAAATTTTCTCCCCTTATATCAAATAAAAATATAATATGTTACTAATATAAACACATTTTTTAAGGGAGTTTTAAAATTTTAAAAAATACACATGTTAAAAAAAATAACCAAGTACATATGCAAACTCATATTATTTCTCCTCCTTTGACAAAATGCAAAAGGAAATTTAAAAAGATAAACCAAATATAAATTGATGACTAAAAAAAAAAGTTAAGATTAAAATCAAAATATTTATCAATCAAAGTAATCAATAAGCACAACATGATTTCATATGAAAAAAGTTCAACCATCAGTTAAACATAAAATCAAGATAAACTAGGACCATCAATCATGCTAAGTTCATGCTTAATGAAATTTAATCTCTCTTCTTTGAGAGGTTTGGTGAAGATATCTATAAGTTGATTATTTGTATTAACAAATTCGTGAGATATCACCAATTTGAGCATGATCACGTAAGAAATGATGTCTAATGTCTATATGCTTAGTTTTAGAATGTTGAATGGGATTTTTGCTAAGGTTGATAGCATTTGTATTGTCACATCTGATTGAAATGTGATAAATTTTGGCATCATAGTCTAACAACTATTATTTTTGTAACAAAACTTGTGAACAACAAAGACTTGCTGGAATATATTTAGCTTCAGTAGTGGACAAGGCAATTGAAACTTATTTCTTACTAAACTAAGAAACTAAACATTGTCCTAAAAATTAAAAAGTTCCATAATTGCTTTTTCTATTTAGTAAACTACTAACAAAGTCCGTATCAAAATAACTAATCAAGTCAAATGATGAACTCCTAGGATACCAAAGTCCTAAATGCATTGTACTACAAAGATGTTTAAAAATTCTTTTGATAGCATTCAATTGAGACTCTTTAGGACTAGATTGAAATCTAGCACACAAGCAAATAGTAAATATAATATTGGGTCTACTAGCAATTAAATAAAGAAGGGATCCAATCATACCTCTAAATTGCTTTTCATCAACTGGTTTGCCATTCTCATCTTTGTTAAGTTTGTTTGTGGTGCTGATTGGAGTTTTACTTATCTTAGCTCCATCCATGTCAAACTTCTTGAGAACATCTCTTGCATACTTGGTTTGATTGATGAAAATCCCATTTTTCATTGCTTGATTTGTAGTCCAAGAAAGAATTTGAGTTCACCCATCATGCTCATCTCAAATTCTCCTTATATTAAATTAGAGAATTCCTCACATAAGCAATGGTTAGTAGCACTGAATATAATGTCATCAATATATATTTGAACAATTAATAAATCATATTTGGATTTCTTCATAACAAAAGTTGTGTTAACCTTTCCTTTTGAGAGACCTTTTTCTAGTAAAAAGTTACTCAATCTTTCATACTAAGCTCTTGGAGCTTGTTTCAATCCATATAATATTTTTGAAAGTTTAAACACATGATTTACAGAGTCAAAATTTTTGAAACCTAGAGGTTGTTCAACATATACCTCCTCTTCAATAAAACCATTTAAAAGTGCACTTTTAACATCCATTTGATAAAGTTTAAAATCCATGTATGATGCAAATGCAAGTGGCATCCTAATAGCTTCTAACCTTACAACGGGGGAAAAGGTTGCATCATAATAAATGCTTTCCTCTTGATTATAACCTTTAGCTACTAGTCTAGCTTTATTCCTAGTTATAACACTTTATTCGTTCATCTTATTTCTAAACACCCATTTAGTGCCTATAATAGGATGATGTTTAGGTCTAGGAACCAAGGTCCAAACCTTGTTTCTCTTAAGTTGATTTAACTCTTCTTGCATAGTAAGGACCCAAAATTCATTACTTAAAGCATCATTAACAATTTTAGCTTCAGTTTGAGAAATGAAAGTTAAATTAATAATAGTCTTAAGTTTAGATATAGTAGTTACCCCTTTTGTAGTATCACATATGATAAGGTCTTGAGGGTGAGATTTCTTTAATTGCCAATCCTTTAGAAGTTCATTTGTCATTGTAGGTTGAGATGTCTCCTCATTTTCCTTCTTGGTTGGACCTTTAAGTTCCAAAGGCTTACTAGTATTTTCTTCTTGTGTTTTCACAATCTCATTGTCACCTATAAAATCATCAACACTATAAACATCTTTTCTAGGATCAAGTGAGTTTTATTCATTAAATACCACATGCATTGACTCTTCAACTATTAGAATTCTCTTATTAAAGACCCTATATGCTTTATCAGAAATAAAATAGCCTAGGAAAATTCCTTCATCAGCTTTAGAATCAAATTTTTCATAATTATCCTTGGTGTTCAATATAAAGCACTTCCATCCAAATACTTTTAGATATGAGATTTTAGGTTTTTTTTTATCGTTCCATAGCTCATAAGATGTTTTATTTAAAATTGGTTTTTTAAAAACTCAATTTGAAATATAACAAGATGTGTTAACGGCTTCCACCCAAAATTATAGAGGCAAATTAAACTCATAAAGCATTATTCTAGTCATTTCCATAAGAGTTCTATTTTTCCTTTCAACTACCCCATTTTGTTGAGGAGTTTTAGGAGATGAAAATGTATGAGAAATACCATTTTCATTACAATAGTTTTTGAAAAATTTATTTTGCAAATTCGATTCCATGATCACTTCTAATAAATGAAATACAAAAACCTTTTTCTTTTTAAACTCTTTTAGCATAGTTTTCAAAAGCTTTAAAAGCATCATTCTTATGAGCAAGAAAACATAATCAAGTAAATCTAGAGTAATCATCAACCAATAATATGCATAGTGCATTCCACCGAGACTAGCAACTCTAGTTGGTCCAAATAAATCCATATGTATAAGTTCAAGAGGCACAGAGGTGGACACTACATTTTTTAGCTTAAATGAGGACTTGGATTGTTTTCCCTTTTGGTAAGCATAACAAGGTTCATCCTTGACGAATTCAAGTTTAGGTAAACCAATCACAAGTTCATGTTTACAAAGATCATTTAAAAGCTCAAAATCTGCATGTCTTAACCTTCTATGCCATGTCCATGCGTCATAGGAGATAGACACTAAGCATTTTATATCTTCGTTATCAATTTTATTCAAATCAATGACATAAATATTATCTACTCTTTTACCACTAAAAATAACTTTGTTTTCATCAGAACTACTAACAAAACAATTTTTAGGATAGAAAGTTACTTTATTTTTCATGTCATATAATTGACTTATACTAAGCAAATTATGTTTAAGATCATCAATAAACAACACGTGATTTATAGATAAGGATTGAGGATTACCTATTTCTCCAATGCCAATAATTTTTCCTTTTGCATTATCTCTAAAAGTAACATGTCCTCCATCCTTAGTATTAAGTTTGTTGAATTGATCTTTATCTCTTGTCATGTGCCTTGAATATCCACTATCAAGATACCATTTGCTTTTTGTTTTTGTGGATATTAAGCAAATCTGCACAAAATAATTTAAGTGTTATTTTGGATCCAAACTTTTCTTAGTCTAGGTTGGTTAGTTTCAAGATAATCTGTAGGAAGTAAATTCATGTGTAGTCTTTTATAAAATCAAACATTGTTAGTATGTTCTTTGATTATGTAATAAAAACATACAATATTTTTGAATTTATTCCTCCTAGGATGAAATGCTTTCCTAGTGTGTGCAACATGCCTTTGGTATTATGTGTATCTCCTATTGTTTTATATCATTAAGTGAGACATGAATTGGCAATGGTGATGTGTATTTTGATAATTTTGTGCAACATGTTTATGTGCATTGTATTATGTAGCATGCCTATTATAATTATGTTTATTGTACATTTAAGCATTCTTGGGTTGAGGTGCTCTAGTGTGAGCTTTACCTCTTCATTTTAATGAATGATGAATCTTATGAGACTTTTCCTTGCTATTTAACATATGAGATCTTTTAGCTTTGAAAGCTTGAGTCTTATTTGATTTGGAGTTTGAAGGAGTGGAATCATGTAAAGCTTTTACAAAATTAATATGTAATGAAGATAATGAAGACATTCCATTCTTATATCCAATTCCATGGATATCTCCATGAAATTTTTGAGAGTCAGTCAATAAGACTATCTAAAGTTTCTTTTCCTCTCTTAAATTTAGCAATGGAATTCTTTAATTCTAATTCTAAGATCTCTTTAGAAAGCTTATGATTTTCATCATTTGCTTTCTTAAGTTAAACTTCTAAAGAATTAAAAGGTTTTGCATCACTAGTAAGTTTTTCGTTTGATTCAACAAGTTTAACAAAATTAATTTTTAAATTTTCTAATTCTCTACTTAAGCTACCTAACTTATGCTTATAATGTTTCTTCCTAGATAATAAACTTTTGCATTTAACAAGTAATTTGCTCACAATAGAGCTCTCGTCATCATTATCATCATTATCATAATAATTATCATAATCATCAAAGGAAGAATAAAAAGTAGATGGTACCTCATTTTTGTTTTCAAGGACCATTAAATAAAGATTGACCACTTCTTGTTGTTCCTCTTTCTCTTCAGATTTGGAGTAATCATCCTAAGTAGCTTTGAATGCCTTCTTTTTATCTTTGCTCCCTTATTTTTGAATTTGAGTTTAGGATACTCACTTCTAATATGTCTCGATTTCTTGCATTCATAACAAGTAAGCTCCTTAGTTTTCTTCTTCCCATCTCCCTCGAGCTTCTTATTGAAGTCCCTTATTCTTGAGAAGTTTTTCTTTCTTAAAAACTTCTTGAAGTTCCTAGTGAGAATGGTAATGTCACCATCTTCATCACTAGAATCTTTGATGCTTTTCTCTTCACTATCTTCTTGAAGAGCTTTTAGAGTAATACTCTTTTTCTTTTCTTATTTCTCTTTTTGTTCTTCACCTCTTTGCTTGATAGTGAGCTCATGTGTTAAGAGCTTACCAATGAGCACATTAGTTGATAGAGTGGAGAGGTCTTGAGCTTCCTTAATTAAAGTAACATGAGATTCCTAATCCTTTTTAAGTAGAATTCTTATAATCTTGTTGTTTACCTCTTCCTTGGAGAAATGTTTTCCAAGTTTCTTGAGGGTTATAAGGAGAGCATTGAGATGGTTTGTCATCTCCATGATTGATTCATGAGGCTTCATTTTGAAGAGTTCATATTCATACATATGAAGTTGAACCTTCGTGCTTCTTACTTGAATGTTGTCTTCGTAGTGGTTTTCTAAGCTGTCCTACATTTTTTTGGCCGATATAAAATATAGAAGCTTGTCTCCTTCTTCTTTTGTCATTGAAGAAACTAGAGTAATCATAACTTTTTTATTTTTATGATTTTCTTCCTTTTGATCAATACTCCATTAGCTTCTTCCAATAGTAGTTACCACATCATCAATGATAGTTGTAGGTGGTTCCCAACTGTCATGACTTGAACCGAAAGGTACGTGATCGGTACTAAGGAATGGGGATACATAAAGTACCCGAAACCTATAGTAACCTTTAAAAAAATTTTGCGAAATAAAAAAAATACACTTAACAATAAACCAATAAGAAATGCACAATATCAAATAAATATAATAACATCCTTCAAATACTACAGTGTTTCAATATAGGATAGAAATAACATAAGTTCATAGATAACTATTGTGGTGTCTAGAATTTAATTATATGATACATATATCAGTCTAACGTACATAATGTAGCTAGTGAAGAATGAACCCGGTGCAGACAGGGAATACTAATGAGTTGATGTGAGGTCCTGAAAAAAAATAGGTTTAGGGGAATCAAACCTTACTTAGTGAATTAATTATATAAAATGCATGTTGGTGTATTAAAATATTTATTAAAACCTCTTTTAAAATAAATGTAAATAAAGTAATCATAATCCTTAAAATTATTTATTTTTCATAATAACATTTAAATAAAATCTATTTATAATTCTTAAATCAATTTAATATAAAATCTCAGTACGAAAGTATATAGAATAATTATTTTTGTGGAAATTCTAGTAGAACACCTAAACCTTAAATCTAATAGCCTTTCGGCTCTCTTTAATCCAAGTGACTGTCAACCCGAGAGCAAGCTCAACCGAGTTACTACCACAGTCATTTCACTTATTCCATATTGATATCGGGAAAGCAAGCTCAACCAAGTTACATTCCTTCTTCTGGCCTAAGAGTACTAGCTCCACCGAGCTTTGACCATTTACACTTGTCCAAGAGCACATGCTCCACTGAGCCTATTACATATTACACATAAATCAAAATTTTATCTGTGCGCACGTGGTCCTGGTGACACCCACTAGGTAGCACATTCTGCCATTATCTCTAAATCAATTTAACTTATAAATAAATAAAATAAATAAATAAATCGTTAAATAATGAATAATTTGATTTTTTTTAGTTTTATTTACTTGTTATATATCCCTTCATATCCTTTTTATGTTGATTCGCATTTTTGGTCGTATTTAGTCACTCACTGGTATTTCTTTAGAAAATACTCATACTTCACTTTTCTTTCTTTTCCAGGTTGACTATATAATTTATGTAGTGCTTATATATATATATATATATATATATATATATATATATATATATAGTTCATTATGATGTGCAATTGGATGATAATGACCCAGAAGGTCAAAGAGGATGAAACAGAGGTTAAGTACTCTTTAGGGCATAGTGTAGCTATAGATTTGGACTAGAGAGTTGAGGTGGAGCCAGCTGTCCTTTTTCGGGTGCATACCATGAGAGAGCATCATAGAGAGCACGTGTGCACTACGATCCATGTATTTTATGAGACAACGTTTGATGTGAATGTCACTCTAGTCTTGATGGAGCACTAAAGTGACGATTCAATGCTAACTTTTAGGATCTTTTTGCTTGACATACCCTCCTTATGTATATATTAGAACTCTGACAGGTTAGGTGTAAGGGATATGCAGGATATTTACTCATTTCGTTTTGGTGTATAAATGTATATATAAATGAGTAGTATCTTGTAACCCTTTTCTTTTTAGGGTTAGTGGTACAAGTAGGTTACAAATATTTTGAATGTAAAATTTTGTATGTAGTCTTTTGTAACCTTATACTTGTATCTTAAAACTAACCTAATGGTGTGGTTATGAGATTGTATATTTGGTGCAAGTCTGCAGTTTCATTTTTTTTTTGTTTCTTTTTCTTGCCATCTACTTTTAATAATTTTAGAGATGATATTTGGTGATATTTATTTAAATTGCTACCTTAAAATAAAATTATGGAAGTATAATAAAGGTTTCCTAAGGTCAATTTAGAAGTGGTGCCTCTCTGCATTGATACTTAGGGATTAATAATCACCTAAATAAGGTACTAGTGAAGAGGGGTGTCACAAATTCACTACATGAAACTAATAATTAAGATAAATTTCATTAAAAATATACATCATAAAATTTTTGACAAATTTTTAAAATGCACATTTATTAAATATACATAAATACATGCACTCATAGGAGTGCCACCACAAAACAAGTAAGCTTATATATATATAAGCTTAATTTGCTCTCACTAAACTAATAATTAAGATAAAATTACTTAAAAATATACATCATAAAATTTTTGACAAATTTTTAAAATGCACATATATTAAACATACATAAATGCATGCACTCATAGGAGTGCCACCACAAAACAAGTAAGCTTATATACATACATATATAAGTGCACTCCTATGAGTGCATGTATTTATGTATGTTTGATATTTGTGCATTTTAAAAATTTGTCAAAAATTTTATGATGTGTACTACTTGGTTTGCTATATTATACTACTTGGTTCCTGACATTTAACCAAGTAAATTCACTTTTTAACCATAAATTTTGATTTTTTTTTTAATTGTTAGTTTAGATTATTAAGTAAATAAATTATATTATGAATAAAATTTTTATACCCAAAATTAAAACTAACAATTCAAATAAAAAATCAAAATTAAAAAGAGAGTTGATTTGATTAAATTTTTAATGCAACATAGACATTTTAAGTTATTATTAAAGTTGAATTATTTTAAAATAAATACTTATTAATTGGTATTTAATTATATAAAATTAAAATTAAGCATTTTATATTTTTATATAAAATGATATAATTATCATTTTACATTTAAATTCTAAGAAAATTAATTTTAATAATAAAAAAATACAAATTCTAAATTTTAGGAATCAATAATATAATATATCTAAATAGAGGGAGCAAATAGTATAATATATTCAAATACAGGGGCAAACAGTATTTACATAATAATTGTCATGTCAGTTAATAAAAATTGTGACGAAAAAGTTAACAAAATGAGTAAAAAGTATAATTTTGCAAAACAAAGTGGGAAGATAATAAAAATTTTAAACATCAAGGACTAAATAATATAATATAACAAATCACAGAGAGCAAATAGTAATTCATCCTTATTTTTATTAAATTGATTTCAAAATGCAAGTTTTAAATTTTTAATTCTCTAAAATGGGATATAGTTTTAGTTGGATTTGTGCATGTAAGTTGTGCAAGTGATCAGATTAAGAATTAAACAATAAAATAAACTCAGTCATTTAAAGTCTCTTTTATTAATTTCTATTTTTCAATTTTTGCAAGTCAAAAGGGGTTGTGCATGACTTGCTGACTCTTATCATCAATCACAATTAATAAAGGGATCATTACTGTGTGTCCCTGTGTTTTGACTTATTATACTACTTCATTCATGATATTTGAAAAAATACTTATTCATCCTTGATATTTGCAAAATCATGTATTATTTAATCCCTAAAAAAGGGCTAATAAGTGTTAACTGTTGCCAATGTCAAGGATGAATAAATATTTTTTCAAATGTTAGGGATAAAGTAGTGTAATATGCCAAAACACATAGAGCACACAATAATTATCCCGATAATAAAAGATGTCAGATTTTTTTTTTTCTCAACAATTTTTATGATATTTTATTTTATTATTTTTTTTGTCAATATTAATGTTTCAAATGTTAGATTGGACATTGATGTAATGCAAATGTTTTAGTATAAATAAAATTTTTTATTATGTATTGAATTTATGTTTGTTTGAATATATAATAGTATCTTATTTTAATTAGGTACATAATTTGATTTCAATAGGTTAATTTAGCAATGGATTTTGGAATTAGTGATGGATTTTTTTTTTTATTTCTGTCACTAATTTAACGACATATTTTTGAATTTTATCACTAAATTAGCTTTAGCGATGGATTTTGATTTTCCGTCGCTATTTTCAAATTCCAACACTCAAAACGTTTTAGCGGCAAATGAAAATCGGTCACCAAGCAGTTTTTCTTGTTTTAATGTCCTTTGCTAAAATGACTTTTTTGGTAGTGCAAAGTCATGTTGTGTCAAACAAAGTCAATTATGATAAAAGAAAAAAAAATTCAAATGTATAAAATAGTGGAAGAATGCAATAAAATGAACAAATGTTGGAATAAAAAAACTAAGAAGGAATTCAAAAACTAACCAATTTAAAAAGAGAAAAAGACTTGGAAAAAAAATTCAGTAGTTAGAGAAATGCTCTTGTACCATGATAATAATAAGAAAGAAAAAAAAATTATAAAAGAAGTGAATTGTTATTGTATTGTGTGTGTATTCTAATGCAAAGCATTACAAGCCCTTTATACATAAGAGGGGTTGATATATACATGGAAAATAATGTTGGTGAGAGATTTAATATCTCTTGGTCAGCTATCAAATATTCTAACATGATGGATGGTAGCAATAGTAATGATAATGATTGTCACTTAAAGTAAGCAACTTTTACAAGAATAAAATATTTCTTGTATAAAAAAAATTATATGTATTATGAATGTGAATGAACAATATATTGCTTGTGAATGTAAATGAACAATATATTGCTTGTGAGAAAATAGTTATCAAATAGTGAAAAGAAAATCTCTATATAAAGAGATTGAAATTCATTAATGAGATGATAGAGAAAATATAAATTATTCTCCAAATTCTTTCAATATTATAGTTCTTCAAATTCTCTACAAACTCTCTCTAAATTCTCTTAAAATCATTATACTATAAAATATTTTTGTTCTAATTAAATACTACTAAATTCAAGTTTAGTTTTATAACAAACTAAGTAATTCAATCTTAATTCTACAATACGTTATCAACACAAAAAGCTCTCAATCAAAACAATAAGATACATATTTCTTAATATTTAATATTTATGAATATATTATTTGATTATATATTATCATGGATAACTATATCTTCTACTAATTTATATTTATTCATATTTATATTTATTTCTTCAATCTAACTTTATATTAATTGTTATTTTTATTTTGTTTTACTAACTACACCATTGATGTAAAAATTGCTAGAAATGGTTTTAACCTTATGGATGACTATGCCTCCTACCAATTTATATTTATGCATATTTATATTTTTTTTATTATTTATGTTAATGGAATGTTATACCCCATTTTATATTAATGGGCAGTTTTGCCTCATATTTATACATATCATTATGTTAACTCACTTACTATAAATAATCATATTAACATTATTTATTAATTTTACTTTATATAATCTATTTCTCAATATATTATATTAAAAAAAATTCTAACAGCTATATTTTTATTACCAACGGTAATATAACGGTAACAAACGGCTATATTTTTCATTATAAATAGACAAGCTATAAATTTTATTTATTCAGACAAATTCATATATTTTCTCTTTCTCTCTTTACTCTAAATTGTAAATATGATTTGGTATATTTATATTTGTGTTTTGATAATGACTATTATAATATTTTTTGGAATAATTCATATAGAAGATGATTTTCTATTTGATGTAAATTTAAGTATTATTATATTATTTTTTGTACTGTTATTATTTCTTACAATATTCATTCATGATATAATTAATTAGTAATTCTGATTATGTTTGATTTTTTTTAATAGTCATAAAATTTATGAATTCTAATTGAGTTATATTTTTTTTGTTAGTTATCATAATGACAAATCTAGCAAAGCTTGAGTTCATTGCTCTTGATATTACGGGAAAAAATTATATGTCTTGGATTCTAGATGTAGAAATGCATCTTCAATCAATGGGGTTAATTGATACCATAAAAGAAAATAATAACACCTCATTGCAAGATAAGGCCAAATCTATAATTTTTCTCCGTCATCATCTTGATGAAGGATTAAAATATGAATATTTGACTGTCAAAGATCCAAGTGTTCTTTGGAAGGATCTAAAAGATAGATATGATCATTAAAGAGATGTAATACTATCAGTAGTCACTGATGAATGAAAAGTTTTACGCTTTAAAGATTTCAAAAAAGTGAGTGACTATAATTCTGCAATGTTCAAAATAGTATCACAATTAAAATTCTATGGACAGACAGTCACAGACGAGGATATGCTGGAGAAAACTTACTCCACATTTCATGCATCAAATGTTACACTGCAATAACAATATAGGATGCAAAGATTTAAAAAACATTCTGAACTAATTTCATGCCTACTGGTAACTGAGAAAAATAATGAACTCTTGATGAAAAATCATCAGTCCCATCCCACTGGCTCAGTAGCATTTCCAGAAGTAAATGCTACAAATTATTCTAGACATAAAAATTATAATAGCCATGGATGTGGGAGAGGTAGAGGTCGTGGACGTAGAAGAGGTTAATTCTTTGTCTATGGTTGTGGAAATAAATATAATAATACTCCACAAGAAACTTAGACTCAACCTCAAAAGAAGTTAAAATCAGTCATCAGTGGTGTTCAAGAAAGGCCCCAACATAAATCTGAAATTGTGTGTTTCAGATGTGGTAGTAAAGGACACTGGGCACGAGTGTGTCGTACACCACCACATCTTTGCCAACTTTATAAGGCATCATTGAAAGACAAAGAAAAGAAAATAAACTTCAATGAGCATCATACTCCTATTAATGATACAACTCATCTAGATGTTTTTAATTTTACTGATGATTTTACTGATAATGGAAATTGAGGCAACTATAATTTTAAGTATGTTGTTATTACCTATTTTATTTTTCAATTATGAAGAATATGTTATTGTTATGTATGTTATTTTCAAATTAATAAAATGTCCTACTTTACAATTATTTTATGTTTTTACCTTAATTGATTAATTATATGTTTATTTATTTTGAAGTTTAATATGGATTGTACTCAACATACTAGATAGTGGTACTACACATACTATCTTGAAAGATAAAGATTATTTCTCTGAAATAAAGCCTAAAAAGGCAGTTGTAAAAATAATATCAAGTCCTGTAGATCTGATTAAAGGAATTGGCAAAGCTAAATTTATGTTACCAAATGGAACAAAATTTATAATTGATGAATCTTTGTTTTTACTAAAATCAATAAGAAATTTATTGAGTTTTGATGACATATATCGAAATGGGTGTGATACCCAATCCATTACTATAAATAGTAACAAATATTTAAATATAGTTTCCTATGAATCAGGAAAAATACAAGTATTGGAAAGACTGCCAAAACTCCTTACTGGATTGCATTACACGTATATGCATGTAATTGAATCACATATGGCAGTAAAAGAAAAATCTTATGATCCTTTAACAATAAATTTATGGCATGACAGATTAGGTAATCCTGGATCAGTAATGATGTGAAGGATAATTGAGAATTCACATAGGTATCCATTGAATGGGCAAAGAATTCCTTAATCAAATGAAATGTCTGTACAACTTGTTCTCTCAGAAAATTAATCTTGAGGCCTTCACCATCTAAAATTCAGAATGAATCATCTATGTTTCTTGAAAGAATTCAAGGTGATATATGTGGGCCAATTCACCCACCATGTGGACCATTCAGATATTTTATGGTATTAATTGATGCATCTAGTAGATGGTCATATGTTTGTCTATTGTTAACTCGTAATGTTGCATTTGCAAGGTTGCTAGCTGAAATTATTAAATTACGAGCATAATTCCCTGATTATACAATCAAGAGGGTAAGACTTGATAATGCTGGTGAATTTACATCTCAAGCATTCAATGATTATTGTATGTCTACTGGGATCATTGTTGAGCATCCTGTTGCCCATGTACATACTCAAAATGGTTTAGCTGAATCATTGATTAAACGTCTTCAGCTTATTGCTAGACCATTAATAATGAGAACAAAGCTTCCCATTTCAGTTTAGGGTCATGCAATCCTACATGTTGCTTCATTAATTCGCATCAGACCTAGTGCATATCATAAATACTCCCCACAACAATTAGCATTTGGTCAAGAGCCAAACATTTCCCATCTCAGAATTTTTGGTTGTGCAATATATGTACCCATTGCGCTACTTCAGTGCACAAAAATAGGTCCTTAATGAAGATTGGGAATTTATGTTGGGTTTGAAACACCCTCGACCCATTGCGCCACTTCAGCGCATAAAAATAGGTCCTCAATGAAGATTGGGAATTTATGTTGGGTTTGAAACACCCTCGATTCTTAGATATCTTGAAACTTTAACTGGTGATGTTTTTACAACACGTTTTACTGATTGCCAATTTAATGAGGTTATTTTCCCAATATTAGGAAAAAAGGAGAAAGAAGGGAAAATGGATATTTCATGGAATGAACCATCATTATTGCATCTAGATCCTCACAAAAAACATTGTGAATTAAAAGTGCAAAAGATTGTGCACTTACAAGCAATTGCAAATCAATTGCCAGATGCATTTACTGATACAAAAAGAGTGACTAAATCATATATACCAGCAGCCAATGCTCCTGCTTGTATTGAAATTCCAGAAATAAAACCTGAGAGTAAAGACACTCATGAGTCTAAAACACGCCAAAAGCATGGAAGACCAATTGGTTCTAAGGATAAAAATCCTCGAAAGAGAAAGGGAGTAGATAATCATATTGATAGCAAGGAAATATCCCTAAAGAAATAAAAAATAAAGAAAGTCCCCAAATGGAAGGTATAAATGATATTAATTAAGAAATCTTGATAAATTATACTAATATAAGAAAACTATTGAATAGAAATGAGATGAAAATTATTGATGAAATATTTTCATATACTGTTGCATGTGAAATCATAAATGGCAAAGATGATCCTGAACCAAAATCAGTTATGGAATGTCAAAATAGGCATGATTGGATAAAATGGAAAGATGCTATGCAGGCTGAATTAGATTCACTAAACATGTGAAATATTTTTGGGCCAATTATTGCTATGCCTAAAACTATGAAACTTGTAGGATACAAGTGGGTCTTTGTACGAAAGAGAAATGAGAAAAATGAAATAATAAGGTACAAAGCTAGACTTGTAGCTCAAGGTTTTTCACAAAGGCCGGGGATTGATTATGATGTAACGTATTCTCCTGTTATGGATGCAATTACGTTCAGGTATCTGATTAGCCTAGTAGTTTATAAGAAATTAGAAATGTATCTTATGGATATTGTAACTGCTTATTTATACGGATCACTTGATAGTGACATTTATATGAAAATCCTTGAAGAATTTAAAATGTCTGAAGCATTAAGTACAAAACCCAAAGAAATGTATTCGATCAAGCTCCAGAGATCTTTATATGGGTTAAAACAGTCTGGACGCATGTGGTATAATCATTTAAGCAATTATTTTATTAATAAAGGATATGTAAGTAATATTATCTGCTTATGCATTTTTATTAAGAAAAAAATATCTGGATTTGTGATTATAGCTGTATATGTTGATGATTTAAATATCATTGGAACAGAAAATGAGATCCATAAAGCAACAGTATACTTAAAGGAAGAATTTGAAATGAAAGATCTTGGAAAAACCAAGTATTGCCTTGGTTTACAATTGAGCACATGCACAATGGGATATTCGTGCATCAATCAAATTACATAGAAAAGATATTGAAATGCTTTAATATGGATAAAGTAAATCCTTTAAGTACTCCAATGGTCGTCAGATCACTCAACATTGAGACTGATCCATTTCGACCCTGTTAAGAAAATGAAGAAATTCTTGATTCTGAATTTCCATATCTCAGTGCCATTGGAGCTCTAATGTATCTTGCTAATTGTACTAGACTTGACATTTCTTTTGCAGTCAATTTATTAGAAAGGTTCAGTTCAGCTCTAACAAAAAGGCATTGGAAAGGGGTCAAACATATACTTCGATACCTTCAAGGAAATGTTAATTTGGGTTTATTTTATTCTAACAATTCAAAACAAGAATTGATTAGTTATGCAGATGCAAGACATTTATCTGATCCTTATAAAGCGAAATGTCAAACAGGCTATGTATTCACAAATAACAAAACTGCAATTTCTTGGCGTTCCCAGAAACAACGCTTGTCGCTACTTCCTCAAATCATTCTGAGATTATTGCACTACATGAAGCAAGTAGAGAGTGTGTGTGGATTAGATCAATGACACATCATATTGAAGAATCTTGTGGTTTTCCAGTCAACAAAAGTCTAACAATTTTGTATGAAGATAATGCAGCATGCATTGCACAATTAAGGGAAGGATATGTCAAAAGTGATAGAACCAAACATATACCTCCAACATTCTTTTCATACACTCACGAGCTAATAAAAGACAATCATATAGATATCAAGTATATTCAGTCTAGTAAGAATTCAACTGATCTTTTCACAAAGGCACTTCTAACTACAATCTTTAGAAAATACGTTCACGATATTGGAATGCGACATTTGCATACTATGTGAAGGAAAATTATGCATATTAACTTGAAGGGGAGAAAATCATGCACTGTACTCTTTTTCCTTAAGCTAAAGTTTTTCCTACTGGGATTTATTTAGCAAGGTTTTAATGAGGCAGTTGCAAAATATTGTTATTCAAGGGGGAGTATTATGAATGTGAATGAACAATATATTGCTTGTGAGAAAATAGTTCTCAAATAGTGAAAAGAAAATCTCTATATAAAGAAATTGAAATTCATTAATGAGATGATAGAAAAAATATAGATTATTCTTCAAATTCTTTTAATATTATAGTTCTTCAAATTCTCTACAGACTCTCTCTAAAGTCTCTTAAAATCATTCTACTATAAAATATTTTTCTTCTAATTAAATACTACTAAATTCAAGTGTAGTTTTATAACAAGGTAAGTAATTCAATTTTAATTTTACAACAATATGAAGTGTTTTTCAAATAATGTCAACACCAATATATCAAATAACTAAAAGAAACAAATAGGTAAATGGAAATTACCCATAACCTTTCAAGTTTTAGGAGTGCTCATAGAAATGTTTGAGCTAGCTATTTTGAGTGGGTTCATTTCAATTATGAAATTAGTTCCGTTTTGAAATGTTGGGATCTGCCTCTCTTCTTTCCTCTATTTTTGTGCCAAAAAAATAATAATAATAATTAAAATTTGATGTCGGTTTAAAATAGTAGGCACATAGATAGATAGAGATATAGAGAGCTTGCCTCTAGACTTTTCTTGCATCCCTAAAGGATGTTATGGAACAACCAAGGATTGGGACAACCGCTCATTAGAAGAACCCTACGTCAGCTGATCTACAATACAAGTCAAATTTGCTTTTTCTAATTAAAACCAAACAGACGAAGAGTGCTTTGGAAAGGCTTTGATTCAAGCTCTGCTACAGCAACGAAGTTTATGTTGAACCAATCGATAAATCTAGAGGCCTAGCACTACATCAAAGGCGTTTCTTGGCATTATATAGATGCTCTTATCACAATGGATGAAATGTGGCATTTTATAAGGGTGTATGGTGATCCTAGAAGAGAACTAAGGAAGGAGGTATGGAATGAAATTTGACTTCTTAATCTCAAAATGCAGATCCCTTAGGTTTTAATGAGGGATTTTAATGCCTATTTTTACACTTATGAGAAAAAGGGAGGAATTTCTCCATCTCAATCTCAATTAAACTCTTTTAGAGAGTTAATTGAAGACTGTGAATGTCTTTATTTGGGATTTTAAAGGAGGCTCCTTCACCTGGCATAATAAGTAGATCGGAGAAGAAAATATTCAAGCTCATCTTCATTGTGCGATCTGCAATACTAAATGGTGAATGAAATATGAGTATGCATAGGTTACTCACGAGTCTTTCACAGGCACTGACCATTGCCTTCTCATTCTTATTATAGATTCCAAAATTGTTACTAAAAGAAAGCACTTCAAGCATTAGGCAAAGTGGGATCTTGATGAAAAGTGGCGTGAAGTTATTGCGAAATGTTAGGCTAGGCAGGTAGCTCCATCTCCAAGACAATTAATTAAAGAAAAAAATTGCAAGAATTAAAGCCAAAATTGATAAATTGGGTTAGTAAAAATCAGGGTAATTGTCTACAGAGGCTGTCTCTCTTGAAGTCAAAATTTGAAGATATTATGTCTGAAGATTATGGCTGTCGGCAGAAATAAGAAGAAATTCACTTACGGAGGGAGATTAACAAACTGCGTGCTCAAGAGGAGATTAACTGGCTTCAAACGTCTCATGTGCAGTGGTTGCATAAAGGTGACAAAAATACTAAGTTTTTTCGTTCTTCTACAATCCAAAGGCATCAATAGAAGCAAATCATGAGAATACAATATCAATAAGGAAGATGGATAACTGATGAGTTTCAAATTCAGCAAGAGACCATTGCCTATTTTAGCAGAATTTATGGTCATGAATTACCCTCTCGCTTAACTCAAGACAAACTTTGAGTGAAATTCCTCCTCTAGTAATAGAGTAAATGAATAATGAGCTTATCAAAGAGGTTAGCAGAGACAAGATCGAAGCCGTTTGTCTTTTCCTTAAGAAAATACAAACCCCTTGGCCATGATGGATTTCTTGGTGCTTTCTTTCAAACTCATTGGAGGGTAGTACAAGAAGATGTGTGGATTTGGTTCAAAATTTTTTTTTTAAACTTCCTTGATGCCTGCTAAAATTAATTCTGCTGCTATCGCTTTGGTTCTTAAAGTTAAAGATCCAAAATCTTTCAGTGACTACAGGCTAATAAGTTACTGTAATTTCCTCTAGAAAATAATTTTAAAGATCCTAGCTAACATATTAAGAGTTTGGCTTCCAAACATCATCACTCAGAATCAAAATTCTTTTGTAAAAGGAAGAAGTATTTAGGATAGCATAATTCTGAATCACGAGGTGATGCATGCTCTTAAGAATAATTTTAAAGGGAAAAGAGGTTACTATGCCCTCAAGCTGGACTTTGCCAAGGCATTTGATAGTGTGAGCTGGCACTTCCTCAAGCTAGTCTTGGAGCAGTTGGATTTTCATGGAAGATGGATAACATGGGTTTGGCAATGCATAAGTAGAGTCAAATATTCAGTCACCATAAATGGCAATAATACAAGATCTTTTGTTCCCCATAGAGGATTACATTAAGGTGACCCGATGTCCTCCTACTTGTTCATCATGGTTGCTGATGCACTTTCGTACTCTCTTAAAAAATGCCATCTTCAAGGTAGACTTAAAGGTATCAAATTATATAGACATAGTCCTACTCTGACCCATTCTTTCTTTGCAGAAGATTTGATTCTTTTTTGTGAAGCTAAAGTGGAAGAGTCAAAAGCTATAAAAGAAGCCTTTTATGGTTTCTTAGAAGAATCTGGTTTGAAGTTGAATTTAGCAAAATTTAAACTATTTTTCAGCAAAAATGTCACTACAGATGTTAAAAATGACATTTGCATTTTTTTTAAGATTTCTGAATCTAAATACTCTTTCAAGTATCTCGGAATTCCTTTGGATCAGTCTAAATCAAGACAAATGCTCAACAACTATCTTATCGAGAAGGCCAGGTCTAAAATCCTATCTTGGAAGTGTAAGTTCCTAACGTAGGCAGGTAGGGAAGTATTAATAAAATTAGTTATTCAGTCCCTTCCAGCATATATTATGTCAGTCTTTCATTTGCCATTGTGTGTTGTTAATGAAATTGAAAGGATGATTAGAAAATTTTGGTGGTCTTAAAACATCTCTGACAAGAAAATTCACTGGGTTAGATGGTCTAAGCTTGCTACTCCAAAAGGCAATGGATGAATGGGCTTTCATAATCTTCAGCTTTTCAACAAAGCATGCTTGGCAAACTTCGGTGGAAAATTATTCAGAATCCAAACTCTTTAAGTGCTAGGGTATTCAAAGGTATTTATTTCCCTTTTTCTAATTTTCTTTCTGCTAAGCAAGGCTCAAGGCCTTCATGGTTATGTTGTAGCTTATTACATGGGAGGGAAATTGTTTTGAAAAGCATAAGATGGAATGTTTATTCTTGTTCAGCTATCAATCCTTAGATTGATCCATGGCTTCCTCTGCTACCTAAATTTAGAATTCACTCTCTTAAACCTTTGAACTCTAATATCCATTGAGTGGGTGATCTTATAAATTGGCAAAGAAGTCAATCGAATGTTGAGAAGCTTGTTTAATGAAGTAGAGTGTAAAGCTATGTTATGTATTCCTATTTAAATTCCAAATCATAGGGGTCGAGATTCTCTAATCTGGCATTTTGCGAAATCCAGGAGTTATTCAATGAAATCATTATACAATCTTCTGAAAAGCAACCAAGAACACACACCCCGTTCACTCTTCAAGTTTAAATTCCAAAGGCTAGAAACAAGTATGGGCTTTAAACACCCCTCTAAAAATATAGAGCTTTGGCAATGCTAACGGAATGTTGTGCCAACTGGGGAAGGCCTAGCTCGGAGAGGTATCAAAATTAATCCAACCTGCCTAAGGTGCTCACAATTGCTAGAGACTTTAGAACATTTGCTCTTTCTTTGTGAACACTCGAAGCTTGTTTGGTATGCTAGCTAGATTAGATATATGCCTAATTCTATTAGCTTTGGTTCTTTCTCCAATTAGTGGATGAACATTTAGCAAATGCTGGTTAATAATGGCCATTTGGACCTTCTCAATTTTATTGCAGGCATTTGTTCGTTCATTTGGAAGGCTAGAAATAATGTTATTTTCAATGGTAAGGAGGAAGACAGAAGATAGATTGTTGAAAAGATTAACAACTAGTTGTCACGTACTCAGCCTTAGAAGTTAGCTAAGTTGTGCGGCACTTAGTCACACTTGCGAGAGAAGTTGAACTAAGTAAGCCTAAGAGTTGGAACGCAGCGGAATTTAAATGAGCAAGTGAGCAAAAAGAGGTTTGGGACGTAAATTGGGCAGCACTTGAATGAGAGTAAATGTGAGGCTTTATTAGATTTCTCCACAAATTATCATCATCATTTACAAATGGGAGGAGTGGCCTTTATATAGGTTTTCCACCTCCTCAATGTGTGGCTACAATTATTTCTTCTAGACATTTCTACAAACAGCATATGTACAAAGCTTTTCCTAGAAGCTTCTTGTTATGTACAAAGGGAAGTGAAGTTTCTAAATGCTGACCGAATGGCCTAGCATGGGCAGCAAGCATTAGAGGCATGGGAACTTTTTGAAAGGTCGGTACCCTTGCTCCTTAATGGAAGTTTCCGAATGGCCTCCTTGGCATGGCTGGCAACATGCAGCCTTGCTATTTTTTCGCAGCTCTCTAAAGCCTTCCCACGTGCTCTTGGGCTCCTTCCTTGGCCTAGGAATTTTTCCCTTGAGTTTAACAACTCGAGCAGCCCTCTAGCATGTTCTAGAGGCTTCCCGCATTTTCCTAGGCACTTGGCATGGCCTTGGTGGCAAGCAGCCCTCTTTGGCTTGCCTTGGATAAATTTTCTCGCCCATGCGCATGCACCACAGGCCTTAGGGTGGGCCAGACTTCACGGGACATAACATAGTGTTGTCTTTGAATCCTCCTTCAAACCACAACATACAATAGCGCTCTAAAGTCACTAGCTCACCAAACTAGGTAGCCCCTTCCGAGGGAGTTCTAAAAATTAATTATGATGCTTCTTTTATTTCTACTAGCTATAGTTGTAGGATGGCCTTTATTTGCAGAGATTCTTATGGTCGGGTTGTGGATATAAGCATGCACATCACTCATAACCGCTATGCTCTTCAAACTGAGTTAATGGCCTTGCGAGCAAGCCTTAAATTCTCTCTAAGCTTTCCAAATCAACATTTTTTAGTGGAATCAGATAGTCAAAATTCCATAAAAGCTTATATATATGCTTCAAAAGCAATACCATGAGAAGCATCAGCTTTTGTAGAATACATAAGGCATATGTTAGAGAACAATTCCAACCTCAACATTCTCATCCCCAGATCTGCTAATAAAGTAGTGGATTGGTTGTCTTAAAATCAAGATAGTGTTCTGATGTTAGATCAATGTTTTAATGTTCATCCTCAGTTGCGAGCTCTTTTGTATTCAGACCAAGTTTGCAACTCTCTTTCTAATTAATTGAGCATTTTTTTGTTCTAAAAAAAATGATTGTCTACATTACAAGTTCAAATACTTTAATTTTTTTCAAATTTTATGTTTAAATGTTCCTAAATTTTTATTGAGGGCAAATTTGCTTTTAATTATGAAACTTAGGGGCAAAAAATTATTTTGTCTATTATTTTTTCCTATACATTTGAGAAATAGTGGACATTACTATCAGGAAGGATACACATGTTTGTAAAAAAAAAAAACTGAAACCAAACCAAATTGAATAGAATAGTTTGGTTCGATTTGGTTCAGTTTACAAATCAGTTATATTCAATTTTGATTTTTTGAACTGAAATATATTTGAATTTGATTCAATGTTGATTATCAATATATCATTAAATTGAACTAAAATAGTATTGCCATTTAAAATATATTTTTTAAATTTTTTATTGTGTTATTGTATCTTTATTATGTCCCAAAATTACAAAAATTCCAATAAGTTTGAATTGCAAAAGCTCAATAAGCACAAATTGATTAATTCAAACCAAACCAAAACAAATAAGTACGATTTAGTTTTTACTCTTAATCAGTTTAGTTCAATTGTATTTTTAATAATCTCAGTCTGAATCGATTTTTTTGAACATTTGCATAATCATTTGATAATCCACCCTTATTTTGACTTTAACAAATTATTTTGAACTACTAATGTTTTGTGTTCAAGTGTGACTATAAGTGAGGAACAAAATCGTGCTCAATGAAAAGAGAATTGGAAGATCAAATCCAAGCTCAATTAAAAGCCTTCAAAGACCCTATCCTTTAATGCATGAGAAGTGACTCAAGTCCAAGGGAAGTCATTTGAGGCCAAGAACATGAAGTTTTCTTAAAGTCAGTTGCTGCTCACGATCCTGAGCTAATAATGAGCAGCGACCAAAGTTTGAAGAAAAATCCTGAGATGCTCATGATCACCGCACACAATCCCATGCAGATCATGACGAGTCTCCAATGGACAAATTTGTGAGTAACGGCCATATTTTTCACGTTCATGATCTTAACGTGTCATTCACGATCCTAAACAGACATATCTCTGCAAAAAGCTGAAATTGCATTTAATGAAGGAGAGGGAGGTTTTAAACAAACTTAGAGGTTTTTAAACAACTATTTTTTCTTCTCCAATTATAAAATCAAGTCTTGGAACTTCATTTAATATATAGATAAGTTGGTTAAGCAAAAATTACTCTTAGAAATTTATTATGCAATTAAAGCTTTCTCTCAATTCTTAATTTCTGTTAAACAATTTTTGAGTTTCGATTATGTTCTAGATTAGATTCATCTTCATCTTTTTTCTTAGGTTGTAAAAGGGAAGTAATAATTTTAGTGAAATTGGTTTAAGTGCGAGGCATAAAACACTTGGGAATTTGGGTTATGGTTAAAGCTAAGCTAAGAAAAGATTAAGTGTAAAGGTTTGAGTTTAGACCAAAAACTCTTGTGTAATCAAATCTAAAGGGTGAATAAATTAGTTGTGGGTTTACAAAATCCTAACTTGGAGATAAATTAGGTGGAGACGTAGGTTTTTGAGAAAAAAAACTCTTTAACTCAAGTGTCTCAATCTCTCTTCTTCTTAATCTCTTTTTAATTGACCTTGAATTTCATTAATCCTTGTTTTAATTTCTAATTACCCTATTGAACTCCCCCCCCCCCCCCCCCCCGAGCTCTTTCAGATTTTGTACATATTTTAACTGAAATAAACCAAACGATGCTCACCCATACTTGTAAGAGGGATTTGAATATGTAATTTTTCAAAATAATTTGGGAGTATTTGTTCTTGGAAAGAACATTAGTGGAAGATGTGATTGGGGGTCAATTATGTTTTACCCTGTCTATGTTGCTATAATATACTATTTTGTCCTTGACATTTAAAAAAAAATTATTTATTCACCCTTTCTTTTTATAATATTATACTATTTCCCATTATGTTACTATTTTGTTAAAATTAGCGTTAAATGACAAGAAATGATGATTATACCCTTCAATGTAATATAAATTATTCAAAAATATTTACTATTTGGCTCCTATACTTTACTATATTCTATTACTTATCTCCCTAAAATTTTTTAAAAATTATATTTTTATTTTTCTGCACTATTATATTTTATCAAATTTTTATGTAAATTATTGTGAAATAAGTATAAAATAAAAAATAACATTTAATTTGAAAGGTGGTTCAATTATTTAAATAATTTAATTAATATTAAAAAATAATTTATACTTGATTAAATTTTTTAGGCTGCTTAAAGATTTCAAGTTAATATTTAAATAGATACATTTAAAACTAAAAATAGATAATTAAAATTTTAATAAGTTAAAATTAGGTATTTTTATTCAATATTTTAATCATAATTTTATAATTAATTAATGATCATTTTAATATAAATATTAATAAAAATTACTATTGTAATAAAAAAAATAACTTTTAATGGTAAGGGGTAAATGATATAATAGAGTTACATAGAGAAGCAAATAGTAATTACTTTCTAAACTAAAGTTAGTTTTGTAATTTTATATTAGTTAATGGCAATTTTAACATAATTTAACAGAAGGGTAAATAATATAATATTACAAAGAAGGATGAATAGATATAATTTTTTAAATGTGAAGACCAAAGTAATACAATATGATAAAATAGAGGGCATAAATCATAATAAACCTTGTTTAAAAAAAAAATCATAATAACCCTCTTTGATCTATTGTACCCCCAACTTTGTTTTCAACTGTCACGTATTTTAACTTTCATGTTGTACCTGTTTCAATCTAATAAACCGTTCTAATATTCTATTGAATTATGAATATATGCATTGACAATGAGGATTAGAGATGTAAACGAGCCGAGGCGCTCGTAAATAGTTCGGTATTTGACTCGATTAAAAGATTATTCAAATTCGTTTAATTGAAATTTATTAATAAATGAGCTAAATTGAAGTTATATAAAATTTGGCTTGTGAAACTCGCGAACAAGCTCAATTATAAGCTTATGAATCAACTCGTAATTTTAATGTTTAGTATTTTAATATATATATATATATAATATAAATTCATGTTGTAAGAAATATTTTAGAAAATATTTTATTAAAATAAAATTATAAAATTTATTAAATACATTATAATGTATTTAATAAATAATTTATTTTTAATTTATAGTTTATATTTTTTAAATTTTCTTTAGACTCGTTTAAGCCTACAAACAGTTCGTAAACACTAAATAAAATAATGAATTTGACTTGATTATAAACAAACCAAATCCGAACTAATCAAAACTCGGTTTAACTTGATTACACCTCTAATATGGATTTCAAATGCTTATAAGTGAGTGGAAGTATGCAATTCATCTGACGGTGAGGTTTGATGATTCAATGCTCATGAAAGCATTCCTCTATACTGGAAATCCTCTTCTTCCTTTTTCTTTCTTCCATTTTTTCCCATTGATTTGTTTCTGGCTTATTGATTACATATATATTTTGTTTCTTCATTTGTTTTCATATTCTTAATTAATTTTTAACAATTTTTCTAAGTAAATTAGATCGACAAATTTTTACTTAAAAATTCAAAACAAAATAAAATAAAAACATCGATCCTAATAGTAACTTATTCAGTCCCTTGACGCTTATGGACATCATCAACAAAGAAAAGTACAATAGTATACACTTATTATACTACAAAATAGCTTGAAGATGAAAAGAGAAAGTCAAGAGGAGCATTAAATTTTATGTACGCGCTCAATTGCTATGAATTAGATTTGATATGCGATGGAAAAAAAATGAAAATTTAGAATGTGACAGATCAAAGATAGAAAGTTCAAGAGTGCGACTATGGGGTTTTTCCATTTTAGGTTTGGAAAAATAAATATTTTACTGTTTTTGGGGAAAAAAATCCTAATTATGATTGTTTGGAAAAAAAAAAATTCAACATATGGTCATTTTTGGATGATGTGGAAGACAAAAGTCATTTTGTCTACATTTGTAAATAATTTTATCCCGAATTATAAATTTTACACGTTAAATATATATTCGTAGAATATAAATTTTTTTTTATTATTTTGCTAATTTTATTTATTCATTTTATTTTAAAATAAAGTATATGTTTTAAAATATGATAAATAATTATTGAAATACATTATTTGAGATAAGATAATAATTTATTTTTGCACAAGTGTAAAATAAATTAAAATTAATTTAAGGACTGATATTGTAGTGACTTTTTCTCTAGGGATAAATAAAGAAATTATATAAAAATAAGGGACTGTTTAGTAATTAAAAAAAGAGCATGGCCACTCCCGCCATAAATGCAAACAATTTTTTTTTTTTAATTATTCGATGATTTTGTAATAATTGATTCTTTAAGGATCAAGGGAGCGTTTGGATTAGTTTTTAAAGTACGTAATAGAATTTTTTTTTCAATCAATTATAATTTAGGTGTTTCATAAAGTTCCTAAATCAATAATTGATAGTTGATTTCATTCAAAATAATTGTTACTTTGATAAACTCTATTTTAAAGCTTTTACCCTTTTAAAAAAGTAATTAATAACAAATAATTTTATTTACATTTAAATTAAATATATGCAATTAATTTTTTATAGTTCATAATAAAATAAATGTTAATGTAAATTATAATTAAATAAGTATTATACTTAAACCTACAATTATTTTTTAAAAATTATACAATAATATTAATTTTTCAAATAATTTATATTAATTAAAGATAATAAATTATTATTTATTACTATATATATATATATTTAAATAATTTACATAACTAAAAAATATTATAAAAAGTATATAAAATTATATTTACAAATAAATTATACATTTAATAGATATTTGACATACAAATAGTAATAACTAATAAAATTTTACCTAACATTTCATATTTATCAACTATCAGTAATCAGCTATCAATTATCAGTTATTATAAATAGTTAAACCAAATAGATCTTAAATAAAGAGATTATATAAAAATAAGGGCCTTTTTACACCGGCGAAATTGTCAATCCCGCCATAAATGCAAAAAAAAAATTTTCCTTGTTCGTCCCTTCCTGTTTTGCGAGTTTGACTGGCCAAACAAATTTTTATGTTATTTTATTTTATTTTATTTATTTCTTAAAATACCACTAATTGAAAAATAAATTAAAAAGAGCCGAAACTATGGATTAGGCCTTAATTTAAAGGTATATAATGATTCAATGTTTTAAATATAAAATGCTAAAAATATGTATATTAAACTAAAAGAAAATAATAAAATATATATGGTTCATCATTTTATTTGAGTTTAAACATTAAAATAAAATATGTATAATTCAAATAATATTATGTAATTTTAATTAATCTCAATTATAATTAATTCACAATTTAAATTTTAAGAGTAAGAATCAAGTAATAAAATTTAGATCGAATACATTTTTTCACCCCTGAACTTTATTCTTTTGATCCATTTTATTTATCAACTAAAAAATTAATCAATAACACATATAAACTTTCAATTTTAACCTATTTCACTCATTGTTCGACCTTTTTTTTAGTCTATTGAGCATATAAGCTGTCAGCATGAAAAAATATATGAAATAAAATAAGTTTAGACGACTTAGTATAAATGGACCAAAAGAGTAAAGTTCATAAATGAAATGTGTTAAAGATAAAAGTTTACATATATTATTGATTAATTTTTTAGTTGATGGAAGAAATAAACCAAAATGGTAAAGTTCAAAATTGAAATGAAGAATTTGACCTAAATTTTTCACTTTAGAAGTAAATATAATTCATAACAATAAGGATAAAGTTTAAATAATTTATTATAATTTTTTAATAGCCACATAAATATTAGTGGACTTTAACAGGGAAGTGCCTACGGTTGCATTGGCAGCTGTGCTTCACCTTTGTTAGATGTGCTTGGCGTGGCATTTGCCTTCGGCAAATTTGGAGGCAATATGTTGGCTGCAACAGTCTTCTGCAAAAGATTGCGAGCAGCCAAGCCAACAATCATGCTTGAAAATGATAAAGCAATAAAGAAAAATGTTAACATGATGCACCTGTAAGAGGCCATTTTCTTGATTTTCTCTTAATCGCTTTTGAAAAAGTTTATTTCTCTTAATGATCAATAATGCATTTACATGCAAGAAAGTATTTTGGTGTTTGCTTTTATAGCTGAAAAAAAATTAAATCAGTGGACAACTTTGGTTCTTAAGTTAGCTACAAACTACAAAGGGATGGGAATATCTTAATTGTCGATGGTTTTTCGGCTATTTAAATATTTCTACAAATATCAAACTAGTTAAAAATAACACTCCACAAATATTTAACTAATCCGAAAAGTCATTGGCCGATGACAGTTTAAATCTTTTAATGCAACCATTACAATTTCTTAATTTAAAGTTCAACTGAAAATTTTTTATTTGAACCGATATGGTGGAATTGTTAAACAAATAAAATGCATTATTTATTTTTATGTGATTTACTATAAATTCGGTTTAAGTTAGAATTTTTCACTTAATTTGTAGGTATTGCAACAAAAGTGTTATAATATAAAAATTTTCATTTGATCTTTTGCCAAATGTTATATTATATTATAATGTTATAATATATATATATATATATGTGTGTGTGTTCAAAATTAATTATTGTAATCAAATTTAAATATTTTTAATTTTGATATTTTTGAATGTTGCTTAGTTTGATTAATAATTTAACTACTTTAAATTGACTTTACTAGTTTGGTTAAACATATTTGTTTTCTATTGACTAAACTAAAATTGGTAAAAGTTGAAAATTTTTTATCGGGCCTATATTATTTGTAAAATATTAAGGGATTTTTTTTAAAATAACTAGAAAAGGAAAAATGTTTTCAAAAATACTATTGACTTTTTTTTCTTTACTAAAAATAATGTTTTTAAATTTTTTTTAATATGGTACTTTCCTATTTCCTCCTTCATCTCCTCTTTTTTTTCCTTTTTGTTTTCCTTTTTGTTTTCCTTAAATTTTAGTATACTCTAAGTCTTTGCTTGTCATCTTACAATAATTTAAATTAAATTTTTTATTTTTAAGCTACATTGAAATAATTCAAACTTTGAAAAACAAATTAGGTATTGTTTTACCTATGCTCCATCAGACTCTGTAAATTGGCGATAACTTATAAGAAATTATATCTCTCATAATGCAGCTAGCCTATAATTATGCTCAACAGTAAATTCTTTCATAATATACTTTTCAATCAGTTTGTTGTAATTCACCCATAAAACAGCTATACAATTGCTTCTAGTGAAAGCTTTTTACTCATTTTTTTCTCCCTTTCCAAGTCTTTTTTAGAATAAAGACCCTCCTTAAAACAAACTTATCTTCTGATCGAGATTGTGCCATTTTTATAATGCCTTATATCATCCTTTCGCACACTAAACCCTATAGCACTTGAATAACTATAGTAAAATTTCTTGACATTTGTAGTTGAATCGAATCCAATGCCCATTACATCCATTGTACATCATTTTTCAATTCTTTTAGAAATTACTATTGATAAAGAAGACCAATCATAGTTGCTATTATATTTCTTATATAATTGATTTGATGACTTGATAGAATCATTAGTATTAGCGATATTATAGAGATTGGTTAGCTATAGCCTCTATCATTTATTGTATGGTTATTGTATCTTTATCTATAATTATGTATATATTATTGTTAATAGTGATCAATATACATAATACAATTACTACTCATCTTGATTCCTAAGTTGGTATAAGAGCAAATCACCATGGCCAACAATTTAAGCTTAAGTTCATCCTCCTCTTCTACATTGTCTTCTAACTCTCTCTCTCTCTTCAACCACCCAAAAACCTTCTTTACTTCCTCTCACCTCCACAACCACTTTAACCCTTACTCATATTTAACAAACTTTCTCCATCAAACTTTATTCTAAAAATTATATCCTATGGAAACTTCAATTCCAACCTTTTTAAAATTTTTATAACCTCTATGGAATTCTTGATAGCTTAAAACCTCAACCACTAAAAGAATTCCAAAACTCTCCTTCTTAAGTGCTTAAGCCAAATCCAACCTTCCTCATCTAGTTCACCAAAGATCAACTATTATTCTTATGGCTTTTATCTTCCATCTTGGAAGAGGTCTATCCCTATCTAATTGGATTAAACTCAGTTGCCTCTATATGGAAAGCCTTAAAGACTGCATATGGGATTATTAATAATGCTTAGCATACCCAATCATTTATTGAACTTCACAATCTGAAGAAAGAAGACAAGTCTGTCTCTAAATATCTATGCCAAGCCAAGAACATTATTGATTCACCCACTTTAATTGGACAATCAATCTCGCCAACTGAATTTAATGCCATAGTGTATCAAAAATTAAGAGCTGACTTTAATGGTGCTATTGGTGCTTTGTAACAACGAATTGAGCCATTACTTTCAATGATCTCCATAGACAGCTTGTATCTTACGAGCTTATTATAGTCATCTTCCTCTCCCCTAGCTAAAATTATGCAAACCTCCTCTTTCCTAGTAAAACAGATTGCTTAAACCATACCTCAATTTGAAAAGTGGACGAGGTTGATGTGGTTTCTTTAATGGTGCTAGTTATGGCTCTTTTTTACCCTATAATGGTTTTGGAATGTCTTGTCATATCTGTGGGTACATAAACCACATTGCTATTGATTACCGGCATAGGTTTGATCATAATATAAAATCATGGTTTGCTTCTACATTTGCTCAGTATATTGATTACTGAAATTCTACTCCATCTTCATTGGACTACCACTCTAACCACTCCTTTTCATTGCCACAAGAAAATCTATCCTTACTTGGACCGCCTCCATCATCGTCTAAATGGTATCTAGACACCGAAGTATGCCATCATATTACTCTATACTTAGCAGCGATTAGTCTTATGAATGAATACAAAGGTACGCATATGGTTACTATTAGTAATGGTTCTTGTTTAAATATTGCCCATGTTGGTTCTGCCACTCTTCCATCACCTACTAAGCCTTTAGTTCTAAAAAAGTTCTTTATGTACCTCTATTATAATGCAAAATAGCATAGTCATTAAGGGTAGTTATTTTCTACATTTTCTTTGATTTAACTATTATTTTTCTTTATTTGTGTTGTTCTTAATTCAATTATGTGTTTTGTAGGTTTTCTTGGGTTTAGTTCGTAAATAGGAGTGCATTAGAGAATCTTAAAGTGAAGAACAAGTTGAGAAAGGCCAAGAGAAGAATTAAGCAAAGTGTGTCAAGTCATGACAGAGGCTTAGTGTGTTGACTCGTCACCTTATGCCGAGTCATCATAGAAAAGCAGTGTGCCTAGTTCCTCTTGAATCGGCATAGTGGTGCTAACCCATCACCTCATACCTTTTCACACACCTTTTCATTTTGCAACCATTTGAAGAGGTATGAAATCCGGTGCCAAGATGCCTATAAATACATGAAGTTGGCTTTATTTTTACTATGAAAAATACTTATTTTTGTTCATATATTAGTATTAAAAACTTTAGTTCTATTAAAGAAGTAGCCAAGAGTTCAAGAGGAGAATATTCAACATCAAAGGATTTCTTGAAGAATTAGAAAAGGGTTTATTTTGTAACCCTTTATTTTAAATTATAAAAATATATTTTGAGATATGCAATATTAATAATATTTTAAATTTTTATATAATATAATTATTTATGAATAGTATTTAATTATTTTATGTTAAATATTTTTATTATGTAAAGAACTTTTTTGGCAATTAGTAGTATTATATTATTATTATTATTATTAGTGTTGTTATTTCATGCATTTATTATGGTTATTGTTGATGTGCATGGTGTGCATGTGTTATGTGGTATTGTGTGTGTGTGTGTGTGTATATATATATATATAATAGAAAAGTCAGGACATTTTTTGGTTTTGCCATTTCCTTCTCTTTTCTTTCTTTCTTCCTTCTTTTTTTCGTTTTCTCCCTTGTTCTTCCAATAACTAGCAGACTGCCAGCCACGTCGCCAGAGCGGCCACTACCTATCACCATCCTCTTCCCTCTTCTTCCCCTTCCTTTCTATCACCTACCAGAGTGCTAGAAGTCACCAGAGTTGCTAGAAACCCAAACTATACAGAGGGAGCTCCATGATTGTCGACGTTGATTCTGACCACCTTTGCTCATGTTCTTGGACTCTCTGGACTCCTTGAGCTACAAGGAATCCATTTCTAAGCTTGGTTCAAACTTAAATCTATCCATTTATAAGTTTTCTCTAAGTTTAAGTTTATATCTATTTTTGTTTTTGAATTTTTTTGAGCTTGAATTTGTATGAACCATGCTTAGTGTCTTCGAAAATCTTGATGTGGGAAGCTTGAGCTATTTAAATATATTTTTTTTTTATTTTTACATTTTTTTAATTAATTGGGTTTTGAATTTCTAGCGAGTCACTATTCCAATGACCCTCGTCGGAAAATTCTTTTATTTTTAATAAATTGTTTGATTTATTTAGAATATAGTTTGTGAAGGAATTATATTGATATTCTATACCAATTATTTATTATGAATTTTTGAAGGTTTATGTAAAAAATTAAATTTTGGAAAAATTAATATAAATTGGTGAATTTTGTATTTTAATTGATATTATAGTTAATTGGTATGTTTTAAATAATTTTGGAATAATAAATGATATTAAAATAATTTTTACGAATATTTACTATTTTTAACTAATTAATACTAATTTTTAAAAATATATTCAAATAATAAATCATTCATTATTTTTGTGATTAAATGATTTTTTTAACTATTTTTATTATATATTTAAACTATTTGAATAATCAATTATAAATTTTACTATTTTATCACAAATAATTGAAAAATTGGGTTTTTATTAGTATTATATAATTTATTGAGATTTTATTTAATTAATGTAAAAATAATTATATTTAACATTTTTATGTTTAAATGTATTATACTATGGTTATTTATTGATATTTATGGAATTTAGTGATTTTATTATATTATTATTAAATATTGATTTTATTGTGAATTGTGAACTACGGTGTAGTTTGGGGTCCCAACCCGAGGTGTTGAGTTATTGTGTTTATAGAAGTGTATTTTCTTGTAGGATCGGCTCTCATTTACAGCAAAGAGATTTCCATTTTACAAAGAAGACTTTGCCAATTTTTCAGTAGAATTTTTATAAAATATGATGTCGGATCAATCCTAAGTTTTTGGTTTTGTGATTAAGTTATGTCTAGATTGAGTCTTCCTTTAGATTTCTTAGAAGTATAAGTTAGAATTTATTATGATATTATTATTATTATTTATTTTTCTAGTTGCATCGAGACCTAGTCCTATCGGACCAGGCCAATTGGGTCTATCTCGAGGAGTGCAAACCTATAAGTTATTATTTTATATATGTATTGCATATAGGATGCATGATTATAAGCATTCATGTTTTTAATATGTATCTATACATGAATTGTTTTATTAAATGATTTAGTAAATTTTTTATATACTTTTAGTATATGTTTGGTATATTTGCTATATGTGTGACATACATGTTTGGTATATTTTTAGTATATCTTTTGTATATATGTTAGCATGTTTTGGTATATATTCAGTATATTTTGACATTTACTCAGAATGTATATTTGGTATATTTTTGGTATATAAGTGATATATTCTTTTTAAATGAATGCTATTATGTTTGAATGATGCATTTTATTATTTTCCATAAATATAAGATTGATTTAAAGGATAGCAGTAGAACATGTTACCTAGTGGGCTATGCTAGGACTGTTGCGCGATAGTACAGTAGAATTAGGTTGATAATCTGATAATTGTTTATTGAAATGTTGGTTATTGGAAAGGATGATTGTGGATCCTCGGTTGACCTAGTGTACTTGGGGCCAGTCTACTATTTTAAGTTGGATAAATGAATACTTGGAATTTTGGATAAGCCAGTTGGCTATTGATTTTTATGATCAAGGTTGTGAACTGTTAGGGTTCTACTTCAGTTCTTCAACTAAAATAGTTTTATTCATTTTATATTATATAAAAATGAATTTCAGCATTTGTGTGAAATGTGTGTATATATATATATATATATATATATTATATATTGATGCTTGAATGTATATGAAATTATATTGTATATATATATAATATAATCATTCACTCAGTGAGTTCTGATCCCCCTTTTTTATAGGAGATTCTTCTTCAGACCTTAGTAGTAGACCTCTTCGCCAGTCTTCTTCAGCCCCGGCTAGATTATGTAATTTTAATATCTGAACTCTTATTATATCCTAGAAAACTACAGTAGTAATGTTATTGTATCAGTAGAGTGTTATTTTGATTTGGAGACTTGTATCTAAGTATTGTATGAATATTTTTATTATGACATGACTTTTAAGTATTTATTTTTATATTAATTAAAGTTTTAATTCTGGCATATTTTTATTTTATTTATTGCATGCATTTTTATTTTTAAGGCTTGCTATGGGTTTCAAATTTGAAAGAATTTTCGTTCCCTAGTGCCAGTCATGACTCCTGGTTTAGGTCATGACGAAGTTGGTATCAAAGCCCTAAGTTATTAGTGTTGTGAACCTAGGTTTTTAGAGTCATGTTTTCTTTTAAAAATAAATACTGGGCACAATTTTAAGAGAGGTTTACAAGGCATTTTAGTCCAGAGCCACTGCGGATGAGTTATAGAGTCAGATTGACCAACATCACCAAAGGAGATAGATCAGTAGAGGGGTATACCAGAGAGTTCCTCAGACTTAGTCAATATGCAAAGGACCTGATGTGAGATCAGTATTTCACCATCACAACATACGTCATCGGATTAGGATCTGCATTCGCTAGGATGCCTACTACAGACCTTACTCTTAAGTTTGTGATCGAGTTGGCTAAGGAGATAGAGTTGAGATTGATCAGGCAGGGAGCTATGTCAAATTTTTATCAAATGTGAGGCCTACAGCCAGGAGGATTCCAAAGTACTCAGAACTCGACATTTTAGATTGGTTTTAGTAGTCAGTAAAGAGGCTCAGTATAACAGGGGTCAAAGGTAGCAACTGAGATATCATAGTAGTAGGAGGCATGGTCGTGGTAGAGATCATAGGCCAGTGAGATTTAGGTCAGGTGCTTCTAGCAATAGCAATGGTCAAAGTTCTAGTTATGGCAGTTCAGGATCTGCAGTTAGCGCTTGTCATACTTGTGGTAGAGTCCATCAAGAACCCTATTATATGGCGCTATTGACATGTTTCTGATGATGAAAAATAGGGCATTTTTCCAAATCATGCCCATATTCTAGTTTTCAACTGTAACAGTCTCTATAGCAGTCCATTGCTAGTGCAGCTCCAACTCCTTTTCAGTTGCCTTCAGCTCAGTATTCTAGTACGACATAGATTGTTGCCCAGTAGGGGCATGGTAGAGCTAGCAGAAAGGGTGTTAGGGGTTTTGATCAGACTTTCACTAGTCAATAAGGAGGTCGAGGTCAGGCTAGAGTTTTCACCCTCACCCAGCAAGATGCTTAGGCATCCAATGCCGATGTTGTAGGTATTCTTCTAGTATGTTATCTATATGCTAGAGTTTTTATTGATCCGGGTGCTACACATTCTTTCATGTCCCCTATTTTTGCTTTAAAGTCGTGTTGGCAAGCTTTAATGATGGTTTTTTCCTTTATCTATCACTACTCTTCTAAGCGATTCATTGGATACTAACGTTGTTCTTTCCGGTTGTCCAGTGTTAGTCGGAGGCAAAAAATTACTAGTAGAATTGGTATTGTTAGATGTGATCCTTGGTATGGATTGGTTTTTTCAACACTATGCCATTATGGATTATTAGAGTAAAGAGGAAATTTTTAGAATTCCAGATGAAAAAGAGTTTAAGTTTATGGGTGATAAGAGTTCTGTACCTCAGAATCTCATCTTTGCTATCACAGCGAGGAAGATGCTAAGGAAGGGCTATTAGGATATTTGGCACTTGTTAAGGATACTTTAGTGGAGAAGTTGTCACTCACATATGTTCATGTTACTTATGAGTTTCTTGATGTTTTTCCTAAGGAGTTACCAGGTTTACCATCTCACAGAGAGATCGAGTTTTGTATAGATGTGGTCTTGGGTACTACTCCTATTTCAATGCCGTTCTACAGAATGGCTCCTGCAAAGTTGAAGGAATTGAAGGAGTAGTTGTAGGATCTGCTAGATAAGGGTTTTATTAGACCTAGTGTTTCTCCTTAAGGTGCACCAGTCCTGTTTGTGAAGAAGAAGGATGGTACCCTCAGACTGTGCATAGATTATAGAGAGCTGAATAAAGTGACAGTGAAGAGCAAGTATCCTTTCCCGAGGATAGATGATCTATTTGATTAACTTCAAGGTGCACAGTTCTTTTCCAAGATTGACTTAAGGTTGGGTTATCATTAGTTGCGAATCAGTGAAGTTGATGTTCCTAAAATGGTATTTCACACTTGATATGGCCATTATGAGTTTTTAGTGATGTCATTTGGGTTAACAAATGCACCAGCTACTTTTATGCACAGGGTATTTGTAGACACCCAATTTTGGGATGATGAGTTATGAATGTGATAGAAAACTCCAATGATGAAAATGTCATAAACAGGTCTTCAATATTTGAACTTTGAAACTTCAAGGGTCTAATTGCATTTTTTTATGAAGAAATATTTAAGGTTTTCATGGACTAAGTCACAATGCCTTTTAGGGATCTTATTGCAAAACTTATATTCTTTCAAAGGACCTTTATGTAATTAAAAGTTAAAAAAAAGTGATTGGAATTACCCTAATTCTGATCAGAATTATGTAATCCCAATCAGAATTACATAATTCTGGTTGGAACTCCTTCTATAAATTCTTGAATTTTTAGGATAAATCTCAAATTTTCTAGATAAATTGAGTCCTAATTAGTATGAAATTCTCCTAAAATTATTTTGATAATGTTTTTAAGGAAATAGAAGTCTTTTAGGAATCAATTTATAACTAGGATTTCAAGATATATCCCTATATAAGGAGAGTTTTGGCTTTGAAAATAAGGGGAAGAAATAGAAAAAAAAAAGGGAAAGAAGGCAAAAGAGGAAGAGCAAAAAAATAAAAAAACGAAAGAAAGAAAAAACGAGAAGGAAAAAATAGAGAAAAGAGAGGAAAAAAATATTATTCCTTACAAATTCTTTTTGCTTTAGTTATTAAAGATCTTTGAAGAATTTTTGAAGAATTATATTCGAAGTCCTATCAAGAACGGTGATTCTACAAATCTGAGGAGCACTTCATTAAGAAACATCCATAAGCATCACTTTCTCTTTGTTCTCTTTTATTTGATTGATTGATTGATTTTATTGATTTTTATTTTGTTTTATTATTTTATTATTTATTCACTAATTATAATTTTTATTTTTTTTATAGTGGTTATAGAGGAAAACACATGATGATCATACTTGAAGAATCAAATCCATAAGAGGTCCATGAGATTTCATGGATAACACCTTGTAGAGATATAATTTCTAGGATTTTATTATTATTGCTTTATTTTATTTATTTATTTTTTGAGTTGTATTAATTATTTTATTATTATTATTTTCTATAGATTATTGTAATAGCTCCAATAGTGGGAATAGTGGAATTATATGTGTGATTGCATGTTTATATTAATTGATTAGTAAAATTAGGGTTTCAATTGGGTAATTAATTAAAATCAATGGTAGAAGTAGATTAATTTAGGTTGCATGCTAATAAAAATTAGGTTTTTTTAGGAGAGATTAATTTAATTATTTGTTTGGTCTTTTATTTATTTATTTTGGCATGTTATATTTATTTTTGAGCTTGTTTATTTTTATTTTGTTTTTAGGGCTTGTTTATTTTTATTTTGTTTTGGGTTTTTTTGTTTATTTTTATGTATTTTGAGACTTAAGCCCATATTAGATTTTAACCCCTCATTTAAATTTAGGTTTTTAGGTTTAATTAATTAACATATATTTAGGCCCATAATTAATTAGATTTCAGGTTAGACATAACTTAGACCCATCTAGTCAATTAAACAAAGGCTCATTTAATTTAATTTAATTTATTAGATTTAGCCAACTTAATTAAAGCCTTTTCATAATTTTAAAATTTAAGGTCACCTTAGAATTAAAACATGTAGAATTAGGCCTACTAAAATACCTCCATAATTTGTAGATTTAGGCCATTTTTAGAATTAAAATAAGTAGACTTAGGTTCATTTAATTAAAATTAAAAGGAATTAGTCTTTTAGGTTTATAAATTAAAACATGTCATTTAATTAAAATCCATGTACATTAGACTAACTTAGGGATTATGTGTTTGATTGAATACACTGTTTATTTGTATTTTCATGACTAGTTTGCCTTGGAGTTAATTGCTAGAATAAGGGTTTATATGAAATTGCACGTAAATAGAGAATAATATAGTAATTTATAAAGTAATTCTAAATGAATACGAGATTGAAATAAGTTGGTATTCCATATCCAAAATCTCCTGGTTGTGGTGCTAGCTTTCTTTTTGGGAATCGAGTACCACCTTTTCAATTTGTCCAAGTTATTACCTTGGGTGGCGACTCCTCATCTCCATGCCATGTCTTGGTTATAGTGGTTAGTGTGTTCTTTAGAGCCCTGAGCTCAAACAGTGTTGCGGTTGCTAAAATCTTGGACACACGTTAAACCCTATTGTCTAAAGTGGCGACTCCACTTGGATAAGAAATACTAATTCTACTTATGTTTCTTAGAATTATTTTATTAATTATTATTTTATTCTTGCATTCATTCTGTATGTCCCTATTAACTGATGGCATTGGTTTATGGTTCCATGATTCCACTAGCTTCATGGGATTGTAAATTGGCTAACCATCACTCTTAGCCTTAACTTGGTCCAAGAGAGATTACCTGGATCATCTAACCAGAGTCTATAACCTAAATCCTTAAGGGGGGTAGTCTTCTCTCGAGTTTGCAAAGGATGCCAGGCCCCTCTAACCTTGGCATGTGACTCAAGTCTTAAAGGAGGGTATCTTGCTAAGGGAACCTTGACCTTTTTACTGGACCCTAACCACATATAATGGGTAAGTTATTTCCCATAGGATTTACCTAAATTGCTTGTGAATGTTGTCATAAGGTATTTCTATCTATAAAGGCCCAAAGCCCATACTTTAAAAGTCCTTAAAGATTGGGCTAATCTTTTATACCTAGAAATAGTATTTCTATGTTTTATTGCTTTAAGAGAGATTTAGCATGCGTGTCAATCCTTGATATCCCTTATTGATATTAAGACCAAGACCAAAAATCCTAGGAAAAGAGACTTATCATTGAATACATGTGTGGGAGGAATAAGGTTGGAAGGATGTGTGTATACCTAACTTATTACCTGTTGCATAACATATGCATCATGCATGCATGCATTTCATGCATCATACTAACCTTTGTCTTTCAGCCATCATAGATTCATCTAGGTCTTCCTATGTTTGGATTCAAAATAGTGGCAGACTAGTGAGAACTGATTTGAGTCTGCAATCGATTGTAAAAGAGATCCTCAGTAGACTGGAAAGGAGTCCCATTAACCCACTGTACTTAGAATCTACACAACTAAAATAAGATGAAGAAATGGAACAATGTGAAGGAGGAAACTGGACCCTAGAGGATGTTAAATAAGCATTAATGGATGACATAAGAGCGATGATGCAAGATGAGTTGAGACAGGCTTTAAACGGACTAATACCACTACCTGCTGCTGCTGCTGCACCTCCTGTAGTCAATCCATCTATTATGACCAATCTACTTGTTATGGGTATACCAACTGCTAACAATGACAATACTTGGGAAATAAAACTCGAGGATGTTGAGAGTTATATGGTTGAAAGGGCGAAAAGGGAATCACTGGAGCAAGTTAAAGAGTTTGAATCCAAGCAGATGAAAACACTGACTCAAAAAATGTCCAATATGGAGGAATCAATAAGAGGATAAGGCATCAGATGCTCATTTGATTTTGATGATAAGATGCAATTTGGGAGGATAAATTGCTTAACAAATTCAAAATGCCACAACTTCATAAGTTTGATGGTATTAGGGACTTGAGAATTCACCTTAGTCAATACACAACTGCTATGAGCACCACTAAGGCTCCTTTGTCCGTGGTTACCAAGTTGTTTGTACTGTCATTAGAGGGCATGGCTGTTAATTGGTATCATGGGCTAGAAAAGTCTATTCATATAGACTAGAGAGAGTTGTGCACTACTTTCCTAAAGCAATATGACTACAACACTAGGCTTGAAGTATCCATCAGGGATTTAGAACTAACCAAGCATATGCCCAATGAGTCATTCTCGGATTTTCTAACCAGGTTCATAAATAAGGTGGGACTAATGAAGAACAAGCTAGTTGAGAAGGATTAGATTAGGATGATAGTCTGAAATGTGCTACCTAATCTGGTTGAGAGGCTGCAGATGATGAATCCTAAGACATTTGTAGATCTCTACGATGATAGGTTGCAAGCTGAAGAGATCGAAAATGAGAAAAATAAGGTCACTAGGAGCAATGGAACAAGAAATTACCCAACTGGGGGCACACAACAAGGAAATACTAGCTGGGTTGTAGGAGTTCATGCTATCCAACAACCCAGGAGATTCTCAAACTTTAATTAACCCTTATCCAAAGTCCTAGATCATCTCACCCAAAAAGGCCTCCTTAGACCTTTAACTCCCACTAGACCACCAAACCCAAATCTCCCTGGCTTTGACCAAACAGTTACTGTAAGTTTCACTAAGTCGCGGGTCATCCAATTGATTCTTGCATGCGACTTAAACATGAAATCCAAAACCTCATAGATTCTGAAAAAATCACAGACCTTGAGAAATCAAATCCAAACCCAAACACCCAAAATAATCCTTTCCCAAATTATTGAAACATACCACCTCCAACAACCATGATGATCAACTCAGGAGTAAGCAGGGAAGAAGTGCTAAACTCTTTTGAGGATCTAAACCTTAAAGCCGATGAGAAATCTCCTAGTGCCCCTAAAGATGTTGAAAGAGTATAAGACTTGCTGGGTCAAACCTCAGGCAAGTTTGATTATAAGGTGTTTTATTCTAAACCACCTTCTTTTGACATATCCATTGAAACAATATAGCCTACAGGATGGGGTAATGAGTTCAATGATGAAAATTTGCTAGTCAAAAAGGAGAAATGCATGGTTAAAGTATAGAAAGATGGAAAGAAGGACTGGACTGTCGGGGCTATTAATATTTGGTACAATTCTGATAAAGAAGGCACTAAAAGATATAATGTATAGTTTGATAATCTTGAAGTCAGTCATGTTACCATAAGTGGGAAGGGCTACAAACCAGTAGAGAAAACTATAGAGAGAGAAGAAGTTATTGAAGGAGAAGACTCAGAAGAACATGGTAATGACCTGATTCTTGAATAGCTCAAGAAAGCAAAAGCAAATATGAGCATTTGGGAGCTCTTAATGCACTCAAGTAGCCGTAGAAAAGCTCTGGTTAAGGCTTTGGCTAACATAAACATCAAAACTTTTACTACCCCTAAAGAAATGGTGGCTAAGGTTATAGAGAAAAAGCATGGGGTTATTACTTTCTCTGATGAGGATTTACCTATAGGAGGAAGGAATCATAATAAGGCCCTATTCATTCCAGCTGAAGTGAGAGGGAAAAGGACAAATTATGTGAAGGTGGATGATGGGTCAATAATTAATGTTTGAACGCTATGAATACTACCCAATCTAGGAGTGAAGGTAGAGGATTTGAAAAAGTCAGACCTGGTAATCAGGGCTTATGATGATAGCACGAGGAATTTAGAGGGAACATTTGTGGCTCCTATGAAGACTGGGCCTATAGAAGCAATGGTGGAATTCATCATGCTAGACATTCCTGTCACCTATGCCTTGTTATTGGGTAGGACTTGGTATCATGTTTTGGGAGAAGTGCCTTCCACTGTGCATTAAAAGGTGAAATTCCTACATAAAGGGGAGGTTGTAACTTTAGATGCGAGTTTGGGTAAGACTGTGTCCATAGTTATCGATAGTTAAAAGCAGGTAGTTAATCCTCCTAGTTTCCAAATAGCTATAATCTCTTAGGGAATTGTGATGGATCCAAGGGTGATGAGCATGATTGAGAAGATGAATTATTGACCTGGACAAGGACTAGCAAAAGATGAGTAAGGTATCCTAGAATTACCAGACTTCAAAACCCAAGATGACATAAGAAGATTAGGCTATACTGGAATTGGATTTGGTAGGAAAATGGCAAGGAGAAGGTTTTTTAATGAGAGTAACCTCCTAAGGAATATAGGACCTCTGAAGGATAACTTTATCAAATAAAGGAAGGAGAGGTTTTATCTAGGTAAAAAGGAGCCTCTTCAAGTAGCTAGTCTGGATATCCCTGGGTTCAAGATCTTCAAAAAGTAGATAGTTGAGAGGCTAGTACAAGACAATAAAGACAAGGTGATGAAGACAGTTGCTGAAAAGATGAAAGCTGAGGATATTGAATAATTGCTTTGTCTATCACCTATCGAAGAACCACCACAGGATTTAGCTAGCATTATTAATAATAGTTTTAATAATGTTTTTTATGAAGAAACTGATGTAATAACGTCCGATTTTTTTAAGGATAAAAACTCTATTTTTCCTGTGGTCAATGATATGAATTCTGGTTTGGCTTACTTGTGTGATGTTGATTCTGATGGTCTTATGCATTTTAATAATGATCATTCATGCATGTTTGACATTAATTCTATTCAATTAGATTCATTAAACATGGGCATAAATGAACAACCAAAACACATTAATCAACTCCTGAAGAGAGAGAAAAATTTAAGAGAATATTAACAAAAAAAAGGTAGTATTTGCTTGGTCATATGAGGATATGTCAAGGCTAGATAGAGAAATCACAGAGCATCATATTCTAATATATCTAAAAGCTAAACCTATTAAGAAAAAACTTTATAGGTTGAGGGCAGAGTGGATAGAAAAAGATAAAAGAGGAAATCGCTAAGCAGATCCAAGCTAACTTTTTAGAAGTAGTAGAATACCCTCAATGGTTGGCAAATATAGTACCAGTTCTTGAAAAAGATAGAAAAGTCTGAATGTGTGTAGACTTCAGAGATTTGAATAAGGCATGTCCAAAAGATGACTTTCCTTTACCCCATATTGATGTGATTATCGATAGCGCAACATCTAGTACAATGTACTCCTTCATGGATGGGTTCCCAGGTTATAATTAGATAATGATGGCGATTATAGACAAGATCAAAACTGCTTTCATCACTAAATGGGGAACGTATTACTACAAGGTGATGCCCTTCAGTTTAAAGAATGGAAGAGCAACTTATTAAAGAGCAGCCACTGCCTTATTTCATGATATGATGCATAAGGAAGTGGAAGTGTACGTCGACGATATGATGGTTAGTTAGAAAGAAGAGAGGGACACTTTGAGGCTTTGGATAAGTTCCTAGTGAGAATAGAAAGATATAACCTAAGGCTTAATCCGAAGAAATGCATCTTTAGGGTAACTTCGGGAAAGTTATTGGGGCACGTAGTTAGCAATAGAGGAATAGAAGTTGACCCATACAAGATTAAATCCATCCAGGAAATGCCAACACTAAGAATGGAGAAAGAAGTATGAGGGTTTATAAGAACATTATAGTACATCAGCAGGTTTATTGCGAGACTTACCATGGTCTGTGATCTGATCTTTAAGCTATTAAGGAAGAATCAACCAGTGGAATGGAATGAAGAATGTCAAAAAGCCTTCGATAAGATTAAGGAATACCTTACTAACCCGCATATGTTAAGACCACTGAGGCAAGGTAAACCTTTAATCTTGTATTTTGCTTTAGAGGAAAAGGCAATAGGGGCAATGCTAGCGCAATAAGGACCAGAAGAGGTGGAGTACGCAGTGTATTATCTCAATAAAAAGTTTCTACCATATGAAGAAAAATACAATCTGGTGGAGAAGACATGTTTGATAATGATCTGGGCAACAAAGAAGCTAAGGCATTATTTCCAGTCTTACAAAGTACAAGCTGTCTCAAAGATAGATCCTTTGAGGTACTTGCTTCAAGCTTCGGCTTTGACTGGAAAGATGTCTCGATGGCTGGTACTTCTAACTAAGTTTGATATAAAGTACATCACCACTAAGGTCATCAAAGGAAGAGTAGTAGCAAAATTTTTGGCTCAGAATGCAATTGAAGGAAATGAGCAGTGGAATCTAAAGTTCCTAGATGAGAATTTAGCAGCAATAGAACAACACGAATGGAAGCTTTATTTTGATGGAGCTGTGAATAATAGAGGAGCCGAGCTAGGAGTAATCCTTGTTACACCAAGAGGAGAAACTATCCCAATGGCCAAGAAATTAGACTTCAAGGTTACAAACAATATAGTTGAGTATGAGGCATGCATATACGACATGGGAGTAGCGTTAGCAGTTAGAGTTAAAGACCTACTGGTTTTATGGAGATTCTATATTTGTCATTAGTCAGGCTAATGAGGAATAGGAAGTGAAAGAAGAGAAGTTGAAACCTTACTTTTGCTACTTGAAAAAGCTAATAAGGAAGTTCACTAAATGTCTCTTCATACATTTACCAAGAGATGAGAATAAAATGGTGGATTCCTTGGCAACACTTTTTTCAATATGGGATAAACTGATGGGATCAATGATGAAGCCTTTGGTGATAATGAAAATGAAAGCTTCGTGTTATGGTGAGGAACAAGTTAGGAGTATCCAAATGGGGCCAGAAGAAAAGCCATGGTTCTATGACATCCAGAGATTTATTGAAGAAAGGAAATACCTAGATGAAGCAACTTTTAAAGAAAGATATGTTCTTTATGTCCTTGCATGCCATTATACAAGTTATGATAGGATATTATATAGAAGGATGCCAAATGGAATACAGCTAAGATGTCTCAAGAAGGATGAAGTAGAATAGGCAATGAGAGAGATTCATGCAGAAGTTTATGGACCTTACATGAACGGGATGATTCTAGCAAAGAAAATGGCTTGGCAAGGGTATTATTGGATAAGCATGGAAAAGGACTGTATTCGGGTAGTGAAAGAATGTCATCAGTGCAAAGTACATGGTAACCTCAATCATCTTTCCCCTATGGTGCTAAATAGTTTGAAATCTTCATGGCCCTTTGTAGCCTAAGGAATAGATATAATAGAGGAAGTAAAACCAACTGCTTCAAATAGGCATAAGTATATAGTAGTTGCAATTGACTACTTCTCTAGATGGATAGAAGTAGAGTCCATTGGTACTAGACAGATGGCAAGGTTTATCGAAAAGAATCTTATTTGCATATATGGGGTCCCGCATCATGTTGTGACAGACAATGGTGTTCAATTCTAAGCAGAAATAGTTGAATTACTGCAGAGATACAAGATTGAGCATCATAAGTCCTCGCCTTATCGACCTTAAGTTAATGGTACAGTTGAAGCAACTAATAAGAATATAAAGAAGATTCTCTTCAAGATGGTGAAAATGCATAAGATTGGTCTAAATATCTCCCTTTTGTTTTATAAGGATATAGAACTACAACAAGCACTGCTACGGGACAAACTCCATTATTGTTAGTATATGGTTGTGAAGCGATTTTGCCCATAGAGACAGAAATCAAATCTTTGAGAGTCATTATAAAAGCAAAAATTCCTAAGAATGAATGGATATAAAAGACATTCGATCACCTCATTTCTCTAGATGAGAAAAGGATGGATGCTCTATTTCACACTCAAATTTATCAGAAGAGGATATCGAGAGCTTTCAACAAAAAGGTTAAGCCGGGAAAGATAAAAGCTAGAGATAAAGTATTAAAGTAGATAAGGGCGATGGTGTTTGAACGGAGAGGGAAATTCATACCAAATTAGGAAGGACCATATCTAGTCAAGACAATCCTGCCCAAAGGAGTTGCAAAGATATCCGATCTAGAAGGGAATGAGTTCACTGAGCCAATCAATTTGGATCGTCTTAAAAAATACTACCTTTTAAAAAAAAAGGTTCGCTGGCTAGAAAACCTGAAAAGGCTAGTTAATGAAAAGTTAGGACATTCCCGTTGTTCAAAAAACCTACAAAGGACTAGTAGGCAAAAGTAAGGGAATAAAATAAAAGAAGTGATCTCGCTGGTCAGAAAACTCACAAAGGGCTTATCAGGCAAAAATTAGGGAAACAAAAGTGAGGAAAAATGTTCAGTTAGAAAATTTGAAAGGACTAGCTGATAACATGAGTTATGTTATATGATGTATTAAATGTAGACATTTTTATCCTAATTAATGAAATAAATTAAAATAATATTTCTATTAAATGTTGCATATTCTATCTTTATTACAAAGCATGAAGGCTTAAAGGAAAAATAAAACATAAGAAATCAGACTTGTGAGACCACTATTGTTGTTTCTGTTTTTTCTTTTATGACTCATCTAATAACACTCGAGTCCTTTTATAGCTAGTAAATTCTGGTGGTTCTATAGATTGCATGACAACCCAATCTTTATAGTCATCGTCAGTAGTCATGTTAGCATTCGGGTGCATATGCCGCTCTAAAGCTCTGCGGGGGCACAAGTTCTTCACTTTGTCCAGAAAATCCTATCTCCAAGGGAAGCCTTCAAAGTTAGTTGTAACAGCCACAATGAATTGGAGGTGACCGTACTGGCGGCAAAGGCATGAGGGAGAAAGAAAGGTCAAAAAGTGCAACCTAAGAATAGGAACACAGTAGTCATACAGGTTGATGGTCATGGATTTCAATCTCCACTAAGGACGAATCGAAGTAATCTCAGTATCGGCAAGGCCTTTCATCCAATCAATCCATTGATTTATAGCATGCTTGTCCTTTATCTTTAAAGGACGAGACTGTAAATGATGAGGTTGATAAATTAAGACATTGAGGGGAGCATTAAGTAGACTCAACTTCTCTTGTAACCAAATCTAAAAAAGAAAGGTAGCTTAGATAAAAAAAAAGGTTATATACCTGAAGGATAAGCAAACTACCTGAGAGATGATTCTGAACCTTGAAATTATCTAACCCAATGATAGTTTCAGCAAGGATGACAGGCATAGAATTAGCTCCAATTCATACTTGTTCAAAGATACTGATAATTCTTACATCATCATCTTCATAAGAAGACGCTAGCAGAACTTGAGCATATAAGCAGAAGATGACAGTTTTGATCCAAGCAGCATTTTTCTTATTCTTTTCCCTAGCTTCGCAAAAGGTAATCAGAAAACGAAGACTAATAGTACTAGTATTGTGTGCATGCATGTAGATGACACCTGGAGGCATATCGAAAAATGTTACTAGTTTACTAGGAAATTCCATTGTAAGATCAAGGAGAGCAATTACAGTAGTTGAATCTAATGAACATCCAAAAATAGCAGCAAATTCCTCAATTAAGGGACATAACTCTTGTCCATTGAATCTAAATATATTATCCTCAGCATCCCAGAATGTAGCAGCAACATATAAGAAATTATTATTTATTTTTAGGTGTTGAAGGGACCTCAGGGATTTAGCATGGAAAGGTAGCACTTTATTCTAATAATCTTCATTCATGGTCTTGAGAAATTCCTTAATCAGGCTAAAAGTCATTTGTGTCATGATAAAGAGAAATAAAGAGCACAATAGACTCATATGTGACTCTTAAATAGCTTCAAAAAGATAATACAGAGTGGGATTATGATTCTCCTGGTTGGATTTTCAGAAGATGGAGTGGATTAGGATTTGTTTTAGTCATTTTTAGACTAAATTCACATTGAAATAGGAAAATAAGCAGGATAAGGGATGAATTCTGAATCGGAATTCTAGAAATCCGATCAAAAATAGGAAATTCTGATTAAAATTCTAGATTTTCGATCAAAAATCTAGAATGCTGATATGATTTCCAGCATTTCCAAAAAAAAAAAGGGTTTTGGTCCAAAATAAAGGTTTAAAATTCACTCATAAAAGGAAACAATTCTGAAGCATCCAAAGTACAATCATGTTAACAATAATTCCTAAAGAAAATTAGTCATCCTGAATTCTAGTATCTGGCCAAGGGCTCCATCCTCTAACTGGATTGTCACTCTGATATGGGGGCATAGAAGTCCTGACATCATGACTACCAAAGTCAAGACCAGCAAGCTATCATCGAAGCCTCACGTTCTCACGCTCAAGATCCCTTGCATAACTCTATTGCATTTAGAATAATTAGAATCATACATAACATGCATACATTTGCATATTTTCTTAAAATACTAACCCTCCAAGTATCTATAATCTGCATAGTAAATAATCATTGGGAAGAGGCTAGATCGTACAAATACTCTACCTATGTCCTAGGGACCTGTAAAATGAAGTTTACTAATTCAACAATAAGTGCTAGTTTGTGCAGGGTTGGAAATGCAAATCAAATGCACATGTGAAGCATCAAAAGGAGAGAAATTAGGAATCTGAGCTGCATCAAAGTACATATGTCGTTCAATAAAAGTTTGCACCATGGGAGCCTAATAATACCTAGACCTATCAAAGGGAGGAACATCACATAAAATAGTACTCAAGGAAGTATCACTATGAGCAGCCTCACTATGATAAGCAAGCTCAACCTCCTGCTTAGTCTCCTCGGTATCATCCTCAGTTGCCCCTATGGTAGCATCATGGACTCCTTCAATCTGTGCAAGAATTGAACATCATATGAAGGGATGAAAGAGATGAAATAAAGTAGTGATAGAAAGCATACCTCAACTGGGTCTGTAGGAACCTGCTCTAGGAGATTCTCTAGAATGTACTCCTGATAATGATGTGAATGCTCGAGTAGAGTTGAAGCCTCAAATCCCTCAAGAGCTACTCTGAGCTCGGGACCAGTCATACTGCTACTCTGCAACATCGAGGAGGGAATAAAGGAAGGAACATGCCTCCTGCAAGGTACTATAAGCCAATGATAAATATGCTCACCAAGATACCACATCTGGCAGCCATAACCAAGGAGCAGAACTCTCATTGTCTCAAGCCTCACAGCCACTGTTATAAAATCATATTGCTAAATGTCTTCAGCACCAGCCAACTAATATGATCTGACCTGCAAACTTATTTATTTAAGTTTATTGAACTTTTACAATTAACGAAATACTAAAGATCAAATTTGCCTTACCAGGTCCCACTCTAAGGAGTTCAACTGATCTCGATAAGTCTGTAAGTCATGCCTAATGCTAGCAAGATGAGAGGAACCCTACCTCTGCATTAGTGGAAGACTCCTATCAAAGATAATAGCACTAAAGCCTCATATCACTCCAATCTCAATGCCCCAGATCTGAAAAAGAGGAGATGAAAGAAATAAAGAGGAAAATGTGAAAATAAGCAAAGTTGAAAAGGATAGGAGACATACATGCAAGACATGCCAAAATAGTACATCGTCACAGTGCCTTCACAAATAGTATCCAGTCTATAGTACAGATAAGTAAATGCCGCAGATCCCCAATCTAAAGTAGCAACCATAGTAAGATCCTGAAGGGGGCTAAGAAGAGCTATGCTAACCTTATAACCAGTCTCACAAAAGAGAGTAGTGCCAAGTAATATCAACAAGAAGCATCTTGCCTTTTCAAGAATCTGGTGAGGTGTAATGGTAGGTAGTCTCCTGAAATCCTAAATGAGAAGAAAGAAGCACGTTCTTCTGATTCTTCCATGCTGGAACAAACCCGAGCAAGTTGTGAACATAACGAGTCCTAGCATCCTCTGAAAGAGTGCAGTAATGAATATCAAAGGGAACTGGGGCACCTCCAAAGGCAATCCTACTAATAGCATAGAAGCTCTTCGAGGAAATAGTCAGCTCACTCACTCGTGTGTGAAAAGTATAAGTGGTATCCATCCACCTCTCGATAAGAGCAAAAAGCAAGTAGTGGTTTGACTTACCCCTAGCAGACAGTAAAGCAGCAAATGAAACATCAAAAGCCAGATGCCCATATATATTGTACTAGCTCTCCAGACAAGTCATGGAATAGTTCTCGAGCCAAATGAAAACAACCCGATAATTTTAGAGGTTTTTAAAAAATTCAAAAAATTACAGGATTATTTTGTCCTTTCTTAAATTTTTTATTTTTGTCATTTTTAATTTTTTAAAAAAAGAGTAAAAAAATTGAATTTTCAATCGGATTTCCAGATTTTTTATTGGAAATCTAAGAAATCTGATTGAGAATTCCAATATGGAATTCAAAATCCTGATGAGAAATTCAGAATCCCAATGAGAAATTTAGTAACTATGAACATATTTTTTTGAAATTTTAGGTTCTGAATTGTCAATTTTTCATAAATTATATTTAATTAGTCTAACAAATATTCTATAATTGCATGTATGAACCAATTAATTTTACATACTAAAATAAATATTTTTATTATAGAATTGAAGACATAGACAGGAAATTTACCTCATTTCACCTTCCAAATAATTTTGATGGAAGCATCTATGAAGGTGTAAATGAGTCAAAGGAAGCACATCTTCACCTTCCAAATAATTTTGATGAAAATGCAAATGTAAAGTGATGGGATCTGACTGCCTGGAACTGTTCCCACATAGTCTGCATTGTGGGTGAGACATAGGATCAGACAGATTCAAAATCAAACTTCAGATGAAAGAACAATTGACAAAGGAAAATTTGAAAATCAAGAGAAAATGAAAAAGAAGAGAAAAAGAGAAATGAAGAAGGATAGGAAGAATGGGAGAATGAATTTCCAAAAGGAAGAAAGTGATATATTAAAAGGGCAAATATCTACTTTAGTCCTCTAACTTTGGGTTTATGCTAAAATTCATTCTTTACAATTTAATCCTGAATTGCAATGTCTCCTAATTTAATAATTCAATGAATTATTAAATTTATCAATCAACATTATCAAGAGCAAGTAATGAGTGGATTGCAGTATCATCAATGAGCAATGAAAGGGTTGCAGCTAATCGAGAGCAATTATGGATTGCAACATAATCAGATTATACGACCAAGTATAATCAACATCATACGACCAAGTGTGATGTTTCTTTTCAAAATAGACTATAAGATCAAGTGTAGTCAGCATTGTACGACCGAGTGCAATGTATCTTCAATCAAAATCATACGACTGAGTATAATCAACATCATGCAACTGAGTGTGATGTTTCTATTTAAAAATAGACTATACGACTGAGTGTAGTCGGCATTCTATGACCGAGTGCAATGTATCTTCAATTAAGATTATACGACCGAGTATAATCAACCTTATATGATCGAGTATGATATTTCTTTTCAAAAATAGACTATACGACCGAGTGTAGTTGGCATTATATGATCGAGTGTAGTTGGCATTGTATGACCGAGTGCAATGTATCCTCAATTAAGATTATATAACCAAGTATGATGTTTCTTTTCAAAAATAGACTATACGACTGAGTGTAGTCAATATTATACAACCAAGTACAAGGTATCCTCAATTAAGATTATACGACCGAGTATAATTAGCATCATACGGCTGAGTGTGATGTTTCTTTTCAAAATAGACCATACGACCGAGTGTAGTAGACATTGTACTATCAAGTGCAATATATCTTCAATCAAGATTATATGACCGAGTATAATTGGCATCATATGACCAAGAGTAATGTTTCTTTTCAATTCAGACTATATGTCCGAGTATAGTCAGCATTGTATGACCAAGTACAATGAGTTCCTTTCACCTAAAACTATACGACCAAGTATAGTCAATATCATATGACCGAGTATAATATGTCATTTCAAATCAATGTTATACGTCTGAGTATAGCAAGCTCATTAGCAAAAAGCTTCATGAAGCACAAGTAAGTATCTTAACTTTCAATTAAGAAATTGGGAGCTAGTTTAGTTTGTCGTAATTTGTCAAGCAAACTGCGACAAAGGGGGGCAACTGTAGACACCTAATTTCATGATGATGAGTTATGGATGTGACAGAAGACTCCAATTATGAAAATGTCATAAATAGATCTTTAACATTTGAACTTTGAAACTTCAAGTGTCTAATTGCATTTTTTTCGAAGAAAGGATTTAAGGTTTTCATGGACTAAATCATAATGATTTTTAGGGATCTAATTGCAAAACTTATATTCTTTCAAGGACCTTTCTGTATTTAAAAGTTAAAAAAAGTGATTAAAATTACGTTAACCCAATCAGAATTACATAATTCCAATTAGAATTAGACTCCTTCTATAAATTCTTGAATTTTCAGGATAAATCTCGAATTTTCTAGAAAAATTGAGTCCTAGTTGTTCTAAAATTCTCTTGAAATTATTTTGATAATGTTTTTAAGGAAATAAAAGTCTTTTAGGAATCAATCTATAACTAGGATTTCAAGTTGTATCCCTATATAAGGAGGGTTTTGGCTCTGAAAATAGGGGATAGAAAAAGAAAAAAAAAAGGGAAAGAAGGTAGAAGAGGAAGAGCAAAAAAATAAAAAAACAGAAGAAAGAAAAAATGAGAAGAAAAAAATAAAGGAAAGAGAGGAAAAAAATATTATTCCTTACAAATTCTTTTTGCTTTATTTATTAAAGATCTTTGAAGAATTTTTGAAAAATAATATTTGAACTCCCATCAAGAATGGTGGTTCGATAAATCTGAGGAGCACTTAATTAAGAAACATCCATAAACATCACTTTCTCTTTGTTCTCTTTTATTTGATTTATTTATTTATTTATTATTTATTTTTATTATTTTATTATTTATTCACTAATCATAATTTTTATTTTTTTATGGTCGTTATGGAGGAAAACATATGATGATCATACTTGGAGAATCAAATCCATAAGAGATCCATGGGATGCCATGGATAACACCTTGTAGAGATATAATTTCTAGGATTTTTTTGTTATTATTTTATTTTATTGCTTTATTTTTATTTATTTATTTATTTATTGGGTTGTATTAATTATTTTATTATTATTTTCTATAGATTATTGTAATAGCCCCAATAGTGGGAATAGCTAAATTATATGTGTGATTGCATATTTATATTAATTAACTGGTTAGTAAGATTAGGGTTTAAATTGGGTAATTAATTAAAATCAATGAAAGAAGTAGATTAATTTAGGTTGCATGCTAATAAAAATTAGGGTTGTTTTAGAAGAGATTAATTTAATTATTTGTTTGGTCTTTTATTTATTTATTTTGGCATGTTATATTTATTTTTGGGCTTATTTATTTTTATTTTGTTTTTAGGGCTTGTTTATTTTTATTTGTTTTTAGGTTTGTTTTTTTTTTTATTTTTATGTGTTTTGGGCCTTAAGCCTATATTAGATTTTAACCCCCTCATTTAAATTTAGGTTTTTAGCTTTAATTAATTAAAATATATTTAGGCTCATAATTAATTGGATTTTAGGTTAGACATAACTTAGGCCCATCTAGTCAATCAGACATAGGCCCACTTAATTTAATTTAATTTATTAGATTTAGCCCACTTAATTAAAGCCTTTTGATAATTTGTAGATTTAAAGTCACCTTAGAATTAAACATGTAGAATTAGGCCCACTAATTTAAATACCTCCATAATTTATAGATTTAGGTCATTTTTAGAATTAAAATAAGTAGACTTAGGTTCATTTAATTAAAATTAAAAGGAATTAGTCTTGTAGGTTCATGAATTAAAACATATAAATATAGCTAATTTAATTAAAATCCATGTACTTTATGTTGGGTTTCGTGATACAAACACAATGAAAATATAAAAATTTTATAACGTCCTTAAACCCGGATTTATGTAATTCGACTACTTGATTAAATCTAGGGTTTCAAGAATCTTACCAAAGCGTAGAAGAGGCAAGAAAATCTGGAAGGATGAGAGGAGTTTCACTCCGGTGACACATTACCTTGAGCTTTTGCTTTGATTCAGATTTGAATTTTAGACGTCTTCAAAAGAATCCATCCTCTAAAGGTATCCACACAAACAGGCCTTGATCAAAATGATCTGTGTGTGTGCTAGCATAACTTGGTTGTCTCACAACTCAAGAACAAAACTCTCTTTGATTTCATTTTTCTCAAAATGCAGAGAAAATGAATTTTAGGTGGCTCACTCAATTGATCTGTCTCAAACCCTAAAGAACATAATAAATATATATAGAGTTCTCAATTAGGGTTTCACTTACCAAACCCTTTTTAGTAAATAGCTATTAAATTCGAATTTTATTTATTTAAAATAAAATCGGTAATATATCTATTATTTATTTAGATAATAATTATCATAAATAAATAGTTAAATATATTTATTTCCAAAGAGTTTAACTAGGTTTAATAAGCCTATAATCATTTTGGGTCTCTTCTAAGTGTGTGACCCTGTAGGCTCACATAATATTAGCAGTGGGCTTAAATCTCTATTTAGGCCTACAAGTCATAAGTGGCCTCTAGCAAGACATTATCACTACCCAAGTTATGTGAAGTCAATAATCTGACATAACCTAATTACAGTGAACATTATAGTCCTTTTATCACATGATATCTGTATTGAACATAAGGTATAGAATGTCATCCTTATATAGTTCAATAATATTATGACTTGATTCTAAGTAGACTGAAAATGATAACTCTTTATCAATTCATTTCAGCATGGCCATGCATTTTCCTTCAGTCTAACTCATCAATGGGCGCATAGATATCTTACTCATATTAATGAGGGATAAATTCCTTCTTAATCACTCACATTCCTCATATAACTCATTTCATATCCAACAACATTCTATTTAATTATCTGGTTAAAGATAATGTTAGAATGTGTCAAAACATAAAACAGCTATGTAGAAAACCATGGTGATTTCAAGGTCAAAGGAATTAAACAATATCACTGCAATGAGAAATACTTATGATAATAATCTATGTAGTATTCTCATAGTAGGTCAATCCAGTACATGATCTCTCATCATGTACCTATGAGTTGACTTAATATCTCATATCCATTATTAGTAAAACATAATCATTAGTCGACATCATACTAGCCTTATTAATATTTATACAATAAATAAATGGCTAGGGATAATTAGAATAGAACTCTTATTTTAATCTAAGGGTTTTACTATCAAATCACATACTTGATGACCTTAGTAAGAATTAACCATTCAAATAATGATCATAAAAGGAATGATAATGTAAATGCCTCTTTATTAATAAGATAGAAATGTCAATATATAATCACAAATGATTGACCAAGTGCATATCATTAACATATTAGACTAACATAGGGATTATGTGTTTGATTGAATGCATTGTTTGTTTGTATTTTCATGACTAGTTTGCCTTAGAGTTAATTACCAGAATAAGGGTTTATATGAAATTGCATGTAAATAGAGAATAATATAGTAATTTATAAAGTAATTCTAAATGAACGCGAGACTGAAAGAAGTTGGTATTCTATACCCAAAATCTCCTGGTTATGGTGCTAGCCTTCTTTTAGGGAATTGAGTACCACCTTTTCAATTTTTCCCAATTATTACCCTAGTGGCGACTCCTCATCTCCACACCATGTCTTTATGACAGTGGTTAGTGTGTTCTCTAGAGCCTTAAGCTTAAATAGTGTTGCAGTTGCTAAAATCTTGGACACTTGCTAAACCCTATTGTCTATAGTGGCGACTCCACTCGGGATAAGAAATATTGATTCTACTTGTGTTTCTTAGAATTATTTTATTAATTATTATTTTATTCTTGCATTCATTCTACATGTCCTTATTAACCAATGACGTTGGTTTATGGTTCCACGATTCCACTAGCTTCATGGGATTGTAAATTGGCTAACCATCACTCTTAGCCTTAACTCAGTCCAAAAGAGATTATCGGGCCCATCTGACCAGAGTTTATAACCCAAGTCCTTAAAGGGGTAGTCTTCTCTTGAGTTTGCAAAGGATGTCGGGCCCCTCTGACCTTGGCTTGTGACTCAAGTCTTAAAGGAGGGCATCTTGCTAAGGGAACCTTGACCTTTTTATTAGACCCTAACCACATATAATGGCTTAGTTATTTCCCCTAGGATCTTCCAAAATTGCTTATGAATGTTGCCATGAGGTATTTCTATCTATAAAGGTCCAAAGCCCATACTTTAAAAGCCCCATTTGGACTAATAAAGATTGGGCTAATCTTTTATACCTAGAAATATTGTTTCTATATTTTACTGCTTTAAGAAATATTTGGCATGCACATCAGTCCCTATTATTCCCTATTGATATTAACCAAGACCAAAAATCCTAGGAAAAGAGACTCGTCATTGAATACATGTGTGGGAGGAATAAGGTTGGAAAGATGTATGTATACCTAACTTATTACATGTTACATAACACGTGCATCATGCATACATGAATTTCATGCATCATACTAACCTTTATCTTTTAGCCATCATAGATTCATATAGGTCTTCCTGTGTTTAGAGTTGAAAGGGCGACAGACTAGTGAGAATTGATTTGAGTCTGCAATCAATTGCAAAAGAGATCCTCAACAGACTCAAAAGGAGTCCCATCAACCCACTCTACTTAGAATCTGCACAACTGAAATAAGCCAAAGAAATGGAACAATGTGAAGGAGGAAACTGGACCCTAGAGGATATTAAAGGAGCACTAATGGATGACATAAGAGCAATGATGCAAGATGACTTAAGACAGACTTTAGCTGGACTAATGCCACCACCTACTGCTGCTGCACCTCCTACAGCCAATCCACCTATTATGACCAATCTACCTACTATGGGTACACCACCCACTAACAATGACAATACTGGGGAAATGAAACTTAAGGATATTGAGAGTTATATGGTTGAAAGGGTGAAAAGGGAATCACCGAAGCAAGTTCAAGAGTTGGAATCCAAGTAAATGAAAACATTGACTAAAAAAATTTCCAAGATAGAGGAATTGATGAAAGGACAAGGCATCAAATGCTCATTTGATTTTGATGATATGTTGCAATCATGGAGGATAAATTACGTGACAAATTCAAAATGCCACAACTGTAAAAGTTTGATGGTACTAGGGACCTGAGAATTCACCTTAGTCAATACACAACTACCATGAGCACCACTAAGGCTCCTTTTTCTGTGGTTACCAAGCTATTTGTACTGTTATTGGAGGGCATGGCTATCAATTGGTATCATGGGCTAGAAAAGTCTATTCATACAGACTGGAGAGAGCTGTGAAATGCTTTGCTAAAGCAATATGACTACAAAACTAGGCTCAAAATCAAGGATCCAGAACTGACCAAGCAGAAGCCAAACGAGTCATTCTCTGATTTTCTAACCAAGTTCGTGAATAAGGCGAGACTAATGAAGAACAAGCTGGCTAAGAAGGATCAGGTTAGGATGATAGTCCGAAATGTGCTACCTAATCTAGTTAAGAGGATGCAGATGATGAATCCCAAGACATTATAAATCTCCACGATGATGGGTTGCAAGCTGAAGAGATCAAAAATGAGAAAAAGAAGGTCACTAAGAGCATTGGAACAAGAAATCACCCAACTGGGGCCACACAACAAGGAAATACTAGTCCGGTTGTAAGAGTTCATGCTATCCAACAACCCATGAGATTCTCAAACTTCAACCAACCCTTATCCAAAGTCCTAGATCGTCTCACCCAAATGGCCTCCTTAGACCTTTAACCCCCACTAGATTGCCAAACCCAAATCTCCCTAGCTTTGACCCAAATAGTTACTGTAAGTTTCACTAAGTCGCTAGTCACCCAACTGATTCTTGCATATGCCTTAAACAGAAAATCCAAAACCTCATAGATTTTGAAAAAGTCACAAACCCTAAGAAATCAAATCCAAACCTAAACACTTGAAATAATCCTTTCCCAAATTATCAAAACATGCCACCTCCAACAACCATGATGATAAACTCAGGAGTAAGCGAGGAAGAAGTGATAAACTCTTTTAAGGATCTAAACCTTAAAGTCGATGAAAAATCTCCTAGGGCCTCTAAAAATGCAAAAGAGTAGAAGAATTGCTAGGTCAACCCTTAGGAAAGCTTGATTATAAGGTGTTTTATTCTAAACCACCTTCTTTTGACATATCCATTAAAATAATCGAACTTACAGGATGGGGTAATGAGTTCAATGGTGAAAATCTGGTGGTCAAAAAGGAGAAATGCGTAGTTGAAGTATGGAAAGATGGAAAGAAGGACTAAACTGTTAGGGATATTGATATTTGGTACAATTCTAATGAGGAAAGCACTGAAAGATATAATGTATGGTTTGATAATCCTGAAGTCAGTCATGTCACCAGAAGTAGGAAGGGCTATACACCAGCAAAGAAAACTACAAAGAGAGAAGAAGTTGTTTAAGGAGAAGACTCAGATGAACATGGTAATGACCTGATTCTTGAACAGCTTAAGAAAGAAAAGGCAAATGTGAGCATTTAGGAGCTCTTGATGCACTCAAGTAGCCATAGAAAAGCTCTATTTAAGGGTCCAGCTAATATGAACATCAAAACTTCTGCTACCCCTAAAGCAATGGTGGCCAAGGTTACAGAGAAAAAGCATGGGGTTATTACTTTCTCTGATGAGGATTTGCCTGTAGAAGGAAAGAATCATAATAAGGCCCTATTCATTCCAACTAAAGTAAGAGGGAAAAGGACCAATTATATGATGGTGGATGATGGGTCCACAATTAATGTTTGCCCACTACGGATCCTACCCAATCTAGCAGTAAAGGTAGAGGATTTGGCATAGTCAGACCTAGTTATCAAGGCTTATGATGATAGCACGAGGAATGTAGAGGAAACATTTATGGCTCCTGTGAAGACTGGGCCTATAGAAGCAATGGTGGAATTCACCATGCTAGACATTCCTGTCACCTATGCCTTGTTATTGGGCAGACCTTGGTATCATCTTTTAAGAGGAGTGCCTTCCACTGTGCATCAAAAGGTGAAATTCTTACATGAAAGGGAGGTTGTAACTTTAGATGCGAGTATAGGTAAGAGTGTGTCCACAGTTATCAATAGTCAAAAGCAGGTAATTATTCCTCATGGTTTCCAAATAGATATGATCTCATAAGGAATTACGATGGATCCAAAGGTAATGAGCATAATTGAGAAGATGAATTATCAACCTGGATAAGGACTAGGAAAAGACGAGTAAAGTATCCTAGAATTACCAGACTTCAAAACCCAAAATGACACAAGAGGACTGGGCTATACTGGAATTGGATTTGGTAGCAAAATGGCAAGGAGAAGGTTTTTTAATAAGAGTAACCTCCTAAGGAATATAGGACCTTTGAAGGATGACTTTGTCAAATAAAGGAATGAGAAGTTCTATCTGGGTGAAAAGGAGTTTATTCAAGTAGCTTGTGTGGATATCCCTGGGTTCAAGATCTTCAAAAAGTAGATAGTTGAGAGGTTGGTATAAGACAATACAGATAAGGTGATGAAGACAGTTGTTGAAAAAATGAAAGCTGAGAACATTGAAGAATTGCTTTATCTGCCACCTAACGAAGAACCACCATAGGATTTAGCTAGCGTTATTAATAATAGTTTTAGTGATGTTTTTTATGAAGAAACTGATGTAATAACATCTGATTTATTTGAGGACGAAAATTCTTATGTTTTTCCTTGTGTGATGTTAATTTTGATGGCCTTATGCATTTTAATAATGATTGTTCATGCATGTTTGACATTAATTCTATTCAATTAGATTCATTAAACATGGGCATAAATGAACAACCAAAACACATTTCTATATCACATGATTTAACTATTGAAGAGAGAGAAAAATTTAAGAGAATATTAATAAAAAGAAAGGTAGTATTTGTTTGGTCATATGAGGATATGCCAGGGCTAGACAAAGAAATTGTGGAGCATCATATTCCAATATATCTAGAAGCTAAACATGTTAAGCATAAACTTCATAGGTTGAGGCCAGAGTGTACAAAAAAGATAAGAGAGGAAATCACTAAGCAGATCCAGGCTAACTTTTTAGAAGTAGTGGAATACCCTCAATGGTTGGAAAACATAGTACCAGTTCCTAAAAAAGATGAAAAAGTTTGAATGTGTGTAGACTTCAAAGATCTGAATAAGGCATGTCCAAAAGATGACTTTCCTTTACCCCATATTGATGTGATTATCGATAGTGCAACATCTAGTGCAATGTACTCCTTCATGGATGGGTTCTTAGTTATAATCAAATAATGATGGTGATTATAGACAAGATCAAAACTGCTTTCATCACTGAATAGGGGATGTATTGCTACAAGGTGATGCCCTTTAGTTTAAAGAACGTATGAGCAACTTATCAAAGAGCAACTACTGCCTTATTTCATGATATGATGCATAAGGAAGTGGAAGTGTACATCAATAATATGAGTCAGAAATAAGAGAGGGACATTTTGAGGCTTTGGATATGTTCTTAGCGAGAATAAAAAGATATAACCTAAGGCTTAATCCAAAGAAATGCATCTTTCGGGTAACTTCGGGAAAGCTATTGGGGCACGTAGTTAGCAACAAAGGAATAGAAGTTAACCCGAACAAAATTAAAGCCATCCAGGAAATGCCAACACCAAGAATGAAGAAAGAAGTATGAGGGTTTATTGGAACACTACAGTACATCAATAGGTTTATTACGAGACTTACCATGGTCTGTGATATGATCTTTAAGCTCTTGAGCAAGAATCAGCTAGTGGAATGGATTGAAGAATGTCAAAAAGCCTTCGATAAGATTAAGGAATACCTTAATAACCCACTTGTGTTAAGACCACCAAGGCAAGGTAAACCTTTAATCTTGTATTTGGCTTTAAAGGAAAAGGCAATGGGAGCAATGCTAGGCAAGAAGGGCCATAAGGGGTGGAGTACGCAGTGTATTATCTTAGTAAAAAGTTTCTGCCATATGAAGAAAAATACAATTTGGTGGAGAAGACATGTTTGATAATGATCTGGGCTACAAAGAAGCTAAGACATTATTTCCAGTCTTATAAAGTACAAGATGTCTTAAAAATAGATCCTTTGAGGTACTTGTTTCAAGCATTGGCTTTGACTGGAAAGATCTCTCGAGGGTTAGTACTTCTAACTGAGTTTGATATAGAGTACATCACCATTAAGGTCATCAAAGGAAGAGCAATAATAGAATTTCTGGCTCAGAATGCAGTTAAAGGAAATGAGTAGTGGAATCTACTGTTCCCATAAGAGAATTAGGAGCAATAGAACAACGTGAATGGAAGCTTTTTTTTTTATGGAGCTGTGAAAAATAGAGGAGCCAGGCTAGGAGTAATCCTTGCTACACTAAGAGGAGAAACTATCCCAATGGATAAGAAATTAGACTTTAGGGTTACAAACAATATGGTTGAGTACGAGGCATGCATCTATGGCATGGAAGCAACATTAGCAGTTGGAGTTAAAGACTTACTGATTTATAGAGATTCCATATTAGTCATTAGTCAGGCTAATGAGGAATGGGAAGTGAAAGAAGAGAGGTTGAAACCTTACATCTGCTACTTGAAAAAGCTAATGAGGAAGTTCATTAATTGTCTCTTCATATATTCACCAAGAGATAAGAATCAAATGGCGAATGCCTTGGAAACACTTTCTTCAATATGGGATAAACCGACGAGATCAATGATGAAGCCTTTAGTGATAATGAAAATGAAAGCTCTGTTTTATGGTGAGGAACAAGTAAGGAGTATCCAGATGGGGGCAGAAGAAAAGCCATGGTTCTATGACATCCAAAGATTTATTGAAGAAAGGAAATACCCAGATGAAGCAACTTCTAAAGAAAGATATGTTCTTCGTGTCCTTGCACACTATTATACAAGTCATGATGGGATATTATACAGAAGGATGCCAAATGGAATACAGCTAAGATGTCTCAAGAATGATGAAGCAGAATAGGCAATGAGAGAGATTCATGCAAGAGTTTATGGACCTCATATGAAAGGGATGATTCTAGCAAAGAAAATGGTTCGACAAGGGTATTACTGGATAATCATGGAAAAGGACTGTATCCGGGTAGTGAAAGAATGTCATCAATGTCAAGTACACAGGAACCTCATTCATCTTTCCCCTATGGTGCTAAACAGTTTAACATCTTCATGGCCTTTTATAGCCTAAGGAATAAATATAATAGGGGAAGTAAAACCAACTGCTTTGAATGGGCACAAGTATATAGTAGTTGTAGTTGACTACTTCTCTAGATGGATAGAAGCAGAGTCCTTTGGTACCTTGAAGGCTAGATAGATGGCAAGGTTTATCAAAAAGAATCTTATTTATAGATATGGGGTCCCGCATCATCTTTTGATAGACAATGGTGTTCAGTTCTAGGCAGAAATAGTTGAATTACTACAAAGATACAAGATTAAGCATCATAAGTCCTCGCCTTATTGACCTTAGGCTAATGGTGCAGTTGAAGTAGCTAATAAGAATATAAAGAAGATTCTCTCCAAGATGTTGAAAATGTAAAAATATTGGTCTAAATATCTACCTTTTACTTTATGGTGATACAGAACTACAACACGCACTGCTATGGGATAAACTCCATTCTTGTTAGTATATGGTTGTAAAGCGATTTTGCTTATAGAGATGAAAATCAAATCTTTGAGAGTCATTATGAAAGAAAAAATTCCAGAGAATGAATGGATACAAAAGAGATTCAATCACCTGATTTCTCTAAATGAGAAAAGGATGGATGCTCTATTTCACACTCAAATTTATCAGAAGAGGATAGCGAGAGCTTTCAATAAAAGGGTTAAACTGGGAAAGATAAAAGCTAGATATATGATATTAAAGCAGACAAGGGCAATGGTGTTTGATCCGAGAGGGAAATTCAGACTAAATTAAGAAGGGCCATATCTAGTCAAGACAATCCAGCCCAAAGGAGCTGCAAAGATATCTGATCTAGAAGGGAATGAGTTCACTAAGCCAATCAATTTGAATCATCTCAAGAAATACTACCTTTAAAAAAAAAAGGTCCGCTGGCTAGAAACCTGAAAAGGATAGTCAAACAAAAGTTAGGACATTCCTGCTATTCAGAAAACCCGCAAAGGGCTGGTAAGCAAAAGTAAGGGAATAAAATAAAAGAAGGGATCTTGCTGGTCAGAAAACTTGCAAAGGGCTGATCAAGCAAAAATTAGGGAAATAAAAGTGAGGAAAAATGTTCAGTTAGAAAATCTAAAAGGACTAGCTGATAACAGGAGTTATGTCATATGGTGTATTAAATGTAGACATTTTTTCCCTAATTAATGAAATAAATTGAAATAATATTTTTGTCAAATGTTGCATATTCTATCTTTATTACAAAGCATGAAGGCTTGAAGGAAAAATAAAACATAAGAAATCAAACTTATAAGATCATTATTGTTGTTTCTGTTTTTTCTTTTATGACTCATCTAATAACACTTAAGTCCTTTTGTAGCTAGTAAATTCTGGTTGTTCTGTAGATTGCATGATAACCTAAGCTTTATAGTCGTCATCAATAGTCATGTCAGCATTCAGGTGCATATGCCGCTCTAAAGCTCTGAGGGGGCACAAGTTCTTCACTTTGTCCAGAAAATCCTATCATAAAAGAAAGCCTTCAAAGTTAGTTATAACAACCACAATGAAGTGGGGGTGACCATACTAGTGGCATAGGCATGAGGAAGAAAGAAAGGTCGAAAAGTGCAACCCAGGAATAGGAACACAATAGTCATAGAGGTTGATGGTCATGGATTTCAATCTCCACCAAGGATAAATCCATGTAATCTCAGTATCAACAAGGCCTTTCATCCAACTAATCCATTGATTTATAGCATGCTTGTCTTTTATCTTCAAAGGATAAGATGAGGTTGATAAATTAAGGCATTACAGGGAGCATTAAGCAAACTCAACTTCTCCTATAACTAAATCTAAAAAAAGGCAACTTAGATAAAGAAAAAAGGTTACATACCTAAAGGAGAAGCAAACTGCCTGAGATTCAATTATGAACCTTGAAATTATCTAACCCAATGATGGTTTTAGCAAGAATGACATGCATAGGATTAGCTCTAATTTCTACTTGTTCTAAGATACTGATAATTCTTACATCAGTAACTCCATGAGAAAACACTAGCATAAATTGAGCATACAAGTAGAATATGACAGTTTTGATCCAAGTAGCATTGTTCTTGTTCTTGTCCTTAGCTTCATAAGAGATAATTAGAAAAGGAAGACTAATAGTACTAGCATTATGTGCATGCATGTAGATGACACCTGGGGGCATATCAAAAAATGTTACTAGTCTACTGGGAAATTCCATTGCAAGATCAGGGAGAGCAATTGTAGTAGTTGAATCTAATGAATATCCAAGAATAGCAGTAAATTCCTCAATTAAGGGACATAAATCTTGTCCATTGAATCTAAATACATGATCCTTAGCATCTTAGAATGTAGAAGAAGCATGTAAGAAATTACTGTCTATTTTTAAGTGTTGAAGGGACCTCAAGGATTTAGCATGGAAAGGTAGCACTCTGTTCCAATCATCTTTGTTCATGGTCTTGAGAAATTTCTTCATTAGGCTAATAGTCACTTGTGTCATGATAAAGAGAAATAAAGAGAGGGATGCACAATAGACTCATATATGACTCTTAAATAGCTTCAAAAAGATAATACATAGTGGGATTAGGATTCTCCTGGTTCAGTTTTCAAAAGATGGAGAGGATTAGGATTTGTTTCAGTTATTTTGGGACTGAATTCGCATCGAAATAGAAAAATACATAGGATAAGGGAAGAATTCCCGATCGAAATTCTAGAAATCTGATCAAAAATAGGAAATTTTGATCGGAATTCTAGATTTTTGATTGGAAATCTAGGATGCCAATTCGATTTCCAGCATTTCTAGAAAAAAAAATTTTGGTCCAAAATAAAGGTTCAAAATTCACTCATAAAAGGAAACAATTCTAAAGCATCCAAAGTACAGTCATGTTAACAAAAAGTCCTAAAGAAAATCAATCATCCTAAACTCCAGTATCTTACCAAGAGCTCCATCCTCTAGCTAAATCGTCACTCTGATTTAGGGGCATAAAAGTCTCGACATCATGACTATCAAAGTCAAGACCAGCAAGCTATCGTTAAAGCCTCACGTTCTTATGCTCAAGATCCCCTGCATAACTTTGTTGCATTTAGAATAGTTAGAATCATGCATATCATACATAACATGCATACATTTTCATATTTGCTTAAAATACTAACCCTTCAAGTATTTGTAATCTGTATAGTAAATAATCATTGGGAAGAGGCTAGATCGTACAGATACTCTGCCTATGTCCTACGGACCTATAAAATGAAGTTTACTAATTCAACAATAAGTGCTAGTTTGTGCAGGGTTGGAAATGCAAATCAAACTCACATATGAAGCATCATGAGGAGAGAAACTAGGAATCTGAACCATATCAAAGTACATATGCCACTCAACAGGTGTTTGCACTATGGGAGCCCAATAATACATGGACTTATCAAAGGGAGGAACATCGCCTAAAATAATACTTGAGGAAGTATCACCATAAGCAGCCTCACTATAATGAGCAGGCTCAACCTCCTGCTCAGTCTCATCGATATCATCCTCAGTCGCCCCCATGGCAACATCATGGACTCCTTCAATCTGTGTAAGAATTGAATGTCATATGAAGGGATGAAAGAGATGAAATAAAGTAGTGATAGAAAGTATACCTCAGCTGGGTCTATAAGAACTTGTTCTAGGAGATTCTTTGGAATGTATCTTAATAATCACGTGAACACTCGAGTAGAGTCGAAGACTTATATCCCTCAAGAGCTGCTCTGAGCTTGACACTAGTCATGTTGTTACTCCGTAACATCAAGGAGGGAATAGAAGAAGGAACACGCCTCCTGCAAGGTCCCATATGCCAATGATAAACACGCTTACTAAGATACCACATCTGGCAGCCATAACCAAGGAGCAAAACTCTTATATTCTCAAGCCTCATAGCCACTGTCATAAAATCATATTGCTGAATCTCTTTAGCACTAGCCAGCCAATCTGATCTAACCTGCAAACTTGTTTATTTAAGTTTATTGAACTTTTACAATTAATGAAAAACTAAAGATCAAATTTGCATTACCAGGTCCCACTCTAAGGAGTTTAACTGATCTTCATAAGTTTGCAAGTCATACCTAATGCTAGCAAGATGAGAGGAACCCCACCTCTGCATCAATGGAAGACTCCTATCAAAACTAATGGTGCTAAAGCCTCGGATCACTCCAATCTTAATGCTCCAGATCTGAAAGAGAGGAGATGAAAGAAATAAGGAGGAAAATGTGAAAATAAGCAAAGTTGAAAAGGATAGGAGACATGTGCAAGACATGCCAGAAATCGCACATCATCACAGTGCCTCTACAAACATTATCCAATCTATAGTACAAATAAGCAAGCATTGTAGATCCCCAATCTAAAGTAGTGACCATAGCAAGATCCTGAAGGGGACTAAGAAGAGCTATGCTAACCTTATGACTAGTCTCGCAAAAGAGAGTAGTGCCAAGTAATATCAATAAGAAGCATCTCACCTTTTGAAGAATATGGCGAGGTGTAGTGGTAGGTAGTCTCCTAAAACGCTGAACTAGAAGAAAGAAGCATGTTCTTCTGATTCTTCCATGCCAAAACAAACCTGAGCAAGTCGCAAACATAGCGACTCCTATCATCCTCCGAAAGAGTGCAATAATGAATATCAAAAGGGACTGGGGCACCTCTGAAGGCAATCCCAGTAATAATAGAGAAGCTCATTGGGGAAATAGTCAGCTCATCCACTTGTGTGTGAAAAGTATGAGCGGTGTCCATCCACCTCTTGATAAGAGCAAAAAGCGAGTAGTAGTTTGACTTACCTCGAGTAGTCAGTAAAGCAGCAATGAAACGTCGAAAGCTGGATGCCCAGATATGTTATACTACCTCTCCAGACAAGTCATGGAATAGTTCTCAAGCCAAATGAAAGCAACCTAAGAATTTCAGAGGTTTCTAAAAAATTTAGAAAATTACAGGATTATTTTTTCCTTTCCCAACTTTTTGATTTTTGTCATTTTTATTTTTAAAAAAAGTCAAACAAAATTGGATTTTCGATTGGAAATCCAGATTTTTGACCGAATTCTTAGATTTCCGATCAGATTTGAGATTTCTGATTGAAAATTTGAGAAATCCGATTGGAAATCTGAGAATTCCAATCTAGAATTCAAAATTCCGATGAGAAATTTAGTAACTATGAACATATTTTGTTTGAAATTTTAGGTTTTGAATTGTCAATCTTTCATAAATTATATTTAATTAGTCTAACAAATATTCTAGAATTGCATGCATGAACCTATTAATTTTACATACTAAAATAAATATGTTTATTGCAGAATTGAAGACATAGATAGGAAATTTACCTCATTTCCAACTTGAAAGCATCTATGAAGGTGTAAATGAGTCAAAGGAAGCACATTTTAACCTTTACGGAATCCTAAATCATTTTAAGGAAAATGAAAATGTGAAGTGATGGGATCTAAATGCATGGAACTATTCCCATGTAGTCTGCATTGTGGGTTAGACATAGGATCAGAAGGATTCAAAATCGAACCTCAGATGAAAGAATAATTGACAAAGGAAAATTTGAAAATTAAAAGAAAATGAAAAAGAAGAGAAAAATAAAAATGAAGAAGGATAGGAAGAATGGGAGAATGAATCACCAAAAGGAAGAAAGTGATATATTAAAAGGGCAAATATCTACTTTAGTCCTCTAACTTTGGGTTTGCACTAAAATCCATTCTTTGCAATTTAATCCTGAATTGCAATGTCTCATAATTTAATAATTCAATGAATTATTAAATTTATCAATCAACATTATCAAGTGCAAGTAATGAGTGGATTGCAGTGTCATCAGTGAGCAATAAAAGGGTTGCAACTAATCGAGAGCAATTATGGATTGTAGTATAATCAGATTTTACGATCGAGTTTAATCAGTATCATACGCCCGAGTGTGAGTTTCTTTTCAAAATAGAATATACAACCGAGTGTATTTGGCATTGTATGACCGAGTGCAATGTATCTTCAATCAAGATTATATGACCAAGTATAATTGGCATCATACGATCGAGTGTGATGTTTCTTCTCAAAAATAAACTATACGATCGAGTGTAGTCGACATTGTATGACCAAGTGCATTGTATCTTCAGTCAAGATTATATGACCAAGTATAATAGGCATCATACGACTGAGTGTGATATTTCTTTTCAAAAATAGATTATAGGACCGAGTATAGTCGACATTGTACGATCAAGTGCAATGTATCCTCAATTAAGATTATACGACCAAGTATAATCGGCATTATACGACCTAGTATGATGTTTCTTTTTAAAAATAGACTATACGACTGAGTGTAGTCAGCATTGTATGACCGAGTATAATGTATCCTCAATTAAGATTATACGACCAAGTATAATCAGCATCATACGACCAAGTGTGATGTTTCTTTTTAAAATAGACTATACGATCGAGTGTAGTTGGCATTGTATGACCGAGTGCAATGTATATTTAATCAAGATTAAACGACTGAGGATAATCAGCATTATATGACCAAGTGTGATGTTCCTTTTCAATTCAAACTATACATTTGAGTATAGTCAGCATTGTACAATCAAGTACAATGAGTTCCTTTCAGCCAAGACTATACGACCGAGTATAGTCAATATCATATGACCGAGTATGATATGTCATTTCAAATCAATGTTCTACATCCGAGTATAGCAAGCTCATAAGCAAAAAGCTTCATGAAGCATAGGTAAGTATCCTAAATTTCAATTAAGAAATTGGGAGCTAGTTTACTTTGCCGTAATTTGTCAAGAAAATAGCGACAAAGGGGGGTAACTATAGACACCCAATTTCAGGATAATGAGTTATGGATGTGATAGAAGACTCCAATGATGAAAATTTCATGAATAGGTCTTTAATATTTGAACTTTGAAACTTCAAGGGTCTAATTGCATTTTTTTTAAGAAAGGATTTAAGGTTTTCATGGACTAAATTGCAATGCTTTTTAGGGATCTGATTGCAAAACTTATATTATTTCAAGGAGCTTTCTATAATTAAAAGTTAAAAAAAAGTGATCGGAATTACCCTAATATCGATTGGAATTACGTTAACCCGATCGAAATTAGACTCCTTCTGTAAATTCTTGAATTTTTAGGATAAAACTCAAATTTTCTAGATAAATTGAGTCTTAATTGATATGAAATTCTCCTAAAATTGTTTTGATAATGTTTTAAATGAAATAGAAGTCTTTTAATAATCAACTTATAACTAGGTTTTCAAGATATAGCCCTATATAAGGAGGGTTTTAGCTCTGAAAATAGGGGGAGAAAAAGAAAAAAAAAAGGAAAGAAGGCAGAAGAGGAAGAGCAAAAAAATAAAAAAAAACGAGAAGAAAAAAAGAGAGAAAAAAGAGGAAAAAAATATTATTCCTTACAAATTCTTTTTGCTTTATTTATTAAAGATCTTTGAAGAATTTTTGAAGAATAATATTCAAAGTCCTATCAAGAACGGTGATTCTACAAATCTGAGGAGCACTTCATTAAGAAACATCCATAAACATCACTTTCTCTTTGTTCTCTTTTATTTGATTTATTTATTTCTTTTTTTGATTTTTTGATTTTTATTTTTTTTATTATTTTATTATTTATTCACTAATCATAATTTTTATTTTTTTATGGTGGTTATGGAGGAAAACACATGTTGATCATACTTGGAGAATCAAATCCATAAGAGGTCCATAGAATGTCATGGATAACACCTTGTAGAGATATAATTTCTAGGATTTTTTATTATTATATTATTTTATTGCTTTATTTTATTTATTTATTTTTTGGATTGTATTAATTATTTTATTATTATTTTCTATAGATTATTGTAATAGCTCCAATAGTGAAAATAGTAGAATTATATGTGTGATTGCATATTTATATTAATTAACTGATTAGTAAGATTAGAGTTTCAATTGGGTAATTAATTAAAATCAATGGAAGAAGTAGATTAATTTAGGATGCATGCTAATAAAAAATAGGGTTTTTTTTAGGAGAGATTAATTTAATTATTTGTTTGGTCTTTTATTTATTTATTTTGACATGTTATATTTATTTTTAGGCTTGTTTATTTTTATTTTGTTTTTAGGGCGTGTTTATTTTTATTTGTTTTTGGGTTTATTTGTTTATTTTTATGTGTTTTGGGCCTTAAGCCCATATTAGATTTTAACCCCTCATTTAAATTTAGGTTTTTAGGTTTAATTAATTAAAATATATTTAGGCCCATAATTAATTAGATTTTAGGTTAGACATAACTTAGGCCCATCTAATCAATTAGACATAGGCCCACTTAATTTAATTTAATTTATTAGATTTAGCCCACTTAATTAAAGCCTTTTCATAATTTGTAGATTTAAGGTCACCTTAGAATTAAAGCATGTAGAATTAGGCCCACTAATTTAAATACCTCCATAATTTGTAGATTTAGGCCATTTTTAGAATTAAAATAAGTAGACTTAGGTTCATTTAATTAAAATTAAAAGGAATTAGTCTTTTAGGTTCATGAATTAAAACATGTAGATTTAGCTCATTTAATTAATATCCATGTGCGTTATACTAACTTAGGGATTATGTGTTTGATTGAATGCATTATTTATTTGTATTTTCATGACTAGTTTACCTTAGAGTTAATTGCTAGAATAAGGGTTTATATGAAATTGCATGTAAATAGAGAATAATATAGTAATTTATAAAGTAATTCTAAATGAACATGAGACTGAAAGAAGTTGGTATTCCATACCCAGAATCTCCTAGTTGTGGTGCTAGCTTTCTTTTAGGGAATCGAGTACCACCTTTCCGATTTGTCCCGGTTATTACCTTAGGTGGTGACTCATCATCTCCACGCCATGTCTTTGTGATAGTGGTTAGTGTGTTCTCTAGAGCCCTGAGCTCAAATAGTGTCACGGTTGCTAAAATCTTAGACGCGCTAAACCCCGCCATCTACAATATTCAGACCATATGTGGATTAGTTTATAGTAGTTTTCATTGATGATATACTGGTGTATTCAAAGAGTATGGAGAAGCACATATATCACTTGAGGACAGTACTATAAACACTGAGAGAACATCAGCTTTATGCTAAATTCTCAAAGTGTGATTTATGGTTAGAGAGTGTTACATTTCTTAAACACATAGTGTTTAAAGATGGTATCCATATTAATCCACAAAAGATAGTGATAGTGTTCGAGTGGCCTAGACCGACGACATTCATAGAGATTCAGAGTTTTTTAGGTTCGGTTGGGTACTATAGGAGATTTATGCAGGATTTCTCTAGAATTGTAGCTCCTATAACTTGCCTAACTCAGAAAAATATAAAGTTTGTGTGGTTAAATGCTTGTGAGAATAGTTTTCAGTTACTATAGGAGAAGTTGATCGTAGCTCCAGTTTTAGTTTTACCTAGTAAAGAAGATAAGTTCACTGTGTATTATTACGCCTTCAAAGTTGGCCTAGGTTGTGTGTTGATGCAGAATGGGAGGGTGATAACTTATGCTTTAAGGTAGTTAAAGAAGCATGAATAGAATTATCCTACTCACAATCTAAAGATAGCTGCATTGGAGACATTATTTGTACGGGGTGACTTATGAGATTTTCATATATTATAAGAGCCATAAGTACATTTTCCAGCAGAGAGATCTAAACTTGAGGTAGAGGGGATGGTTAGAACTCTTGAAGGATGATGACTGTGATATTTTTTATCATCCAAGCAAGGTTAATATGGTAGCAGATGCCTTGAGTAGGAAGTTCTTAGGTAGTCTTGCTCACATTAGTGTGGAGAGGAGACCTTTGATCCAAGAGTTGCATGAGTTAGTGGATCAAGGTCTGCTGATAAAGATTAGTAGATTAGGTGGATCATTAGCTCAGTTTAGTTTGATTAGTGTTGAGAGATAAGATTAAGGTAGCTCAAGGCTGAGATCCTATTCTAGTAGAGCTTAAGGAGAATGTTCGTGCAAGGAAGTTCATTGATTTCACACTTAATGATAAATGTTTTTTATGGATCAGTGGTAGATTATGCATTCCTGATATGGATAATTTGAGAGAAGAGATCCTTAAGGAAGCGCATTCTATAGCTTATAGCGTACAACCAGGTGTTACTAAAATGCACCATAGCATTCGAGACTTGTATTAATAGGATGGATTGAAGAAGGACGTAGCTGAATATGTGTCCAAGTGCATGACTTGTCAGCAGGTGAAATTTGAACATCAGAAGCCTTTTAAGAAGCTTCAATCTCTTCCTATTCTTGAGTGGAAGTGGGAAAGAGTTGCTATGGATTTTGTATTTGGGTTACCTCATTCAAAGGATGGATACAATTCCATCTGGGTAATTGTGGATAGGTTAACCAAGTCTACTCATTTCTTGCCAGTAAAAGCCACTTATTTTGTAGCTAAGTTGGCAAAGATGTATGTTAAGTATATTGTGTGCCTTTATAGAGCACCTGTGTCCTTTGTATCTGATAAAGGTTCAGTATTTACCTATCGATTTTGGCAGAAGTTACAGGAAGCAATGGGCACCAGGCTTGATTTCAGTATTACTTTTCACCCTTAAAGAGATGGTCAATCTGAGAGGACGATCCATATACTTGAAGATATATTGAGAATGTGTGTATTGGAACATAGAGGTAGCTGGGATGATCATTTACTGCTTGTAGAGTTTGCTTATAATAATAGCTACCATAGTAGTATTAGGATAGCACCATATGTAGTTTTGTATGAAAATTAGTGTAGATCTCCTTTGTGTTGGGATGAGATTGGAGAGAGAGAGTTTGCTAGACCGAAGATGGTTCAGGATGTAGCTAAGAAAGTTAATATAATCAGAAAGAGATTAGAGACCACAGCTAGCAGGTAGAAGAGCTCTGCGGATTTGAGATGTAGAGATGTGGAGTTTCAAGTTAGAGACTATATGTTTCTGAAAGTGTCTCTGATGAAGGGTGTAATGAGGTTTGGTAAAAAGAGAAAATTAGCATTGAGGTATATTGAACCATTCGAGATTCTGGAGAGAGTGGGCATGGTTGCATATCGATTGACTTTACCTCCAAATTTGTCTCAAGTGCATCCAGTGTTCCATATCTTGATGTTGAGGAAGTATATTTCAAACCCTTCACACGTGTCAACCTAAGAGTGTGGAAGTGAACAAAGACCTGATGTACGACAAGGAGCGAGTCATGATAGTAGATTATCAAGTTTGTTAGTTGCATTTGAAGCGGATTCCGATGGTCAAGGTGTTGTGGTGAAGTCACAACCTGGAGGAGCTCACTTGGGAGACTGAAGCTGAGATGCAGGTGGCTTACCCTTACCTCTTTCCTTGATGAATTTTTGTATTCTATGCTTTTATTGGAAAATTCGAGGATGAATTTTTGTAAGGGGGGAAGATTGTAATGACCCTTTATTTTAATTTATAAAAACATATTTTGAGATATGCTGTGTTAATAATATTTTAAATTTTTATATAATATAATTATTTATGAATAATATTTAATTATTTTACGTTAAATATTTTTATTACGTAAAGAACTTATTTGGCAGTTAGTATTATTATTATTATTATTATTTATTATTATTAGTGTTAATATTTCATGCATGTATTATTATTATTATTATTATTATTATTATTATTATTATTATTATGGTTTATATGCATGGTGTGCATGTGTTATGTGGTATATATATATATATATATATATAATAAAATAGAAAAGTCAGGATATTTTTAGGTTTTGCCATTTCCTTCTCTTTTCTTTTTTCTTTCTTTCTTCCTTCTTTTTTCCATTTTCTCCCTTATTCTTCCCATAACAAGCAGACTGCCACCCACATCGCTGGAGCAACCACCACCCATTACCATCCTCTTCCCTCTTCCTCCCCTTCCTTTTCGTCACCTGTCAGAGTGCCATAAGCCACTAGAGCTACCAGAAACCCAGATTGCGCAAAGAGAGCTCCATGATCTTTAGCGTTGATTCTGGCCATCTTTGCTCACATTCTTGGACTCTCCTGACTCCTTGAGCTATAAGGAATCCATTTCTAGGCTTGGTTCAGGCTTAAATCTTTCCATTTGTGAGTTTTCTCTAAGTTTAAGTTTATGTCTATTTTGGTTTTTGAATTTTGTTGAGCTTGAATTTGTATGAACCATGCTTAGTGTCTTTGCAAATGTTGATGTGGGAAGCTTGAGCTACTTAAATATTTTTTTAGATTTTTTTAATTAATTGGGTTTTGAATTTTCGGCAAGTCACTGTTCTAGTGACCCTTGGCAAAAAAAAAATTTTATTTTTAACAAATTTTTTGATTTATTTAGAATATAATTTGTGAAGGAATTATATTGATGTTCTATCCCGATTATTTATTATGAATTTTTGAAGGTTTATGTAAAAAAATTAATTTTTGGAAAAATAAATATAAATTGGTGAATTTTGTGTTTTAATTGATATTATAGTTAATTAATATGTTTTAAATAATTTTGGAATAATAAATGGCATTAAAATAATTTTCACGAATTATTTACTATTTTTAACTAATTAATACTAATTTTCAAAAATATATTCAAATAATAAATCATTTATTATTTTTGTGATTAAATGAGTCTTTAACTATTTTTTATTATATATTTAAACTATTTGAATAATTAACTGTGAATTTTACTATTTTATATCAAATAATTGAAATATCAAATTTTTTATTAATATTATATAATTTATTGAGATTTTATTTAATTAATGTGAAAATAATTATATTTAATGTTTTTTATGTTTAAATATATTATATTGTGGTTATTTATTGATATTTATGGATTTTAATTATTTTATTATATTATTATTAACTATTGATTTTATTGTGAATTATGAACCACAGTTGGAAATTGTGTAGTTTAAGGTTCCAACCCGAGGTATTGAGTTATTATGTTTATAGAAGTGTGTTTTCTTGCAAGATCGACTCTACTTTTCAATAGAGAGATGTCTGTTTCATAGAGGAGACTCTGCTAATTTTTCAATAGAATTCTCGTAAAATGTGACATCGGGTTGATCCTGAGTTTTTAGTTTTGTGGTGGAGTTATGTCTAGATCAGGTCTTCCTTTAGGATTCTTAGAAGTATAAGTTAGAATTTATTCTGACTTTATTATTATTATTTATTTTTCTAGTTGTGCTGAGACTGAGGCCTATCGGACCAGATCAGTCGAGTCTGTCTCGAGGACGCAAACTTGTGAGTTATTATAATATATATGCATTGCATGTAGGATGCATGATTATAAGCATTCATGTTTTTAATATATATCTATACATGAATTGTTTTATTAAATGATTTAGTATATTTTTGGTATATTTGCTATATATGTAACATATATGCTTGGTATATATTTAGTATATCTTTTGTATATATGTTAGTATGTTTTGGTATATATTCAGTATATTTTGACATATACTCAGAATGTATATTTGGTATATTTTTTGTATATAAGTGGTATATTCTTTTTAAATGAATGTTATTATGTTTGAATGATGCATTTTATTATTTTTCATAAATATAAGATTGATTTGAAGGATAGTAGTAGAGCGTGCCACCTAGTGGGCTATGCTAGGACTTTTGCGCAACAGTACGATAGAATTAGGTTGATAACCTGATAATTGTTTACTGAGATGTTGGTTATTGGAAAGGATGACTATGGATCCTCGGTTCACTTAGTGTACTCGGGCCAGTCTACTATCTTAAGTTGGATAAATGAATACTTGGAGTTTTGGATAAGCCAGTTGGCTATTGATTTTCATGATCGAGGTTGCGAACTATTAGGGTTCTGCTCCAGGCCTTCAACTAAAATAATTTTATTCATTTTATATTGCATAAAAATTAAATTTCAGCATGCATGTGAAATGCATGTGTGTGTATATATATATTATGCTTGAATGTATATGAATTAGATTACATGTATATATAATATAATAATTCACTCAGTGACATCTAATCACCCTTAATATTTTTTTTACAGAAAATTCTTCTTCAGACCTCAGTAGTAGACCTCTTCACTGGTCTTCTTTAGTCCTGGCTAGATTATGTAATTTTATTATTTGAACTCTTATTGTATCCTAGAAAACTGCAGTAGTAATGTTATTGTATCAGTAGAGTATTGTTTTGGTTTGGAGACCTGTATCTGAATATTGTATGAATATTTTTATTATGATATGACATTTAAGTATTTATTTTTATATTGATTAAAGTTTTAATTCTGGCATATATTTATTTTATTTATTGCATGCATTTTTATTTTTAAGGCTTGCTATGGGTTCCAAATTCAAAATAATTCTCGTTCCCTAGCGCCAGTCATGACTCCCGGTTTGGGTCATGACATCTTCATTCAAACTTTTCCCTTCCCTTTTCTATGTAGTAATTTGATGTTTTCTCTTGTTGTTGTTCTTTAACTTATTCCATTATGTATCTTGGCTAAGTAATTTTTTGAAGAGTTATAATGATGAATTAATTTAAGAACTATATTTTTATCTTTCATTATTTATGATTTAATTTCAATTAGTGCACATTGTGTTATGTATGTTTGATCACCATATATGACTTATTAATCAATTATTCACAATGAGAATTGGGATAATATGGTGGAAATGTAATTGAAATTACTCAAAGTTAGAATGACACTTGGAGATAAGAAATTCACTTTAAGGGAATAAAAGATTAGTATGACACTTAATAATTTTCACTTATCTCTGCAATTTCATGAGAATGAATGTGGACACTAAGAGAAAATACCCTTAATTGCCAATAAGAATTGCTTTTAAGGACCATTGACTAATCTCCAATCACTACAAGTTTATTTATATGATAAATTACTTTTAAAGTTCTTAATTAACTCTAAATTGTAATTGTCTCATATATTTTGCTATAAACTATTGTTAGTACATTTAGTTTAATAGACTATTTAATAATTAGAACTTCTTTTGTTAATTAGAACAAATTATTATTATTTTGATATCATCTTACCTATACATTTTAGTAATCATCCAATTCATACAAAATTTGCTATGAGTTCCCTAGTGTTCGACACCCTACTTGCTCTATATTTAGTCCTAGAGACTAGAGTTTTATAATTGACCCACACCAAATTTTGGCATTGTTGCTGGGGAGCTTTTTCAATGATTTTTATTAACTTAGCATAGAGAAGAGTTATTTTAGGTTTTCATTTTGTATTTGCCTTATAATTTATTATTTATTTGATTTTATATTTGAATTTTTATGATGATAACTAAAAGTCTTAGTGATAAGACTCTTTACTTTGGTCCTAAAATTGAATTAACTTTACGTGCTTTACATAAAGAACAAAGACATATAAGAGTAAATCAAAGAGAATTTATCGATATGGCTAAACCAGAGAGAAGAATGTTAGGTGATTTTGCCATGCCTAATATATCGAGTAATGGGATTGTGGCCCCAACCATTGCTCATAATAATTTTGAAATCAAGAAAAGTATTATCTATATAGTTCAGAATAATTAGTTTAGAGGTTTATAAGGAGAGGATCCATATGCTCACATATTGACTTTCTTTAATGTATGTGCAACCTTCAAGATCAATGGTGTGACTGATGATGCAATAAGGCTTACGCTTTTCCCATTTTTAGTCAAGGGGAAAGCACAAATATGGCTTGCTAGTCTACATAGTGAATCAATCACAACATGGGACCAATTGAAGCAACCATTCCTACACAAATATTTTCCACCATATAAGATAGCTAAGTTTCACAATGAGATTACAACCTTCAAACAAAATGGAAGTAAGAAAATCTATTCAGCTTAGGAGAGGTTTAAGGAGCTTCAAAGGTAATGTCCTCATCATGACTTGCTGAATTGGATGATCCCTCAAATTTTCTACAATGGGTTGATGGATGAAAATAGAAATATTGTTAATGCAGTCTCTAGTAGGAAATGAATGGACAAAATGGCTAGGGAAGCTGTTACTTTGCTTAAAGAACTTGCATCTCAAGGATACATGGGTGATAAGACAATAATGGTAAAAGTAAAAGAAGTCTTGGAGCTTGACACCATCAATTTATTGAATGCAAAGGTTATGCTCTCATAAAAATGGTAAGTAAACACCAAATCAATTCTTTAAAAAGTATTAATGTTGTTTATGAGTTGTGTGGAGGATCCTATTCATATTCTCAATGTAATATGAGTTGTAATGAAGATGTGAGCTATGTACAAGGAGCTTTTAACCAAAGGATAGGGCTGAACTCAAATTCTTATAACCCTCAATGGGGGAACCATCCAAGATTTTCATGGTCAAATACATTCTCACAAATGAACCCTCCATTTAACCCAAATAAAAAGCCTCAAAACCCACCAAGATTTCCCATGAAACAATAAGGCTTCAATTATACCCAACCTAAATCCAACTTTGAAACACTTATGGAACAATTTTTCAACCAATAATTGACCATAAACAAATAAAGCGAGGAGCAATTTAAGCAAATTAACTCCAAACTTGAACAATTGGCTACCCATAATAGCATTTTGAAAACCAAAATTGCTCAACAGGCCTCTTCCTCCAACTCTAAGCTTACCGGAAAGTTAACAAGACAATCGGAGTTTGTACTAAAAGAGACTTGCCAAGAAATCACTTTGAGGAGTGGTAAGGAAGTTGAAAAAGTTGCTAGTAAGAATAAGAAAGTGGTTAAGGATGAGGATGAGGATGAAGTAGAGATATAAGCTAGTAAGGGGAATGATGATGAGGTTGTTGGTAGTAAGAATAATATTGAGGATACAAAGAAGGATAAAAAAGGAGATGCCATACCACTTAGGTAGACTTCAAAGCACTTCCTTTTCCTTAAAGATTCATTAGACATATCTTAGATAAGAAATTTAGTAAATTCCTTAATTACCTTAAGGAAATAACCATTACCATTCCATTTATGGGTGCTATTAGAGACATACTAGCATGGGGTAAGTTTTTTAAGGATATTATTAGTCATAAGAGTAAACTTAAAGATTGTGGTTTAGTTTCTCTTGTTGAAGAATTTAAGGCTATATATTCTAAATCTCCACCAAAGCTTATGGATCCTAGTTGTTTCACTGTTCCTTATATCATTGGTGATACTCACTTTGATAAAGCCTTATATGACATTGGTGCAAGTGTTAGTCTTATGCCCTACTCCATCTATAAAAGGCTTGATATAGAAGAGCTTAAGCCTTAAATATATGTCTTTTAATGGCAGAAAAATTTATAACTTATCCACTTGGCATTCTTGAAAATGTGCCCACTAAAGTGGGTAAATTTGTTATCCCAATAGATTTTGTTGTCTTAGAAATGGAGGAGGACATTAAAATCCAATCTTGTTTAGGAAACCATTTTTTAGGATAGCAGTTGCAATCATTGACATGAAGAGAGGCAAGATTACATTAGAAGTAGACAATGATTATATGGAATTTAATGTATTTAAAATAATGAAGTCAACATCTATAGAAGTAGCAATTAGAATTGACTCAGTTGACATGCATTGATGAGGTGATACATGAATGTCTAAGCCAAGACCCTATTAAATGATATATGATGCAATAAGTTAGTGTGAGATCCTTAGAGTCAACTCTATACCTTCCTCCTCATAAGACTTCAAGATTTGAACCTCTAAGGAAGGATGATGATCTAAAGTCTACTCAACAACATGAAGAAGGAAGGCTAGAGCTTAAGCCTTTACCATTAAATCTAAGATATGCATTTCTTAACTCTGACTTTAAATTTCCTTTTATTATAAATTCATCTTTGCCTAGTAATAATATTGATGCCTTATACGATGTGTTGCTTAGTCATAATAATGCCATTGGTTATTCCATGAATGATTTGAAGGGTATTGGTCCTAATATATGCATGTATAGAATCCTTTTAGAGGATAACGCCAAGCCTTCCATTAAAGTCAAAGGTGATTAAATCCCACTCTCAAAGAGGTGTTTAGAAAAGAGGTTACTAAGTTGCTTGATAATGGAATCATATACTCTATTAATGATAGTAAATAGGTGAGCCCCTTTCAAGTTATGCTAAAGAAAGGGGGCTTAATCATTATTAAGAATGAATCTAATGATCTAATACCCACTAGAACTATCACGGGATGGCATACGTGTATAGATTAGAGAAAGTTAAATAAATTAACTAGGAAAGATCATTTTCCATTACCTTTTATTGAATAAGTTCTAAAGAGACTAGCTATCTTTTCCCATTTTTGTCACCTATATAGACTTAGTGGTTTTTACCAAATTCCTATTCATCATAAAGACCAAGCTAAGACTACTTTTACATATCCATATAGTACATTTTCCTTTAGGCATATGCCTTTTGGTCTATGTAATGCACTTGTGACTTTTCAAAGATGCATGTTTTTAATATTTAGTGATTTACATAATTGTGTAGAAGTTTTTATGGATGATTTTAGCGTGTATGGTACTAACTTCTCCCATTGTCTAGAAAATCTCTCTAAAGTTCTTAATAGGTGTATTGAGCATGGCTTGGTCTTGAATTGAAAAAAGTGCCACTTAATGGCACAAGAAGGGATTGTGCTTGGCCACTCAGTATCAAAGAGAGGCATTAAAGTTAATAGAGCAAAGATTGAGGTTATAGCTAACTTACCACCCCCTAAGTGTGTAAGAATATAAAAAGCTTTCTTTGAAATGCAGGTTTTTATCAAAGGTTTATCAAAGATTTATCTAAAATTGAAAAGTTGTTATATAAACTACTTGTTAAAGATGTTGTGTTTGAGTTTGATGAGGCATGTATAGATGCATTTGAAGCTTTAAAGGAAGTTATTGTTTCAGCACTAGTTTTGCAACCACCTAATTAGGAGCAACCATTTGAAATTATGTGTGATGCAAGTAATTTTACGGTGGGGGCTATTTTAGGTCAAAGGAAGGAAGGAAAGTTGTGTGTGATATACTATGCTAGCAAATTACTTAATGATGCTCAAATCGACTACACCACTATAGAGAAAGAGTTGCTTATTATTTTTTATGAATTTGACAAGTTTAGAGCATATCTTACAGTCCAAAAGGTGATTGTCTATTCAGACCATACTACTCTCAAGTAACTTCTAAGCAAAAAGGATGCAAAACTTAGGCTCCTGTAGTGGATTTTAATGCTTTAAGAGTTTGATGAGGAAGTGAGAGATAAGAAATGAGTGAGAACCTTGTTACAAATAATCTATCAAGGTTAGATCAAGAAGGGGTAAAGAAGCATGATGATGGTGTGCTAATCAATGAGACATTTCATGGTAAACACCTATTTATTTTGGTGTCAAAGGAACTTCCATGGTTTATTGATATTACAATTTACCTTGTTAGTGGTGTTCTTCCTTATGAGTTGGATTATAGACAATGGAAGAAATTCTTACATGATAGTAAATTTTATTATTGGGAAGAGCCATAGCTTTATAAGAAATATGCAGACGATTTGATTAAAAAGTGCATCCCTTAAGATGAAGTTCAAGATTTTTTGAAGCATTGCAACTCTTTGGATGTTAGTGGACACTTTAGTACATCTAAAATAGCATCTAAGGTACTTCAATCTAGTTTTTGGTGGCCTACTTTATTTAAGGATGCTAGAGATTTTGTGATTACATGTGATAGGTGCTAAAGAATGGGTAATATTCCTAAGAAACATGAGATGCCTTTGAAAGGAATTCTTAAAGTTAAGCTTTTTAATGTTTGGGGCATAGATTTTATGGGTCCATTTCCTAAATCTTTAAGCTATAATTATATATTGGTTATGGTGGACTATGTCTTAAAATGGGTAAAAACAATACCAACTGATACCCCGCATATATGTATTCCTGTTTAATTAAGGTCATTATTTCCTACACAGGTTACTTGGAAAAGGAATGTAACTAGTGCCATTCTAGGAAATTTCCTTATAAAGAAGACTCCCAAGACAAAAAGGAATATTCTATTATTTGGTCTAGGATTCCTATCTAAAGAGGAATCCTATCCCTTTCAGGTTTAAGTATCACTACTACTATAAATAGTACCTCGTATCCCTTATTCTCGATCATCTTATTCTCTCATATTCTAGTTGCTCTCATTTTCTCTCTTTAGATTCTCTCTTTATTTTATGATTTAGGCATCAAAGTGTTTATGGGGATCCTCCCTACCTCTTATATTTTCCATTGTTGTCCACTTGCAAGGTTCTAGCACAAGAGTTCCAGAAAGCAAGTTATCAAGTGGTGCCGTCTGTAGGAACTCTTAGGAAAAAGCCATTCGTGCATCTACTAAGTTAAGACATTGACTCCATGACTTCTAGCCCACTTCCAATCTCAACTCCTGACACTCACATTAACCTCTCAGCACTCATTCCTCCAATCAATCTATCAACACCTCTCCCAACAATAGTACCTCCATCATTTTTCTAGTATGTCGAACCTTCATTTGGAGATATGCACTTTCCTCTTGGAAATACCCAAAGCAGTTGGCTCTGGGCACCAACTTTCTATATTATGCCCCATTGCAATACCATCACCGACCAATACCTTTCGTACCTTTTCCAAACTTAACAGATACATTGGTTGTAACTATGCCTAACCTAAATAGTGTAACCCAAACACTCAACCTCAGCCCAATAAATAAGGAAGCAATGATACAAAACATCCAAGCTCAGATAGCCCTAATGCAACAACAATTGAACACCTTAATCCAAAGTGGTAACCCTGGGCCGACTCACATAAATAATAACACAACACCTCCAGAGATACTTAAAGCTAACAAAGGGAAGAGTAAAGTTCCAGAAAGGGAATCTAGCTCAATAATTCTAGCTCTCGAGAACTCAAAGTTGAAGAAGTTATACATAAAGCTCACATGAGACTGAGGAAGAAAGATTAGTGTATTATGGAAGGTAGAACACCATTCATAAAAAGGATAATCTAGACAAAGATCCCAACCAAGTTCAAAGTCCCATAACTATATCAATATAATGGAACCGAAGATCCCGTAAACCACATATCCTTATTTAGAATAAGAATGTTTCTATAGAATGTGAAAGGTGAAAGATGAAATATATGCAGGGTCTTCCCAAGTACACTCACAAAGAATGCCCAAAAATGGTTTTACTGGCTCCTAAAGAACTCCATCACTTTTTTTAAGGACTTGGCAAAGAAGTTCTATACCAAGTTTGTCACCAACATTCCCCTTGCTAGAAACATCAATGATCTCTTGGTGTGTTAATAAGAGGCTAATGAATCCCTACGAAGCTACCTTAATTGATTCAATAAAGTAGCCATGCAAATCAAAAACCTTGTAGATGAAATTCCTATCAAATCCCTAAAAAATGGCATAGACTCAGAAAGCTCAAAGACAAGTTAATAACGAAGGAACCCGACACATTTGTGGAAGTAATGGCTATGGTGGTCAAAATGATAAAGATGGATAAAGATAGAAGGATGCGAAGGGAAGAAGAAAATAACTACCTAAAGAGAAAAGATCAAGATCTAGACAAGCAAGCTTCTCATGAATAAATTTTAGAAAGCCAGTAGAAAGATTTGAGAAGGAAGGATATAGATACACACCTCTAAATACCTCCAGATCTAGAATCCTTATGAGGGTGAAATAGAATGACATAGGAATTACCCTAACTAGAAGAATAAGCCCAAGCTTAAGAGTCATATAATATAGAGGACACTATTACCAATATTATTGGGAATACGGGCACGACACTAAAGCCTATAGAGAATTGAAGAATGCTATAGAAAGACTAGTGCAGAACGGCAAACTCAACAACTTCATTGATGCATCCAGAGGAACTAAGAATTTGGATGCCCATGGGCAAGATAAGCTAGAACCAAAAAGGGCTCGGAATGAGCCAACCAGCATCATTAACATGATTATTAGAGGAGAAAATGCTAAAAAGAAACCTAAAAGGAGCTGTAGAGAAGGATCGGCCTTCAAGAAAAGAGAGATCGTATTTGATTCAAAGGTCAAGGTTCATGTTTGCCACCCCCCACTGTGATTCCTTGGTGGTAAGCGCATACATTAACAATTATCTAGTGAAGAGGCTATTGGTTGATAACGAAAGTGCCATCAACGCATTGTCTTGGAATGATTACAAAGCCATGGGAGGCTCCATCACAAACTTAAAAGCCTTTTAGAATCCTATTATAAGCTTATGTGGAGTAACCATACAATTGATGGGAATTATAAAGTTAAATTTAGAATTTGGAAATCAGGATGATGAAGAAACAAAAGTCGTTAAAGCTCTGTTCAATGTGGTGGATCTCCTACTAGCATACAATGGCATTATAGGACAGCCAGTGCTTTATGAATAAATGCAATCACAAGCATCTGACACCTAAATATGAAGATTTCAATCGAGGGTGGAACTTTCACAGTCCACAGAGATCAGCACATGGCCAAACAATACTACCGGATGCAATTAAGCCTTATACAAAAGCCTTCCCCCTAGAAACTTATGAAATAGAGAAATAAGGTGTCGGACATCAACCAATCAATGACACTGAGACATTACAAATTGCTGATAGGAAAATGGTAAAGATCAGCAATGAACTCAACTATGACACCAAACAAGGAATAAGTGAAGTCCTCACTAGGCACTCAAAGGATTTTGCTTCTTAGGCATTTGAAATAACTAGGGTAGATCCCCATATTGCCTCGATAGCTTGAACATCAAACTAGGGGTGAAGCTAGTGATCCAAAAGAAAAGGACCTTTGTGTACAAGAGGTAAAAGATAATCGCTGAAGAAATGAAGAAGTTATTAGAAGCCGGATTTATCAAAGAAGTTACCCACCCATAATGGGTAGCCAACGTGGTGCTAGTTAAGAAATCAAATGGTAAGTATAGGATGTGTGTGGACTATACTAACCTTAACTGAGCATGCCCCAAGTATAGCTACCCATTGCTAACAATTGACCAACTAGTAGACTCCACTGCCGGCCACGGTCTATATAGTTTTGTTGACACAACACAAGGATATCACCAGATACTGATGAAGAAAGAAGACCAAAAGAAGACATCATTGATCGCCTATGAAGGTCTTTACTACTACAAGGTAATGCCCTTCGAAGTAAAAAATGCCGAAGCAATATATCAGAGGATGATGAACCATGTACTTTGGGACTAGGTTGGAAAAAATATGAAAGTATACATGGATGACATTATTATCAAGAGAAAGCATGCAAAACAACACCCGGTGGATCTGGATCAGGTCCTTCAATTAATAAGCAAGTCCAGGATTAAGATGAATACCATCTTTGGAGTCAAAGCAAGCAAATTCCTAGGATTCATAATATCCCATAGAGGTATTGAGGCCAACCTAAAAAAGATGGAGGCCATTCTCAACATAAAAGCTTTGAAGATATCCATGAGTTACAAAAGCTAAATGGTAGGATCATGGCTTTGGGATGTTTCAACTCCTGCTCAACTAAACGGTGCCTACCACAATTTCAAGCATTAAAAAATTCCAAAAAAATTTTTAGGACTGAAGACTCCAAGGTGGCTTTTAAAGATATTAAAAAATTCCTATCCTCGCCACCTCTACTCAACTGGCCGGTCCCAAATGAAACATTGTACTTATACCTCTCGGTGGGGTTAAGAATGCATAGTTTTAGTAATAGTAAAGGAAGAAGAGAGCCAGCAAAGCCTAGTATACTACATCAGTAAAATACTCTGAGGTCTAAGATTTGGTACCTAACACTGGATAAGGAGGTCATGGTTGTCCTCTATACATCACAAAAGCTTAGACACTACTTCCAAGCTCATCCCGTCATTATAAAAACCAACTTCCTCTTACTAAAAATTTTACAAAGGCCTGAACTTCAGGCAGATTGGTCCAATGGTTGGTATTACTTAGAGAATTCGACATTGACTTTAAAAAAATATCATTTAATTAAACATGTTACAAAAGTCAATTATAAAAAAAAAGTCTCTAGTCTACTAAATGTACATCTGATGGTTTAGACTTAGAGATAGGAGGGGGAACAGCATTGATAGCACTAACAGGCACTGGAGGCTCATAAGAGGACCCTTCAACTAATTTAGAAATATTCCTCACATGAAGGGAAGAGGCCTTGTGCCGGGCATCCTCTTCAGCAGTAATCCTAGCTAAGTCAACCAGTGTTATTCAATCCAAATTGGCCAAGTCCAACTCTAGATTTTGAGAAAGCAGGACCCTCCTACATTCAGATTTATAGGCCTTGAGATTTCTTAGCCAAATTTTTCTCAGGATTTCTCGACCTCAGCCAGCTTTTTCTCTAGATTTACAATCTGGGAGTCCTGCTCTTTGATCCTTTTAGTTAGTTGAGCTTGATTGTGCTCTAGCTCGACCACTTTTTTTGGCTTACCTCCACTTTAGATTTAGCCTCTACATATTTGGTCTAACAAAGCTCTAGTGTCACCTTTGCATTATCCAATTTCTTCTCAAAATTAATCGCTATTATTCCAACCACTGTCTCCACCAGTAGTAAAGCCTAAGTCATCTGTGAAAGGAGAAACTCGTGTCATTACCTTAATACTTAAAAACATAAAAAGATCAAATAAAAAGTGTTTAACACTTACTTTTAGTGAATGCCTGATCATGGAACTAAACACTTCTCCCAACCCTCCTCGGTCTAATATTGTATATTCGCTAGCAACCTTAGCGACTCAGCATATTGATCTTGGTCCTAAGCATTTAAGACACTCAGAGGTTTCAATTTGTTCAAGATCCACACCCTCATTTCCAGACACCTGGAGAGCCTTATACGTTGGATGTATATCTCCTCATCCAGCTCCTCAGCATCCGAGTCTCAATCGATCAGTCACCTCTTTTGCCAACCTTCCCTTTCAGACCATGAAGACCTAGCCATAGCCTTTCCTTTTAGATTGTTGACCACTTCCTCTAGGACCGTACTAACTTTAGGCTCAGGAGAGAGGGAGGAGATATGCACTTCTTCTAGCCTTGCTGGCTCATTAACTACAAGCCAAATTCTGTCTGTAAAGGCAAAAAAGTTAGCCATCTATAATTGAAAAGATAAAAACAAAAGTTAGAAAGATACCTTTCGATAATCAAAATGTATTAGTAGACTGAACACAGTCCAAGCAGAATTTCCATAAGTATCTTCTTAATACATCTTTAGCTAATCGAGCATCGGCCAAGCCATTAAGATAAAGTCTCAAGACCATCTCCGTATTATGATCCGTTAACTTTAGAGGTCGTTTCACCCTATGGCACTTGTCAGATCACATTTGCCAGACATCTAAGAAGTCTACATGGTGCTCGATGATGAAAAACTTATGCCTTCACTTCTTATGAAGATCTGAAACCTTCATAAATAGGTTGTGGTTGGGGACAGCCGATAAGGAGAACATCGGCTCTCCCTTCTTCCTAGTCAAGCTATACAGATATCGCAGGATGTTTAAGTTTGGCTCCGTACCCTCCTCGTGCATCAATTGAATAAACCCGGCCATAATCTAATAACTATTAAGGTGAAGCTAATCAAGAGCTATGTTATACCTATTTAGAAATCTTTTTACAAAAGGATCCAACGAGAACTTCAGACCGCCCCCCCCCCCCCCCCCCCCCGCCTTCCAGATGGTCAAAATACACTACTAACATACTGAGGTCTAGCATGGGGGTATGGGCTCTAAACTTCCTATCTATGATGTGCAGGGCATAATCAGTGAGAATGCTAAACTGCCTCCGATACCACCCTAACAACTCATCGTCTATTCTAGAAATAAATAAATTAGAACTAACTTGCTCTCTTGGTGCCATGGATTTATTTAACAAAAGCAAAAAAGCAAAACTACAAGAAGAAATGTATGGAGGAAAGAAAAGATCACCTAGTGACAGAATGCAGGGGTTACTACAAAAAAAAAAGAGAGAACTTGAAGACAGTAGCAAGAGGAAGCATAAAAGTTTGAAAAACCAACAGATAGCAAGAAAAAAAATGCAACACATTAGAGGAACAAAGATCCTTATAATGACAACAGAAGGCTCTGGAAATGACCATTAACTACCCTCATAATTATTTCAGTTCTCCCCACATCATTAAGGGTAGTCTAGGAAATAGAAAAACCCATTAATCGAGCATCATCATTATGGCAATAGAAACATCTCATCTTCTAACACACAAACAGATGTGATGGTTACATAATTGAAATTTTAAAAATTGAGGTGTCAAGACGACATAAATGTTACCCACCCTAAACGCACCACTACCAGTTGCTCTTCCACACTCAGCATAGCAAGATCTAGTGTTAATGGCCAACAACTGAAGCTAGCATCCTTAAGTCACTTCTATAGTACTGAGGATTGGCATTCAAGCCATACTTTTAAGACACATAGACTATACGGCACTCGGGTCGTGCTTCTAATACACCAAGATAAAGTCCAATAACTGAAGCTAGCACCATCAAGTCGCTTCTATAGTACTAAGGTTTCGAGCATGTAAGCCTCGCGTCCTTGTACCAAGCATCTAGGCCTTGAGCATTTAAGTCCAGTGACTGAAGTTGGCACACTCAGGTCACTTCTATAGTACTGAGGTTTGACACTCAGGTCATGCTTTTAATACACCAAGCATTAAAACTCTAGTGACGAATGGTTCCATCACGTTGTCTTCATACTGACGGGTTAATCTATTACATATTCTTTTTTGCAAATTTTGTGCACTCCAAAATCTAGCTAGCACTTTCGTGACATCCTTACACAACTGTTTTAAGACTCATTTCTAGCTTTATCTTTTCCTATGACTGAGGTTGGCCACCTCAGTTAACCCCTCCCTATTAAACGTAGTGATTTAAGCAATCTCTTTCTCTATACAGAAGAATAACGTTCTATCATTTACAGACTCAGATACATTGGACATGAATATCCAAATAGACTCGTAGGGGGACTCTTGATACCCCACATACATATATTCATGTTTAATTAAAGTCTTTATTTCCTACACAAGTTACTCAAGAAGGGAAGGTAACTGGTGGCATTCAGGGAAATTTCCTTATAAAGAAGACTCCCAAAATAAGAAGGAACATCCTCCTATTTGGTTTAGGATTCCTATCCAAAGAGGAATCCTACCCCTTTCAGGTTTAAGTATCACTACTACTATAAATAGGACCTCGTATCCTTTATTCTTGATCATCTTATTCTCTCATATTCTAGTTGCTCTCATTTTTTCTCTCTAAATTCTCTCTCTATTTTCTTACTTAGGCATCAGAGTATTTGTGGGGATCCCCCCTACCTCTCACATTGTCCATTATTGTCCACTTGCAGGGTTCCAGCTTAAGAGTTCCAGAAAGTAAGTTATCATCAACCATTACTAATTATGCAAAGGTTGTTAAAAATATGCTCAAAAAGACTATTTTTCCAAGGTTTGGTACTCCTAGGGCATTGATTAGTGATGGATGTTCACATTTTTACAATCATGTGATAGAGTCTCTTTTGAAAAAGTATAGGGTAACACATAAAATAGCTACTCCATTTCACCTATAAACAAATGGGCAGGTTGAGGTGAGTAATGGGGAGATTAAGTGGATTCTTGAGAAAATGGTATCTTCTTCAAGGAAAGATTGGGTATTAAAGCTAGATAATGCTTTATGGGCATATAGGACAACCTTCAAAACCCCAATTGGTCTTACTTTGTATCAATTAATATATGGGAAGTCATATCATTTACTGATTAAATTAGAGCATAAGGCATACTGGGCAATAAGGGCTTTGAATTTTGACTTAAAAAAGGTTGGAAGAAAGAGATTACTTCAACTGAATGAATTAGATGAATTAAGAATGAATGCTTATGAAAATTCAAAGTTGTATAAGGATCACACCAAGTTATGGCATGATAAGCATTTATCTAAAAAGGAATTTCATGAGGGAGAGCTTGTTCTCCTTTATAATTCAAGACTTAAGTTGTTTTCAGGAAAGTTGAAGTCACGATGGTTAGGTCCCTTTAAGGTCATCAAAGTTCATCCTCATGGTGTAGTCAATATTGCTAATAAAAAGGGTAAAATCTTTAAGGTTAATGGACATCATCTCAAACCTTATTTAATCAGTGAAGCAATTAATCTAAGCCAGTCTATCTCTCTATCTACACCTTCATTAGAATAAGGTAAGGTTAAGCTATAGCCAGGTGACAATTAAACATTTTTATTTTCTTTCTTTCTTTTTGTATTATATTATATGTCTACATATTTTATGCTATTTTATTTTCATTTGTTCACATTATTAAAATTAGTATCTTTATTTATAGTATTAAATTTGAATTTCATTTTGATTTTTTTTAATTTTTATATTTAGTATTAGTCATTTATTTTCCAAGTGCATATACATTAATTTATTTTTAGTATTAGTATTATCCTATTCTTTAATTTCTGATTATGCAATTCCATTCCTTATTATCATTTAAGAATCAAGGTGCCGAGTCGTCACTAACAGGATGACTTATTACATAATGTCTTGGTGCCAAGTTATCACACATAGGATGACTCATGATAGAGCATCTAGGTGCCAAGTCATCACTCATAGGATGACTCGTTATAGTAAGGTAAGGTGTTGAGTCAACACAAATGGTAATGACTCGTGCCATCGATTTTGATTGATACATTACTATATATATATATATATATATATATATATATATATATATATATATATATATATATATATATAATACTCATAACATTAATATTTTTAATATATTACACAATTCTTATTATTAGTTCATTTGTCTTTTTATACCTATTACCTAAACAAGCACATACCAGATATTGAAAAGTTGTGTCCTTTTCCAAGAAAGGTCATTACCTTTCACTATCCACTTACACCTTCACGACCTTTCACTATCACCTTACACCCCTCCCCTACTACGCCTATATATATATCCTATTTTACTACACTTTTCAACTACCAATTTCTTTAAATTCCTATACATTTCCATACTCTTTTACATATACCTTTCTCCACTTTCTTCTTATTATTCCTTTCATCAACTTTACCTTTTCATTTTACCATAACTGAATCCCATCCTTGATTTCTACAATTTCTTTATTTTTCATTTCTTCTTTATATTTACTCTCCAATTCAATTCACATCACATTTTCTTCAATCCTTACACTTTCTCTACACTTTTAGTTTCCATAAAAAAAGACGTTTGAAATGGGTAAGACAAGGGGTTTCTCTTCCAAACAACCACACATTAAAGAAGAACATCAAGAACAAAAGGATCTTACACGTACTTATAAGGCCAAATTTCCAATCATTTCCCATAAAGAAGGTGCTAAGTTAGAACCATTAAGTTCATAGAGATTACAAATTATAAGTATATTCCTAACTCTCTCCTAAATTATGTGGGTATGGCTGAGTCTTTTAATCAAATATTGACATAATCTGACATTAAGAAGTTTGTATCAATGCATGATGATATATATGTGAAATTAATTACAGAATTTTACACCACTTTGGATGTGAATTCAAATAACTCTCAAATTTTGGAATTTCATATATAAGGAAATAAACATCAACTTACATATTCTTTTATGCAATGTGTCTTTAGTTTCAAAAAGGATGGTTTATATAAACCCCCATCATCCTTTAAATTGAATGAGTTTTGGACATTTCTAACTGATTTGTAAATACCATTTTAACCTAAGAAAGGAAAGGGTATATTTATAAAGGATTTGAAATATTGGTTGTTGCATAGGATTTTTACATGTGTCATTTTTCATAAAACTAAGTTCAATCACATCACTGCACAAGAGTTGTTTTTAATATGGTGCATTTATAATAAGAAACAAATGTGTTAGACCTATTAGATTTTCAATCAATTATTGACTTGTGCTGCATGTAAAGATGCACCTCTTACTCATGGCCATGTGGTTACTATTATTACTAAGGCTTTGAATATTAACCTTGATAATTATACTTGTGTTATTAAGTGTTCTTACTTTACAAAGAAAGCATTTATAAGAGGAGAAGTTATGGACACTGCATTCCATTTAGTTCCCATAAGATCACAATCATGCTGGAGAGGAATTGAACACACACCACCAGTTGAGGAATTCTAAAAAGAAGAGGAAGAAGATATTGATCCTGAGGAGGAGTTTCATCCTTATACACTATTAAGCGATGTTCCTTTACTCACTTATCCCATGCAAGTAGAAGCCAATGGTTCTTCAAATGCACAGCCTCCTATGAAATCAAATTTTTGATATGCAACTTTATATGCAGTGTCAATTGAATGACATAGAGATTCAGTACCAATAACTTGATCGTAGGCAAAGAAAAATGGAGTACAAGTTAAACCAATTCTTTACCTATTTTGGATATCATATTAAGTCTCCAACGCCTTCCCCAACCTATGATTAGGGGAGTACTACTTTTCTTTTCTTACTTTACTATTCTCACATTGAGGACAATATGTATCTTCAAGTGTGGGGAAGGGATATTATTAGTGGCTATATGTGTGTGTTTTATTTTATGCATTTGTGTGTTTATCTACATTTTGCTATATGTTGCATCATTCTTCTTCTCCTATATCTAATAAATAGTTATCTTATAAATTTTTTTGATTTTCATTATAAATCTTTTTTATCTTAATTAAGGTTAATTTTGTTTTCCATGTGAATAATTAGCTTTTTATGCTCAATTAGCAGAAGTTTAAAGTTTCATTTAGCATACGTTTTAAAGTTTCCTTTTTATCTTTTTTATTATTTCTAAAATCTAGAGAATGTTTAGTTAACTTACTAACTATGCTTAAGGCTAGGGTGGTAAAGATTTAAGCTTAGGTTTTATTAGAGATTTGAGTAGCCTTAGGGAAACTATAGCCATAATACAAATGGAACTTGCTTTTCAATAATGGATAAGGACCTTGTTCATTACATATATATGTGTGTGTGTGTGTGTGTGTGTGTGTGAATAAAAATGACTAAAAATGCCATGAGAAATGTGAGTTGATGCATGTGCTTAATATTGTCCCAATGTTATTTTTGTTCCTAGAAATCTTAAGTTTGAAGAGTGATGATTTTAGCTAAGTAGCTTGGTTAGTACTTTGACTTTGTATTCTTGATTTTATTATTAATAGATTGAGGTAAATTGTTAAATTTATTTCTTATGCTATGAAGCTTGTTTTATTTTATCATTATTGAGCATTAGAAGTTTAATTGTTAAACCATCCTTTTCTAATTTCTTTCATGATTAAAATGATTTGTTAAGGTAGTTACACTTGTTTTGGAGAAGATGAAAATTTTATTAACTTTTCAACTTGGATTTTTATTTCTTGCTTGAGGGCAAGTAAAGTCTAAGTATGAGGGAGTTTGTTATAATGCAAAATAGCATAGTCATTAAGGGTAGTTATGTTCTACATTTTCTTTTATTTAACTATATATGTTTAACTATTGCATTATTTTTCTTTATTTATATTGTTCTTAATTCAATATTTGTTTTGTAGGTTTTCTTAGGTTTAGTTCATAAATAGGAGTACATTAGACATTCTTAAAGTGAAGAACGGGTTGAGAAATGCCAAGAGAAGAATCAAGCAAAGTGTGCCTACTTATCACAGAAAAGTAGTGTGTCGAGCTCCTCTTAAGTTAGCACAATGGTGCCGACTTGTCACCTCACACCTTTTCATTTTACAACCATTCGAAAGGGTATGAAATAGGGTGCTAAGATGCCTATAAATACATAAAGTTGGCTCTATTTTTACTATGAAAAAATAGTTAGTTTTTGTTTAGATATTAGTATTAAAAACCTTAGTTCTATTAAAGAAGTAACCAAGAGTTCAAGAGGAGAATATTCAATATCAAAGGATTCCTTAAAGAATTAGACAAGGGTTTATTCATTCAAACTTTTCCGTTCCCTTTTCTATATTGTAATTTGATGTTTTCTCTTATTGTTTTTCTTTAATTTATTCCATTATGTATCTTGGCTAAGTAATTGTTTGAAGAGTTATAATGATGAATTAATTTAAGAACTATATTTTTATCTTTTATTATTTATAATTTAATTTCAATCAGTGCACATTGTGTTATGTATGTTTTATCACCATATGTGACTTGTTAATCAATTATTCATAATGAGAATTGGGATAATATAGTGGAAATGTAATTGAAATTACTCAAAGTTAGAATGACACTTGGAGATAGGAAATTCACTTTAAAGGAATAAAGGATTAGTATGACATTTAATAATTTTCACTTATCTCTGCAATTTCATGAGAATGAATGTAGACCCTAAGAGAAAATACCTTTGATTGCCAATGAGAATTACTTTTAAGGACCATTGACTAATCTCCAATTAATACATGTTTATTTATATGATAAAGTACTTTTAAGGTTCTTAATTAACTCTGAATTGTAATTCTCTCATATATTTTGCTATAAACTATTGTTGCTACATTTAGTTAGTAGACTAGTTAATAATTAGAACTTTTTTTGTTAGTTAGAACAAATTGTTATTAATTTGATATCATTTTACCTATCTATCTTAGTAATCATCCAGATAATATAAAATTTGCTCCAAGTTCCCTAGTGTTCAACACCCTACTTGCTCTATATTTAGTCCTAAAGACTAGGTTTTATATTTGACTCACACTAACCTCAAATCACTAAACCATTATTATCTTTTAATAAACTTTGCAATGATAACAATTGTTTTTTTAAATTTCATCCTAACTACTATTTTGTTAAAGATATACAGACTAAGAATACCCTACTCTAAGGAATAACTAAATTGGGATTGTATAAACTGCAACCTACCATCCATCAACATTCTCCATAGATTGCAGCTTATCTCACCAGCCTAGAAACATGGCATGCACGGATGGGCCATCCTAATGCCTCAGTAGTTCAGCATCTCCTTGCTCAATTTTAATTACCTTGCTCCACCAAATCTAGTTCTTTGTCTTATTGTCTTTTAAACTTAGGAAATTACATTGTAGTTCTTTACCATTAACAAATCATTGAAGTTCATCTCCTTTAGAATTAATTCATTCTAATGTTTGGGGCCCTGCTCCAATTTGTCCTTCTCATGAAGATAAATATTTTGTTATTTTTATTAATGATTTTTTATTATTTACTTGGTTATATCCAATAAAAATAAAAGTGATGTTTCCTAAGTTTTTTATAATTTTCAAGCTCTTGTTGAAAAATAATTTAATTATTCCATTAAAGCTTTCAATTCATATTAGGGAGGTGAATACCACCCCTTATTTAAACATTTTGAAAAAACTAGTATGTTTCATCCATTAGTTATCTGTCACGACCCAAAACAGGGACCATAACCGGCGCTAGGGAACGGGAATTCTTTCGAATCCGGAACCCGTAGCAAGCCTAAAAAAAATAAAATAAAACATGCAACAATAGTAGTAATATATAATGCAGCGGAAATAAAAATCATAAATATCATAATTATCAAAATATTATTTTCACCAACTGGATTTAAATCAAATCCTCATCCTTTCATATATGTAAATCTTTTAATACAAATCCAGTTCAAATATATAATACAACATCTCTTTAAATATTTAATGACTACTACAGTGTTTAGATAAAATAAAACTCAAGACTCAGGGAAGCAGTTTACACAAAGAAGCCGGGACGGAAGAAATCCGACGTATATGCCTGCTACTGAGGTCTGAAGATGTTGACTCTCCTGAAAAATAGTCAATGGAGGGGAGTCAGACCTCACTGAGTGAATTACTATAATATATATACATGCATACTAAATGACAATGCATACAATCAACAGTATATATATAATATGTATATATACAGGCAATACACACAGATGCAGTAAAATCATTTTATATATTTTTATTAAAAATCACAGTTTATGAAGGATCAAATAGAACCCTATGATATCGAAACCTCAATCAGTGTTAGACAACACTCTAGCCATATAGGCTCACTTAATCCAAATATATCCACTTAATCCATTTGGACAGTAGACTGACCCCGAGACACTAAGTCAACCGAGCTCCAGCAGTCCGACTGCCAGTGTGATTGGCCCCGAGACACTTGGTCAACCGAGCTCCAGCAATCACACCCCCAAATCACATCTCACACATCAAATGATCATATTCAATCAATATCCACAAATGGTTAGTAATATAGCCTATCTGCTATAAGCGCACCGGTACGTACTCGATCCTAGTGCTGCCCACTAGGTAGCACGTTCTATCGATATCCTTCATCAATAAATATAAAACATTCATTCACAAAAATAAATGATGCATGAAGTTTAATAAAATATCAACATAAACCATATATATACTAGAAATATACCAAAAATAAACCAGGTATATTTCGAGTATATATATGTCAAATGAATCCAATCAAATTATAAATTAAGCTAGAAATATGTTTAAAAACATTTTAAATATAATTTATTAACAAAACATGCATATAATTTAATATATACCAAAAATAAACCAAAATAAACTAAATATAAACTTAAGTAATAATCAAATTATTTATGCATATTTAATCAAAATAAAACATGCATTTCTAAATCATGCATCTTAAGCATATATATAAAATAGCAACTCACTCTTAGTGTGTTCCACGAGATGGATCCGACGGGCCTGGTCCACTAGGCCTCGGTCTCGGCGCAACTAGACAAACAATAAATAATAGACATCAGAATAAACCTAATAGAAAATCCTAGAACTCGATCTAGAATATTAATCACAGAAACAGACTTAGGGATCGACCGGACATCACATTTTACGAGAATTCTACCAAAAATTTGACAGAACCTCCCCTGTAAAACGGACATCTCTCTACTCAAAGAGTAGAGCCGACCCTGCAAAGAAACACACTTCAAAAACACAGGCACAATAACTCATCCATAACCCCTCGATTGGACTCCAAACTACAGTCTACCGACCGGGGTCCACAATCACAGAACAATTATAAAAATACCAAAAATACCCTTATAACCTAGAAATTCATTATATAAGTAAAAATTACATAATTAACCTTTAAACACATTAAAAACCGATAAAAACTCATTTTATTAGAAAAACCGTATATTATATATATAATTGAAAATAATTCACGAAAAATAGTTTTAATTAGTTAAAAATACCAAATAATTTGTAGAAATCATTTTTATACCTTAAATAACTATTAAAACCAATTAAATTACATTTTTAGCCAATTTAGGGTAAAATTACCAAAATACCCCTATATATATAAATATACTAAAATTACTTCAAAAATTCACCAAAAATAGTATAATTATCCAAAAATTAATTTTCTCAACATATTTATCAATAATATCAATAATTAAACTCAATTAACCAATTAATTGCAATTAAAAACACAATTAACCCTAATTTCCCAAAATTACATAAACTTAAATAATTCAAAATAAATACATAGAAATTCATAAAAATTCCAAATAAATTCCTATAATTCATTTCAACACCTATAATTATCATAAAACACAATTTCATAATTTAATTAATTAATTTTCGAAAATTATAAAATAATAATAAAATATTCAAAAATACCCAAAAATCAAATAATCTCCAAAAATTCTACAAAAATTCATAAATGTATATTAAGCTACTAGGATCAACATTTGTAAAGGTATTTTTCATGAATCAATCAAATTGAAGTTCAAAAAAATCAAAAATCCTAATAGGCCGAAATTGAAAAATCGAAACCTAAGCAAATCAAGACCATTTAAGCTCAAACCAAAGCTAGAATCACACTCACCGGAGCTCAAGGAGAAGAAAGAGATCAGCAGTGTCAAAAATGGTGGTCAAAAAGTTGGTGAACGGCAAGGAGGGAAGTTTCAGCAAAAATGGGAAAAATGGGAGCTAGTCGGCGCCGGGAAAAAAGCTAGGGGCGGCGGAGCAGCTGGCTGGGGAAGGCGAAGCTGCTGGCGGCACACCGACGGTAGGTGGTCAAAAGTTGCAGTGGGAGGGGAGAAGGATCGGGCTCAGGAAGAAGAAAGGAAAAGAAGAAAAGAAAAGGAAAGGAAAAGAAAAGAAAAAGAAAAAGAAAGAAAAAGAAAAAGAAAAAAGAAAAAGAAAAGAGAAAAAAAATAATTTTAAATAAAATATTTGGGAAAAATCTCACACCACACATTATTATAATAATTTACAATTTAATAATAAATAAAATAATTAAATAATAATAAAATTAATAAACAAATAATAAAATATTAAGGTAATAAATTAAACCCTAATTAAATAAATATATACACACATAGGCTTTATTTAGTATTTTAAAAATACGTATGAGTTCATGCAAGTCCGAAAATATATTTAAAATAATTAATAATAAATTATTTACGTGAAAATTTCCCCGAAAATACAAGTCCCGAGAAAATTTTACGTAAAGGACTTTAAATAATACACAATAATTAAAATAGGTTTTAAATACATATCAATCTCGTAAAAATATCAAAATTGATATACGGAAATTATTAACACTGCATATCCCGATACAGTGTAAAAATATTTAAAAACACGGGATATTACACTGTCGTTACACACATGAATAAAATGGCACAGTTAAAAGGAAAATTTGCCATATTGTGGATATTGGTTTAACTTTGTTAGGTCATTTTAGTACTCCTTTTAAATACTGGCATTATGAACTTTTGGATGTGCCATTTACCCACTTCTCCGCCCTTATAATAAAAATAATTTTTCCTTTTCTACGAAGCAATGCATTTTTTTAGGGTATTCAACTCACTATCATGGCTATAGATGTTTTGATTTGGATTCTAAAAAAATTTATATGGCCCATCATATTCAGTTTAATGAAACTCAATTTCCTTTTTCTAAACCAACTCAACCACCAACATCGAATCATATTCCTCCAACAACTCTTTGGTTATAGCTTACACTTCCTATGTCTTAATTCACTCTTTCTAAAGAGTCCACATCAGTTTTTTCTTCTTCCTTAACAACTCCTATCCCATTTTTTTCCAACTCTATTTCTTCTAATCCTAACCAACAATTATCATATTCACCTTCTATCTCCTCTTCTCATACTTGAACTAATCCTTAACAAGTGTTAAATCTCGATTGGATTAATCTCTTCATTGATCTCCTCTTATCCTCATCATAAACCCAACCATAACCAATGAACAATTCTCACCAACATCCCATGTAACTACGTCCTAGCACTCTTGCAAAACATGCCACTATGCTTGCCTTACTCATACTATACCATCCAACAAATAAACCATCCTTTTGGTCCCTTCCACATTATCTACTACCAAACCTACCACCTTTGAAAAAAGTAATTAAATGTTAATAGTGGTAGGATGTTATGTACCAAGAACTACAAGCTTTATATCACACCAACACATGGGTTCTTATTCCACCTCCCTTGTATACTAATATAGTTGGCAATCACTAGGTATATAAAATTAAAAGGAATTTAGATGGAAGTATTGAGAGCTATAAGGCTTGCTTAGTTGCCAAATGCTATAGTACAATGAAACATTCAGTCCTATGGTAAAACCTATAACTATTCACACTACTCTCTCTATTGTAGTCTCTCATGGCTAAACTATAAGGAAACTTGATATTAGTAATGCCTTCTTACATGGTGATCTTTAAGAAACAGTGTATATGGAACAATCGCAAGGTTTTATGGATACTAAATATCCTCACTTTATATGTAAATTACAAAAATCATTATATGGATTGAAACAAGCACCACATGCTTAATTTTAAAAACTTGGCACATTCCTCCAGTCTATTAGCTTTATGGTCCTATACAAATTTGTTATTGTTCATTTTCTCTAATGGTCATGACATTTGTTTTCTTCTTATATATGTGGATGATCATATTTTTACAGGCAGCTCTTTTTTTTTGTTCAATCAATCATTAATCGCCTATCATCAACATTTTCTTTACGTGATCTTAGCAAGTTCAATTATTTCCTTAGCATAAAGGTTCTCTTTCACTCTCGGGGCATTTTGTTATCACAGTAATGTTACATCACCAGACTTCTTTAAATGATAAATATGCAATCTTACAACTCTCTTTCCACTCCTATGGTTGTCGATGCATCCTTGCACAAAACTTATTCCAGCCCTTTGTCTCTTTTAGATACTATAACGTTTCACTAATATTGTGGTTCTTTACAATACATAACACTCACAATACCATATTTGACTTTTACTGTAAATAAACTCACCCAGTTTATGCATGGTCTAATGGAAAAGCATATGCAGGCCATGAAATGCCTCCTTCGGTACTTAAAGGGAACCTTCTCTATGAGCTTACTCATATCCTAGACTGATCCCTTGAAGCTACTTGCCTTTGTTAATGCGGACTGGGTAGGGTCACTTAATGACCGCCACTCCATAAGTAGTTTTTTTTTATATTTTTGGGAACTAATATGATTTCATGGAACTCAAAAAAATAGTCTACCATTAGCTATTCATCTATAGAATTTGAGTTCATTCAGTAGTAAATGTTGCGGTTGAATTACGTTAGCTTGTGAAATTATGATCTGAACTTGATGTCACACTATTAAGCATTCTATACATCTGGTGTGATATTATGGAAGCCATTTTTATGTCTTCTGATTCTACTTTCCAAGCTAGAATGAGACATGTCGAAGTGGATTTTCACTTTATAAGAGAACAAGTTGCTCGCCAGTAACTCACCATCGATTCCATCAATTCAAAAGATCAATGTACTAATATGATGACGAAGCCCTTGTCCAAACCATTGTTTCACCAGGTTTTTACTAAGCTTCAGTTACTCTCTCGGTAACCTTTAGCTTATGGGGGGGGCGTATTAGCAATATTATAGAGATTGGTTAGCTATGGACTCTATCATCTATTGTATGGTTATTGTATCTTTATCTCTACTTATGTATATATTATTGTTAACAAAAGTCAATATACATAATACAATTATGGCTCATCTCTATTCTTAAGAATTAGATAAAAAAGTAAGGTCAACATCTTCATTACTCAAATGAATTTATGGAGAACCATAATGAGTCTTGCAATCATCAAATTGATCATTGTACCCTTCATCACCTCAATCCAAATCATCAATTATTTTTATAACATTCTTTTTTTCAAAAATGTCATCCCACTGAGGCATAATCTACATATAAAGCCATAATAAAATTGATATATGATAGACATATGGTGAACCATAAAATGACATAGTCCATCATAAAATATCAAGTAAAATCAAAGAATATATATACACGTCATAAATTTGGTTGACCATATTATACTAATAGATAAAAATCACATTCCATTAAACTACAAAGCAAATTAGAGAAAGCGATAATTAAATTCAGCTGTAAATTTATAAACATTCAGAAACTTACTTCAACTATAAATTCGATAATGGTTGAATCTTAATGATTGAAAGTAGTAATTGAATATAAGAGGTTGATGGAATTGTTGACTTTGAGCAATGATTGAACATGAGCAATTAAAAGTGATAACAAAATTTTATTTTATTTTTTTATAAAAAAATTCAAAATAATAATAGGGTTTTTGTTTTTTATACTTTACAGATTTTTTAAAAAAAATTGAAAAGTGTTGAAAATTTCATTTGAAACTTTTTTTTTTTTGTAAAGATTAACGTTTTTTCAAACTTTAATAGTATTTATTTGTTATAAAACCTTACCGGCTAACCTATCATTATAAGAAATTCTTTTGAATTTTTTTTTTAATGACAGGAATACCATGAAGGTATTGTAGAATTTTCCATATATATATATATATATATATATATATATATATATATATATATAAGCTGAAGTAGAGAGAAGGAACTCACCATATATTGACACGTGGCTTTATCTACTTCTAGCATATCAACTTTTTTTTAATATACATTGCACTTTTTCTCTTTCACTCTAAATTACATTTTTTATTTCTTTTAACATTTTTCTTAAATGCTTCTATCTAAATTTTTTAGTTTTTAGTGACTTTTCAATTTTAAAGAATTTGAAAGATCACATTATTACTATAAATTTGTGCAACCAAAAAATAGTTTTCTAAGAAAATGTGATCCTTTTCTCTCATCTCACCAAAAATGAATAGCAACACTCCTTTTTCCTTTTATTCTTTACCCATACAAAAATTCAAGTGATTCACTATTGGCGATTTTCATGAATAGTTAAGTTTTTTTTATCTAATATTTTCTTCAATTTGATAGTATCTTTTCTTTTTCTTTATATGTAACTATAATTTAATATAAATTAACTATAATCTGATATTTTTTTCTTTTTCTTTTCTTTTTCATTAATTTAAATGATTCATGTAATTTAAAGATTTTAAGGTATATTACGTATTAAAATTTTAGATATTTTCTTTTCAAATGATTAGTTATAGTTGAAAATAGTTTAGTACATCGTGTTTATTCTTTAACCACTTTTGTCTATTCCTTTCACTTTCTTTGTACACATATGTATAATTACATCTATAATTTACATTTTGGTATGAATGTGATCTATTTGATATTTAATTTAGGAGATAATTATGTGGTTAAAAATAATTTTGGTAAATATTAAGTTTATTTCTAGTTAATCATCATATGTTATTTAGTTATTTTTCTTCTTTATCTTAATATGTTGATATTAAAGTTATAAAATAATTGTTTTTATCTTATTCATATTTTCAACACCATATTAATTGTGCATCTCAAAATTAACTATTTAAGGATGAAAAAACATTGTATAATGAGGTAGAGGTTGTTGAGAGAATGAAGTTGGTTGAAGGTTTCATATCCTTTTACTTTATCATGAACATCAAAAATAAAAATGTGTAAATACTTCATAATTTATTGATAATTTCTCATATTATTTATATGTTGAACTTATAACTTTTTCTTACATTAATGCTCTCATCTATTGTCACGACCCAAAACAGGGGCCATGACCGGCGCTAGGAAACGGGAATTCTTTCGAATCCGAAACCCATAGCAAGCTTTTAAAATAAAATATAAGCATGCAATAATAATAAAATAAATAAAATATCTTGCAGCGGAAATTAAAATCTCAAAATAGCAAAGCAACTCATCAGCTGATTTAATAATACAAACTCATATCATATATATAAAATCTTTCAATAAAAATTCTCGTTTCAATTCTTTAAAATACAAATCTCACACATAGATAATATAAACATCTCATAACTTAACTACAACTACTGCAGTGTCTAGAATAAAATATAAAATCAAGTGAGCAGTTTACATAGTAAAGCCGGGGCAGAAGAAATTCGGCGTAAGGGTCTGCTACTGAGGTCTGAGGATGAAGACTCTGCTGAAAATAATCAATGGAGGGGAGTCAGACCTCACTGAGTGAATTGTTATAATATATATACATGCATAGCTAAATGATAGATGCACACATTCAATAGTATATATAATAAATATATATACAGGCAAATACACACAGATGCAGCAAAATTCATTTTATATAATACTGAAAATAATATCCATTTATGAAGGATCAAATAGAACCCTAAATGATTACAATCTCAAATAGTGTTAGACAACACTCTAGTCATACAAGCTCACTTATTCCAAATAATTCACTTGTTCCATTTGGAAAGTAGACTGGCCCTGAGACACTAAGTCAACCGAACTCCAGCAGTCTGATTGTCAGTGTGATTAGCCTCGAGACACTTGGTCAATCAAGCTCCAGCAATCACATCTCACATCAATCAAATCAATCCAATCATAATCCATAAATAGGTTAGTAATTTAACCTAAATTCTATCGTCGTACCGGTACGTACTTGGTCCTAGCACTACTCACTAGGTAGCACGTTCTATTGATATCCTTCATTTAAAAAAAAAATAAATCCATACATTCAAAAAAAATAAATGATGCATGCCATTAATTAAAATGGCAATATAAACCATATATATACTAAAAATATACCAAAAATAAACCGAGTATATTTCGAGTATATATACGTCAAATAAATTCAATTTAATTATAAAATAAACTAGAAATAAACTATACATATACTTAAAAACATTTTAAGTATAATTCAATAATAAAAAATGCATTTAATTTAAAATATACCAAAATATATCTAAAATATACCTAAGCAATTATTAAACCATTTATGCATATTTTATAAAATTTAAACATACATTTCTAAAACATGTGATCCTAAAACACGTATATATAAAATAACAACTCACAGTTATGTGCTCCTCGAGACGGGTCCGATGGGCCTGGTCCACTAAGCCTCAATCTCGGCGCAACTAACAAACAAACAACAACATGAAATCAGAATAAATCTAACGAAATTCTAGAGACTCGATCTAAAACACTAGACGCATAATAGGAATAGAGATTCGATTGAATGTCACATTTTATGAAAATTCTATCAAAAATTCGGCAGAACCTTCCCTATAAAACGAATATCTCTCTACTCAGAAAGTAGAGTCGGTCCTGCAAGAAAACACACTTCGGGAATACACAGCCACATAACCCCTCGGTCGGACTCCCAAACTGCAATTCTATCGACCGATATTCATAATTCACAGGATAAACACATAACACATGAAAATGCCAAAAATACCCTTTAATAATCAAAATGTGACAAATTAGATATTTAAAACAATGAAAATAATTATTTCACTGATAATTACAATAAAATCCTAATTTTAATAAAATATTATTAAAAATCAACAATTCTCGATAAATTCATAAATATTAACCAAAATTCATTTTATAAATCCAAATTACATAATCAGCCCTAAAACATATTAAAAATCATTAAAAACTCATTTATTTACAAAAAATAGTATATTATATACAATTTGAAAATATTTTTTGAAAAAATAGTTTTAATTAGTTAAAAATACTGAATAATTTGTAAAAATCATTTTTATACCTCAAATAATTATTAAAATCAATTTAACTTAATTTTTAACCAATTTGGTACCAAATTACCAAAATACCCCTAGTTATATATAATTTCACATAACACACTATAATTATACAAAAATTCACTAAAAATAATATAATTACTAAAAAATTAATTTCTCAACATATAATTCAATAAAATCAATAATTATACTCAATTAACCCATTAATTTTAACAAAATGCTCATTTAACCTAATTTTCCAAAAATCACCTAAACTAAATAAATTCATAATAATTATAAAAAAATCACAAAAATTACAAATAAATTTCTAAAATTCATTTCAACCTCTATAAACTCCATAAATCACAATTTCATAATTTATTTAATTAATTTACAAAAATTAGAAAATATTAATAAAATAATCAAAAATTCACAAAAATCAAAATAATTCCCAAAAATTCCACAAAAATTATAGGATGTAGATTGAGCTACTAGGATCAATATTTGTGAAGTAAGTAAGCTTGAATCATTAGAATCAGAGTTCAAAAAAATCAAGAACACAAAGTGGCTGAAAATGAAAATTGATAACCAAGGGAAATCTAGACCAAATCACGTGAAACTAAGCTTGGAAATGAACTCACCAGAGCTCAAGGAAGAAATAGAGACTGGCAGCGTCTAAGATGGTGGCCGGAAGAGGCTTGAACGGCGATGAGCTAAGTTTCGGCTTCCTCGGGTTTTCACGGCCAAAACTCGTCGGAAATGGAGGCTACAGGCAACGGAGGAAGCTTGGGAAGGTGGTGACACGCCGGACGGCACACCAACGGCAAGGGAAGAGCTTGACAATGGTGGAGATGGTGGTGGGGCGTGCGTCGGGTTGATGAGGAAGACAATGGCAAGAAACGTAAATTTGATAAACTTTCTATTTATATATATATATATATATATATATATATATATATATATATATATATATATATATATATATATAACTTTAACTTTTAATACTATAATACATTAATATTATATTCAAAAATAATCTACACCACATGTTAAAAATATCAAACCAATATTTATATACATATACACATATATATAATACATATTAATTTAATAAAAATATATAATATATACTTAATTAAAATAAACCCTAATTATTAAATATGTATATATATATGCATGTATATGTATATATATTAATACGATAATTAAAATCATACATGGAGTCATGCAAATACGTAAAACCGACTAACATAATTAATAAATATTTATTTAGGTTTTAATTTTTTCAAAAATAAAATTCTCAAAAAAATTTTACGTAAGAAATCTAAAATAATTAAAAACAACTTTAGTAAATAACAAACTAATTAAATAATCAAATATATTTATCAAAATTCTTAACACTACATATCCCAATGCAGTTTAAAATTATTTAAAATCTCGAGATATTACATCTATATCTATATAATATAATAAAGTAAAGCTCTAAATATATTTCATGCTAATATAAATGTTTCATGCAATCTAAAAGGTTGTCAAATGATTTTCTCAATTAAAATAATTAAAACTTTTAATTTTTCTTTACCATTTGCTTCTCTTTTCATTGAAATCAATGTCTCTACAATTCTCAGTCTTTTAATTTTTTCACCATTTCCTATTTTTTTCCTGCGAATATCATAATATCTTCATTATTTTCATCTATTTGTTAATAATATATTGACAAGTGGTATTCTTTTATCTTTATTAATTCATTTAATTCAACTACCCAACTACTCATCTTTTCTATTAAATATAGTGTACATTATTTCATTATTCCTTTATTTTATTAGATTAAAAACCCTTAAATTCCTTTTTATTTATTCAATTTAAAAACTTTTGAATTTTTATTTATTTAGTCATTAATATATTTCTACTTCAACTATCCAACTATTCATTTTTCATTAATTTTATGTTATAAATTATTCAAACGCCAGCCTGCCTAGGGCTAGATGGTAACATCGAGCCACAGGACTGGCACCCTTTAGGAGGTGGGGGCTTCAAATCCCCCCACCCCCCCTCCATGACCCAAAAAAGAAAATGTTCAAACATTTCTATTTATTTATTAAATAAAAAAAATTTAATTTTCTGTTTATTTCATCTAAATTATTATAAATATTTATGTCCCATTATTTTTTAAGATAGTTAAAAGAGTTATTATATCTATTACTATTATATAAATATCTATTTTAATACTTAAAATTCTATATTATTTTCATTATTTTACTATCACTATCTTTATTTTAAAAATCGAAAATAAATGAATAATTATTAAAAAAAAGTATTCTTAAATAGTTTTTTAGAAACTTTATTTTAACATTTTTGAAAATGTGTAAATTAAATTATTTATTTCTCCATCAAATCGTGCAGGCTAATGTATAGTATTCACATAAAACAGTGGAAAATTCACATATCAATCAATTCACATATCAATTAATTCACATACTAATCAATCATCCCCATAATGCATCAAGCTTCAAGCATGAAGGCCCACTAACTAAGCAATTTCTTTCTACGGACTCTTGAAGCTGCATTATTCTACTGTGTATCACACCAAAGACGATCATGGAGTAATATTTACATGACACTGCATGATGGGGAACTGTCATCGCTAACCACATAATATACCCCCCGGCAACCAGCATAGCCATAACCATAACCACCACCCCAGCTGTCGTACACAGGCCTTCCATAAGGCTCGTACCATGGTACAGGCGTTCCGTAAACAGGGAACCCATGATAACATGGGCCTCTACCATATCCTCCATAACATTCCCTGCAACATGGCCATATTGGAAGTGGTAGTGCTAGGACTGGTTCAGAAGGTGTTTTGCAAGGCGGTTTTGAATCTGGTTCTGGTTTTAGCTCTGGCTTTGATTCTGGTTTTGGTTCTGGTTTTGGTTCAGGAGGTGCTTTAATCTCAATACCCTTAATTGTTTTACCACCCTTGCAGCATATCTTTTTCTTGATCTTTTCAGGGCAGCAGCTAAAAACAGTTACTGTCACTGTGTTCGCCTTCTCATCATATATCTGCTTTTGGATTTCTTTTTTAACACACACAGACACCAGTTTATAAAATATCCGTAGTCAGTTGCACAATGATTAAAAAAAATACAGGGAGTGAGCAACTCACCAGGGATTTTTCCCAGTATTTTCTTGATTTTCTTGTGGCATTTTTCGCAGTCAAGATCGACCTTAATAACCATTAATGTAGCTTTCTGCAACAGTATATATACTCAAAATATATATAACTAACAATCCATGGCAGAAAAAAAAATTCTAATAACTGAAACATGTTTGACACGGATAAAAAGGAATCAGAAAAAGCCAATTAATCAAAAAGAAAAAAAAACAGCACCCAAAAATGTCGAGAATAAGATAAGATCAAGATTTATACCTTCTCTGCCATGGCTGTGATACACAGATCTAAACCTGATAAAAAAAGAAAGATAAAGAACCAGAACGGAAGAGAGATTAGTTATTCGTGAATTTACGATCCCTTGTATAAGAATAGATATTTTTTATTACATCGATCATATGATTCAATGGAAAACAGTAGTTAATTACTAGACAATCAACGTACAAATCTCTTTCTGATCTGTGACTAGAGCACACAAATTGGCCACCCAAACCAACAGTTTGGTAACAGATCTATTCTTGTCAAAAAAATTCAGAACTTGCTTTATTTAAGTTCAGTTTGCCGTATATTGAGAGTGTAGAGCGTACTCTCTAATAAAAATTAATTTTTATTTTTATTTTTATTATGTGGAAATAATATATGTTCTTTATTTTTGCCATTTATTGTTATAATAAAATATTATTGCAAAAAAATTATAAAATTACTGTAAAATTATAAAATTTATTGAATTAGCCTTATTTTCTAGTTATATATATTAACGAAGCTATATATACGTGCATTTACATTTGTTTTCAAGTTTATTAATTTTTAACAATTTTCCTAATTACATAACATGCACACAAATGTTACTTCAAAATTCAAAATGAAATTAAATGAAAAAGCATTGACACTCCTAGTAACTTATTTAGTCAAACAATTGTATATTATCAACAAAGAAAAGCATAATACTATACTTTTATCGTCGTTCAAAAAATAGTCGGAGCTGCAAATTTACCGTTAAAAATTTTAATGTTGCTTTTGTTTTTGAGATGAGAAAAGATTTATGGAGCAGCCGGCTTAAAATAATAGGGAGAGGCAGGCCGCTATGTATATCAATGTTTGAGAGATTTAAGTTCTGTTTACTTGTAGAAAAATATTTTCTGTTTTTTAACACTAATTTTTCTAAAAAACTGGTTTTTCATTTTCTAAAGAAAATTGGAGAAATTTTGGGATATTGTATTCATTTGTTAAATTTAAAAAATTATTTTCTAATTTTAAAATTATATTAATTATTATAATATAATATTTCCTTTTTACATATTTTTATCTTAGTACAATGCATGGTACTTATATAATTCTTCATTATATTTGGAAATAATTTTTTTATGTTTTGTTAGATTATTTTTATCTAATAATATTATAATAAAAATACTCAAATATTAAATTTATTAAAAAATATCAATACAATTATAAATAAATGTGGATAAAATTAATTTATAATTAAACTTCATTACAAACTAATTTATATTTTTATCTAATTGAGAGTGTTTTTTTGTTTTGATTTTTTTTTTTTTTTTTTTTTTTGTGAGAGAGAGAGAGCAAGTTTAATAAAATAAAACGTTATATGATTATCTGAAAATAAAATGTTAGAGAAGTAATAAAAAAAAAAGGAAAAAACATATGATTATTTTGAAAATAAAACGTTACGGAAGAAAAAAAAAAAAAGGAAAAATAGATTATTATTTTGAAAATACAACGTTAGAGAAGCAAAAAAAAAAAGGAAAATATATTGAAAATAGATGATTATTTGCTAAAAAATGGATAATAGCTAACAATTATATTGCTACTTAACAATAGGGATTCTAACATTAAAAAGGTTATGTATATAAAATTCACTACTAAAAATTAGGGATTCTAAAGATAGAGATTCTAACGTTAAAATTCACTGTATATACTGTTACTTAAAAATGGGGATTCTAACATTAAAAAAGTTACGTATATAACATTTATTATTAAAAAATAGATATATATATATTCAAACTCATAGAAAAAGAGATGTTACAATAATTTGAAATGATAAAATAATAGTAAAAATGATTGACGGAGATTGAATTGTGGTTGAATTTTATAAGTTTTCGTATTTTCCAATTAGAAAATAATATAAATTAGATTTCTAAATTCTATTAAAAATTTTGAAAACAAAAAAATTGTTTTCTTTGGAAATATTTAGAAAATAGTAGCATTTGAACATAAAACTACATTTTTCATTTTCCGTAGAAATTTTTTCTAAAAATCACCTACCCCTTAATAATTCTTTTTCTAATCAGAAAAGTCCATTTTGAATTCTGTACTCTAAAGTTTTTTCATATCATGTTCTTATACTTTGTTACTTTGATATCGGACCCTTGTGCTTATAATTTTTGACATATTTCATCATTATATTTTTATTTTCTGTAATTTTAAAATTTTATAATTAATGTCTACAATTTTTATTATTAATAATTAAGTTCATAATGTATTAGAAATTGTAAAAAATAAATATATTAAAAATTGCAATGTGCTAAAAATTACAAGTTTGGGCCAGTGCTACGAAAAAAAAGTATAAGAATGTGAAAATATAGGGCCAAGATGCATTTTTCCTCTTTTAATAGTGCATGTACTAGTTAGTTAATGTTAATTGTATTTTTAACTTTATCATTTTTACCATTTTGTTTCTATAACATAATAACATGATATGGTCGTTCACGGGTAATTTTTACTCATAGTCCCAATATTTACTCCAAATTTCAAAGTGATCCTAAATATTTAATTTATCACTTAAAACTATTAGAACTTTAATTTCAATCTCACTAAATCTTTAATATCATTTTCCAGCAGAAATCTTGCCGGAATATTGACTTGACATCCATATAGCACATTGTGTACAAAAATTTATAACATGTGGCACATAAAAGTGTCATATATTCCATGATTTAAATTATTTTTATTTTCAAATATATTTTTAAAATTAAAAACAAATATCAACCTTAATTTTTTTCTCTTTCATGTACACTCACTATATTAATAATCAAATTTCCCAAAATCACTCTTTCATCTTCATATTTTATAAATTTATTTTTCTTATTTTTTATCATTTTTTGAAAAAAAAACAATTAAATAGATTAAAGTAGTTCACTTTAGGTGCCATTTATGGTGATAAGTTTTACATTAGAAAATCATTTTAAGAATTTTAACGTAATTCCAATTGAAATTTAGAGAAATTTGAGTGATAAATTAAAATTTTAGTACAATAATGAGATTTATTGTCAAATTTATGAACCACGAGTGTGAATTATCATTTTTATTAAATATATTATACTTTATTTAGTAAATAATTAATTTTTAATTTTTAATGTATATTTATAATTTATAGATTGTATTTTTAAAATTTTTTATACTCATTTAGTCTTATTTAAATTTACAAATAACTTATAAAATACTAAATAATATAGGGAGTTTGGTTTAAGTTCAGTTTGATTATAAATAAACTAAGTATAAGTTAGCTAAAATTCAGTTCGGCTAAACTCAGTTACTGTTCTAGTTAGATTTAATATAAATATAGGTGTAAAATGAAAGTTAAGATATGTGATGTACGAAAATGAAAGTAGAGGGATGCAATAGATCATAAGAGAAAGTTGAGGATTGAAATGATGCATTATGCCTTAATTTAAACCTTATACTAATTAATTCCATTTCAATTTTGGTGTTTGGAGCGAACCAAAGTGGAGGAGCTTAGTATACGAAGCTAAATGGCGACGGAACGGATTTGGCGACTAAATTCCGTCGTAGACGCAGACACAATAAACGAAAGGAAAATTTTAGGGTTCCTTTTCTTCTCTTACATTAAAATGCTCAATCCAACACAGGAGCAGCAGCCTTAGCCACCTCTCCAGAGAACTTGAGATCAATCAAACATTTCAACTACATCTTGTTCTGTTGCAGGTAAATTATTTCCTCATTTTTCCTATATCTTACACCTCACTTGATTCTTGCTACTCTTTTTTGTTTCTTGTCATGAAATTGGAGTCAATTTATATTATACAGGAAAAGCAAATTTTTATTTTTTAAATGTAAGCTAATGTACAGCATTTTCTTGGCTTTTAACTTTGTGTTGTTTGAGAGGTCCTCCATTGTCATACAGAATCTTGTTTGGCCATTTTCTGTTTTTCTATATTATATTTTGTAATATTTTTGCTTAAAATAAACACCCATTTCTTTAAGTTTGTTTGCTGTGTTGAAATTAGGCTAAATCATTCCCACCCAGAAAAAAATTAGACAAAATTGTTTTAAAACAAATGAAAAAGAAAAAAGTTCAGTTCTTTCTTCTCTTGTTATAGAAATTTGACATCCGTTGTTATACAGTGTTTGCAGATTTATAGGTGAAAAAGCAAATATTAGTGCATCACTAGATGATGAATTTTGAAATTATGTTCAGAAAAGAGCTTCGAGTTTCAAGTGTAAATTCTGTCAGAAAGTTTTTAAGGATGAAATCACATCTTTCCTTTCAAGGATGAAATCACATTGTTCTGGGCATCCAAAGGATGACATTCAGACTTGTGAAAGTGTACCTGACCAAGTCAATGAAGCGGCACTGGAGGAAGCAATCCATGGAACTAATAAAAAGCGTAGAACCTTGCCAAGTTCAAGCATTGGTCAGCAGATACATGACCCAATTTCATCTTCTTTGCAGCAAAAAATTCATAAGGAAGTTGGAGACAACATAGGAGATGAGGAAAGGATGGCAAGGCAAGGTTTGAAGACAGAACACAAATTAGGGGATGGGAGAACTACTTGCAGTGTTGAAGTGCCAAATCACGAAGAAAATGACTCTGAACAGCCTATTTTACTTGTTAAGACCAGAGGAGATGTATTACCCACAAGACATGTAATTGGTAAAGAGTTTGAAACACATTTGCAGGAGATCTAGTCTTAGTTGATGAATGACAATGTCTCAATGATAGGCATTTATGGGATGGCTGGAGTGGGTAAATTTGAACTGGCCAAACACATCAACAATAAACTTCTGATGTCTCCTGCCAAATCATTGGATTACAGTGTCACTAGAATTTTCAATCCGTGGACTGCAGAACAGCATTGCCAAAGCTATGGATATGGACCTTTCAAGTGTTGATGATGAGAGTATAAGAGCTGCAAGACTCTCAGAAGCATTGATCAAGACTAAGAAATCTGTTTTGATTTTGGATGATGTGTGGAATCATATTCCAGTTAACAAGGTGGGAATTCCTGTTAGCGTCGAAGGATGCAGACTGGTTCTAACAACTTCTTCTTTGGATGTATGGCAAAACATGCGTTGCCAGAAGAAAGTTAAAGTGAACCCTATTTCTAAAGAAGAAGCATGGGAGTTGTTCATTGAAGAACTAGGGCAAGAAACTGTACTGACTCCGGAAACAAAAGGGATTGCAGAATCTATTGTAAAAGAATGTCAGAGCTTACCCCTTGGAATTGAAGTAGTAGCAAGAAACATGAGGGGAGTGGATGGCATATGTGAATGGAGGAATGCACTGAGCAATTTGGAAAGAGCAATACGAAGGCCAGAAAACATGGAATTGTTCATGAAATTGAGACGCAGCTATGACAATTTGAATGATTCAGCATTGAAACAGTGTTTCTTGTATTGTGCCTTATTTCCAAAATGTTCTTTTCTGGGAAAAACAAAACTTATTGATTATTTAATTGATGAGGGGATAATAAAAGGGAAGAAGAGCAGGCAAGAAGCTTTTGACCAGGGCAAATCTATGCTTCAGAGACTTCAAAATGTCTGTTTATTAGAGAATTCTTATGGTTCGTTGGAAATGCATAGCTTGATTAGGCACGTGGCTCGTCAAATAATGGAAGAGAGTACCCGAGTGATTGTTGAAGCTGGTATGGAATTAAAAAAATTACCAGATAAGGAGAGTTGGACAGAAGATCTCATGAGGGTTTCTTTAATTAACCTTTCTAGTAGGGAAATTCCCTCCTACCTTATACCAAGCTGTCCTAACCTTTCAATGCTATTGTTGTGTGGATATTCAAAATTGAGATGGATTCCAGATTTTTTTTTTATGCAATTATACAGGCTCAAGGTTCTTGATCTTTCTGGTTCTAAAATTGAGGAATTGCCATCTTCAATCTCTTATTTGGTGAGTCTCTGTTCTTTGCTACTGAAAAATTGTAAAAAACTAAGGCATGTGCCATCCTTAGCTGAGCTTAGGGCGTTGAAGAGGTTGGATCTCTATGAGAGTAGAATCAAAAAAGTGCCTTAGGAAATGGAATTACTGTCTAATCTCACATATCTTAATCTGTATGGAGCAAAAATCAAGGTGTTACCGCAAGGGATATTACCTAAGCTTTGCCGTTTGCAAGTCCTCTTACTTGACCCAAAAGTATCAGTTGAAGGAGAGGAAATAGCATGTTTAGAGAAGTTGGAATCTTTAATGTGTCGTTTCGAAGATGTTGGTGAGTTCAATAAATTTGTTCCATTCATGAAAGGCAGTCGACAACTAAGTAATACAGCCTTTATGTTGGAGATGACAACAGCGAACCATATTTCCCTTTCCTGGATCCAGATGTTGACTTCGAGTTTCAGGATGGGTTTGCATACCTACAACTCTCATTCTGTGGAAAAAGCTGTGGGAAGGGCACCTTATTTATTCCAGAGAACATTAGTCTCCTGAGGATTGAGCACTGCCGTATTGGAAGACGATTTATGTTGGAAAAATTAACTAAATTAAAAGACTTCTACCTAGGAAGTTGTGATGGGATAGAATGCTTGATTTCCTTTACCTCCCATTGTTCTATGGTTCAAAGCCATGATGGGGTTAGTGGAGACGAAACTGTCCCAGCAAGACTACCAGCAACAATTCCATTGAACCCACCTGATGCTACCTTTTCCCATCTTGAAAGAATAGAGATAGTTGGATGTCATGGTTTGAAGAGGTTGTTCCCTTATTGGATGTTGTCAAACCTTCAAAATCTGGAAGAGCTTGTAGTGTGGTGCTGCGACAATCTAGAGGAGCTAATAGTGATGGAAGAACAATCAGAAAGTCAAGACATAGATGGCAACTCTTTTATTTGCCCCAACGTTCAGCTCAGTCTTCCAAAAGTACGGGAGTTCTTTGTGAGAGGCTTACCAGAATTAAAGAGCATTTGTAGTGGGAAATTGATGTGCAAGTCGCTGTGTAATTAATTGTGCGAAGCTAAAGCAGATCCCACTCTGTCTTGTATATGTGAACAATGACAAGGCATATCGTCTTCCTTCTCTTCATTATATTACAGTCAGACCGAAAGAATGGTGGGAAGGGCTGCAGTGGGAGGATCCCTGCACCAAGAATTTCATCTCACCCCTTTGCGAGTTTTGGAAAGACTAAAGAGGAGCTGTTCAAGAAATACATTTTGAGGAAATATCTACATGTCTGAACTTTTAGTTTTCATGTGTGTTTGTTTTAATTTCTTTATCTTTTGGTTGGTTTATATGTAACCTTTTGGATTGTTGAACAAACATTTTATTTCATTTTGTATTTCCCATTTCATATTTCTGGCTCATCTAGATCTTCTCTCTTTTCCTTTGGATATGTTACTGAAATGTTGTTAATTGCTTGCATCTATTGAATGTTTGTGAAATGGCATTTTCATGGCAGTTGACCTATCTTGTTCAATTTGATGCAAAATTGTGTGAAATAATTGAATTATATACATCTACAGATGAACATGATCAAATTCAGAATTTCCGCGAGTAAATTCAGCAGCATTGAAGATAAACAGTTTGATGAAAGGGATATCCTGAAGATTAAGGTACGCGTAAATCAATCTTTGAGTTTCTTCTGTATATGATTTATTAGATTTCTGGCGCAATGATGAATTTTCAATGTCTGTTTTACTTCTGAAATTCAGCCACTCTACCGCTAATTTTATGAAATTTCTCGTATTTCTTACTTAGTTGTGCTGTATCTTCTTCCGTTTTTTATTGGTTTACAAAAAAAAGTCATGCCTTCGACAGATATACTTTGCCCTTCTAACTGTTTATCCTCTCTACTATTATTGTTATTGTTGTCATTCTGCTGCTGCACTGCATCTATTGCATATTGTTAGAAGCTGAGATTGATGTTGGAGCAAAACAGTCCTATTTTGTGCATTGTTAACAGTATGCAGGCTGTATTCTTGGAGGGAATTGAAGAAACCTTTGAATTCAATCTAGAAAATATTATTTAATTGAATATTTAAATATTGCTTGTAGTTGTATGTATTTGAGCTCCAGGCTCAAGGAAAATATGAATTCCTAAAATTAAGGAATCTGTGTGGTAAAAGTACACCAAAATCGTAGATATTGTATCAGAAATATCTGCTGTAATCATCTTACAATTTCCTTTCAATTTACAACTCTTTATGTTTCTTAAGAACTGAAATTTCTCTTTATTGTTCTAAGTTTTAGAGTTCTTGTTTGTTCCAAAGATTTCCATTTTGTTCAAGAACTCTTTTTTTGGGCTATATGTGCATTTACATTTGTTTTGGGGTTATTAATTTTTAACAAGTTTGCTAACTAAATAACATGCACAAATGTTACTTTAAAATTCAAAACCATAAATTAAATAAAAAAGCATTGGCGCTACCAGTAATTTGTTTAGTCATTTGACACGTGTATGTCATCAACAAAGAAAAGCACAATAGTAACAAATTTTTTATTTTAAAATTAAAATATGTATATGCATAGTTTAAAATTTAAATTATTTATAATTTATAAACCTAAAATTTAAAATTATTTAAATATTTATATATGAATTTATATTTTTTATTTAAATTATAAAAATTTATTTTATATAAGAACTTATATTTATATTTTTTATCTAACATATTAAATATTAAAATAAATAAATTCATTTTTTATCGGTAAAAACATTTTAAAAGTGATATAAGTATTAAAAAAAAAAATTGTATAAATGTTAGAAATATAAAACTTAAAGGACTAAAAGAAAATGATTTATATTAAAAAATTAATAAAAGTGTTTAAAATTTCTAATCTTTTAAGTATAAAAGTCTAGATATATAAAATGAAATTTAAAAGATCTAAAAGTAATGTTTGAACACAATTAGATTTTTTAAATAAAATTGGATAGAATTTGTGTACTTCATTAAGTTAAAGAAACAAATTAAATTAACATTTAAAATATAATTTAACTGATAATTAACTCAAAATTTAAGATGGAACTAATAGTTTTTTTTCTTTGAAATTTAAGAATTCTTTTCTTTATTACGTTTGTAAAATAGCAATTGCTGTTAATTAATGTTAATTATATTCCTAAGCTTATTGTTTTTATCATTTTGTAACTATAACATAAGAATATGTCAACATGACATGGTTGTTCACATGATAATTTTCAGTCATAGTCCTTAACATTTGCAACAAATCCCACAAGCATTTTAAATATCCAATTTGTCAATTAAAATTTTAAAAATTTTAATTTCAACCTATTAAACCATGTTTGAATGTAAAAGATCTGAGTATAAATTCAAATTTCAATTAAATTTTTTATTTGAGAACTATATATATTTGTATATATGAGAATTTAAAATAAATCTACAATAAATGTAAAACCTTATTTAATAAAAATTTAATATGATATATAATTATGTATAATTTCAAATTTCAAATTTCATATCCAATGTCTGTATCCAAGCACACTCTAATATTATTTTCCAACAAAATTTTACTAGAATATTGACATGACATCCCTACAGTGTATTGTGATGTATTATATGCGGAACTCTTGCGGTATACGGTGCCATATAAGTGCCTCGCATTCCATTAATTAAATTATATTCATGTTTAAATTTAATTTTTAAAATTAAAAACAGATGTTTTCTCTATCTTAATAATTTTTTTTCTCTTTCATCTATATTCGCTCTATCATAAATCAAATTGCTCTGATTATCACTTATCACCCAAAATTGGCTAAAGTGGCAATTTATCCCCTAAACTATCATTTAAGGTGCAATTATCCCAAATTTAACTTTTTAGGCTATTTCGCCCACAAAAATTCAAATTTTAGTAATTCACCTCAACTCTCGGGAAGTGACAACAATTGCTTCTTAAATGCAAGTGAAATCTATTAAGAAAATAAAAATTATATATATTTTTTTATTTTTTTTCCTTTTTCTCTCCGCCAACCTCTTTCTCTACATATATATATATATATATATATATATATAATCTCACCACTCATTGTAGGCACCACCGTCAAAATCACCCACCGACGCCACCAACTTCAACACTGCCAACCACCAGCATCATCATTGATGCCACCATTAATATCACCCACCGTCTACACTACCATTAACATTACTTGCTACCAACACCACTATTAATACCACCCACCACTAGTACAAGCCAACACCACCATCATCAACACCTGAAAACCACCATTATCATCAACAACAATATCAAACAAATTTACCGCCACCACAACACCAATTGAATTTGAAAGAATAAAAAGAAGCAATATGTTATCTAGCTACAAATCAAGTTTAACAATATTGAAAAGAGTCCTAGAGGGGGTGAATAGGACTATCAAATAAAAATAAGAAATTAAAAGAATTCTTTACAAGACTTGAATGGAAGTTGAGAATGAAGAAAAATTTTAAGAAGTTCAGATTCAACAACAATCCTACATCTTTACCTAACTTATCCCTAAGTTCGGATTTTCAATCACCCATAATCTTATTCACAATATTGAGATTACATAAGCGTTTTATGGCTCACTCTTACAACCTTACAACTTGAGTTTTCAAGGCTAACTCAAAAACCAAATCCCAAGTGTTTTAATGGAGAACACTTAAACCAATTCTTTTATAAATAAATCTCACTTCCTTCACTTCCTTTCTAATATATCCCAAGATTTAAGATGAAGAGAAATTTTATTTCTAACACACAATTAACTGTCACAAGAGTTATACAAACAAAAAATTATTTAAGAGAATTTTAAAGCTTAATTGAATGCTGAAGAAAGAATGAATTATAAACAAGTTTCTTAACTTCCATTTAGCTCTTGAGGTGTTTATATAAATACACACTAAAAAATATAGATGTTAGAGGTGCAAATAATATGTCCAACATCTATATTTTGAATCCAGTGTTTATAATTTTGAATTATTGAAAGTGATGCTATTAGACAGCTATGCATGGATTGAAACCGTGATTGGCTACTGAAGACGTTCGAATTTGCCCACACTTTTTTCATAAAAGTTGTAGATATTTGAATTAGATTTCCTTATCATTATGAATCACCTCAATTGGACTTCTTTAGCTCAAGATATGTCCAAAATACTAAGAGCTATGCAATCTAGAATGCAGACTACTGTCAAATAACTATGCACAAGTTGAAGCCATAATTTTCTATTGAAGACATTTGAATTTGCCCATACTTTTTTTGTGAAAGTTGTAGATATTTGATTATATTTTCATATCATTTTGAATCACCTCAATTGTACTTATTTAGCTCAAGATATGTTCAAAATACTAAGAGCTATGCAATTTAAAATGCAGACTACTGTCAAACAGCTATGCACAATTTGAAGCCGTGATTTTCTATTAGAGACATTTGAATTTTCCCATACATTCTTCATAAAAGTTGTAGATATTTGACTTAGCTTTACATATCATTTTAAATCACTTCAATTGTACTTTTATAGCTTAAGATATGTCTAAAATACTAAAAGCTATGCAATATAAAATGACAGCTACATATATTGATTTCAACTTAATATTTGCATACACAAATAAACTTAGATTTTGAAACTAAGCCTAATTTAGAAAGCTCAAGATGTCTACTTCAAATGTGAAAAATATAACTTTCTCATTATAAAGCTCTAAGGATGTCAAAAGCCTCATTGAATCTTAAAGGTCGAATCAGCCCAAGATAATCATACTTCATTTTAACTTCCAATGGAGTCCTAATTTATACACTCTTAAACAAACAAATTAAATGCTCAAAAGTAAGATTGATTACTATTAAGGTCAATAATCTCCCGCTTTTTGATTTTGACAAACTTATTTTGAGTTTGATAAAAAATAATACAAAGTAAAATGTGTGATAATATTTGTGATAATAAAGATACCAAATGAAATAAAATATATTTTTTTATTTCTCCCCCTAAGAATATGGATATGATAAGAAATATAAATTTATAGATTATTCCCCTTGACAAAAAAATAAAAACGACATAAAATATCACAAGATGGATAAAAACATAGCATTCTTATGATAAATGTATATAAAAAAAAAATATGATAACATGATCATGTAAATAAATGTTAGGCAATATGAGAAAATAATTTCAAACACATATGCATATAGTGCCACTAAAATGCATCACAAAAATTGTACATATAATAATATTATTGATGTTAGACGTGTTTAATTATCATATAAAGCTTAGCTAATTAATCAATTACGTAGCACTTAGCATATAAAAAAATAAACACAAATTATTGATAACATATTTTCCTCTCTTTATATAAAGGCAAAAGGAAAAGAGAGAGATATACGGGGAAATGAACTTAAAGGGATCAAAATTCCTATAGGAACAAAGCAAAGATACACCAAATCTTTGTAAAAATATTCATACCTTATCAAAGATCAAAACAATTCCTAAGAAAATATTCATATCTTATGAAAGATCAAATCAATTCCTAAGAAGATATTCATGGCTTATCAAAGGTCAAAACAATTACTAAAAAGATAATACTATATACATGTATAGTAACAAATAACAAACTCAAATATATTTCTCCCTCTTTGTCAAAAGCAAAAAGAAAAGAGAGATATAAAGGGAAAATGAAAACAAAGATACACAAAATTTGTATAAAATCTATGTCATACATAAACAAAGTAAGCAAAACAAGGCCTTTTATCACATATAATGTATGACAAAATTAGCCATACTTACAATGTTAATATGCATGCAAAAATTTAAACAAATTTTCTCCCTTTATATCAAATAAAAATATAATATGTTACTAACATAAACACATTTTTTAAGGGAGTTTTAAAATTTTAAAAAATACACATGTTAAAAAAAAAACTAGGTATATATGAAAACTCAAATTATTTCTCCTCCTTTGATAAAATGCAAAAGGAAATTTAAAAAAATAAACCAAATATAAACTGATGACTAAAAAAAATTTAAGATCAAAATAAAAATATTTATCAATCAAAGTAATCAATAAGCATAACATGATTTCATATGAAAACAGTTCAACCATTAATTAAACATAAAATGAAGATAAACTATAACCATCAATCACGCTAAGTTCATGCTTAATGAAATTTAATCTCTCTTCATTGAGAGGTTTGGTGAAGATATCTATAAGTTGATTATTTGTATCAACAAATTCATGAGATATCACCAATTTGAGCATGATCATGTAAGACATAATGTCTAATGTTTATATGCTTAGTTCTAGAATGTTGAATGGGATTTTTGCTAAGGTTAATAGCATTTGTATTATCACATCTGATTGGAATGTGATCAAGTTTGGCACCATAGTCTAACAACTGTTATTTTTGCAACAAAACTTGTGAACAACAAAGACTTATTGTAATATATTTAGCTTCAGTAGTGGACAAGGCAATTGAAACTTGTTTCTTACTAAACTAAGAAACTAAACATTGTCCTAAAAATTAACAAGTTTTAGAAGTGCTTTTTTTATTTAGTAAACTACTGGCAAAGTCCGCATCAGAATAACTAATCAAGTCAAATGATGAACTCCTAGGATACCAAAGTCCTAAATGCATTGTACCACAAAGATATTTAAAAATTCTTTTGATAGCATTCAATTGAGACTCTCTAGGACTAGATTGAAATCTAGCACATAAGAAAATAGTAAACATAATATTAGGTCTACTAGCAGTTAAATAAAGAAGGGATCCGATCATACCTCTAAATTGCTTTTCATCAACCGGTTTGCCATTCTCATCTTATTAAGTTTGTTTGTGGTGCTGATTGGAGTTTTACTTATCTTAGCTTCATCCATGTCAAACTTCTTGAGAACATCTCTTGCATACTTGGTTTGATTGATGAAAATCTAATTTTTTTCATTGCTTGATTTATTGTCTAAGAAAGAATTTTAGTTCACCCATTATACTTATCTCAAATTCTCCTTCTATTAAACTACAGAATTCCTCACATAAGCAATGGTTAGTAGCACTGAATATAATGTGATCAATATATATTTGAACAATTAATAAATCATGTTTGGATTTCTTCGTAAAAAAAGTTATGTTAACCTTTCCTTTTGAGAGGCCTTTTTCTAGTAAAAAGTTACTCAATCTTTCATACCAAGCTCTTGGAGCATGTTTCAATCCATATAATGCTTTTGAAAGTTTAAACACATGATTTGTAGAGTCAAAATTTTTGAAACCTGGAGGTTGTTCAACATATACCTCCTCTTCAATAAAACTATTTAAAAGTGCACTTTTAACATCCATTTGATAAAGTTTAAAATCCATGTATAATGCAAATGCCAGTGGCATCTTAATAGCTTCTAACCTTGCAAGGGGGAAAAGGTTGCATCATAATCAATGCCTTCCTTTTGATTATAACCTTTAGCCACTAATCTAACTTTGCTTTTAGTTATAACACCTTATTCATTCATCTTATTTCTAAACACCCATTTGGTGCCTATAATAGGATGATGTTTAGGTCAAGGAACCAAGGTCCAAACCTTGTTTCTCTTAAGTTGATTTAACTCTTCTAGCATAGCAAGGACCCAAAATTCATCACTTAAAGCATCATCAACAATTTTGGCTTCAATTTGAGAAATGAAAGTTAAATTAATAATAGTCTTAAGTTTAGATCTAGTAGTTACCCCTTTTGTAGTATCACATATGATAAGGTCTTGAGGGTGAGTGTAAGCACCTAATTTCGGGATCCAATTATGCACAATTGTGACGTAAGCCCCTATAATGAAATTTATTCAAAAATTGAACTTGGTTGTCGATTTTCTAGACTTTAGGGACTAAATTTCAATGGTTTTTTTTAGGATTTGATTACAAGGAAGTTAATTTTTCAGGGGTCTTTTGGTAATTAAAAGTAAAAAAAAAGAGGTTGGCATTTAATGTCGATCGGCAATGCATAATTCCAACTCGTAAAATCCCATTTTTTCAATTTTTCACGTATTTTTTATCAATTTTTTCAGTATTTTGATTAGTTGAAAATTCAATTTGATCTTTATTATTATCTGATAAGGTTTTTCAACACGTAAGTTTTTGAAATAAAAAATAAATGCTATCATCAGATGAGTTTATTCCTCTAAAGGAGGAAGGCACTACGTAGACAGACTCTGTATAAAAGCAGAGTTTGCATGCGTGCATGAGGGGCCTTTTTTACACAGAGAGAGGGGGAGACCGAGAGACACACAGAGACTAAAAAAGACAAGAGAAGAAAAAAAGAGACTGCGAAAAAAAAAAGAGAATTACATAATTAAATCCCAGTCTAGAATCAAATCAACAATTGAGTCAATTTCAACAGTGAAAATCCTAGTTTGAGGGGCTATCTCAAAGCATATGCACAGCATTCCCTTTTTTTCTTCTATTCTCTTTTTATGATTTTTATTTTATTTCGTTATTGTTTTCTTGTTCAATTTCATTACTAATCTAATTTTTTTTATGTTTTTTTGTTTTAATGCTCGATTGTGGATTGAGGAGGATACTGCTTATGTTCAAATGAACAGAAGATCTATGGAATGCCATAGAATAATCTGCATTGTTTTACAATAGATATTAGGGTTTTAATTTTCATTTTACCTTTATGTGTTCTATGTAATTATTCATGGGTGTATAATTATTTAATTTTAATTTTTTGTACATAGTTTGTAATAACGCCAGTAGTGGGAATAGTAAAAGATTTAATTTTCTGCATTTAAAATCAATTAGTAATTAGGTTTAATTGGGTAAAAATGAATTAAAATTAATGGTGGCTTTAGTTAATTAGGGTTTGTATGTAATTAAATTGGGTTTTTTAGAAATCATATGTGAATGTGTTTTCATTTGATTTTGCTATATTTTTTTTTTATGTTTTTTATGTTTTTGGGCCCCAAGCTTGTGTTTAGGTCTAACCCACTTAATAAATAGGCTTAAAAATGGTTTAGGACTTTAAATAATTAAAAATCAATTTAGGCCCATTAGGTTAATTAGATTTTAGGCCCACTTAGTTAATTAAAAACTTGTTTAGACTTAGCTCAACCCACTTAAGTTCATTTCTTTTAAAATAAATAGACCTAGGCCCACTTTTCGCTTAGAAAAAAACCAAGTTAGACTTAGGCCTACTAATTTAATTTTCCTTTAAAATTGAATAGACTTAAGCCCATTTCTTAGATAAACTAAAATAAATAGATTTAGGCTCACTAATTAATAAAAATATAGGCCTAGCTTTAGTACATTTCACTTGTAAATAAAATGTAGATTTAGCTAACTTATAAAATAAAATTAACATAGTTTAGACATAGGGACATTGCCTTTTTTATGAATTTTTTACTTGTAATTTTATTGACTTATTGCCTTTTGGGTTAGATGGATGTTAATTAAGGTTCAATAAAATTTCATGTAATTAGAGGATGAAATAATCATTTATAAAATTATTCTAAATGAACACGAGACTAAGAGAAGTTAGTATTCTGTATCCAGAATCTCCTGGTTGTGGTGCTAGCTTTCTTTTAAAGAATCGAGTACCACCTTTTCGATTTATCTTAGTTATTACCCTAGGTGGTGACTCCTCATCTCCATGCCATGTCTTTGTGACAGTGGTTAGTGTGTTCTCTAAGGCCCTGAGCCTAAATAGTGTCACGATTGCTAAAATCATGGATGCACGGTAAACCCCCACCGTCTATAGTGGTGACTCCATTGGGGATAAGAGATACTAATTCTACTTGTGTTCTTTAGAATTATTTTATCGATTATTATTTCATTCTTGCATTCATTTTGCATGTCCCTACTAAACTAATGGTGTTGGTTTATGATTCCATGATTCCACTAGCTTCATGGAGTTATAGATTGGCTAACCATCACTCTTAGCCTTAACTCGGTTCAAGAGAGATTACCGGTCTCATCTAACCAAAGTCTATAACCTAAGTCCTTAAGGGGGGTAATCTTCTCTTGAGTTTGTAAAGGATGTTGGGCCCCTCTGACCTTGGCCTATAACTCAAAGTCCATAAAGGAGAGCATCTTGCTAAGGGAGCCTTAACTTTTCACCGGACCCTAACCACATATAATGGCCTAGTTACTTCCCCTAGGATTTTTTTTACCCAGAGTGCTTGTTTGTTTGAATTGCCATGAGGTAGTTCTATTTATAAAAGCCCAGGCCTATACCTTTGAAGCTCATTCAGGCTAATAAGGATTAGGCTAGACCTTTATATTTAGAAATGTTGTTTCTGTGCTTTTTATTTTAAAAAGAGGTTTAGCATGCACGTCGGCTCTTAATATCCCCTGTTGATATGAAGGACCAAAAATCCTAGGAAAAGAAACTAGCCATTGAACATGTGTGTGGGAGGAATAAGGTTGGAAGGCTTATGCTTACATGTTGCCTGTTGATTGCTTCTTGCTACTTGCTAAGTGCTTGCTTACTATTTATTGCATAAACATATGCATCATACATACATGCATACATACAGTCCATGCATCATACTAACACCTTATTTTACAACCATCATAGATTCATCTGGGTCTTCTCATGTCTGGGGATGAAGAGGTGGCAGATTGACCAGAGTTTATTTAAGTCCGAAGTCCATAGCTCAAGGCATTCTTCACGGACTGAAGAGACTAGAAGGGAGTCCAATCAATCCACTATTCCTAGAAGCTAAACCAACTTAGACTGAACAGACTGAAATGGAACAATAACCAGAGATGTGGACCTTAGAGGACATTAAGGGAGCTTTGATGGATGACATGAGAGCTATGATGCAAGATGAACTAAGAAAGGCTTTGGCCAAACTTATGCAACCTATTGTTAAACAACCATCTGTTGCTGTTATTGAACAACCACTTACTGTTGTTATTGAACAATCACTTGCTGTTACTATTGAACAGCCACCTGCTGTAGGAGCTCCACCTGTTACTGTAGCTCCTCCACTTACTGCTAACAATGCTAGGGGGTGACCTGTTGCTAGAAATGTGCCTACTACTGATGTGAGACTGGAAGACGTTGAAAACTACATGGTAGAAAAGGCGAAGAGAGAGTCACTTGAATTGGTCCATGTTCATGAGTCCAAGCAGATACAAGCACTGACTTAGAAAATGTCCAAGATGGAAGAGCTGATTAGAGGACAAGGAATGGGATATTCTTTTGACTTTGATGACATGCTGCAAATGGAGGGAGATAAGCTGCCTGAAAAATTCAAAATTCCTCAACTACTGAAGTTTGATGGGAGAGATCCTAGAATTCACTTGAGTTAATACACTATAACTATGAGCACTACAAAAGCACCTCTAGCGGTAGTCACAAGGTTGTTTATGTTGTCTTTGGAAGGAATGGCTATGAACTGGTACCATGGGTTAGAAAAGTCTATTAGAGATAACTGGAAAGAACTGTGTAATTCTTTTTTGAAACAATATGATTATAATGCCAGGTTGGAGGTATCCATTAGAGATCTAGAGTTAACTAAACAGAAATCAAATAAATATTTTTCTGATTTCTTAACTCATTTCATGAATAAAGCAAGGATGATGAAAAATAAGCTTGCTGAGAAGGATTAAGTTAGAATGATAATTCATAATGTGTCACCTAATTTGGTCGAGAGGCTACAGATGATGAATCCTAAAACCTTTATGGATTTGTATGATGATGGGTTACAAGTTGAGGAAATTGAGAGTGAGAAAAAGAAAACTGCTAGAGGCACAGGATTTTAAAACTACCCAACTGAGGGCATACAACAAGGAAGTACTAGCCAAGCTGTAGAGGTCCGTGCAATTCAGCAACCTAGAAGGTTCTCCAACTTCAACCAACCACTCTCTAAAGTCCTAGATGGGATGACGAGTTTGAAGATGAGTTGGTAAAAGGAGAGATTGAAACTAAAACTCCTGCACAGTTATTAAGAGGCTTAGAGGATTTATTGGGGTAGCCTTCGGGCAAATTTGATTACAAAGTTGTTTACTCTGAGCCCGCCTCTACTAATATACCCATGGAAGAGATCTTGCGGATAGGATGGGATGATGAGTTTGAAGAAGATGAATTCTTAACCCCTGAACTGTCCCAGGAAGGAATTAAAGATTTATTGAATCAACGCTTACGCAAGCTCAATATGGAAGATTTGAAAAGGAAGGAAACATGCACAATAGAAGTATGGAAAGATGGGAAAAGAGACCGAATCATTAGAGTTATTGACATCTGGTATGACTCTGATAAAGAAAGCCCAGGCGATTTCGAAGTCTGGAGTAATGATCCTCAAGTGAATCATGTCACTAAAAGTGGGAAGAATTATAAAGCAACAGAAAAGAAAACATAAAGAGTAACAGAAAAAGAAGAAATAGAAGATGCAGAGATAGAAGAAGAACAAAAAGAGGATTTGATTTTGGAACAACTAAAGAAGGCTAAGGCAAATGTCAACATTTGGAAATTACTGATGCATTTAGGCAGCCATAGAAGAGCTCTTATCAAAGCTCTATCAAACATGAATATTAAAACTGCAGCTACACCTGAGGCTATGGTAGCAAAGGTTACAGAAAATAAACACGGGTTGATAATGTTCTCAGATGATGACTTGCCTTTAGAAGGAAGAAACCATAATAAGGCATTATTTATCCCAGCTGAGGTGAGGGGAAAGAGAACCAATTTTGCTATGGTCGATAATGGTTCTGCTATTAATGTATGTCCTTTGAAGATTCTGCCTAACTTAGGTTTGAATGCTAAAGAATTAACAGCTTCAAACCTCATAATTAGAGCTTATGATGACAACACTAGGAATGTGGAGGGGACATTCCAAGCTCTGGTTAAAACAGGACCTGTGGAATCAACCATTGAGTTTACCCTACTGGACATTCCAATCACTTATACCTTGTTGTTGGGATAGCCATGGTTCTATGCCTTGGGAGGGGTACCCTCAACTGTGCATCAAAAGATAAAATTCCCTTATAAAGGAGAAGTTATGACCATAGAAGCTGGGACCAATGCTGTTGTGGCATCCATATTGGATAAACAGAAACAAGTGTGTGCACCCCCTGGTTTCCAGATTGATGGAATATTTAATGGGACTGAAATGGATTACCAGCTTGGACAAGGACTTGGGAAGAATGAACAAGGAAGTCTGGAATTCCTAAAATTCAAAAATTAAGATGACACAACAGGATTAGGTTTTATAGGGGAAGCAAAGCCAAAAGGTAGAAGGGTAAAGAAGAGATTCAATGCAGAAAAGAGGAAGCTTTATGCAAAAGTTGGTCCTTTAAGTCAGAACTTCATCAATCCAGGGGAAGGCAAATACTATCTAGGAGCCAAGGAATCAGTCAGTGTTGCTGGAACAGATGTCACTAGGTTTAAGATCTTCAAGGAGCAGATTATGGAGAATCTGGTGAAGGATAACAAAGAGGAAGTGATGATGTTGGCAACTGAGAGGATGGGCAGTGCTGTTGTCAAAGAGTTGTTCAACCACCTCAAGGACAACCACTATGAGACTCAGCATCGCTAGCATCTATAATAGGAAATAAAATTTCTCATTGTCTCATGGAATAAAATTTTAGTTTCTAGTGATTGATGATATAAATTCGGATTATGCTTGCTCAAGTAATAAACATCCTAATGGTACTGTGCATTATGATATTAATTACATCTACTTGTTTGACATAAATTTAATTCAATTAGATTCATTCAGCATGGGCACAAATGCAAATTCAAAGAACATACATATATCACATGATGTAACTTCTTAAGATAGGAGATATGAGAAAAATATATAAAAAAACATAAACATATAAAAAAGAAGAAAAAAAAAGAAAGAACAAAAAGAGAAAAAAAAAAGAAAAAATAACAGTAAGGTAAAAAGTAGAGAGGAAAATTCATGACTGGCTGATAACAGGAGATATATCATGTGATGTAATGAATGTTCTCATTTTTGCCCTAATGAATTATTAAAATTGAATATTAAATTTTTATTCAAACATCACATATTGATCTTTATCATACTGCATAAGTATCTGAATGGAAAAATAATACATGATGAAAGCTAAATCAGGGCTATAAGATCACTATTTTAGTTACGTTTTCTTTTTGCCACTTCTTTTGTAATTTTCCTTGTAAGCCTAGCATCCCCTTATACCTTGAGAATCCTGGTCGCTCAATAACTTGCTTTTCAACCCATACATTATAACTGTCATCAATTATTGCATCAACACCAAGCCTCATATTCTGCTCAAGAATTCTTCAAAGTGCAAGTCCAGTTGATTTCATCATCCAGAACTCGCTTCAATTCAGTTTGCCCACTCCTATGCATCTTCAATACATGAGATTGCAGCTAATAGGGTTAGTAAGACAAAGGGCCAACAACAATAATGACCAAACGGAGTCTCTTGTGCACATGAAGAAAGTGATTGCTAGGATGAATTCAAAATGAAGCTGGAGGCAAAATGTAACTTTGGGACAAGTTAGGGGTAAAATGGTAAATACAATAGTAGAACTTCAAAGTTAGTGAAAACAATCTTAGGGTAAAAAGGAGTATACTACAAGCATACAAATATAACAGTTATCATACAGCAGAAGCAGTAATAAAAAGAAAAGTTCAATAGTGCATAAGTCAATCATGAGCTCTAGTGTAAAGCCATGGACCCCACTCATTGGCCTAGATATTTTTTCGATAGACTATATCAGAAGCTCAAACATCAGAAGTACCAACAATGAAGCATCAAGTGCTCAAACCTACAAGCTGTTAATGAGGCACCTCATTCTCACACTCTAAGCTGCAAACATAGCTTTGCTCCAAATAGAAGACCTATTAGGATCATGCATGTTATACATAACATGCATACACTTGCATACATTTGCTGTGAAATACTTTTTTTGCATAATAAAGTCTTTGAGACTAGTCAAGATTGTCCAAACACTTTTCTACTAACATTTAAGATTAGTGTTGTAAAAGTGCATGAAAGTAGTCAGAGTATTCATAGGTAAAGCATCTAAAGGAATGAAAATAAAAGGAGTGACATTACCAAAAAGCATCATCCTGGTGACCTCAAGAGGCTGGATAAGACTTTCAAGCTCCTCAAACTCAATATCCATCTCTATAGTCTCATCGGGAGCATTATTTGAAATAGCCCTCTACAACAGTTAGACCATTGTATGGCGTGGAATATGGTACTCGGCCCTAAAAAGGGAAGAATGCACTAAAAACTTGAGACGAATGCACTTTGAAGACTTCTTTAATAGTGAAATAAAAACCTCTAACTCCCAAATCTTTTCTTTTGTAGGAAATATTAGGAAGAGGAATGAGGCCCTTTACCATAGCATCAATATTCAGCCTAAGGCCACAACCTCAATGGTAGAATATCACGACCCTATAATTAGAGACATCATGATTAAAAGGGAAGAATGCACTCAAAACTTGGGACAAATGCACTCTGAAAAATTATTTGATTAAGAAATAAAAATCTCTAACTCAGAAATCTTCTCTTTTGTAGGAAATGTTAGGAAGAGGAATGATGGAGCTCTCTACCATAGCATCAACAGAATAAAGCCACAATTTTGATGGCAGAATATCGTAACCCTACGACTAGAGACATCATCACCCTAATAAAAAAGGGATGAATGCAAAAGAATAACATTGCATTTTGATAAAATTTCTTCACTTACAAATAAACCATACTAACTTATGGTATTTTGTGCAGGGAAAATAAAAGAGAATGAAGAAGAGAAAAGAAATTGATACATCAATAAGAATGACCAGGATAGCAAATGCTAATCGCTAGTTAAAATCTCACTCTGTGTGACAAACAGCCTGACAAATGGCAAAGGGAAGTAGTATCTCTATCTCTTTTTTATTCTGTAGTAAAGTACAAATTGAAAGAAAATTTATAAAATTGAGAGTAAATTCATCCACTTCATGATATCATGTGCGAAAAATTATCTCATGACCTTTGATTTTAGTGGCTTTCTTTTATTAGCCTCTCAGAATTCAGATGTCTTGTTGACAGTTCTATGTCGAGAGTTTCTAAAACTCTAATCAACCTAATGCTTACTTTACACCCAAACGAGGGGAAGAATAGGCAAAGACAAAATCTATGGACTTGCAATATAAATTGGTTGAGTTTTAAAGTGTCCTTTTAGTCTTTTGAATGTGGATATAATCTACTCCAATGCTCAGAAATGAATACGAGTATAAATCCCTCAACGGTATCCATGCTGAGGAATACAAGAAAGGTGGGGGAACACTAAGAGGAGAATCAGAATAAGAGCAAGCATAATGTACTCCAATGCCCAAAAATGAGCAAGAGTATCAATGTGAACCTCTGGCGGTATCCACGCTGAGTAATATAAGAAAGGTAGGGGAATACTAAAAGAGGATCCACGTTAAAAAAAACTTGCTCTATTTACTCCAATGCTCTATAAGAGTATGACTATCCAAAGGACCTTTCCAATGGTATCCACGCTGAGTAATATGAGAAAGGCGGGGGAACACTTGGATAAGGAAGAAAAGCACAAAAATAATTCAAATACTGTTTTGATACTCCGAATTCAATATTTTTATGCTTAGTATCCACAAGTTTTATTTAATAAATTCTCCTTAAAATTAGGTGTGGAAGTAAGCTCTTCACTTTGTAAAAGATACACTCTCAGCATAAGGTGGTTAACGATGCCTCTAACCTTTACAAATGGCAAATAAATGACAGTCATGAAAATCAAAAATAGTGAGAGTCATTAAGTACATGCTATCTCATGATCAAATGATGAATTTTCTCATTTTTTTATACATTCATCATGATTGAAACTAACTTCAATATATCTACAGGAATTATAAAACCAGAAGGAAGTGCACAGTGGAATTAAAATTAGTCAGCACAAAGAATTCAAAGCATTCAACTTAAACAACCAAAGATAAAAATCAGCAAGCAGTTATGGACTATAGCAACATCAAAGGTGGCAATGAAAGCATTACAGTTAATTTGCAAGCAATTATAGATTGCAGCATCATCAGCGAGCAATTATGGACTACAACATCATCAGTGAGCAATGAAAGGGTTACAGCTAATCGTGAGCAATTATGGATCGCAACATGATCATATAGATCAATCAACACTACATGATCGATGGTAGTGTATTCCACTTTAATCCATTACTTTTGTGTGCATATGAATTCAAGTTCTTTCATTGCAATTTGATCCATATTTACATTCTGATTAGGAATATATTCCTAATTAAATCATGACATTCATCAAATTAATAATTCATTGAATTATTAAAATTGCATAATCAATCTATAATTCTGAATTTTCTATCAAGTGCAGCATACAGAACAAGATTACAGAATTCATTTTTTTCATTTCACATGCATCATTTCAATTAAAGGATTCATATGTTGCACAGTAGCTATAATATGAATTTTAAATGATTATGTTATATGTTGCACAGTAGTCATAACCTTCATTATGTTATGTACTACATAGCAGTTATGACATAAACTTTCAAATTCATCATTGCTAGACGTTCCACAGGAACTATAGCAAATTTTCAATTCAACTACACTAGACGTCCCACAGGGAATATAGTGTACATCGTTAGACATCCCATAAGGAATATAATAAAATTCATCATTGCTAGATATTCCACAGGAACTATAGCAAATTTTCAATTCAACTACACTAGACGTCCCACAGCGAATATAGTGTACATTGTTAGATGTCCCACAGGGAATATAATGAAATTCATCATTGCTAGACATTCCACAAGAACTATAGCAAATTTTCAATTAAACTACACTAGACGTCCCACAGGGAATATAACGTACATCGTTAGACGTCCCACAAGGAATATAACGAAATTCATCATTGCTAGACATTCCATAGGAACTATAGTAAATTTTCATTTCAACTACACTAGATGTCCCACAGGGAATATAGTGTGCATCGTTAGACGTCCCACAAGGAATATAACAAAATTCATCATTGGTAGACGTTCCACAGGAACTATAGCAAGTTTTTAATTTATCATCACTAAACGTCCCACAGGGAATATAGCGAAACTCATTAGTATAAAGTCCACTAGACGTTCAGTAGGAAATATAGTGAGACTTGCCAAACATCATACTTTGCTCAACAATTTGAGCATCATTCTATCACTTAGGATACAATCAAGTGTCCTAATTTCTTTCTTTCGAAATTGTGTGCTTCTATTGTTTTGCTGCAATTTGTCAAGCAAACAGTGATAAAGGGGGGCAACTGTAAGCACTCAATTTTGAGATGAAATTGTGCACAATTGCGACGTAAGCCCCTATGAAGAAATTTATTAAAAAATTGAACTTGGTTGTCGATTTTCTGAACTTTAAGGACTAAATTGCAACGCTTTTTTTTTAGGATTTGATTGCAAAGAAGTCAATTTTTTAAAGGTCTTTTGGTAATTAAAAGTAAAACAAAGAGGTTGGCATTTGATGTCGATCAGCATTGCACAATTCCGACTCGTAAAATCCCATTTTTTCAATTTGTCACGTATTTTTATCGATTTTTTCAGTATTTTGATTGGTTGAAAATTCAATTGATCTTTATTATTATCTGATAAGGTTTTTAAATGCGTAAGTTTTTAAAATAAAAAAAATGCTATCATTAGATGAGTCTATTCCTCTAAAGGAGGAAGTCAGTACATAGGCAGACTCTGCATAAAAGCAGAGTCTGCATGTGTGCGTGAGGGGCCTTTTTTACACAGAGAAAGGGGGAGACCGAGAGACACACACAGAGTAAAAAAGATGAGAGAAGAAAAAGAGAGACTGCGAAAGAGAGAAGAGAATTACGCAATTAAATTTCAGTCCAGAATCAAATCAACAACTGAGTCAATTTCAACAGTGAAAATCCTAGTCTGAGGGGCTATCTCAAAGCATATGCACAACATTCCCTTTTTTTCTTCTCTTCTCTTTTTGTGATTTTTTATTTTATTTCATTATTTTTTTCTTGTTCAATTTCATTAATAATCTAATTTTTTTGTATTTTTTTTGTTTTAATGCTCGATTGTGGATTGAGGAGGATACTGCTTGTGTTCAAATGAACAGAAGATATATAGAATGCCATGGAATAATCTGTACTATTTTCCAATAGATATTAGGGTTTTAATTTTCATTTTACCTTTATGTATTCTATGTAATTATTCATGGGTGTATAATTATTTAATTTTAATTTATTGTACGTAGTTTGTAATAGCCCCAATAGTGGGAATAGTAAAAGATTTAATTTTCTGCATTTAAAATCAATTAATAATTAGGTTCAACTAGATAAAAATTACTTAAAATTAATGGTGGCTTTAGTTAATTAGGATTTGTATGTAATTAAATTAGATTTTTTAGAAATCATATGTGAATGTGTTTTGATTTGATTTTGCTATGTTTTTTTTATATTTTTGGGCCTCAAACCCGCGTTTAGGTCTAATCCACTTAATAAATAGGCTTAAAAATAGTTTAGGACTTTAAATAATTAAAAATCAATTTAGGCCCATTAGGTTAATTAGATTTTAGGCCCACTTAATTAATTAAAAACTTGTTTAGACTTAGCTCAGTCCACTTAAGTTCATTTCTTTTAAAATAAATAGACCTAGGCCCACATTTCCCTTAAAATAAAACTAAGTTAGACTTAGGCCCACTAATTTAATTTTCCTTTAAAATTGAATAGACTTAAACCCATTTCTTAGATAAACTAAAATAAATAGATTTATGCTCACTAATTAATAAAAAATGTAGGTCTACCTTTAGTCCATTTCACTTGTAAATAAAATGTAGATTTAACTAACTTATAAAATAAAATTAACATAGTTTAGACATAGGGACATTGCCTTTTTTATGCATTTTTTACTTGTAATTTTATTGACTTGTTGCCTTTTGGGTTAGATGGATGTTAATTAGGGTTTAATAAAATTGCATGTAATTAGAGGATGAAATAATCATTTATAAAATTATTCTAAATGAACACGAGACTAAGAGAAGTTAGTATTCCGTATCCAGAATCTCCTGGTTGTGGTGCTAACTTTCTTTTAGAGAATCGAGTACCACCTTTTTAATTTGTCCAAATTATTACCTTGGGTGGTGACTTCTCATCTCCACGTCATGTCTTTGTGACAGTGGTTAGTGTGTTCTCTAAGGCCTTGAGCCTAAATAGTATCGCGGTTACTAAAATCTTGGACGTGCACTAAACCCTACCGTCTACAGTGAGCTTTCTTTAATTGCCAATCCTTTGGAAGTTCATCTGTCAAGATAGGTTGAAATGTCTCCTCATTTTTCTTCTTACTTGGACCTTCAAGTTCCAAAGGCTTACTAGCATCCACAATCTCATTGTCACCTAGAAGAAGATCATCAACACTATAAACATCCTTTCTAGGATTAAGTGAGTTTGATTCATTAAATACCACATGCATTAACTCTTCAACTACTAGAGTTCTCTTATTAAAGACCCTATATGCTTTACTATAAATAGAATAGCCTAGGAAAATTCCTTCATCAGCTTTAGAATCAAATTTCCCATGATTATCCTTGGTGTTCAATATAAAGCACTTCCATCCAAATACTCTTAGATATGAGATTTTAGCTTTTTTATTGTTCCATAGCTTATAAGATGTTTTATTTAAAATTGGTCTTTTAAAAACTTGATTTGAAACGTAACAAGATGTGTTAATGGCTTCCACCCAAAAGTATAGAGGCAAATTAAACTCACAAAGCATTGTTCTAGCCATTTCCACAAGAGTTCTATTTTTCCTTTCAATTACCCTATTTTGTTGAGGAGTTTTAGGAGATGAAAATGTATAAGAAATATCATTTTCATTACAATAGTTTTTGAAAAATTTATTTTGCAGATTCGATTCCATGATCACTTCTAATAGATGAAATACAAAAACCTTTTTCTTTTTAAACTCTTTTAGCATAGTTTTTAAAAGCTTTAAAAGCATCATTCTTATAAGTAAGAAAACATACCTAAGTAAATCTAGAGTAATCATTAACCAATAATATGCATAGTGCATTCCACCAAGATTAACAACTCTAGTTGGTCCAAATAAATCCATATGTATAAGTTCAAATGGCGTAGAGGTGGACACTACATTTTTTAGCTTAAATGAGGACTTGGATTGTTTTCCCTTTTGGCAAGTATAACAAGGTTTATCCTTGATGAATTCAAGCTTAGGTAAACCAATCACAAGTTCATGTTTATAAAGATCATTTAAAAGCTCAAAATTTACGTGTCCTAACCTTCTATGCCATGTCCATGTGTCATAGGAGATAGATACTAAGCATTTTATATCTTTGTTATCAATTTTATTCAAATCAACGACATGAATATTATCTACTCTTTCACCACTAAAAATAACTTTGTTTTCATCAAAACTAGTAACAAAGCAATTTTTAGGATAGAAAGTTACTTTATTTTCCATGTCACACAATTGACTTATACTAAGAAAATTATGTTTAAGACCATCAATAAACAACACATGATGTATAGATAAGGATTGAGGATTACCTATTTCTCCAATTCTAATAATTTTTCCTTTTGCATTATCTCTAAAAGTAACATGTCCTCCATCCTTAGCATTAAGTTTGTTGAATTGCTCTTTATGACTCGTCATATGCCTTGAATATCCACTATCGAGATACCACTTGCTTTTTATTCTTATGGATATCAAGCAAATCTACACAAAATAATTTAAGTGTTCTTTTGGACCCAAACCTTTCTTGGTCTAGGTTGGTTAGTGCCAAGATAATCTATAGGAAGTAAATTCATGTATAGTCTTTTATAGAATCAAACATTGTTAGTATTTCCTTTAATCATGCAATAAAAACATACAACATTTTTAAATTTATTCCTCTTAGGATGAAATGTTTTCCTAGTGTGTGCAACATGTCTTTGGTGTTATATGTATCTCCTATTGTTTTATATCATTAAGTGAGACATGAATTGGCAATGGTAATGTGTATTTTGATAATTTTGTACAACATGTTTATGTGCATTGTATTGTGTAACATGCCTATTATAATTGTGTCTAATGTACATTTAAGCATTTTTAGGTTGAGGTGCTCTAGTTTGAGCTTTACCTCTTTGTGTTAATGAATGATAAATCTTATGAGACTTTCCCTTGCTATTTAACACATGAGATATTTTAGCTTTGAAAGCTTGAGTCTCATTTTATTTAGAGTTTAAAGGAGTGGAATCATGTGAAGCTTTTACAAAATTAATATGTAATGAAAATAATGAAGACATTCCATTCTTATATCCAATTCCATGGATATTTCCATGAAATTTTTGAGAGTCAAGAAGACTATCTAAAGTTTCTTTTCCTCTCTTAAATTTAGCAATGGAATTCTTTAATTCTAATGCTAAGACCTCCTTAGAAAGCTTATGATTTTCATCATTTGCTTTCTTAAGTTAATCTTCTAACGAATTAAAAGGTTTTGCATCACTAACAAGTTTTTCATTTGATTTAACAAGTTTAGCAAAATTAATTTTTAAATTTTCTCATTCTTTATTTAAGCTACCTAAATTATGCTTATAATGTTTCTTCTTAGATAATAAACTTTTGCATTTAACAAGTAATTTGCTCACAATAGAGCTCTCATCATCATCATCATCACAATAATTATCACAGTCATCAAAGGAAGAATAAGTAGTAGATGGTACCTCATTTTTGTTTTTAAGGGCCATGAAGTAAAAATAGGCCACTTCTTGTTGTTCCTCTTTCTCTTCGGATTCAGAGGAATCATCCTAAGTAGCTTTGAATGCCTTCTTTTTATCTTTGCTCCCTTATTCTTGAATTTGAGTTTAGGACACTCACTTCTAATATGTCCCGATTTCTTGCATTCACAGCAAGTAATCTCCTTAGTTTTCTTCTTCCCATCACCCTCGAACTTCTTATTGAAGTCCCTTATTCTTGAGAAGTTTGTCTTTCTTAAAAACTTCTTGAAGTTCCTAATGAGCATGCTAATGTCATCATCTTCATCACTAGAATCTTTGATGCTTTTCTCTTCACTATCTTCTTGAAGAGCTTTTAGAGCAATACTCTTTTTCTTTTCTTATTTCTCTTTTTGTTCTTCACCTCTTTGCTTGATAATGAGCTCATGTGTTAAGAGCTTACCAATGAGCACATTAGTTGATAGAGTGGAGAGGTCTTGAGCTTCCTCAATTGAAGTAACACGAGATTCCTAATCTTTCTTAGGTATGATTCTTGGAATCTTGTTGTTTACATCTTCCTTGGAGAAATGTTTTCCAAGTTTCTTGAGTGTTGTGAGGAGAGCATTGAGATGGTTTTTCATCTCCGTGATTGATTCATGAGGCTTCATTTTAAAGATTTTATATTCATACATATGAAGTTGAACCTTTTTAGTTCTTACTTGAATGTTGTCTTCGTAGTGGTCTTCTAAGCTCTCCCACATTTTTTTAGCCGACATAAAATGTAAAAGCTTGCCTCCTTCTTCTTTTGTCATTGAAGAAACTAGAGTAATCATAACTTTTTTATTTTTGTGATTTTCTTCCTTTTGATCAATACTCCATTGGCTTCTTGCAATAGTAGTTACCAATCATCAATGATAGTTGCAAGTGGTTCCCAACTGTCACGACTCGAACCGAAAGGTACGTGATCGGCACTAAGGAATGGAGATACATAAAGTACCCAAAACCTATAGTAACCCTTAAAAAAATTTCACGAAATAAAAAAAATACACTTAACAATAAACCAATAAGAAATGCACAATATCAAATAAATATAATAATATCCTTCAAATACAACAGTGTTTCAATATAGGATAGAAATAACACAAGTTCATAGACAACTATTGTGGTGTCTAGAATTTAATTATACGATACATATATCAGTCTAACATACATAATGCAACTGGTGAAGAATGAACTTGACGCAGATAGGGGATACTAATGAGCTGATGTGAGATCCTAAAAAAAAATAGGTTAAGGGGAATCAGACCTTACTTAGTGAATTAATTCTATAAAATGCATATTGGTGTATTAAAATATTTATTAAAACCTCTTTTCAAATAAATGTAAGTAAAGTAATCATAATCCTTAAAATTATTTATTTTTCACAATAACATTTAAATAAAATCTATTTATAATTTTTAAATCAATTTAATATAAAATCTCAGTACGAAAATATATAGAATAATTATTTTTGTGGAAATTTTGGTATAACACCTAAACCTTAAATCTAATAGCCTTTCGGCTCTCTTTAATCCAAGTGACTGCCATTCCGAGAGCAAGCTCTACCGAGTTACTGTCACAGTCATTTCACTTATTCCATATTGATATCCCAAAAGCAAGCTCAACAGAGTTACATTCCTTCTTCCGGCCCAAGAGCACTAACTCCACCGAGCTCTAACTATTTACACTTGTCAAAGAGCACACACTCCAATAAGCCTATTACATATTACACATAAATCGAAATTATCCGTGTGCACGTGATCCTTGTGACACCCACTAGGTAACACATTCTACCATTATTTCTAAATCAATTTAACTTATAAATAAATAAAATAATTCATTAAATAATGAATAATTAAATGATTAAATAATAATCAAATAAATCATCACAAAGTAATCTCCCTTAAACATACTTTCAATTTCTACTTGCAAATATAAAATAAATTATTAGGCATATGGCTACATAAATATATTCATTATTTAATCATATAATCATTTCTTTATTATATTTAATTATTTGAAAATATAATAAAAACATACACAACACAAATTTCATAAAATGAACTCACAGGTTTAGCGTGTCAGGCGATGCATTCTCTATTGCCCATGTGCTACAGCTTGTATCCCGGAATTCTCTAAAATAAATAATATTTTTTAAAATATGCTCATAAAATAAAATAAAATAAAATAAATTCATAAAAAGTCTCGAAAATTATGAAAACTATAAAATTGACGAAACTAACTCAACTAAAGACATAAAGACAATTAAAACTAGAAATTCGACACAGGTTAATGTCACATTTTACGAGAAATCTAACAAAAATTTGGCAAAGTTTTTTTTGTAAAACGGACATTTCTCTACTAAAAGTAGAGTCGTTTCTGTATGAAAACACACTTCTATTCACAACACAGCTCTACACTCAGGTCGGATTCCCAAACTACACACAATCTCAACCGAGATCACCAAAACACTACCACCAAAACTAATTTAAATCATAAAAATACATAAAAAAATTTTTATCAAAAACTAATTCAGTTATAAAACAAATTCTTTTAAATAATTATATACAAAAATCCAATTTTTCATTTAATCCAATAAAATTCCTTAATTAACATATAATATCTATATATAAGAATTATAAATTATAAAATTTCAGAAATTCATAAAAATTTATTTTAGTACTAATATTAATTAAATCAACTAAATAATCAAATACTATAATATTTACATACATTATATTATTTCCGAAAAAATCAATCTATAATTAACAAAATATATAAAAATACTAATTTAACCAATAAAATTATTTTATGCCTTCTAAAATTAAAATTATCATTATACACAGTAATTTAACTACATATTTACTAAAATCCAATTAAAATCAATTTATATAATTTTTCTCTACAAATTTATATTTCACATAAACTTTTAAAAATTCATAACTTAAAATCTAGAATTAATTTTAACAAAGTTCCTTCACAAGATAAACTCTAAAAAATATATAGAATTTAATAAAAATAAGAAAAAATTTGTATCCCAAGACTGTGTGAACAGTAACCGACACCCAGAAAATTCGAATTTTCTAAATAATTTCAAAAAATTAAACAAAAATTACCCTTACATAGGTAATAATCTCTACAACAAGATTACTAAAGGAAATTAAGCCTAAAACTCAATAAAAATTTCAAAAATCAACAAAATACCAAAAATACACAATTTACATTTACCTCGATCTACAACGATCCAAACAGTGGATTGACAATCTGATGGCAGATTATTAAAGCTTGGAAGATGAGGAATCCAAAGACACCGGAATCAAACGATCCGACATCAGAATCTTTACTGGAGGCTAAAAGAAATTCGGCTAAATTAGGGGCAAAACTAGAAAAATGGAAGTAGGGCTGCTGCTCGTGGAGGGAGGGGCTATTTTCGACGAGCTGGAGTTGCTAGTGGTGGTTGACGTGCTGTTGGTGGTAAAGGCACAGTGCTAGTAGCCGATTTGGACCGTGACGGGGGAGAAAAAGAAGAAGAAGAAGAAAGAAAAGAGAAAAGAAAAGAAAAGAAAAAGAAAAAGATTTTTTTAATTATATATATATATATACACACACACAAATATATCAACACACTCCCATAATATTTTCTCTCGCAAAATAATAATAATATTGAAGTAAAAATAAAAATGATACACTATTAAAATAAACTTATCATAATCAATACTAAATAATTTAATTTAGTTGATAATAACGTTCAAAATATTACAATCTCCCCTTCTTAAAAAAAATTCATCCTCGAATTTAAATAAATAAAAAGAAATACAAATTTTTACTATTGAAAAAGATAAGGGTACACCACCTAAATTCCTGCCTCTGTCTCCCTTGTGCAGTCCTCCACTGCATGGTTGCTCCATAATACTTTCACCATCAAAATCTCCTTAGTGCAAAGTTGATGAACTTGGCAATCCACTATCACCATTAGGTACTCTTCATACGTCAAATCCTCGTCGAGCTCCGTTATCTGAGGCTGAAGGACATGCGAAGGATCAAAAATATACTTCCTCAACATCGATACATGGAACATGGGATGAATTCAAGACAACTTTGGTGGTTACACCAATCTGTATGCCACTTTGCCAACTCTTAATCGAATCTCAAAGGGTCTAATGTATTTGGGAGCTAGCTTACCCTTTTTACCAAACCTCATCACTCCTTTCATTAGAGACACTTTAAGAAACACCAAGTCTCCAATAGAAAATGATACATCCTTCCTCTTAGGGTTTGTATAGCTCTTCTATCTATTGAAGGTTGTCCTCAATCTCTACTGAATGATCAAAAAAGTCATCTGCACTAACTCCAGTCCTGTCCACTATCTCTCGTCAATTTCCTAACAAAAATGCAATCTACACTTTCTTCCATATAGTGCTTCATACATAGCCATTTCAATACTAGCATGATAACTATTGTTATATGCAAATTCAATCAATGGCAAGTGTACATCCCAATGGCCACCAAAATCCATCACACACTGATGGATATCCTCATAGCATATCCTCCAAAGTCTGAATGATCCTCTCAGATTGACCATCAGTTTGAGGATGAAAAGTTGTGTTGAAGTCCAACCTTGTACCCAAGGCCTTATGTAATTCTTGCCAAAAGACTGAAGTAAAAGTGGCTCCTCTATCAGACACTATACTAACAGGTACTTGCTGGTGAAAAATCACAAGCACACTGTATTACTAAGTAGTATAAAAAATATTGATTCCACGAGAACTCGCTCTAATCACCTATCAACCTAATTCTTTATTGTCTAAGGCTTTCGAATATAGAAATTTATAAATAAAAATAAATTCTAAAAGTGAAGGAATAAACAATTAGTGAATGCAATGGTTAGGAATTGAATCTTTTCACAATCCTTAGTTAACCTTAATCAATGAACTTACTAGTCTTGCAAATCCCCTATAATTATAATTTATTGATTAATCTCTCTTAAGTATCAACCAATTTTAATTCATAACCTTCAAATAAAAACGCTAAATCCCAACTCTCGTTGTGAACTCAATCTCCTGAATCAAATTATAAATTTATTCACCCATACCCGATTAGAATTTAATTTACTTGTGATACCTCTACCTATAAGCAATTTAAATCTATATTTATAGTTCCATTAAGATTTTGATCTCTCAACCAAAAATCCTAATTATAATTATGCTAATGGTGATTAAGCATCAATATATAATAAGCATAATAAATATAGTTTGCAAGAACTAATAACTTATTAATTAAAAGAAAAACTAATTCATGTTAAATTATCAATCCCTAACCAACATGAATTTACCCTAACATGTTGGAGAAATATCCAATAAAATTCTCAAAACAACCCATAAAAATTACAAGAATAAAGAAGGAGAGAAGAAAATAAAAACTAGAATTGTGTTCTTTAATCTTGGCTCTTGATTTCTCTTGAGCTTCTCTTAATTTTTATTGCACTTTCTAATGTTGATTTCTCCCAAAAATGGTCTCCAATTGATAGGTAAGTGATTCCCTAAAATTTCCCAAGAGTCCTCCTTAAATAGGGAATGCTTAAGTGACAAAATTTTCCCAAATAGGCAACTCGCTACAATAGCTATTTTATTATTGTCTCAGCCTTAAATTAGCCCCATTTTCTCTGTGTTACTACTACTGTAGTAGCCCCTACGCTGCTTTCCCATCAGTAGATCAACTCCCAGACATAAGCTTGTTGTAATGGTAGCATTCCCCCTGCGATGGAAGCCCTAAAACATCTCTAAGTTCATGTAAAATGCCTTATAATCATCCCAAAAGAGTCCTAATTCACCTACAAAAATGAAGAAATAAAATAAATATAAAAACTAACATTATAAATTTAATTAAAACACAAAAACTATATAATAACCACACTAAAAAAATTTAAATAAAAATGCAATTCTCATACAAATAGTACTCCATTAAGATAAATAATCCGTTAATATACAATCTTGCCACCCTATCAGTAGAGTATGTCTTTTTAATTGGTAAAAAGTGAGTTGACTTAGTCAGTTTATCAATTATCACCCAAATATCATCATAGCCACTTGATGTATGAGGCAATCCACTTACAAAATCCATAGCAATCATATCCCACTTCCAATCTAGGATAGGTGATTACTGCAATAATCCTAAAGGTCTTTGGTGTTCAACTTCACTTGCTGACAAGTGAGACACTTGGACACAAACTTTGCAGTGTCTCCCTTTATCTCATTCCACCAATATATATCTTTTATAATACATCTTAATAGAACTTGGATGAATGTTATAAGCAGAAAAATGGGCTTCCTCCATAATCTCCTTTTTCAAATCATCCACATCAGGTACACACAACCTTGTGCCCAAACATAACGTGCCCTTACTGTCAATAATAAAGTCTCTATATTAACCTTGCTGCACTTCAAACATAATTTTTTACAACTATGGATCTCTTCTCTGAGCTACTTTAACTCTATCCAAGTACACTGACTGTACTTTGAATTGAGCTAAAAGACACTTCTTGGTCATTTTCAACTGCAACCCCTAATCAATCAGTCCATGCAGCTCTTTAATTATTGGCCTCCTTTTTGTGTTGATGTGTGCAAGATTGCCTGTTAACTTCCTACTCAGTGTGTTAGCTACCACGTTCGCTTTACCTATATGGTAAAGAATAGAGCAATCATAATCTTTCAAACGTTCCATCCATCTCCTCTGTCTCAAATTTAAGTCTCTCTACTGAAAGATATACTTTAAAGCTTTTATGGTTAGTGTATATCTCACAAGTCACACCATATAAATAATGTCTTCATATCTTTAAAGCAAAAACCACAGTTGCCATTTCCAAATCATAGGTAGGGTAGTTCTGCTCCTGCTTCTTTAACTACCGTAAAGCATAAGCAACCACTCTCCCATTATGCATCGATACACACCCTAGTCCTACTCGAGATGCATCCCAGTACACTGTATACCCTTCATCACCTAAAGGTATAGTCAATACATGAGCTGAAGTCAACAAGTCCTTAAGCAACTGGAAATGCTCTTCACATCTATGAGTCCAAATAAACTTGACATTTTTCTAAGTCAGCCTTGTTAAAGGTACTGCAATCTTAGAGAAATCCTTCATAAATCTCATGTAATAGCCAGCTAAACTAAAAAACTCCTAACTTTTGTCATAGTCATCATCCTTAGCCATTCTGTAATGGCTTCTATCTTTTTAGGATCTACTTGTATACCATCTCTAGACACCACATGGCCTAAAAATGCCACTTGAACCAACCAAAATTCACATTTAGAGAATTTGACATATAGTTGATGCTTTCTCAAAGTCTAAAGCACCATCCTCAAATGCATGACATGCTCAGCCTCACTCCTCGAATATACCAAGATATCATCAATAAAGACTATCACAAATCGATCTAAGAATGGCCTAAATACCCAATTCATCAAGTCCATAAAGGTTGTTGGGGCATTAGTTAACCCAAAGGACATCACCAAAAATTCATAGTGGCCATATCTCATTCGAAATGCAGTCTTGGGTACATCTCCACTTCTAATCCTCAACTAATGATACTCAGATCTTAAGTCAATCTTAGAAAAGCACTGAGCTCCCTGAAGCTAATCAAACAAGTCATTAATCCTAGGAAGAGGATACTTGTTCTTAATGGTGACCTTGTTTAATTGTTTGTAATCAATACACAGTTGAAGGCTATTATCCTTCTTCTTCACAAATAGCACAGGAGCACCCTAAGGAGATGAACTAGGCCTGATAAAACCCTTATCAAGTAATTATTACAATAATTCCTTAAGCTCCTCCAATTCTATCAATGCCATTCTATAAGGTGGCATTGAGATAGGATTTTTACCCATTACAACATCTATACAGAACTCTATCTCTCTGTCTGGTGGTAATCCTAGTAATTCTTCAGGAAATACATCAAGAAACTCACACACCACATGCACCTTCTCAACTGCCCCCGCATCCATCTTCATATCTCTGACCATAAATAAATAGCCTTTACATCCCCTTCTAAGAATTATCCTAACTATGATATCAGAAATAAGATTCTGAGGCATCGAACACTTATCACCTTAAAATCGAAACTCTTCATCATTAAGGATTCTAAAAATCACCTCTTTTGCCCGACAATTTAAAGTAGCATAATGTTAGGCTAACTAGTCCATCCCCAAGATCACATCAAAATTGATCATGTACAATAACACCAAATCTGCAAGCAACTTTCTACCTTCCACTAACACGAGACAAGATGGAAAGAAAATGCCTGTCTCTAACTCATCACTAAGTGGAGTCACTACAGATAAAGGAAATAACAATTTGGATGGTTGCCACTCCATCCTCAAAGTAAAGACATGCGAAATAAAGGAATGCGATGCACCAGGATCAAATAAAACTCTAGCCTCAAAAGAACACACTGACAGAATACTCGTTACTACTGCATTATATGCCTAAGCATCTTGAGGAGTCAGAGTGAACACCTTAGCTTGCCCATGGCCAGCCTACTGAGAACTAGAAGGCTGAGTGAATCCTCTACCACTCTATCTACCCCCATGTATACCTCATAAACCTCGGCCCTGCTAGCCCATAAACTGAGTCGACCTCTACTGAGGGTACATAGGTGCCTAGTAGGGCTGATGCACCTATTGGAATGACTAAGAAACTAAAAACAAAGATCCATGGGTATAAGAGGACTGATACCCAGTGTTAAGATAAGCTCTGGAAAGATGTCCAACCTGCCCACACCTAAAACATGATCCGGTCAGCAAATGACACAGCCCTTGATGTACATGGCCACAAGTAGGACATGTATTGGGCCCCGAGCCTAAACTACTATACCCAGAGCTCTGACTGCTACTACCACTGCTAGCTCTAGGTCTAAACCTCAGAGGTCTATTACTTCGCCTACTATGTCTGCTAGACCTATGCACCTGGCTACCTCGATGGCCCTACTGTGAAGTACTTATAATCTGCATACTGATACTACCCATTTGAAACATAGGCTATTGAATCCCCTATGTTCTTACTACTCTACTGATGTTACTCACATACAGGTCAGAGATATTACCATGCATAATATGGCATCTCTCTAGCTATCGAGCCTCCTCAATAACACTATCCAATCTCTAGTACTCAGTCTAGATATTGATGTAGGCTGCACCCAAACCAGTCACATATAACTCTACTACTCTCCTATCATCCTGCATCACATCCATAGCATGATGACCTAACTTAAAGAACTCATGAGTATACTCTACAATTAACTGATCACCTTTACTGATATGCAGTGGCTGCAATCTATAGTTATCCCTCATCGATGCTAGAAAAAAGTGTCTCAAAAACTGCTCGTTAAACTCCAACCAATACATCATAGTCATACGTGGCTGGATGGACTACATGAACCAATCTTGAGTTATAGCCTGAATAGATAGCTCTACCACCATAATCCTCTAATAGTCTGTGTAGCCTATCCGAGTCATGGCTTCAATAGTATTAAGGAAGTCCAATGCATCACCCGTGCTATTAAAAGAAACTCTCCCTACTCTAGAGTACAGTAACACTGCATCTGCATCGGACATACGCTAATTGCTTTATTGTAACATCTGTTAAACTAAAGGTAGGGCTTGATTTAAAGTTGCCAAGCCTTGGTTGATGCCTGCCATACCAACTGCAAAAGCTATAGGATCAACCTCAGGAACTCCTTATCCTGCATGTTGCTTTTGCTCATGCATCTAAGATGTTGCTCTAGGTCTACCTCTACCCTTACCCCTTCCTCTACATCGAGGAGCAGGGGGAGGAACCTCATTTTGAATGGACTGCTCATCCTCATCAAATGTTGTATCTACAGCAGGAGCATCTCGTGTTATCCTCCTCATTTTGAAAGAATAAAAAAAAATGAGAATTCAAAATACAACACGAAAAAGACATAACACATAATTCTAGGAACAAGGATAACAATCGACATTTTCAACCTAATTACCGTAGTAGTTCAAGAAAAACATAACTCAAAGACCATTAGAGCCGAAATAAAATATTTGCTTTGATACCAACTTTGTCATGACCTGAACCGAAAGGTACTTGACCGGCACTAAAGAATGGGGATACATAAAGTACCTAAAACCCATAGTAAGCCTTAAAAAATTTTCAAAAAATAAAAAAAAATACACTTATAATAAACCAAAAATAAACCAATGATAAACCAATAATAAATGCACAATATCAAATACATATAATAATATCCTTTAAATACAATAGTGTTTCAATACATGATAGAAATAACATAAGTTCATAGATAACTACTGTGATGTCTAGAATTTAATTATACGATACATATATCAGTCTAACATACATAATGCAGCTGGTGAAGAACGAACCCGACGAATAAACAAAATACTAAAGAGCTTATTGTGAGGTCATAAAAAATAGTTTGAGGGGAATCAGACCTCACTGAGTGAATTAATTCTATAAAATGCATGCTGGTTTATAAAAATATTTATTAAAACCTCTTTTCAAAATAAATGTAAATAAAGTAATTGTAATCCTTAAAATCATTTATTTTTCATAGTAATATTTAAATAAAATCTATTTATAATTCTTAAAACAATTTAATATAAAATCTCAGTACAAAAATATATAGAATAATTATTTTTGTGGAAATTTTGGTAGAACACCTAAACCTTAAATCTAATAGCCTTTCAGCTCTCTTTAATCCAAGTGACTATCGTCCAAAGAGTAAGCTCAACCGAGTTACTGTCATAGTCATTTCACTTATTCCTTATTGATGTCCCGAGATCAAGCTTAACCTAGTTACATCCCTTCTTCTGAATCGAGAGCACTAACTCCACTGAGCTCTAACCATTTACACTTGCCCGAGAGTACATGCTCTACCGAGCCTATTACACGTTACACAAAAATTGAAATTTTACTCATGCGCACGTGGTCCTAGTGACACCCACTAGATAGTACGTTCTACCATTATCTCCAAATCAATTTAACTTATAAATAAATAAAATAAAATAAAATAAATCGTTAAATAATGAATAATTAAATGATTAAATAATAATCAAATCAAACATCACAAACTAATCTCCCTTAAACATGCTTTCAATATCTACTTGCAAATATAAAATAAATTATCATGCATATGGCTACATAAATATATTCATTATTTAGTCATATAATCATTCCTTTATTATATTTAATTATTTGAAAATATAATAAAAACATGCACAGCACACATTTCATGAAATTAACTCACAAGTTGAGTGCGTCAGGTGACGCGTTCTTTATTGCTCAGGTGTTACAACTTGTATCCTGGAGTTTTCTAAAATAAATAATATTTATATAAAATATGCTCATACAATAAAATAAAATAAATTCTTGAAAATTATAAAAACTATAGAATTGACAAAATCAACTCAACCAAAGACATAAAGTCAATTAAAACTAAAAATTTGACACAGGTCGATGTCACATTTTATGAAAAATCTAACAAAAATTTGACAAAATCTCCTCTGTAAAACGGACATCTCTCTACTAAAAGTATAGTTGTTCCTGCACGAAAACACACTTCTATTCACAACACAACTCTACACTCAGGTTGAATTCCCAAACTACGTACAATCCCTGACCGAGATCACCAAAACACTACCATCAAAACTAATTTAAATCATAAAAATACATAGAAAAATTTTATCAAAATCTAATTTGGTTATAAAAAAAATTCCTTTAAATAATGATATACAAAAATCCAACTTTTCATTTAATCCAAGAAAACTCCTTAATTAACATATAATATCTATATATAAGAATTATAAATTATAAAATTTCAGAAATTCATAAAAATTTATATTAGTACTGATATTAATTAAATCAACTAAATAATCAAATACTATAATATTTACATACGTTATATTATTTATGGAAAAATCAATCTATAATTAACAAAATATATAAAAATACTAATTTAACTAATAAAATTATTTTATGCCTTCTAAAATTAAAATTATCATTATACACAGTAATTTAACTACAAATTTACTAAAACCCAATTAAAATCAATTTATACAATTTTTCTCTACAAATTCATATTTCACATAAAATTTTAAAAATTTATAACTCAAAATCTATAATTAATTTTAACAAACTTTCTTCACAAGATAAAATCTAAAAAATATATATAGAATTTAATAAAAATAAGAAAAATTCATATCCTGGGACTGTGTCACCAGTAACCGACACCCGAAAAATTTGAATTTTCCAAATAATTTCAAAAAAATAAACAAAAAGTACCTTTACATAGCTAATGATCTCTACAATAAGATTACTAAAGGAAATTAAGCCTAAAACTCAACCAAAAATTCAAAAATCAATAAAATACCTAAAATACACAATTTACATTTACTTTAATCTACAACGATCCGGACGGTGGAGCGATGATCCAAGGGTAGATTATTGAAGCTTGGAAGATGAGGAATCTATAGACACTGGAATCAAATGATCCGACATCGGAATCTTCACCAGAGGCTAAAAGAAATTCGGCCAAATTAGGGGCAAAACTGGAAAAATAGAAGTGGGGCTGCTACTAGTGGAGGGAAGGGCTGTTTCCAGCAAGCTGGAGCTGTTGCTGGTGGAGGCACAGTGCTGGCAACGGGTTTGGATAGTGACAGGGGAGAAGAAAAAGAAGAAGAAGAAAGAAAAGAGAAGAGAAAAGAAAAGAAAAAGAAAAAGGTTTTTTTTTTTTAATTTTATATATATATATATATATATATATCAACACAACCATAATATTTTCTCTCTCTTGAAATAATAATAATATTAAAGTAATAATAAAAATAATACACTATTAAAATAAAATTATCATAAACAATACTAAATAATTTAATTTAGTTGATAATAAAATTCAAAATATTATACCAACCTCTTAGGACAATGTCCCATAGTTTGATGAAATCACAATTTAAATATAATTCCATTTTGAATTTTCAATGTGGATAGTCATTACCATCAAAGAATGGTCTAAAAGAAGAGACGTTTTGTGATTCACTCCCTATGATCTTGTATTCTAGCAATGAAGTACCTAGAATTCAAGCTTTGATACCAATTGAAAAGTTTCCTAAAGGGGGTGAATAGGACTATCAAATAAAAATGAGAAATTATAAGAATTCTTTGTAAGAATTGAATAGAAGTTGAGAAGAAAGAATGAAGAATACAAAAATTTAAGAAATTCGGATTCAATAGCAATCCTACATCTCCACCTAACTTATCCCTAAGTTAGGATTTTCAATCACCCACAATCATATTCACAAGATTGAGATTACACAAGAGTTTTATGGCTCACTTTTACAACCTTACAACTTGAGTTTTCAAAGCTTACTCAAAAATCAAATCTCAAGTGTTTCAATGGACAACACTTAAACCAATTCATTCAAAAATAAATCTCACTTCCCTTTTAATCCATCCCAAGATTTAAGATGAAGAGAAATTCTATTTCTAACACACAATCAAATCTCACAAGAATTATACAAATAAAGAATTATTTAAGAGAATTTTAGAGCTCAATTGAGTGCTTAAGAAAGAATGAATAATAAACAAGTTTCTTAACTTCCATTAAGTTCTTTAGGTGTTTATATAAACAAACACTCAAAAATATAGCTATTGGAGGTGTAAATAATACGTCCAATGTCTATATTTTAAATTATTGAAAGTGATGCTATCAAACAACTATATGTGGATTGAAACCGTGATTGGCTACTGAAGACGTTCGAATTTGCCTGCACTTTCTTTACAAAAGCTGTAGATATTTAACTTAGCTTTCCATATCATTTTGAATCACCTTAATTAAACTTATTTAGCTTAAGATATGTCCAAAATACTAAGAGCTATGCAATCTAAAATGCAGACTATTAACAAACAGCTATGCACAAGTTAAAGCCATGATTTTCTATTAGAGACATTTGAATTTGCCCATACTTTCTTCTTAAATGTTATAGATATTTGACTTAGATTTTCATATCATTTTGAATCACCTTAATTGAACTTTATTAGCTCAAGATATATCTAAAATACTAAGAGTTATGCAATCTAAAATGCAGACTACTGTCAAATAACTATGCACAAGTTGAAACCGTGATTTTCTATTGGATAATTTTGAATTTGCCCATACTTTCTTCATTATAGTTGTATATATTTGACTTAGATTTTCATATCATTTTGAATCACTTCAATTGGATTTCTGTAGCTTAAGATATGTTTAAAATACTAAGAGCTGTGCAATCTAAAATAGCAACTGCATATGTTGATTTTTACTTAATATTTACATACACAAATGAACTCAAATTTTGACAAGTAAGCCAATTCAGAAGGCTCCAAATGTCTACTTCAAATGTGAAGAAGATAACTTTCTAATTATAAAGCTCTAAGGATGTCAAAAGCCTCCTTAAATCTCAGAGGTCAAATCAGCTCAAGATAATCATACTTCATTTTAACTGCCAATAGAGTCCTAACTTATACACACTTAAACAAACAAAACAAATGCTCAAAATTAAGTTTGTTACGATCAAAATTAAGATTGATTATTACTAACAAATATAACAATTGGGCCAAAAATCAATAGAAATCAATTGGGTAAAAAATAAATATAAATTGGAGAAATTACACTTAATAGCATCTTCAACCCATTGCATTTTGGCATGGGTTGGGATGCATTTCATCTATAATGCAGAGGCAAAAGCCATTGCATTTTTCCTTGGATGAACAATGTGCGCACATTGTTCACCAACGACAAATGGTGCCTTTTTTTTTAATATCAATAAAAAAAAATTTTATTTATAAAGTTTCAATATAGTTCAAATAATTTTGTTCAATTTAGTCTACAATTATATTATATTTATTATATTATTACCAAATACATATAAATTTGATTTAAATTTTTTTGACTTGAATAATACTTATATTGTCACTTAAAAATAATATTTGGATAGTAAAAATTAAACAACCATAGGTATGCATTCATTTAATAATCAATTAAGAAAAAAAATAATATTAAAATTAATAATACCCAAAATTATACATTTTATTAAATATAATTTAATAATATGGTAAATCAGTTTCAGATCCACCAATATCATTGAAAAATTCACCAAAAACATTAGATATAGGAGGTGGTGGTTGTGGCGGTTGTTGTTGTTGAGCTCTTTTATTCATAATCCTCTTTTGTTTGGCTTAGATAAATGCACGAAGTTAATGATCTTTGATTGAATTAAGGATTTTAAGCAATATTTTATTTTTTGCTTTTAATTCCTATAAGGTCAACTACTTATCCAACAACGTGTTAGCCTTTTTCAACATATCAACCATCTATCAATTTTCTTCTAAAAGTCTATCAATTTTGTCTTCCATAAGTTGCTCCTCCTTTATTCTCTTCAATTTGACTTGTGTTATGCTAATAGGACGTCCACTTGAAGAACCAACTACATTAGACACATTCAAATCGATTGAAAATCTTGGATTCTCTAATCCAGATGATTCATTCACACTTCTATTACAAGAAACTTAAATTGAATTACAGTAGTTATTTTTAAATTTTTCAAAATACTTCACTATGTGCCACACATGATCTAATTTGAAACCTTTTTGTAATGTACATTTGGTTGCATTAATATTTTTGCTTGAATTAACTGCAATTAACAATTAAAATTCTTGTTAGAATTAATATTAATAAGGTCAAGATAACATTACAGATAATATTAACAAGATCAAAATATAATTATTACAATAAAATACTTATAATGTCTATATGTGAAGCACCATTAGGATGCATATTTTCGATTTGTTTGATGCACCTATTTAATTTTGTTTCAACTTTCTTAATAGTTTAGGATCGACATTGTAACGAGAATTTGGTACACTCCTCCCAAATTTCTTGTTTAAATTTTTTATTTGATTTTTGTAAAACAATTCAAACATAAATTTTCAATAAATTTTATTTTAATTAATTTTAAGTAAAAATAAATTGTGAAAAAAAGTTGTATATATATATATTAACAAATAGAAAATTTATTATACCTCAAGAAAATAGTTGGTAATAAATCGTTATGAAATAAAAAATTGAATAAAGTTTTAAGAAAAATTGTCCATTTTACACTATTTAAAATTATAATTTTAGGAGAATGAAAAGATTTGTTGTAAAATTTAGGGACCGTGAATGTAAATTACCTACTATTTCATGTCAACGCTTTTTTTTCTCACACCAAAATAAATATTGGTTGTTATTATTGGACAAATATTTATATTTATATAAACAAAATCAAAACCGTTAGGTTAATTTATATTTAATTATAACTATTAATTTTTTTTGTATATCAATACTTATAATATGTATCAATGACTATAATTGAATAGAAATTGATATAATAATTTTAAGTTGAATTCGTAGAAATATAAATATGTGTACTTTAGATTGTAGAATGACTCAAGAATATGTTCTCCACACCTGCTGGAGTGCAATGAATTAGACTGGATATAGGTGCAAATTGAAAGTTAAAGATATGTGATCGACAAAAATAAAAGTTGAGGGATGGAATGGATAAGAGAGAGAAAGTTGAAGAGTGAAACTATTCATTAGGCCTTAATTTACACGCTACACTGATGAATTTCAATTTTCGTTTTTGGAGCGAACCAAAGTGGAGGGGCATAGCCAAGCTCAATTCGGTCGCAGACGCAGACACAATAAAAGGAGGGTTAGGATTCCATTAAAATGCTCAATCAACCATAGGAGTAGCCTTAGCCTCCTCTCCAGAAAATTTTTATCCTTCATCTCATTTAATCAAACATTTCAACTGCATCTTGTTCTGTTGCAGCAGGTAAACTATTTCCTCTTGTTTTGCTCTTTTTGCTATATCCTACACCTCGCTTTTTTTTTTTTTTAATCATGAAATTGGAGTCAATTTATACTTTACTGGAAAAGCAAAAATGTACAGCATTTCCTCCATTATTATACAGCATCTTGTTTGGCCACTTTCTGTTTTTATTTATAATATTTTGTAAAATGAAATTGGACTAAATCATTCCCACCCAGAAAAAAAAAATAGAGCTACGCTTACCAAGATGCTGTTAAAACAAATGAAAAGGAAAAAAGTTCAGTTCTTTTTTTCTTGTTATACAGATTTGACATCCATTGTTATACAGTGTTTGCAGATTTATAGGTGAAAAAGAAAATATGGGTGCATCACAATTCACAAGATGTTGAATTTTGGAATTATGTTAAAAAAAAAAGCTTCGAGTTTGAAGTGTAATTTTTGTCAGAAAATTTTCAAGGGGAAATCTTCCGTTATTAGGATGAAATCACACTTATCTGGGCATCCAAAGAATGACATTCAGATTTGTGAAAGCGTTCCTGATGATGTCATTGAAGCTGCACTGGAGGAAACAATCTGGAGGAAGCAATCCAAGGAGCTAATAAAAAGCGCAGAACCATGCTAAATTCAAGCATCGGTCAGCAGGTACATGACCCAGTGCCATTTTCTTCAAGGCAAGAAATCTGTAAGCACGTTGGCGATCACGTAAGAGATGGAGAAAGGATGGCAATGGGAGGTTTGCAAATAGAACAAGAAGTAAGGGATGGGAGAACTGCTTGCAGTGATGAAGTGCCAAACCACACAGAACATGACTCTGAACAACCTGCTCCACTTTTTAAGACTAGAGAAGATTTATTACCCACAAGACAAGTAATTTGTAAAGAGTTTGAAAAACATTTGCAGGAGATCTGGTCTTGGTTGATGAATGATAATGTCTCAATGATTGGCATTTATGGGATTGCTGGTGCGGGTAAATCTGAACTGGCCAAACACCTCAACAATAAACTTCTCATATGTCCTGCCAAATATAGTTCTGTTCATCGGATTACCCTGTAACCAGATTTTTCAATCCGTGGACTGCAGAACCGCATTGCCAAAGCTGTAAATATGGACATTTCAAGTGTTGATGATGAGAGTGTAAGAGCTGCAAGACTCTCAGAAGTATTTATCAAGACTAAAAAGTGTGTTTTAATTTTGGATGACACATGGAATTATATTCCAATTAACAAGGTGGGAATTCCAGTTGGCGTGGAAGGATGCAGACTGGTTCTAACAACTTCTTCTTTAGATGTATGTCAAAAGATGCACTGCCAGAAGAAAGTCCAAGTGAACCCTATTTCTGAAGAAGAAGCATGGGAGTTGTTCATGGAAGAACTAGGGCAAGAAACCGTATTGACTCCGGAAACAAAAAGGATTGCAGAATCCATTGTAAAAGAATGTCAGAGCCTACCCCTTGGAATTGAAGTGATAGCAAGAAACATGAGGGGAGTGGATGACATATGTGAATGGAGGAATGCATTAAACAATTTGGAAAGAGCAATACAAAGGCCGGAAAACATGGAATTATTCTTGAAATTGAGACGTGACTATGACAATTCGAATGATTCAGCATTGAAACAGTGTTTCTTATATTGTGCCATATTTCCAAAATGTTATTCTTTTGGAAGAACAAAACTTATTGATTATTGGATTGACGAGGGGATAATAAAAGGGAAGAAGAGCAGGCAAGAAGAGATTGATGAGGGAAAATCTATGCTTCGTAGACTTCAAAATGTCTGCTTGTTAGAGAATTCTAATTGTTGGTTGAAAATGCATAGCTTATGGCTCTTCAAATAATGGAAGAGAGTACAAGAGCTGTAGTTCAAGCTGGTGTAGGATTAAAAGAACTACCAGATAAGGAGAGTTGGACAGAAGATCTTGTGAGGGTTTCATTAGTTGACAATTCTATTTAAGAAATTCCTCTCCACCTTACGCCAAGCTGTCCCAATCTTTTAACTCTATTGCTATGTGGAAATTCAAAATTGAGATGGATTCCAGATTATTTTTCCATGCAATTGTACAGGCTCAAGGTTCTTGATCTTTCTGATTCTAAAATTTAAGAATTCCCATCTTCAATCTCTTATTTGGTGAGTCTCCTTTCTTTGCTACTGAAAAATTGTACAAAATTAAGATATATGCCATCATTAGCTGAGCTTAGGGCGTTGAAGAGGTTGGATCTCTTCATGAGTGGAATCGAAAAAGTGCCTGAGGCAATGGAATTACTGTTTAATCTCACATATCTTAATCTGTATGAAACAGAAATTGAGGTGTTACCGCCAGGGATATTACCTAAGCTCTGCCGTCTGCAAGTCCTCTGACTTGACCCAACAATTGCAGTTAAAGGAGAGGAAATAGCATGTTTAGAGAAGTTGAAAACTTTGATATGCCGTTTTGAAGATGTTGGGGAGTTCAATAAATTTGTTCCATGCATGAAAGGCAGTAGGCAGCTAAGCAAATACAGCCTTTATGTTGGAGATGACAGCAGTGGACCATATTTCCCCTTCCCGGATCCAGAAGATGACTTTGAGTTTGAGGAGGTTTGAATACCTACAACTCTCATTCTGTGGAAAAAGCTGTGGGAATGGTGCCTTTTTTATTCCATACAACATTGATCTCTTGAGGATTGAGAACTGCCATATTGGTAGAGGTTTTATGTCGGAAAAATTAAGTAAATTAAAGGACTTCTCCCTTGGAAGTTGTTATGGGATAGAATGCTTGATTTCCTTTACCTCCCACCTTTCTATAGCTCAAAGCCATGATGAGGTTGGTGGAGAAGAAACTGTCCCAGCACGGCTACCAGCAACAATTGCATTGAAAACACCTGATGCGACCTTTTCCCATCTTGAAAGAATAGAGATAATTGGATGTCATGGTTTGAAGAGGCTATTTCCTTATTGGATGTCGTCAAACCTTCAAAATCTGGAACAGCTTTCAGTGTGGTGCTGCGACAATCTAGAGGAGATAATTGTGATGGAACAGTCAGAAAGTCAAGACTTTGATGGCAACTCTTTCACTAACCCCAACATTCAGTTCAGTCTTCCAAAAGTACGGGAGTTCTGTGTTAGGGGCTTACCAGAACTGAAGAGCATTTGCAGTGGGAAATTGATGTGCAAGTCACTGCAGAACCTTCAAGTAATTAATTGTGTGAAGCTAAAGCGGATCCCGCTCTCTCTTGTTTACGTGGACAATGACAAGTCATATCGTCTTCCTTCTCTTGAATATATTACTGTTGGTCCGAAAGAATGGTGGGAAGGGCTGCAATGGGAGGATCCCAACATCAAGAATCTCATTTCATCCCTTTGCGAGTTTTGGAAAGACTAAAGAGGAGCTGTTCAAGAAATACATTTTGAGGAAATATCTGCATGTCTGAACTTTTAGTTTGCATGATTGTATGTTTTAATTTCTTTATCTTTTTGTTGGTTTATATATAACCTTTTGGATTGTTAAACAGACATTTCATTTTATATTTCCTATTTCATATTTCTGGCTCATCTATATCTTTTCTCTTTTCCTTTGGATATGTTACTGATATGTTGTTAATTGCTTGCATCTATTGGGTGCTTGTGAAATGGCATTTTCTTGGCGGTGTCTTGTTCAATTTGATGCAAAATTGTGTGATATATATATATATATATATATATATATATATATATATATATATCTACAGATGAACATGATCAAATTTAGAATTTCCATGAGTAAATTCATGGAATACTATTGAGTTGAACCATGATTCAGCAGCATTGAAGATAAACAGTTTGATGAATATCCTGAAGATTAAGGTACGCATAAATCAATCTTTGAGTTTCTTCTGTATATGATTTATTACTGGCGCAATGATGAATTTTCAATGTCTGTTTTACTTCTCAAATTCAGCCAGTTCTACCACTAATTTTGTGAAATTTCTTGTATTTCTTATTTAGTTTTCCTGTATCTTCTTCCTTTCGCTATTGGTTTTAAAAAAAAAGTCATGCCTTTGACAGGTATACTTTGTGCTTCTAGTTGTTTATGCTCTTTATCATCATCATCATCATAAAAAATAAGCAAGAAAAAGAACTCAGATATTTGCATTATCAAAAATTTCCAATTTCAACGCAATAGGAACGTCACATTTAGATGCCCGTCAGATGCCAAGATTCAAGAATGCACAAAAAATAGTTTGTCAAAAGAAATGCAATAAGCAACAAATCTTAAGTTTCAGTAGTTTCACTTGATTTTGTAGATACGTCGACTGCTTTTTAACAGTTCTGGTGGCATTCTGTCTTCAGTAATCTCCTGCAGAGTACTTATAGAATCAGTCCTTTCGAGTCCAGCAAGCCAGTCCCGGCACTCAGAGTCTTGAAAAGTCCCTCTTCATTGCATCCAGGATCTCCTGTCCAATATCTTCTGCATTTGCCAATTATGTTGCCTCAAGAATCTCGAACAGGCACTTTCTCAGGCCAAAACTAGAAGGAAGAACTTCAATTGTGCCAATATCAAACCTTTTTCCTGAAACAAATCCATTTTCATAAATCGGAACCAAACTTCCAGTATCTTCTCAGAGCAACTTTCCGAGCTTTTAACTTGTTAAGACATGTGAGTTCCATCTATTCTTATTTACTTGCATTGTTTCAATTTCTGTCCGCTCAAAACAATTGAAAATAGATATCAAGAATGAGGTAACAGACATTTGCAAATGACGAGAATAGAAAATAAATAAAGATAAGAGATACATTGTAATTGCACTCGTACAATCTTATCTATGTTTTATTATTTCTTAATGTGATTTTTTATTTAAGAATTTGTCAAACTTAAAGATGTAAACGTTAATAAACATATTATTTAAACTATTAGTTTATCGCACTCATGATGTTCAAACATTTTAACTATTTCTATACATCCTTTAACTGTTTCTTTTTTGTTATCTAATTTATATTAATCTCTAATACATTTGTTTTAATCAATTTAAAACTAATATGATCTAAAATTGAGAATACATAGGAGCATGATAAAAAAAGAAGTGATAAGTGAAATTAAATTAGTCATGAATTATAGATGGGTCATATCCTCAAAATGTATACATATACAAATAAATTTAGAATTATGAACCTTAATATGAGATTTCTATATCAATTAAAAAATGCTCATTCTTTAAAGAAATTTTTGCTCCATTAGAAGATCGCAACATTGATTTGACAACTTTGCAATTTGCAATGACAAAGAATAATAATAATAATAATAATAATAATAATAATAATAATAATATCTTCCGTTTTGTGTGATGGATGTAGAAATGTAATGCATTTATTCCAATGGTCTTTCCAATTTATGATAATCTTGAAATTAACTTCAGTAATTCATTCAAAGAGATAGCAAATTCTCATATCTTTTGTTCGTAGGTCAACAAATCGGGCAGCTCATACTCTAGCTCTAGCCTTAGTTTCTTTGTCTGATCTTAGTGTGTGGGGTTCAATAGTTCCCCACTGTATAGTGGATGTTATTCAGCTTGATTTGCAGTAATAAGATTTTTAAAGTTAAAAAAAAAAACTTCAGTAATGCATTTATAATCTTTTTATATTTTAAAATTAACTTGTTTATTTATTTTTTAAAAATTTAAAATTATTTAAATATGAATATATAAATTTTTATTTTTATTTTAAAATATGAAAATTATTTTTTATAAAAATTTGTATTTATATTTTAAATTTAAAATATTAAAAATTAAAGTAAGTAAATTTATTTTTATTGGAAAAAAAAATTTAAATGAGATGTAAGTATTAAAAAGTAAAAAATAGTATGAAAGTTAGGAATAAAAAACTTCAGAAATTAAAAAGAAATAATATGTGATGAAAAATCGATAGAAGGATTTAAAATTTCTAAATACAATGGTGTAAATATATAAAATGAAACTTGAAAAGTTTAAAGATAAAAATGTAAAAATTTTAAAGATCTGAAAATAAGTTTTGCCTAAATTATAATATCTGAACTCATAAAGTAATTTCCTTATCGATCTTGTTAACTTCAAGTTGTATTTATTATTTATTTATTATATGAACAAACACAATAATGGTTAGTATAACCAAATCGAAAACTGACAATTTCAATTTAATTTGATTTAGTTTGTAAATATTTAAAATCGAAAAATTTGATTTAAACTGAATTAATTGAATCAATTGAAAATTTTCAATATATATATATATTGAAAGTTTTTAATAAAAAATATGTAATTTAGTAAAATGCACGTCTATCTTATTTGATGAGGTTCTGAATTCCAACCTCCAAAACCACTTTTGAATGCCAAGGGTAAGACGCACCATATGCAATTAAATAAATAAAAATGTAATTCATCTGTTCAACTAAGAACTTGAGAATTGGTTACATCAGTATGGCTGTCCATATACTTTTAAAAAATAAAATTATTTGAGGATTGGTTACATAAAGCATCAGCATGCAAATTTAACAGTTTCGATTGATGTCCCAGCTGCTCATTCTGCAAAAACCAAAAATTAGACACTCAGGTCTTATTGTAATGCGATAAGACAAAAAGAATATTTAAAATTTAATACTTTACTATATATATTAATATTTAATTATTTTTTCGAGTAATTTTGAGGATATACTTATTTAATATATTTAGAAAATGATTTATTTTCTTTAATACTTCATTTAACACTTTCATTAGATATATCGAAATTGAAAGAAATTAAGCAAAACAGCAGCTTCCTCCGAAACTCAATTATATCTGATATACCTTAACATTGTCTTTTAAGAAAACAGGAAGAATGATTAGGCTACATAATTAAGCCTGGAATCAATAGCTCTTCAGTTCGAAATGGGGCTCACTTGCATTTAATTCGTTTACTATTGAGCTCATTCACTAAAGAGCTCATTAAGAAGGTCAATAAAGAACTGAATAAATAGCTAGTCAAGCTCGTTAAGAATCTCTATAAAGAACTCAATAAATAGCTAGTGAAGAAGTTTGATAAATAGCTAGCTCCATAAGAAGCTCGATAAACAGCTTGAAAATCATAAAACAAATACATAAATCACTAAATATAACATTTAAAAATAAAATACTAGCTAAAAATCAGCAAATATAACAAACAAGCAAAACAAAAAAAAGAAGTCCCCCCCAAGTAATATAAACTCACAAGTTTAAAAAAATTTACATAAAAGAAAGGCATATAAGAAAAAAGTTTTTTTTTTTTTTTTTACATAAAACAAATGAAAATACCATTCAAATGATGTTTATAATGTTTCAAAAAATAAATATTACATGGAAGAAAAAATAAATTAATAAATAAAGGCCAACAGCAGTATATTAGCTCTATTAAGTAAACTCAGGGTCTACTTGTTCTCTCCATTTCTCCTAATTTCTTCTATTTGGCGTCAAATCGAAGTAAATTATTCTTATTTTCTTTTCTATTTATTTCAAACTTGATCAGGCATGCATCAAACACCGCAAATTGTTTTGGGAACCTCGAGCCTGTGCAATTGTAACCTAAATTGCCTCTGAAGTCTATAATCGCTGAAGCATTGATTGCACCAAGTGACCATGGTTGCCATTGTTTCATTCCATAACAGCAGAACCCACCCTATAGAGAAACCATCTCTCACCTTCCAGCGAGTGGGGAAAAATAAAAGGCATCCCTATAAAGCAGATGCAGCTTTAACCCATAGAGAGTAAACCCCATAATCTTTCACCCTGTGGCACGCGGGATAAGACACATCAATAAACAATGTTCAATTGAACCATTGGCTAATTTTAGTGAGAATAGTTCAACAATCATGATAACATAGAAAGACAACAGAAAATAATCATGTTTAAGCAGCAAGCAATGCCACAGATGAACTTGGTTGATAGTAATTCATGTTAAAATAAGAACCAAGCTAAAGAACTCTACAGGATACATCACCAGTAGAACATATCGGTTGACAGTAACAACTACTCTGGACTGCAAAAGACAGCTTCTAGTTGTGGAAGCAAATGAATTACGAGCTTTTTTTTTTCTTGTATCTGAGTGTTGCTAAGAGGCTTAAGGTCAAATTTATCATCACTAAAGATTAAGTAAGATTTAGCAGAGCATAAGAGCTATCTTCTATTGTGAAGTCCATGAAAACGGACAAACAATGAAATGCAAACTAAGAACAAAAGGGAAAGGGGAAAAAATGCCAACGCAGACAATAACAAGAAACAAAAATCATGAATATTACTTACAAGAATACATCATCAGAATTGATTTCAGGAAAAAGGTTAATGTAAAAGCGAAAGCCATCAGGGCTTACATCCCTGCATAATAAACCTGCCAATAATTTTTGATGTTAAAAGTCAAAACTCAACCATGCAATGCAATTAATGCTTCAGGAGGGATCTGTACAGAAACACACCTTTGCTTTCAGCAGTAAGAAGATGCTCCTTGGCCATAGCTGGAGCAATACCCAATGTCATTGCAGCATCACTAGCAGTTATTCCAGTTTGGAGCGCACCAGGCTTTGTGACAAGGGTCTTGATCCGAGCAAAAATCTAAGTCAAATCACACAAGTTGAACATGGTAGTTTAGCATGAGATAGTTCTCACATAACCAAATCAACAAAGGCAATGCCATAAAATGCTTAATATATGCTCTTGTACACATACAGTGTATCAGGCAACAACTTGCTTATAGTTGTTCTCTTCTCTTCTGCCGCACAGATCCATTAGTCCACAAACAAACTTTAAGCATTGAATATCATTAGTTGTGCCGACAAGAATCTTGTTAAAGGTGATCTGAGTATAGTCTTTGAAAATTTTTATTTTTATTTTTTTTTTTTTTTTTTATGATAAATGGAATCCCCTTTCCTACAATAGTTACTCTGTCATGTTTGTGGCCCTATGGCTTAACTAAGGGTGTTTAATTTTAGCTGATAAGAGTTTGATTTTAGCTGATAGAGACCACTACCAATTATTCAACCTACTACAACTTCAGTATAAGTGTTAAACAAGAAACAATTTTTAGCTGTTGGAAGCACCAACAACCAAAAATTACTTGCATAAGCTGCATACTAGAGCTTCTCTTATCAGTTTTAATCAGTTTTTAACTTTATAAAATTCTGAAGTAAATTGTCCCAAAAAATGATTTTAGTCGGAATCTTATATCCTATTTCTATAAAACTTGATGATCTGCTAGAATCATTAATTGTTTGCAACAATAAAAGTAATTATCAATATGTTAAAACTTGGAGTAATAATTGTATGAACAACGAGTTCATATTAATAGGCAAAGAAATTACATCTACTCGAAGTAAGATGCCTCATACTCTTCTTTGATTTTGTGTAACACATTAGCAAAAACATTGAAAAATTTATTTTAAAAATAAATCATATTTGAAAAGTTGTTTGACATATCAATACAATAACTAACAATGATTTACCGAACAATCAGTATTTATCAAGCACCAACACTTATATATATATATATATATATATATATGTCCCCAAAAGCAGAAATTATCTATTAGAGTTAAAAGGAATATCTAATAAAAAACAGAAGTAACGGACAATAACCTCTCTGCTAACAATAAGTCACTCTAACATACCTCTATGTAACTATATTAAATTAAAAGAAACATTTTATTGCACGTGAATCTATAAATGCAGCACAACCAGCATCTCCAACAAATTAACATTCCCAAGACCTATACTTACTTAGTAACAACATAAATAGCAAAAATTTGAACCAAAAATTCCCAGTACTGAGGGTAGGTTTGGCTAAGTTGTTAATAATAACTGATAGTTGTTAGTTGATAGCGGTTAGCTAGTAGCTTATCAACGTTAAGTGCTTGGTAGAACTATTTATAGTTGTTGTTCATATGTTTAATGACTATCATATATATTAAATAAGTAATTTAAAATTTTCAAATTTTGCATTTATTGTTATTTAATTATTTATATATTCAATTGTACTCAACTATACATATTAATTTCAAAAAATATTTTATATTTATAATTTTAAATATTAAAATTATGTAATTAGATATAATAAAGTTATATAATAATATATTTATAATAATTTTATATAAATATAATAAATTTGTACATTTTAAAACAATTGTTCAAAAAAATTAATTAACAAATTATGAAACAAATAAAAAATGGTATGAAAGGAAAAAAAACTAATATATAAAAATCTAGGTATTAATTTTAATTTAAATAGATATACACAATTAAATAATAATACAGACAATTAAATAATAATATTTAAATAAATTGGGACAATTAAGTAATTACATTTAAATGAATAGGAGCAGTTCATGAAAAGTTTCAAATTGGAGTTGATATGAACAGAAGCTGATAGGCGCCTCAACAACTATCAGCTACCATTTAAAAATATTAACCAAACATTATTTTGCAGCTATTGAGAACTGAACAGCCATCAGCTCCGCTCCAACAGCTATGCTAAACACCCTCTAAAACAAATTATATTTTACTGGAAAAATAAATTTGATAAAAAGATTTTTGGGCTTAAATTGGATTAAACTTGAATCAGGCTGTTATTGAGCAATCAGCAATTTAAAATAAATCCAAATCCATTTTGTTAAGAAATGAATTGAGATATTTAGAATAATAATTGGATAAAGGGATTATCATACTATAATCACTTTAAAGGATTATCACTTTTTCTCATTCACAAAATACCTAGCATCTGTCCTTATTATTAGCTAGTCCTATTATCATAGAAGCTTGAACATATTTCATTTTTAAAATTTTTCTTAATATGAAGACTAATTCTGAAGCAATCTGAAGCAAAAAATACATAGAAAAAGCAACTAGAAAAGCGAGAAAGTAACTGTACTCAACAACAAAAGTAAATATTAAGCTGAGCTGTAAAATTATTTCTCCAATATGAACTTAAAGACATCACCTCCTCATCACTATGGGACTTCATTTGTATCACCATTACCCCACTATCGAATTTTCGAAGCATGACTGGTCTGTCAAACAAAGCACAATCTCATAAATGACAGGCAACACTTTCAAATAGACTCCTCATATATGACTATCAAATTACCAAGTCTAAGTATTTTGAATATAAATTAACATCCATGATGCCACAAAAGCTGAAGATAGTATCATACATACACATCAAATTTCTCCCACAGAGTACATGCTTGCAACAAATCCTCAGGCGAGATCAATTCTGTGCGCACAAAAATATAAAATGAAACTCATTTCCCGAAAAAAAAATAGCAAATTGAGGCTATATCCAGCAAAACAAGAAATATTATGGTATCATGAAAACCTGTTCCCCGAGCACGATTAAAGAGACAGTAGACATCTATAAGATTGATCATCCCTCCAGCTCTCTCCAAAGGAATCTTGACAAAATCTGCCAACTAAATGACAGCTAGAATTAATTAATGAAATCAGTTTTGCAAGGAAAGAGAAGTAAATGAAAATTGATTCTACTTTAACATGAGACAAGTACCCAAAGTAATGGATAGTATCTAAAAATAAAGATGCAGGGAAAATATTATTGAGGCCTGTAAGTAACAAGATCACTAGGGGTCCCATTGTTGGATGGCACATTGAGATCAATGAACTGGTAGCCAATGGGGATATTTATACAGCCAAAGTGAGAAACCAAATCTTTTTCCCTAGAATATGATTCTATACTTCACCCCATATTAAGTTAATACCATTCCACCGTACTATAGGATTATTAATACAACAATAATGAACAAGAAAATAAGAAAATAATTTCCTGAAGGACTGTATCAACAGCCAGAATTATATTTTTCTCCTCTTTATTTTTTCATTATTTTTCTTGCTTCTCTTCCTACTCTTCTTGTGCTCTCCCCACTCCTTGACAGCAGCTACATTGTCAGAAAAAACTTTTTACAGCATTCAAAAAGTGACTGTCCTCAACCAACTCAACTTTACAAAGCTGTAGTCCCTAGCTATTTAGGATATGCTAATATGAATATTTTTACAACATTCTGCATGACTTTGGGTGACATCAGTAGGAAGATGTACAGTATCCTCTTGCACCACTTTTACAGGTTAATTCAAGTCAACCCTTCCCCATCCTTTTCTCTGTCCACCATAATAGGTTTGATCTTGGTAACCAGTCATTACTGGTCTACGACTCACAAGATCAAACTATTTTAATTTTCTTTCTCTCAATTTTTCTTCAATGGCCAAACCTTTCACCTTAACTTAATGCACCCATTACAGACTCTATCCATCCTTATATACTCAGACATCCATCTCAGCATCATTTCAACAACACTAGTATTATAAGCATTTTATTGACTTTGCCATCCAACACTCATCGCCATACGTCACATTAACACATTAAAATTTCCTTTCAATCAGTTCTAAAATGTTTCAATTATGTACCATTATAAACATCAAAGTCTGCATACTTCCCCATCACTATGTCTTTAAAAAAAAAAACACTTAATGCCCATCTTTGTGATCAAATCTGAATTACATCAATCTCTAATAGAATTCTGTACCCAACTTGCACATTCTTCCTCAACCCTAAGAAACAATTCAAGAAGATTTGATTGCCTTTTCCACTACGACAAGGAAGTGTGACATATGATCAAGTAGTTAGTGATAGAAATTTCAGAAATAATAGATCAAAACAAAAACAACTTAGTATCATAATAGAATATCAAACTGACACTTCACTTCGAAGATTCAACACCAACATACTCAAATCAAATTTTATCACAGTGGCAGAAAAGACACAAAGTTAACAAATATTTCACTAAACCCCCCGCCAAAAAAAAAAAACATAAATTTTATTTCTTTTAAAAAAAAAAAAGTGTAATCACCCTTCCATGTCCCTAACAAATTATGCATCAACAAATAAAATAGATGGGAACAAACCTGTCGAGACAATTGTTGGTGATATAGAGCTCCTGCAGACTCTTTTGTAACTGGAGATATGATACCCACACTCAACAACCAATCTTGCATCTCCTCTTTAGAACCCATTTCCTCATCATTACCTGCACTACTTTGAGAGTTTGATCCAGACAAGAGCTTTTGCCTCATTTTCTCCGCCAACATCATCATCTCTTTTGCTTTGCTCTGAAAATTCAGCATATTTTTAAATCATCATGCAAATAAACCAAAGACATAACCAGAAAGCTAAGGTTTATTATTAAATACCAAAGTAAAAGAAGAAAATAACATATAACAGTATTGTTACCATGAGTGCATTCAAGTCTTGGAAAGCCTCCTGCAAGCTCTTGTCTGTGTTCTCCCACATCTCTTGCTCCTTCCTCAGTATCCCAGCCACTCCCACCATTCTCACTGATCCATCACTCGAATAAAACCCACCAGAACTAGAACTTGCACCAGAAACCGAAGCCATTACAGAATCACCAGCACCAGCACTCCCTGTATCAGTCTCCCAAGCCCTTCCTCTCCAATTTTCCCAAAACTTGGCCAAAAACCCATCACTATCCCCTTTCCCTCTGACCACCAATTTGATCACCACACTCTTGGAATGTAGGGAGACCTGGAAGCGAATACGTGGAGAGTGGAACATTGCTTTGATGGATTTTTTTGGAGAGAAGATATGGGTAATTAAGGAGAGAGGAATACCAATTGCGCTGGAGTTGATGATGGAATTGGAAGGGAGCCAAAGGAGACGATGGGTGGTGAGAATAAGGAGACCTGATTTCAAGGGAAAAAAGTTGGGTGAATTGGCATGGTCATCTTCAGATTCAAGGTCGACAGCAGAAAGTAATTGGCATTCCACCTCATTAGGAAGAAGCACCGGACGGCCGCTGCTTGTGAGGGATACCGAAGGAAAGAAATTGTTATTGCCAGCCATTAGCTTGTGCATGCAGCAACTTCTTTCTACAATGAAATTTGATTGAGCAATAAACCACATAGCCCTGAAGCCTTTTCAGCTTTCATTTTGACGTATTGAGATAATCAATTGATATTCCAGTGCAAATTATGTTCAACGGGACATATTGGCATAATAGGCGACTGCACAAACCCACACCTGCATCAGGTTAAATTAATAATCAAACCCAGCTGTAATTTGGACTAGCATGTGTGCGTGAGCGTGTGTATATATATAAATCACTTAAACTAGTTATTTGACATATTTTTCACAATGTGGGCAGCCGAATGGATGGTGATTTCAACATGTCTAAACTTTTTCAAATTATAATAAAATAAATAAACAAAAATGAAGATACTAATAGTAATTTTTGAATTTATAAAAGCATGTAGTTCAATTCAAATGCAATTGTGTGAATTCTTTTGAATTGGGAGAGCCTAAGATTGCTGGATTATTCCATTTCTTTCAATCTTTAAAAGAAAACACAAATTACAGGCATTTCAATAACCCTAGAACTTGATAGCAGATCAAAATTCACCTAAATTTGCACAAACAAAAAAATATCATAAAAAAACCCTAGAACTCGCACTTGTAAACATAATAATAAATTTAAAAAAAAAAAAAAGTATATACGCATAGGTAAAATACGACGATCACCTTCTTAAGAGTTGTTTGTTGAACCTGAAGAGAAGGATTGGTTCTGCTACTGCTCTGCTGCTTGAAGACGACCAAGAAGAAAGCAAAAGCTGTTCTGTTTTATTTTCTTTTTAATTTTAGAGTAAATTACGTTTTTCCACCTCAGTTTTCACTATGTTTCTACATTTTATCCTCCTTTTCTTTTGTTTGCAATTCTATTTTTACTTTTCTCTTCTTTTCTTTTTTTTTCAATTTATCATAGTTAATTTTGGAGGTAATTACTATTTTTTAAATTTATTCTTTTTTAATTTAATACCATAAAAAATTTCATTTTATTTGAGAATAAATTCTTTTATAAAATAGATGCAAGTGAAAATTTTTAATAATTTTTAAATTTATATAATAATATGCAATTCCAGAAAATCAAAAAAATTTGAATTGAAAATGAAATTCACTTTAAATTTCAAATTCATTTATAAAATTTTATAAAATTTATTATAACTAAATATACACTCAATCCAATCAAAAATTTTACTTTATTTTTAAATAAATTTTAAATAAAACTTATTTATAAATAAATTTTAAATTTATTTAAACAAAAAATACTTCATTGAGAATATGTTAAATATAAATGAATTTTATAAAATTTATATAATTCATTTGAAATTGTAAATATTGTATATTTAGTTTAAATGAATAATTTATAAAATTTATTTATAATTATATATTTTTAAATTTATAAAATTCATTATAACTAAATGAAATTTATAAAATTTACAAATGAATTTTATAATTTTTAAGATTATATTATCATCATTTTTTAAAAAGAAAAAAAAAATACTCATCTGTCGATACCTCTCTACTCTAATGCGGCGTACCTCTCTCTGTCTCTCGGCACACAGTTACCGTTTGATGCTCAAAGCTAGAGACGTTGTAGAACCTTCTACTTTATCAATTCTCAATTCTGTTGTGCTCCATTTGATTAGCTGCTTGTGTTCCTTCCATAACGCTTGTTGCAGTTGCATCTTCATCATTTTTCAAATTCATCTGCTTCGGTTTCAATTCAGATTGTAAAGTGATTTGTAATCATAATTTTTTAAAAATTAAAATTTATAAATTGGAACATTAATTTAAAAATATAGTTAAAAATAAATATTTTAAAAGAAATTAAATAAATATTTTTAATAGAAGTTAGTTATTAATTTGAATGTTAAATAATCACACTTTTAAGAATGTAATATTGCAATATGAAAAAAAAAAAAAAAAAAGTGAAAACACAATCTATTTAAAAGGATATTTTTGACAAAAATTAAAACTGACTTGCATTCTAGATTTATAGCAAACACAATAAAACATAACATGAAATTCATTTATAATGAATTTTATAAATTATTTATTTGAACTAAATACACTTCATTAATAAAAAATTCATTTGCAAATGAATTCTTTGGTGGAATTGAATCAAACAAGTCTAATAAGAAATGATTTAGTTTCAAACAATTATACAAAATTAAAAAATTACAATTTGAAATGAATTTTACAAAATTTTCATTTAAACCAAATATGTTTACTTGGATTTGCAAATAAATTTTATAAAATTTTATAAAATTAATTTGAACCAAACAAATTCTTATTAAATTTTTATTTATCCAAAGTGTAGGCTTCAAGAATTGAATTGAATTTTTTTTTTTTTTTTTTTGTCAAAAGAAAATATTTCATTAATTAAACAAAAATATACAAGGAAGAGAGTAAGATTTTACAAATAATAATATTAGCTATACCAATAATCTTGCTCCTAGAAAGTAAATGAAGGAGAAGAAAAAAACCAATAGAAAAACTAAAAACAACCACATAAACACCAGTACAATGGTACTGCATATTGAGGATTTGATATTTAGTCGTCAAGATAGCTAAATTCTAGCATAGAAACATTTTAACTCTCGTTGGAAAGCTGGAATAAAGCTCCAACATCCTCCGTGCAAAAAGTATGGGTGTGGCAAAATCCATTAGAACAACTAGAAAGAAGATGTTGAATTTTGTATAAATCAAATCAAGTTTCTTCCCAATCAACAATAAAACATCTTCTTCTCCTACTGCATGAGCTCCGCATAAATTACATATTTCTTGTATATAAAGAAAACTCTTATGAAGAGAGATTGAATTCATAAGAGGAAGGCAAAAGAGGGACAAAACTCTGGATTTAGAAAATATATAGCTTGTTTTGTACATGTACAAAGGAAAGAGAAAAGAGAGAGTCTAACAAGATGTGAAATATCTTAATGATTCTTCTTGATATTCAGAACTATTTTTATTTGTTAAAATTGATTAATTTCTTTTATCAAATACTTTCTATAATAATAATTAAATATTTATTTATTTTAAATTTTTTGGCAATTGCTTAATTTTTTCTATTAAATATTTTATGCTAGCAAGACAGCAATTGCTGTTTCCTCCCCGTCGAGAAAATTAAAATGTTATAGTAACGGTAGGAAAAAGGTATATAATCAAACATTATTATTCAATGCACTAATTGTTTTTATCCTACTTGTTTAACCATGGCCAGAACCACAAATCTGGAATCCCCAAACAGGGACGTAGCTGCCAGCGTGTTTCGTACCCGACAGCAAATTTCAGAATTCTTATATTCCTTCGTGTTTCGTTATGAAGAATTAAGGAAAAACATCTTGGTAATCAACAAAGTCAAAACAATTCTGAAGAGGTTATATCGAACAACAGAAACAATGCCTTCGCAAAATAAATAAATATATAAAAATAAAAATATATGCAAAAAATAAACACAAACAAAAATGCAAGCAGGGATGCTCGTAGCAGCCGGGCTAATCAAGTCAAAATTGCAAGTTCAAATGAGATTAACATCCATTCAGTCAGTATCAAAAAGACAATGACAACAACCAAGCACAACTTTAGTATCAAAGTCAACACGATCAACTATATGCCAAGATTCCAAATAGAGGGGAAAAAAAAAATCAATCTTTGACCTCTGATCTTCCTAGGATAAAAAAGAACTTAAGGCACCACAACCTAAATTGACGGCTTCTATGGTACAAGGCAACTCCGCAATTACTAAGAACTGGAAAAAAATGTATGATGTGGATATATTCCAACACCAATGGATAGCTTGTAAAAATAACATGATGAAAGCAGTAATTGGAGAAATGGGAATGGTAATCTTTGATGAAATCTAAAAATAGAAATGGAATGCAGCTATCTTGTCATTGTACATGATCATGTGAACTAATCCAAAAATCGACAGATTCTACAGTGAGTGAGCTGACATAAAAACTAATACCTACTGATTACTGTCACTCATTAACAAAGTTTTATCAACACCACAGCTAGACTCTTCCTTGCAAATGTTAATACTTCACATCATTTCTCCAATAAATTGATCTCAGAAACTTGAACAGTGGAGATAGAATTCCACAAAGATTCATCCATGTACAAAATCAAACAAGATTATACAAAACCAACCATTCCATAGAGATTAAAATAAGTTAGAAAAAAGAGGGCACAAACTAAGAGGCCTCCAAATTAACCTAAGATTTGAGAGATTAACTAAAGATTATAACTTACAGAGAAAGTCTAAACCAATTCTAAACCAATTGCTTTTTGAATAGTCCTTCAACCCCCAAGATGACTATGCATTAACCAAATTAAACATCTTATAATCCTAAAAATACAGGATTCTAAAAATGTAATCCAAAAGCAATCCTATCCTTCTTTTCTACAAAGATGAGATGGTAAAATTGACAGGGATAGAGAGATTGACCTAGATGTTAATGGTCAGTCCTCAAAACCCGGAAGGGTGCTCAACCCTTATCGCTTGGATGGTCTCTCATCATCCTCTCCACCATCATCTGAATCATCTGAATCATCCTTGCTCGATCTCTTCCTCTTTTTCGGATCTTCAACCTTCCCTGCAGCGTCATCTTCGTCTTCTTCTTCTTCCTCATCAATGTCTTTGTCCACTCCATTCTCTTCTGGTTCAAAATCACTAGCATCTTCTCCATCTTCAGCACGAACTATTGGTCGAACTAGGTATTCAGTTCCCATATCCTCCTATATATCAATACAAGCAGAACAAAGTCAAAGTAAAGCATATGAAACTTAACCATGAATAAGAAGTCTCGCCAAATAAATAAGGGACAGCTGGAGACTCTGTAATGACAAATAGAAAAAGGGGAAAAAACCTCTGGCAGCAACATTATTCTTTTAGTAACTTTATCAATAAATCAAATACGACTTTTGCTACCAAAACAAAAATCAATTAGGTTTCATGAAAGTAACAAACCAAGCTGATTACAACATCCACCATGTAGTTCTGAAAATATTTTAGATAAAAAAAGTAGATTAAGTCTCATAATTCAAACATAAAAATGCCAAAACAAGCTGTTTTAAACTATATCTATAGACATTCCATGCCAATCAAACAAAAGAACTAAACAAGAAATAATATTCAGATCAAAACACTTGATTTTGGAAAGAAAACAATAGAATGACAAGTAAAAAAAAAAAAATAATCCACAAAGAACTTGTACAAAATCTGCCAAGCAACGCAAAGCAAACATCAGCTTAACTGCAACAACATTTTCAACCTCCAAGCTCGGCATTCAAGACATGCATTCGCAAAAATCTGGAAAGAGTGCCAAAGCCAAATAACAATTGAAAATAAAGCAACAAATAGTTTTTCGAAGAAACAAAAACACATGCACGCAAACACAAATATAATACTGCTGTCAAGCATAAACCAAGAATTTTGCTAAAAGTATTGAAAAAACACACATATAAGCACAAAACTAAAACACAGAAAAGAAAAAAAAAAACTGCAATACTTTCAAGTTCCAAGAAAAAGAAAGAAAACGCAATTTAAACAAAAACAAGCAAATATTAAAAGGAATTACAAAAACTCTAGAAAATAAAAACAAGACAATGGAATTGAACATAACTGAATCAGATGTGAACCTATTAAAGAGAAATAAAAAATTATATGAAAAGGCAATTATCATTCATTTATTTATTACCTCTGCTTCAGAAACATCATCCTCGTCCTCATCATCGTCGTCGTTGTCGTCATCGTCGTCATCACCACCTTCACCTTCACCTTCACCATCATCATCTTCGTCATCATCCTCCACATCTTCTCCTTCATCATCATCTGCAACCAGAACTGAAGGTCCACCAGAAGCATGCAAGACCTGCACATCATCATCGTCCTCTTCTTCTTCATCATCTTCAACTCCCTCATCATCTTCATCACCTCCTTCACCATCATCATCTTCATCATCTGCTAATAAAACCGGTGGTCCACTGGAAGAGTGTAAAACCTGAACCTCATCACTCTCATCATCATCATCATCGACTCCTTCATCATCATCTTCTCCACCTTCACCATCATCGTCATCGTCATCGTCATCGTCATCATCATCATCATCGTCATCATCATCAGCTGAATGAACTGGTGGTCCACCGGAGGAGTGTAAGACCTGAACATCATCGTCATCATCGTCTTTGTCTTCGACTCCTTCATCTTCCGCATCATCTTCATCTTCAACACCCTCGCTTTCACCGCCATCGTCATCACTTTCGCCATCAGCATCACCGTCATCTTCTTCCTCTTCAACTTGCAAACTCTGCTTTGTTTCACGATCAGGGTCTGCTGTTTGTTCTTGTTTGCTAAAAACTCTAATTTTATTTTCTTTTTCAAAAACTTCACCTTCTTGGTCCATAATTGTCATTTTCAATGCCTAAAAATTAAAAGCAACAAAAAAGCATCCAAACTATGAACATTTTGTTGAATTCTAAAAGCAACCTGGTTACAGTCAAATTCAATTCAATTCCATTCTATTCAATTAGGTCAATTCATTTGTGTTAGCAAAGCCTATGATTACAAGAAAAATTCAGTTGTTGCATTAATTCTTCTTTTCCAAAAACAAAACAATAAAATAAAATTCAATAGTTAAATTGAGAGCAATTTTAGATCCAAGTTTAAGGGAAAACAAAAACAAGAACCCTAGAAAGTCGAGAGTAAGAGTAAAGTAAAACCCTAGAACTAAAATCAGATCAAAGTTCAAATCAAGCAAGTAAAATTAATAAATTAAAAAAAAAAAACCCTAGAAATTAAGCTGCAGGTATAATAAATATAATGTAATGTAAAAAAGCATAAATAAAAAAGTGAGTGACCTGCTAATGATTCTGGTAACGAGCTTCGAAAGAAGGATTGATTCTGCTAATGCTCTGCTTCTGCTATTGCCACTGCCACTGCTACTCCGAGTAGAAGACGACGGACCAACGAAAATTTTTTTTTTCTTTTTTTAATTTATTTACATTTTAAAATTATTTCTTTAATTGGGCCTGAAGTTTTGGGTTCTTTTGGTTTATGATAGAGATTTAGAGGCTCTAAAGTTCAAATAAGCCCAAACAGCTCAACCCAAGCCTCCAATTTAAATGGGATTTTAAAAAAAAAAAAACACTTTTTAAAACTTTTCAACTAAAATACCCATATTTTTCATTTATTACAAAATTATTCAACTTATTTATAAGTATGGCTCTTTTATTTACAAGCATATTTATTTTTTCTTTTACTTTATTTTTTTCTTCTTCTCTTCTTCTTCTTTTTTTTTTTCTTTTTTTTCTTTTTCTCCTTCTTTTTCATTTTCAACTTTATTTTTCAATTTTTATTTTCTCCTCTTTCCTTATTTTTCCTTTTTTTATTTTTATTTTTCCTCCTTTTCTTCTTTTTTTCTTTTTTTATGATTATTTTCTGTTGACCATTTGCATGATCAAACTCCTAATTTTGGACTTTGACTATGCAAATGGTCAACAATTGGTGTCAAAGCTCAAAATTAGGAGTTTGATCATGCAAATGGTCAACAATCTCCTCCTTTTTAGTTTTGACAATCAATTTGAAAAGATGATAAATAATATGTGTGTGTGTAAAAACATGTATAAGCATATTAAATAAAAATAGTTCCCCCTTTCAAATTAAACAGATGCAAAATAAGAAATAATTTTGCTCCCCCTTAACATGTACATAAATTCAATATTTATCATGTATCATAGCATATGAATAAATGAATTATCATAGCATGTATAAGGGTTTAACAAATATATTCCTTTAACAAAAAAAATATATATTTCTTTATTTCTCCTCCTTATTAGACATGATAAGAAATATAAAAAAAAAATTCGTTATCTTTCTTGTCAAAAATAAACAAAACAAGTTATCAAACAATATGAAGGAAATAATTTCAAACATATAATGCATCATAAAAAAATATATATGTTATATCCAAACATCACATGATCATGTAGAGTTTAGCTATTCAATTATACATAATCATGTGGTACTTCGCATATCTTAAACACAATTATTTATCCCCTAAGCACATAACTTCTTCTCCCCCTTTGTCAAAGATAAAAAGAAAAGAGAGATATAAGGGGAAATTGACCTAAGGGAGTCAAAATTTTCTTTTTATTTTTTAACTCTCTCATTCTTTTTTCTTTTCCTCTTTTTTAAAAAAAAAAATTATTTTCTTCTTTTTTCCTCTTTTTTTTATTAGTGCACCATTAAACAATATATTTTTTCCTTATTTTAATTTTCTTTTACATATTTTTCATTTTATTTTTTACATGATTTTACTTCTATAGATGCGTTTTTCTTAGCATCCTATAAATAGTGGAGGAAAATAGGTTACATGAAAGTTAATTGTTTAAGCGATGACAACTTAATGTGAATTTTCTTTTAACGTTGCCCCAATAAAGACAAAGATGAAGAATAAGATAGAAATCTAAAATTGACCTGGGTCAAGTGCTTCAGATCTCACCAGACACTTGGATAAAAATATACTAGGTTCAAGTCCAAAAAGGAAAAAATTCCAAAAGAATTTATAGTGAAAATGCTTTAAAAAAAGTAGACAGTATCATGAGTCCATATATTTGAGAGTATCATGACAAATTAAATTATGCAAAGAATAAATGTATTGTTTTCCAATAATAGATTAAAAAATTATTTTTTAGTGGATATTTAATCATTACCACTTAAAAGTCCTTGATGTTTTTGAGAAAATAAAGTTTCATTAATTAATCAAACATCATTGATTCAGTTTGAAGGAAAATTTATCCATTGAAATTGAGCTCCACATGTTTTCTTTTACCTTTTTCAATAAAAATAATTTTTTTAATAATTAGTAGTGTTTTTTTCTAATCTATTTAAGTAGCGAACATATGAAGTTTATTGTTTTGATACAATGATATTTTTCAAAAAAATAAAATATTGTATAATAAAAATATTCTATCAGAAACATAAAATATATTGTAATAAAAATATTGTATTAGAAACGTGAAAAATATAAAAATAAACAACAAATATATGAAACGTAAATCAAAAGTATAAAAGAAAATATTTTAAATTAAATGTCTTTGGAATTTATACTTCAGTAATGATAAACGAAACCACTAACATAACAAACATGAGGCTACCTATAATAAAATAATTAATAATGATGATGATGATATATTCAATAAAAAATAAAGAAAAATATAATGAGAACAAAAAATATTCTAGATTTTATGCTTTTATAATTTGTATTTCAGTCACTTTAGAATTTTTAAAAATGAAATTGTCAGTCCACTTCCCATTGTATTGAGTACCTAAAAATTCTATATTTATATTTTGGTCAATTTAGAACACTTTGCTTTTATTTTATGTTTCTGATACAATAATTTTATATATACTTTTGTAAATTTATAATTCTTTTTGTATATTTATAATAATAATAACAATATAGCAGTCATGGGGCTATTTATAATAATAATAATAATAATATATTTAATCAAAGATAATAAAAAATATAATGAGATGAATTAAAGTGCAAGAGATTGTTTCATATACTAAAAATAAATTAAAACTATACAAAAATAAACCAAAATTTATTTAACCATATTATAAATATAATTAACATATAGAAATTTAATATAAAACAATATATATCTATCAAAATTTAGTTATTAACGAAAATTTAACCATATTGAATTGATATAGGTTTCATGTTTTTTACTATATATAATTTAGTAATTAATTAAAGTTTAGTTTTTTTTAGGATTGTCCACATCTAAGCAACATTTATTCTCTCACAAAATTCAAAGAAACAGAAACTTCAAAACATAATTTATATCTTCCTGCAACATTTTGTTGTGTTTATTTTCTTGCATACATGAAGTACTCACACAAAGAACAAAAGAAAACAACCCAAAGCACAGTACAGGCACAATCTACAAAGTTTAATTTTTAGTGAAAATAAACCAGTTGAAATATCAAGCAAATAAACATGAGAAAATAAATTCGGACCTGATAACAAAAATTTGGGCACAAACCTTCCTAGTTTGAGTTGCTAAAAATCAAGCAATCTGCACTATTTAGTAACTTTGTCAGCTCTGCTGAGAATCATCAAATAATACCAAATAAAAAAACTAAGCCAAATTGCAAAGTACAAACAAAAGGGAAATGCTTTCAATTCAGTCATCTTTCTAAATTTAAAAATATAATCATTAATGAATTTCAAGTGTAGCTAGCAAAAATGAATGACAAAAACTTCCTGAAACCATTTGCCAACATTAAATTGTTGGCACATAAATAAAACAGCAAATTATATTTACCTCTCTAAGATTTGTTATAATTCACACTCTCCTCCCTCTTGTTTCAAAATTGAAAGTTTATATCTTTCAATTTTAATTCTGTTAACATTTAATTACCTCTATTAATTTTTCCGTTAGGTTTTATATATCAAAATACATTTAACTTCCTCTATTTATAAAAATAAAACAGTTTAATCCTTAAATTCTAATAAATAAAATAGTTCAATCCTTTAATTTTTTTTAATTATTTAAAAGTTAAGATTTCAATACTAATTAAATTTTAAACATATATACATGTCTCCATCAATATATTTTTTTGAACTATACAAAATACACACTAACTCAAAAGTCAAGTTGTAATTTTGATAATTTTATAAATATTCATAAATTTATGCATATTCATTCTTTTACTTGCTTTTATTAATTTTTGTTCCATTTAAAATTGATATTATTTAAAACTAAAGTAACATATAAAACGAATAACTTTAAAAGAAGATAAAATGAATGAAATCAAATATAAAATAAAATTGATAAAAATTAATGAATTTATTAAATTTATAATTTGATTTTTTTATTTTGAAATGTTGATAAGAACATGTGTAATTGTTGAAAATTTAGTAAAAAAAGTGATTTAAATTTGAAATAATTAAAAATCTAAAAAAGAAAAACAATTTTTTGTTTTATTAAAATAAAAAGAATTACAGTGTATGTTTTTATAAAAAAAATGTTCAATTTTTATAAAATAGAGGGATTAGAATGTCTTATTAATTAAGATACTAATGAAAAATTTAACAGAAATGCTAAAGTATTGACGGAAATAAAATTGAGGGATGTAAAAATTTGATTTTCAAATAAGGGAGATGACAGTGTGAATTAGGTCAAATCTTAGAGAGATAAATGTAATTTGTTCTAAATAAAATAAGTTAAAAATTGGGATTTGAGGAAAAAATCGATAATTAGGGATTGTGTAGCCGAAAATAATAGAAAATTGAATTTAGTTTGGGTTCTAGAGATTATTATGATAGTAAGTAATAAAAGGTAAGAATTTTTTTATTGTTAAGTTGACTTTTTAAGACTTTTTGTAAAGATCCCAATTTAAATTCCTTTCAACAATTCTAACAGGGCAACGGTGTATTTATGGCCCTCGCTAAAACAGAAAATTAAAACAATAGGATTTTGTTATAAATGTGTTTGAGTTATGGTGCTTTCAACGATAGCAGCATGTTGACCCAATGATAGTTAAAATAAAATGAAATTAATGTGAAAAAAAAATTACTATAAAAAATAAAGTTACTATAGAATTTCTATTTAAGTTATAAATGGATTAATTTACTTAAAATATATTAAAATTTTAAATAATGTTAAAAATAATAACTTAATTTAATATATATATATATATGTATGCGCACGCACGTGTATTTTACTCACATTTAAATAATGTTAAATATAAAATATATACTTTAAATTATCGATATAATAAATTTAAAATTTAGATATTTAATTTTTTATAATAAATTATAATTTAATTAAGTATTTGTATATTATTGTAGGTGGCAAGGTTCATCATGCGTTTAAGTGTTTGACAACCATTAGGGCTAAACATGGGTTTTAGACAATTCAAACTGTCTCGAAAAATCGAACCGAAATTTATTTGTTGACCGTTTGACTTTCTTCGTATCGAATTATCTCAAAAATTTTTATTGGAACGGATCTGGAGAATTTTAAATTATTTGAACTAAAATCTGACCCAAACCACTTTGAATTGTACCAAACCGAAACTAAAACTGATAATTCAATAAATTATATTCAATTTATTGATTTTGGACATACTAATTAAATATGTAATTTAAAATAATATCATTTTAATTATTTAAAGTAAAAAAATTCAGTCATTAATCAAATTATTTTAAATCACAAAAAATAAATATTAAAGTAATAAATAGCATTTTAGAAGATTATAATATAATTTATGTTAAAATTCACCTTCAATAATAAAGTTGTAATATAATATACTTTTTAAATATTTGTGGTGTTGTTATTATTATTTTAAGACATATATTATTTATATAAACTTTTCATAAAAAAAATATAAAATTGGATGGTAATTAGAATGTATTATAAAAATTATTAAAATTTTTATAGTAAAAAATAATGATAAATATAATTATCAAAATCATTTAATTTTATAATAATATTATGATGGTTCGTAGTTAAATAGTTTAATTTGAATTATATATTTATTTATTTTTCAATTCAGATAAGAATTAATTTTTGAATTAAATTGAACAAAAAATTTTAATCCAAAAAGGAACTAATCTTCGAACCAAATTGAAACAAAAATTTTAATTTTCAAATTGAACTAAATTGAAAATTTGGAACAATTTTGGAATCTTAATTTTTTAAATCTCTAATACCTTAAAGTAATTCTAAAGAATTGTATTATTCAAACCGAACTAGATCATGCTCACTCTTACCAACCACGGTATTGTTCGGACTCGAGGCCCATTTGGAAATACAATCATAGGATATAAGTCTAAATCAAAAAAGGAGTTGCCACTTAGATGGAATATAAGAAACACTATATAACAATTGGATCCTATGGAAGGGTCCAACAACTATTCTTAAATATTAGGTTCAAAAATTGGGTTTGTATTTTTTGAATTCCTACTCGACCTATAATTGGGTTTCATTTGTATTTTATATTTTATTATTTTTTGTTATTTAATGATTTCTTTTATTACATACAATTAATGCAATTGTCTCCAAATAATTTCTTTAAATTTACAATTTAGTCCAAATTTTGTATCAAACCATTTTCATGTAATTAAGTCTAATTCACAACATCCATCATGTTGACCATTTGCATGATCAAACTCCTAATTTTGGACTTTGACAAATAATTTTTATACTAATAATTTCAATTAAGTGTGTAGAAAATTATATACCAAACATATACCAAGCATATACACTTTTGGGTGAATAGTGACTTTTCGGGTTGTGTGAACCTCTGAGATTGAAGAAGACTTTTGACATATTTAGAGCTCTTAAATGTGAAAATGAGCTTCTTAACTTTTGAAGTAGACATATTAATATTTCCAAATTGTACTTAATCATCAAAATCCAAGTTCATTTGGGAATGCAAATCTTCAGTCGAAGTCAGCATATGCAGCTTGCATTTTAGTTTGCACAGCTCTTGGTAATTCAGCTATATCTTGAGCTACAGATGTCCAAATGAGGTGATTCAAAGTTTTATGGAAATATAAGACAATTATCTACAACTTTCATGGAGAACGTTTTGGCTGAATCGATCGTCTTCAGTCCTGTTCACGAGCATGTTTAGAAGTGTTCACGAGTAGTCCGTCAAAGGAGCATTTGAAGCACATTTTCGCCAAAAGATGGCAGTGCCCCTCACGAGCTGGTGGCTCATGATCCGATTGTGAGCACACCTCTGACAGCACTCCAACGGGAATTTTTGAAGACAACGACTATATTTTCACCTCTCACGAGCACTGTTCACTCGTGAGGCGCTCATGAGCAGCCCTTGAGCTGCCATAAATTCAAAAATTGATTCAAAATCAATTCTAAACATTGGAGACATGATTGATACATCCAAAAACTACATTTTTGAGTGTTTTCCTATATAAACACAACTTAGAATTCAATTGAAAGGTTAAGAAAACTTGTGCATCATTCATCATTTTCATAAACATTCAATTGAGCTCTAAAACTTTCTTTCAAACAAATTCTTTGTGTATAACTCTTGTGAGAGTTGGTGAGTGGTTAGAATAGACATTCTTATTCTTCTATTTTCTGGGTTTAGAAAATGGGAAGTGAGATTCTATTCTAAAGGAATTGGTTTAAGTGTTTAGCCATTAAAACACTTGGGAAATTGGTTTTTGAGTGAGCTTTGAAAACTCAAGATTGTAAGGTTGTAAGAGTGAGCCATAAAACTCTTGTGTATTCTCAATCTTGTTAATAATATTGTGGGTGATTAAAAAATATTAACTTGGGGATAAGTTAGGTGGAGACGTAGGATTATTTGAGAATCCAAACTCCTTAAATATTTGTGTTCATCATTCTTCCTTCTCTATTCTTATTCACTTCTTGCAAATAATTCCTTTAATTTTCCATTTTTGTTCGATAGTCCTATTCACCCCTCCTCTAGGACTTTTTCACATCATAATATAGTCATTCATCATCACATTCACCATATTTTAACCATTTATCTTCATGTAACAACAATGAAAACGAAAAACATAAAAATGCATGCAAAGAAGTTGGAGAAGAGAAACAATTATATCCCTTTTCATACATAAGAAAATAAAATAAATAAAAAATAATAGTTTAAATGCTACTGCTCGTTCATCATCCTAGCATTAGAATTTAAATTAATCCAGAAAAAGAAAGAAAAAAAACTACTTTATTGTAGAAGCTTGGTGCCCCATCTTTAACCTTCAAAGGTATTCGATCATCTGCAACAAATTATCAAAAAGTGCAAAGCTCCAAACCTTCAATCTTAGATAAGCCAACAATCTTCAATTGTCCTATCTTTATTTCTAGTTGTTCCAGGTCATTTTTTCTATATTTTAAATTTTAGCTCTATAAACAGTCATAAATTGCACTTTTCAAAAATTCTCCCCTAAAGTATTTTTAATTATTTTTTATTTTTTTAACTCATTTTTTCTCTCCCTTCTTCTTCTTTTTGTTTACTTTTTTCTTCTTGCCAATTTTTCAAAATCCCCATTTTTCCTTCTCTCTTATGATCTTATTAATCTCCCCCCAACTAACAAAACAACTAATTTTCCTCCATCTTCTCTAGGCTGTAACCATGATTTTCTATTCACGCGAACATTCATATATTTTTTTAAAAAAGCAGATGTTACTAAGGTGCCGCCTCGATAAAGAGGCATAGCCTTAGTAACTAAGGCATTGCCTCATCATACTAAGACTAAGACTGAGTACAAAATGGAGAAAAAATCAAATCAAATCGAAATTTCGAACCGAAAGACATTAAAACTGCACCGAACGAAATAATTTTAATTCCGAATTGAATTGAGTCAAGTTTTATGACTAATTTAGTATGATACTGAATGTTTACAAAAAATTGAACCGAGAATTATATTGAACCACACTAAAACTGTACTAAACCAAAAACCAAATATAGTACAAAATATTAATTTAATAACTAATACATAGATATTAGTAAATAATAGTAATTAGTAACTTAATTATATACTTTTAATTATATTATCATGTAATATACGCATGTATGATAATATATAATAAAAAGTTAATATGTTTTGTGATTAAAATCTAATAAATAAATTGTTAACAATATATTTTTATTAATTTTATTATTATCAATATTACTATCATTGTTACTACTAGTATTACTCTTACTATTATTCAATTAACAAGTAAAAATGTGAAATGTTTATTATATTACAATTGGAACTTAAAAATATAAATATAAAAAATTTACATTGTATACTTTCAAATAATTCAATTAACAAATAAAAATGTGAAAAGTTCCTTACAACACTCTTTAAACTTAAAATATGAGAAATACAAAATTATTATTATTATTATTGTTATCAATAACAAGTAAAAAAGTGGATTGCCCATTATTTTTTCATTTGAACTACAAATTTGAAAATAAGAAAAATAATATTATATGATTTCAAATTTTATAATTTTTAATCAAAATATATTGTTATTATCATATTTGATACCTTATTAATTATTATTGTTATCAAGTAATATTATCTTACTGATATTATTTGAAATTAATGAGCCAAATAATATTGCCATAATTATTATTTTGCTACATAATAATACATAGACATATATTACATATAACCAAACGACATAATTTTGTTTAAAATTATGTCAAAACTACATTGATTTGATTAAAATAAGTAGTTATCTTACAAATAAAAATAAGAAAAGATATATCATTTTTATTAATTAAAATATATTGCTATTTTATTATATTTAATAACTTATTAATTATTATTGTTATTAAGTAATTTAATCTTATTAATATTATTTAAAAGCAATGAGGTAAATAATAATAATATTATTATTATTATTATTGTTGTTGTTGTTGTTGTGTATATATATACATATAATAACCAAAACAACATATTTTTACCCAAAACTATATTGTTTTTTATTTTTGGATAATAAATATAATTTTAGTTTATTTGTGGATAATAAATATAAATTTATCTATTACATAAATTCTTATTTTGGACCTACTATACCAATTCGTTCCGATAGAACCGAATTCTCATATCGAATCATCTCGAAAAATGTAACAGTACCAATACAAAATTTTTTAAATTAAATATTAGTACTAAAAATTTTTTTTTAAAAATTTTTGAACTATAAGGTTTCAAAAATTTTAAATTCCTAAATTTTTCTAGCCATGCTAACCTCTAAGAGGTGGGCTTTAGTGGGGCTGATGGAATTTTTATGGGCTGCTAGCCCATCAGAAAGAGAGATTAGACTCTTTCTCCGTTAGACATACTTGGGCTAGGCCAAACTATTTGACAATTATATAATATTTCAATAATTCATAATATAGATTTTATTTTTATTGCAATATCTATTATATTATAACTGTGTATAAATATATTATCTATTTTTTTAATTTTATTACACTGTAAACGTGTTAATGTAGTACAAACATAGTTATACATATGCTGCTGCACTTTGACCTAATAGTTAAAAGTTTTACTGAGATATGCGAGATTCCACTTCGAATCTTAGCTTCCTCCTTCTACTGCCCAATTTGTACTAGATAAAAAAAAAAAAAAAAAAAAGCCCTGTAAAATTTTAAGAAGATTATATAAATTATGTTGTGTAATTTGTTTTATAAATTTATTCAAGTACTATTGAAAATTGACATTATCAATCAAATGAGTTGTATTAAAGTTGGTCATTTTATCTTGGGATAAGGTACAAATTGAACCCTCAATTTTACCCATATATTTTTTATAATTTTAATTTTTTAAAAAATTTAAAATATTTTTTATGGATTTAAAAATTTTTAAAAACTTAAAAATTTTGGAATCAAGTAATATAAATTTTAGAAAAAATAATTAAAAATTTTCTATACATATAATAATTTTGAAAAATTTTTAAATTTGTAGAAACTTTTAAAATTTTAACAAATTATTGAGTGTATAATTTTTTTTAATTTTTTAAAAATGTATATGGCTTGATTTTACAAATTTTAGATATATAAAAAATATTTTTAACTTTTTTCCAAATTTCCAATTTTTATAAACTTAAAAGTTTTAAAAATTTTAAAAATTTCATGAATATTTTAAAAGTAATTTCATCAATTCACATTGTTATTTTAACTGATTTTTATTAATTAATGTTAAAGCTAATTTTTTTTTTGATATTTAGGATTTAATTATAACAATTTTAAAAAAAAAGTTCATGATCAAATATTTAAATATTTGAAACAAACAAAAAATTAGTTCAAATGTAAACTTTGCTTTAAGTTGAGAGTTCAGTTGTACCTTATTCCTTTTATATGACTTATTTATAACCGGATGACACCTACTGGTAAGTGCAAATTATCATGATTTCTCTGAAAATGTTTAGGATGTAAATGTATAAAATAAAGTTTAGGAGTCAATTGTAAATTTAGGGAACTTTTTAACTGGAAATAGAAGAAGAAACGAAGCGGTTTGAATCAGAAGAAAAACAAACGAGCTCACGCTCCTTACCCATCATAATGAGCTTATCATTGATCCAATCCTATTCTTCAGCTGATGAACAAGATCAAGTAGAAGAAGAAGATTACCGTTTCTCCTCCTCTGAAGACGACGACGATACTCATGCCGCCGCATCCGGTGGCCGGGTACTTTCTTACAAATCAGTATTCGACCAATCTGCACCTTCTAATGTGTCATCCTCCTCGGGGCTTCCCTCTGCATTGGACGCATTCTCTGAAGTACTCATTCTTCATTTGCTTTTTTTTTTTTTTCTCCCTTTTTATTGGGCTTTGATTGATTAGTTTAAGGAATTCAAAATTAGGGTTTAAAGTTTGATTCTTCTTGTATTTATCTATTTTGGGTATCAAGCAAAAATTAGGGAATAACTTTGTTGTTGATTTTTTTATTTTTGGGAGATATCAGGACCACCACAGTTTCTTAATAATTGTGTTGAAGAACAACAGCAGGGTAATGTAAGAGATGGTGAGAATCAGGTAGGGAGGCATGGTCGTTGGAGGAATCGAAAGGACAAGAAAGACTTACCTGCTGGTAAGTTTTCTATGTTTTCTTTTATTTTTATTTTTTTCCAAGGATACATATGCCTATGTCTTCGCTTGAGATAAAAAGATATTGCCACAATATGGCATAGGATTGTCATTGAAGGAATGTTCAAATTACAGAAATTAATAATGAAACATTTGAGTCTAGAAACCAACTCAGAACAATCTCCAGAGTCATGCTAGTAATATTCTATTTGCTTAATATTTATGTGTAGGATATGATGAGTTGCAATGTCCTTTCTCAAATGAATAATGTGGCACTGCATCAGTGTATCTGATCTTTAGATTTCCTTCCGGTGTTCTGTTAAAATGCACCAAAGTACTTGGCTGCAACATCAAAATTGTGCTCTTTGGTTTTTGTTGTTTGCTACTAGCACAACACTTTTCATCCTTGAGGTTCAATGATATATTTACGATATAAGAATAAGCTCTTTTGGTCAATTAAAATTGATTGCACTTTGGATATTGAACTGCATTCTTAACCTGCTTTGAAAGTAGGGTAAGGACTAAGCAACTGCTATACGCGTAAAACATTTCTAGGGGCATTCTAGTAGTTGTTGCATTTATTGAAGTGTTCATTAAAGGAGCTTTCTAATTATACCTCTTAAATATTTTTTCTTCTTCTAGGACCTTCATGAGAACATCCTTTGTAAATGAAGGTGTAGCAATGTTCATTGTTTAACATTTGTGTTTTTTTCACTGCTTAGATGGTAGGTAGAAGAATTTGGCAATTGCACTTTTTGAAGTTACTTTACAAATAAATTGTTTAGTTCCTGACTTTAGATAGTCATTCTTATTGCTCAGTTAATAATTTAGCAAGTGCAAGTGTTAGTAGGTCTTATTTGGCATGTCAAGTGTTGAATATAATTCTGACTCATTTTTGCAATGGCCATTATGGTCTATTTCAGGAGAATTGCATATCTCCAGATGCTTTGGAGATATTTTCTATTTAAAATTGTGGTTTTTTTAATGGTACTGATGGCACTATTTTCTGTTGCAATAGTTTCTCTTCCTTTTTTTTTTCCAAAAATTTTCTTGAGGACTTGAGTTAGGAATAATTGCATTCAGTAAAAATCAGCTTGTCCTTCAAATCTCCATTGGATAAGATAGTATTCGTGGCTTGGTTTTAAGTTTTATACTTCAGGGCTAGTTTAGATTACTAGTGTCTGTATTTTTTTATCCATATGTTTATTAATTCATGAAGTTACCTTATTCTTCTTGTCTTATTCCTCTTTCTTAGATCTTCTATACATGCATGTATATGCTAAGCTAGAAGAATACTTTAGTAGGTGTGGATGATAATAATAATTATGTTGCTACACTGGGCAGTTTGGCAGGAAATAAAAAGTTGCAAAAGAAATATTTACCACTTAGTATAATATCTTGTTCCCTTCGTCAGCACCCTAAACTTATATTACTTCACTAGGCAGTTTGGCAGTGGGCAATAAACAGGTTGCCTAAGGAGTATTTCCTATGGTTATTATACCATGTTTCTTACATCAAATATAATCCATAGTTCATACTATCTGTTATCAGCACTGTTCCATTGGCTGAAAGAAATAAATAATACCGTATGCAACTTTTGTTTACAGGAATTGTAGTAGAGGCCAAAGCTCAACTTGTTGGGATTCATGAGCGGGTGCGAAGTGATATTGAGGCTAAACAACCTCAAACAACATCAGCATCAGTTTCAAGCACAATACAGGAAGGAGGGAAGCGCGCGCCAACGGTAGCGAATCCCAATGCGGAAGAAGCTGCGGAACTGCTGAGGTACATGTTTCTTTCCTGAAATGGGCCTAACCAGTAATAGGAGTTAATTAATTTTTTTGCCTTTGCTACAGCATGTTGAAGGTAAAAGGAACTTGTTTTATCATTAGCAGTATGTTTGGAAATGAAGGAAAGGGGGGAAAGAAAATAGAGAGAAAAATGTAAAGGAAATTAATGTTATTTTCTTTTCTTTATTTTCCATTCTTATGTTTGAAATATTCTTATCTTTTAATATTTTTATTTTACTATATACCCATATACTAAAATAATAGGTGCTAGGAATATATAAGGACAAAATGGTCCATTAGCTATGTAGTACACTTATTTCACTTTTCTTTTTTAGTTTTTCTCCAAACTGGAGATATAAGAATGAAGGGAAAATAAAGCCAACTTTCCTTCCTTTTTGTATTTTCTTCCCTTTTCCCAAAGTAGAAAAACTAAGGCCCTATTTAGTTTTGGAAAACAAGACCTGTTTTCCAGAGAACCTTTCCAAGAAAATTGGAAAGCAAAAGTTGTTGTTTAGTCATTATATTCTATAACTTTAGAAAACTAGAAAACTATTTTCCTAATTTTTCAAATTATAGAAGGCTTTAGAAAATTAATAAAAGATATTTTCTAAATTTTTCAATTAATATTTTAATATTTATTACAACATTCTCAACCACCACCGCCACCACCACCTCATCACCACCACTACTACCTCCACCTCCACCTCCACCTAAACCTCCATTACCATCTCCACCTTCACCAACCTCCACCATCACCATCACCTCCACCACCGCTGCCGCCTCCGCCTCGACATCGACCTCCACCTCCACCACTACCATCGCCACCACTACAACCACCACCTCCATTATAGTTTCATGACTTTGAATTGAAATTAATTAAATACGCATGATTTAAATTTTTTTATAAAATAAATAAATTTTAGAGTAAACATTATTATATGAATCACAATAATTATGATTATACTTAAAAATTATTAAAAAAAATTTCATAAAAAAATTATAAAAATATGAAAAAAATTGCGAAATGAAAAAGAATAAACAAATTGTTTTCTGTTCTTTTGTTTTCTATTTTGGAAAATGGAAAATTGGAAAACAAGGAAAAGGAAAAGAAAACTGGAAAAGGAAAATAAAAAATATTTTCCAAAACGAAACAGTCCCTATCTTTCCTCTCTTATTTTCCCTACCTATTTTCTTTTTTCCCTCATTTTCCTCTTCTCCGAACATAGGGTAGGAGTCTATTTGTTGAATGTCCAACCTGCTGCCGTTGAACTTCTCTCTTTATTTCATATTCACAGATACTATAGCTTCAACTTGCCTCCTGTTTGCACAGCACCTCTTAATTCATGTCAACTTATTTATTTGGCTGCCTGTTTGTAGGATGTGTTTGCAGTGTGGGATACCCAAGACCTACTCCAGTGCACGTGGAATGGTCTGTCCAGTTTGCAATGACCGGCCGCCTAATGACACAGGCAATGAGCCCAAGAAGAAGGGATCCACAATGAAGGATAAGGAAAAGAGTAAAAGAATGAAGGGCCAATCATCTCATTCTACCTGGAAAAGTGAGACAGAGATGCAACTGAGACAGCAGTTTGATTAGTGGAATGAAGAGAGAAACGCCTATTTCTAATCTAGGAAACTGTCATGTTTAGTACCTGGAAGGAGAAACGTGTAATCAAACATGATTAAATGAAGTAATTGTAACCAAGTAGCTAAACCATGAAGATTAGAGAATGTGCATCATATTAACCCATCCAGGAAGCGTTTTGTATTTTTCTATTTCTTTCTGATGGTGTTCTTGGAAGTGACTCATGGAGTCATGGTTGGCTGAGCTTGTGTGTTTTTATTCTATCATTTTGCCTTTTAGCAAACCATCTGGAATCCAGAACTAGGGATCTAGTGGCCAGTGTGTTCCACTTAACAGTGCTTCAACCTTTGAAATCTTTAGACAGAAAATGTTCAACCTTTGAAATCTTTAGACAGATACGTATAGCGTAATTTATTTGGCTTGAAAAAAATTGTTGGTTTCTTCATCTTCAATATTAGCATTTGGTTTCTTCATCTTCCGTATTATTATTATTAGCTCCAAATATCTTAACAATGTTGTGAAATTTTCACAGCATTTAAGTTTTTCAAATTTTATAAGATTAAACGCTAATAAACCTTTAAATTTTGGCTGAATGCATAGTTTCACACCCTGAACTTTACACGATTAACTTCTAACATTTATCAATTTTTATTATATTTTATTTAACTTTTAAACTTATATTTTGAACATTTTTCACCTTTCAATTTGTATTTTTTATTCTATTTAACTTATATAATATTAAAATGGATAAAAATTTAATTTCAAATGATTTTAAACATATAAAATGCTAAAATTAGCTTCAAAATAATATAAATAAAATTAAAATTTAATACTACAAAAGTTAAAATTTTTTTATTTTTAATGATATTTTCTCATCAATTAAACAATATAAGTTTCTTTTGCGTCCATATTAATATTCATTTATAAAATATTTCAATTTTATGTATTATAGGAGTTAGATAGTGTGAGCAGCGGGGTTAAGCATGCATCCAAATGTTTGACAACCATGACACTGTGTGAGCTTAAGGCCTATTAGGAAATACAAAATAGGCTTTTGAGGCCCAAAATAGAGATGTAGTTGCTACTCGGATAAAAGCTAGAACACACTGTACAACAATTAGATTTCATGGAGGTTTCCAGAAGTTGTCATCAGAAATCGGATTTGGAAACTAGATATAGGCTTTTGGAATGCTCGCCCAACCTTGTGGTTGGCCTCCGTGTATGTTTTGTATTTTATTACTTTTGATTATTAAATTATTTCCTCATTTTAATGTGGATTGCAATCATTTCTAATTTTACATTTTAGTCAGAGTTTGCACATTAGTCCCATTTTCATGCTTATAGCCTGAATTCAATATAAATAAAACAAATAATAATAATTTATAACCATACATTCCAAATGAATGAGGAAAATGATTAGACATTACAATACTTTGTTCAAATAAACATAAAATAAACAAGAAGTAAATAAAAAATAAATTATTTAATTAGACAAATAAAACCTCTCAAGAACTATTTAAGAGACTAACTATTTAACGATTAAAAATCACCAAACAATCCCTTTAATAAGCACAAATTAGTCATTTCTCATAAACAACAATATTATCTATAAAATAATTAACAAATAATATCCATAGGAAATATACATAAAATCATAAATAGTCCATAAAAAACATAATAATATTATACAACAATAATATTAAAAAACATAGTAATCATGTATAAAATCAAGATATATAATAAGAAAAACATGAGAATCATGCAAAATATACAAAATAAGCATTAAAGACTAAAGCAAAATCATGTAGGATCCTGATAAAGTGGCGATGCCTCTTCAAAGAGGAGTCACCTCCTGACCGGGAGAGTTCACCACAAAGAGAAGGGGCGATGCCTCTATGAAGAAACGTCACCTCTTTAACACACCCAGAAACAAACTACATTTCTTAACCTTTAAGTAACTTCGAAATCAAGATAAACAAGCAAAGACTGATACAAATACGCAAAGATCAATAACTAATACTCAATGTTTCGCATATTCATAATTCCATGTCTTTAAACAAGCAATAAAACCTAAGAAAACAAGCAATAAAACCCAAGAAAACAAGCAAGAAAGTAATAAATCAAAAGCTTTTAATGAAATGAAGAACTTAAAGCTTAAAAATGGGAATTATCACCGGTTTGGATGAGTTGATACTCCTAACTAAGCCCTTAGAGATTGGTTTGTTGGTTTGAATGCTTTGAATGCAAGAGAGTCCTCTTTCTCCTTAAGAAAATCAAGTCTTTTACTCCAAAATCCCCTTCTTCTTATTCTTCTTCTTCTTCTTCTTCTTTTTCTTCTTTTTCTTCTTTTTCTTCTTATTTTTTTCTTTATTTTCTATTATTTTCTAAAATGTCCTCTCTTTTTTTTTTAGAAACCAAAAGTCTAGCCCCTCTCTTTTGCCCATACTCTTCTTTTTAAGCCTCATCCCCTTTTGCCTTTTTCAATTTCCAATAAACTCACTCTTACCCTCTCCCCATCATTTTCATCATTTCCTATGCTTTTTTCTCTTTTTTCTGCCTTTTTCCTTTCTGTTACATCAAAAAATGCCCCAAATCAGAGGCAGGTAGACTTCAACTACTGCCATTAATGGTATTTAATGCTGTAAAAGGTGGTTGTGAAGAGGTGCCACCTCTTTGATGAGACGTCACCATATCGATGCCTAAGATGAAGAGGCTATGCCTCTTTATTGAGGCGATCGCTTGTTCACCCAGGCCAGGTTTGGGCCTTTGGGCCAAAAGATAATGGGCTTGGGCTTAGAGGCTCAATTTTGGGCTTAGGCTTGGTGTTTGTGCTTGAATTTGGTGTTTGAGCTTGAATTTAGTGTTTTAGGCTTTCAAGTCTATTTTAGAGAGGTTTCGGGCTTCCATTGCATTTAAAACTCATATTTTCTCATCATCAAGCTTTCGTTGCGCGCCGATCAAACTGAAGGTGTTCACAATTTGCCCCTTTAGTTTTTTTAAAAAACTAAATTTCTGGAAATCAATTTTTTGAAAAAAGCAACATAGTCACAAAAGCATTGAAGGATACAAATGACATACCTGACATTCGAGCTTTCCTCGGGCCATTAGCCTAGGGAATTCAAACCCGAGAGATTAAACTTTTACTCAAAATGTGACTGTGATCCTTGAGTTTTCTTAGCTTAATCAGCCAATCATTATAGCTTGGCATGATTCATAAGTTTTCCTAGCTTAAAAAGTCACTCAGTAAAAGATATATAAAAATGTAACCATGTTTCTTGGGTTTTCTTGGCCCCCTTATTATAGTTTTGTGTGATTCCCAAGTTTTTCTAGCTTGAGAAGTCAGTTAGTATAAGACCAATGAAAACATAACCATGTTCCTTAGGTTTTCCTAGCTTGATCAGTTACTCATTATAGTTTTACGTGATTCCTAAGTTTTTCTAGCTCGAGAAGTCACTCAGTAGAAGATAGATGAAAACATAACTGTGTTCTTCGGGTTTTTCTGGCCCTATTAGTTACTCATTATAGTTTTACATGATTCTTAAGTTTTTTTGGCTCGAGAAGTTACTCAGTAGAAGGCAGATGAAAATGTAATTGTGTTCCTCAGGTATTTTTAGCCTAATCAGTTACTCATTATAGTTTTGCTTAATTTCCAAGTTTTCTTGGCTCAAGAAATCACTCAGTAAAGGAAGATGCACTTCGAGGATTCAAACCTGACCAGACATCCATTTAGAAAGCAGGATGCACTTCGAGGATTCTAACCTAACTAGACATTCCTTGCGATGCACACTTTAGGGATTCAAATATGACGAGATGTTGTTTGTGATGCACACTTTGGGGATTCAAACCTGACCAGATGCTTATTAAAAGGAAGATGCACTTTAGGGATTTAAATTGGACTAGACACCCATTAGAAAGGAAGATGCACTTTAGTGATTCAAACTCGACCAAACATTCCTTGTGATGCACACTTCGGTGATTTAAATTAGACCAGATGCTTTTTGAGATGTGCACTTTGGGGATTTAAACCCGACGAGATGCTTATTAAAAAGAAAATGAACTTTGAGGATTCAAACTTGACTAGACATTCCTTCTGATGATGTGAACTTTGGGAATTCATTACTCGACTAGTCACTTCTTGCTGCTGATGCTTTAATTAGAATATCTTTAATTCTACAACATCGATTTTGGGGTACTCTCGAGAAGTGAAACAAAAATTTTTCATTTTTTTTACCTCACTGTGGAAAATATTTATGATGGGCTAGCTTATATTCCTTTCATCTAATGGGTTTTACCCTCTTTTCTTTCTTTTCTTTCTTTTCAACACATCTTCCTCTTTACCATTCTGCTTTTACATATAATCTCCTTTTCATTCTTTTCAAATTCACTTTCCACCTTTTTTTCTTTTAAACTCTATTTTTCTCTCTTTTCACTTTTCAAAGATTTCTCTGCGATAGATGTCGTGCGGACCCCAGATCTTCCACTATGGGACCCAGTAGCACCTGCACTGCATAATTTTAGTCTCAACATCAAAGACGAGATCCCCCTTTTCACAGACATGTGATCCCATATCTGTGGATTGGTTATAGGAGAGTTTAGTATATGATTTCTTTGATTTTTCCTATAAATAATATTAAATAACATCAGGTTACTGTTCATAGATGCATGTTTATCACTTTAACTGAAAGAAATTTGATTTAATTGAATGAAATTGTAAAAATTAAATCATTATGTCAGATCATTGACACGAAAAGGCATCGCCTCTTTAATGGGGTGATTGCTTATTTGATCAGGTGATCGTTTCATCATAAAGAGGTGGTCACCTCTTTGCGTCTAGGTGCTTATAAAGAAGCGACACCTCTTTAATGGGGCGATTGCCTCTATCTTAGAGGCCTTCGCCTTATTAACAAAATTTTGAATAAAAAAAAGACTTCATTCATATAAAACAGTAATTCAACTCCTTGTTTTATTCTTATAGCTCGATGCCCATACTCTTAAGAGTGTTGGAAACTTTAGCGGTGCTCGTATCTAGTACGATGAGCTCACAGATATGGTGAAGACTTATATTCATGAAACCATATTTTTTTATTTCGTTCTCACACTTTCGGTGCAACAGAGGCATACAAACTACTAGCCTCTACATGCTTTGATGAAGAGATGGTCTGACATTACTTACATATTCCACCTTCCTTTTAGGAAGTTTACATTTGATCCAATTACTTTTGTTGCTATCACTGGTATTTGTGTAAGGGATTCTGTTCCTCTTGATGTGAGTCTCTATCACCTATCTCTAGAACGTCTCACTTTCATTGAGTTTCTGCTTGGCATGGTCTCAAATATAAAAGGGACATGCATAGTGGAGCTCGATTCTATCAGGAGCTTCTATACCCATGCTAGAGTTAAGGCAGCTACCACACCTCGTTAGATTGGTCAGGCAGTGTGTGCATTCTTAGTTTACTTATTGGGCACCACTCTCTTTGGGGAAATTACTAGTTCTATAGACTTAAGCTATCTGATGCCTTTAAGAAATTTAGACTTAGTAGCTTTATATGACTAGGGCAGCTGTGCTCTAGCCTATATGTACAGGAGTATGGATGAGTTGGTGCATGGAGCTACGAGGCTTTATGGTTTCTGGCATGCCATTTTAGTATTGCCCTCCTCTTTTACTATTAGGTTCCATCTCAAGTACTATTATCATAATTTGTTAATAGTTATTCCTTTCTCTTGCAGGATTAGGCTCTAGAGCTAAAGCTAATTATAAGGATCACTCGTGTTTACGATACTCCTTTTCTTACTATAGCAAGATAGGGCTCTAGTTGTGCTTGGAGGAGGCCAATTGCTCACGTACATATTCATTGTGAGTGACTAAACACTTTCACATATGATGAGGTAGGTACTTGTAAACATAATTGTAATTAGTAACACATTTGTTAATCAAATTCATTTACTTACTAGCTTATTTTCATAGCTGTGCCTGAATTTGTGGGGTCCCTATATCGGATGGTTTTAAGCCATGGTCTGCTTGATTTTACTATCTAAGAGGAGGGTACTACTCTGAGGACCTGACTTAGAGTTAAGTACCTCAATGAGAGGGTACTCCAGTGGTGAATGGGCGCTTAAGTGAGATGACCACCCCTCACTCCTCCCTAATATATTTTCTGGGCACACAAATTAGAGGGAAATGATGTTATAGATCATTGTGAGAGGAGGAAGTCTTAATATGTGGATTTCGAATGAGCTCATCTCCTATAGAGGGTGCCTCTACTTGCACCTGCACCTCAGGTAAGCATGCAATTCTATTAAACATATGATTTCATATTTATGTTTATGGATACTATTTCTTAACTTAATTTTCTTTCTTAGATGCCAACTAGGGCACCAGCCCCTCCTTCCAAGCCTATTGCACAAGAGAGGCCTCATCAGCATCCCTTTATTATACCTAGTGGTAAGAGTACCTCCTATGGTGTGCCTTCTATTAGGAAGACTTCTAGTTCTGGGTCTCAAATGATATTTGGTAGGCTTGTTGCCACTCTTGACTTGTTGAGCACTGCTAGGTGCCTTTGGGCGCGCTCTCTTATTAGTTTTTAATGCTAGACATGAGCTTGGAGCTTGAGTTCTTATGAAGACCACTACACATGTGAGTTCCCTTCTTTTAAAGTCTTGTTCTCAAATTTTACTTAAGATATAATTAATTCTAACAATATATTAATTGCACAGATACCTCAAGATCAGGGAGAGTATATTTATAGGGTGATTAGGGCCCATCGGGACTTCCTGATGTAAATGACACAACAATGAAAGGTAATAACTATGCTTTATTTTTATATGTATGCATGCTCTCATAATTTCTTACCTTATTTTCATCTTGACAGGACTAAGATGAGGCTAGTCAGGCTAAGATTATTGATATTGAGTGTCAGCTTGTGACTCTTTAGGTCTAGGGTGACGAGGAGGAGGATGACACGAGTGATGATAAGGAGGCTGATCTTACTGATGATCTTATGAACGACCCTACCGATGAGGGAGCTGATCAACCTGGAGATGATGAGTAGAGGGATACCATAAAGGCTTGCTAGCAAATGATCATTCTAATTAGAGACACTTTTGCTACTTTGCATTGTTGATTTATTACTTTCTGAATTAACTTCTCATTTTGGTATTTTCATATTTTACACTGGATGAATGCTATAACTCTTAATTTCATTTTGACTGCCCTTTTGGATCAATTAACAAAAAATATTTATTTACAAAATCCCTTTCTCTGATAACTAAATCTTACATATGCAATACAATCATTTTGCAGCAATGAAAACTATACCCCCTACTGTTGGAGAGGCATCACCTCTTTGTGAAGGGGCAACAGAGAATCACCTAAACACTCAGAGGTGTCACTTGATCATAGAGGTGATCGCCTCTTCAGAATTAGTTTATAGCTACTTAAATCGCTAGCTCTTTTTTAAAATCCTTAATTCCCATTCATGCAAATTCTCTTCATTCTCTCTCTAGATAGCATCCCAACCTTTTAATATGACAGAAATAAGCTTAAAGTAGCTACAGCTGATCCTGAAAAGCTTAAACGGTAGGTCGTGGACTAGATTGGTGCCATTTTATATATCCATTTTTCGATTTTTATATGCTAGGAAGATTAATTTCCTATTTCTCTATGTTTTTACTCAATTCTTAGATCCTTAGAAATATGTCTTTAGATTCAACACAATAGAGTTATGCCCCTTGCTAGAGGAGTTTGAAGCTATCTTAGGTTCTCAGATGGATTTTGCTTGTTATATCATAATTCCTTCGGTTGATACCGTAGATCTACACTCCATCTAATACTAAATTGCTAGGCTATTCGACCTTTCCCCTCAGTATTCTCTTTGCCATATCTTTAGTAATGAGGTTCTGATGAGCTCTTTTCTTAAAGTTGTTATGACTGTAGATAACAATGAGGTTTACTGGCCTCAGATGATTGCTCTTTTCCTATATGCTCAATTTTTACTAGTTTTCCCTTCTGGCAATTGTGACCTAAAGGTTCTTCACATTATAGATCAAGTGGAAGTTGGCCTAAATCTTTTCCTTTTTATCCCAACAGAGACCATCATTGGGTTTGACAACTTCTCTGAAACTAGGTAATTCTCAGGGAGTCCCCTGCTGCTGGAGGTGAGCATCTTTTCTCTTTCCATTTACTGTTTTTTATTATTTTTAACTATTTATTCTTCTCATAAACATGGTTTTATGAAAAGCTGAGGTTGCTCGAACCTCCCAGAGACATTGCACATTACAAGGCCAAACATTGTCATACTAGGAGACTTTATCCTATTTCAGAGGATATTCAAAACTAGTTGTCTGCATTCCTTAATGTGGAGGTTACAACACATGACCATTTGCTCCTATACTTACTGTGTTCCACTAGTCAATTTCCATTTTATCACTTTCTACAATCTTACTCGGCTTTACAAGCAATACGGATAGAAATAACTGATTGTGGAGCTAGTGCATGAATTTAAACCAAGGCCCCTTTATTAGAACTTTTTATATAACTTTATTACTACTTGGCCTCGTAGATTCATTTAAAGGTTCATTGACTATAATGGAGATTAGTCCACTAATGAGTAGTACAAGGCATGAATTCAGTTATAGCTGACAGAGAAGGATGAATTCACAAGAAATAAAAGGACAAAGGCATTACAGGCATCGAGTGCTCAAGGTGTTCAAAAGAAAAACAAGCATAACTAGTTTTATAGAATTTAGTCTTTATTTGCTAGTTAAATAGTGTGTAATAAGCATTTAATGCAATGTTCAACATTAATAAAGGCAATTCATTCCATTTAATTTAAGCACAAAGTGAGTATACATCTTGCTTTTTACATATCTCTTGTCGTTAATTGTCTTGCCCTTGTAAGTTTTCTAATTAAGTATTTTTTTCTCTCTTTCTCATTTTATATGTCCGTTACTTTTGTCTGAACCACCCTTTCAGGTTTTCAATCTAGCAGGACTTTTATAGAAAGTATTTCTTAAGCTTATCCAGGTTAATGGGCTTTCTGAACTTATTTCTTTCTAAATAAAAAAAAATAGCTGCACCCTTGGAAAACAACTTCTTCACTTGATATAGACCTTCCCAGTTGGGCTTGAACTTTCCATGTGGATTAGTTATAATGGGCCTAGTAAACTTTAACACCAAGTCACACTCTAAGATTTTGCTTAGCTTAATCTTTTTGTTATAAGCTCGAGCTATCCTTTTCTGATACAACTGAGAGTGATACATGGCTTTCATTCTCTTTTCATCTAGCAGTATTAGTTATGCCAATTGACTTTTAACCCATTAATACTCAGGGATTTTAGATTCTAAGAGAACCCTTAATGACTAAATCTCAACCTCAACTGGTAACACAACTTCACACCCATATACTAAAGAATACGGAGTAGCTCACATTGATGTTCTGGCAATAGTCTTATATCCCTATAATGCGAATTGTAGGTAGCTTGCCCAATCTTTATAGTTTTCTAGTATCTTGGCTAGGATCCTCTTCACATTCTTGTTTGTCGCTTCTATTGCTCCATTCGCTTGTGGTCTATAAGGAGATGATATATGATGTTCGATCTTATATTCCTCTAATAAAGTGACCATTTTTGCCCTAAATTGAACACTATTATTAGTGATGATGTGATGAGGCAACCTATATTTGTAGAGTATATTCTATTCTATGAACCTTGCCATCTGTTTTGCTCTAACAGTCATGAATGATTATGCTTCAACCCACTTAGAGAAGTAATCAATTGCTACTATAACATAGCAATGACCATTATATGCCTTTGGCCTTATCTCTCAGATGATATCGATTCCCCAGATTGTGAATGGCTAAGGAGAGGTCAATCCTTAAAGTTCTATAGAAGGCAAATGACTCACATCACCATACACTTAGCAGTTATGATATTTCTTTACATATTTCATACACTCTACCTCCATGGTCAGCCAAAAATATCCTTAATGAGTTATTTTCTTAGCAAGGACTATTTCATTCATATGTGGTCCACATACACCCTTGTGAACTGCTTTCATGATTTTTCGTGCCTTATCCTTATCAACACATCTCAAATGTACTTTACTTGTCATTCTCTTATATAATATCCCATTATGGTTTATGAATAGCTGAGATAACATCCTCAGTGACATTGTTTCCTTTCTATTAGCATCATCATTAAATCACCTCATCTTGAGATACTGCTATAGATTATGAAACTAAGGCTTTTCTGAGGGGTTGATCGACATTATTCCGATTTCTTCATAGTAGGGAGTCTGAGACTTTACTAGGATAAGGGGCTTGATTTCTACCTAATTTTTACCTTCCTACATTAAAGCTATAGTAGCCAAAGCATCTGCCATTTGATTTTCTTCCCTGATAAGTGCATGAATCTACATTGGATGAAAGATAATATAATCATGGTCGAATAGTCCTAGTATAGTCTCAGCCTATCTTCTCTCACTTCCTATTTATTAGAGATTTATTTCACCATCAGCATCAAGTCTCCGTATACTGTAACCTCTTCTGGCCCCATATTCTTATGTGCTTCCAAACCAAAGATGTAGGCTTCATATTTAGCTTGATTATTAGTGACTTCAAATTCCAATCACTTTGCCTTTAGAATCATTTCTCCTTTTGGCAAGACTAGAATCACACCAATGCCTACTCCTCTAGTATTGACTGCTCCATCAAAATATATTTTCCATGTTTGTAACTTTATTGCCCCCAGGCGCTCATCTGGGAATTCCAACTCCCATTTTTGTCCATCATCTACCAGATTCTAAGCCATGAAGTCCACTATAGCTCTCCCTTTTTTAACCTTCTTTGCCATATAGTTTATGTTGAATTCGGTAAGTAGGACCAACCATCTAGCTAAGTTTCCTGTAAGAGAGGAAGTCTATTGAAGATACTTGAGAGGATCATGCTTAGAGACTGCTTGAATTCTGTAAGACTGAAAGTAATATCGAAGCTTCTTTGTCTTCTAAATTACAGCCAAGTAAGTTCTCTCTAATAGACAGTAATTGGCTTTGTAGGGTAGAAGCTTTTTACTCAGATAATACATAACATGCTCAACTCTTCCTTCTCCTTCCTGAGCTAGCATTGTGCCAATCACATCCTTTTTTATTGCAGGTAAAGAATTAAAGGCTTACCCAACCTTGGCAGTTGTAAAACTGGAGGATTCACCAAACAATTCTTAATAGTTTCAAAACCTTACTGACATTTGTCATCCCAGATGATAGATTAATTCTTCTTTAAGAGCTTGAAGATTGGCTTATAGATGGTGGTCAGCTTGGTTATAAACCTACTGATGTATTGTAACTGTCCAATGAACTGACCTCTTTCTCATTTTTTGGTACAGACATTTCTCTGATTGCTCTCACTTTATCTGGATCCACCTCTATGCCTCTCTGGCTAATAATATGTCCTAGTAGCTTTTTGAAGGTTACCCTAAAAACCCATTTCTTTGGATTCAACCTGAGGTTATACTTTTCAGCTCTTGCCAGGAACTTGTCTAGAGCCTCAAAGTTTCCTCCTTTAGTCGAAAACTTGACCATCATGTTATCCATGTACACTTCTCTCTCTTTATGGACCATATCGTGCAGCAAAGTTATAGCCATCCTTTGATAAATAGATCTTGCATTTTTTAACCCAAATGACATGGCTGTATAATAATAAACACCCCATTCAGTAGTGAAAGAAGTTTTTAACTTGTCAATCACTACTATTATAATCTAGTTGTATCCTAAGAAGCCATCTATAAAGGAGTACATAGCACTTGAAGCTACACTATCGATTAAAGTATAAATATACGATAAGGGACAATCATCTTTTAAAGAAGCCTTATTTAGATCCCTATAGTCCATGTATATCCTAACTCTCCCATCCTTCTTAGGAATTAGAACTATGTTAGCCAGTCATTAGTTGTCATCTACCACTTCCAAGAACTTTGCTTACAATTGTTTCTCCACTTCTTTTTTGATTAAAAGAGTCCATTTTAACCTCAATCTCCTTTTCTTCTATTTTATTAGTATGACATAAGAATACAAGGGGATCTTATGTTCTGCAATCTCTTTGTCAATCTTAGGCATATCCTTGTAGCCCCAAGCAAATACTTTTTATTTTCTTTTTAATATTTCTTTCATTTTTTCTCTCTCATCAAGAGTTAAGTTAGAAGCAATCAGTATATTTTTAGGATCATCACATATGCCTAGATTAAATGATTTAGTTTGCACTGAATTAATGTCAAACATATGCATGAAATGATCGTTATAAATAGAATAACCATTACGAAAAATATTGCATAAATAAGCAAAGTCGGACCTTATCTCATTAACTTTAGAAAAGAAAATGTCATTATTTTCAAATAAATTAGAAAGAGAAATGCCAAGTTTATCATAGAAAACATCCATAATGGAATCAATAACATATGATTCAAAGTTGAACTCCTTTTCCTGGTTAGCAGCATCCTTCAGCTCCATCATAAGAATGTCCTTTTCTGATTTCAGAGTCAGTACCAGTTCCTCTACTATCGGCTCCTCAATAATAACTTAATTGATCCCAATCACATGTTCAACAAAAATTTCAAACCCAAGGACCAATTTCTTAGCAATCATCAAAGGCTCAAGAGCTCCTTTATAGGGGTAGTTAGCACCTTCCTCCACAAATATTTTTTATAGTGTCTTCTTCTTCAGTCTAGCTCTGGCTTTTTTCTTCCCAGAATTTTCTTTAGCTTCATCCTCTTTTTTAGACTAATTTTTTTTGGATACCCTACCCCATGCTTCAAGATTGGCACTTTAGGTTCAACAAACTCAGGCAGACCCTACTAATTCTTTCCCAATCCTATTCCAGGCATAAATTGCATGTTCTTTAGTATACTTATAATTTTTAGATTCAGCTCATCTTCATAGATCATGTAAACCTCAAAATTCAGACTGTTCAGAATTTCACTAGTAGTTAACTTTAATGCAACGACTCAGTTTCTACCATTATAATGACTACTCTTTATTCATACAGAAATTTAATTTTTTGATGAACAGTAGATGACACTCTTTGTGAGTGACCTAGTATGGGTTTTTTTTTATTTGGGACATATAGCAGGTCCTTCTATTTTTGAGGAACATGACAACTTTATATAATAGGGACAAATGACTAATTTCGGGGGGACGAGATGCTTTTAATTTTGTGGAGTCACCACTCGATTTTTAGAAAATTAGGAAAAGAAAAGGACAACATCAGGTCACTCAGTGAGTATCGTCCTCAGTAGAGATTTCTGGGTTCAGGGATCGCATCTACTTTTTGACTATTTCTTATTATATGATATTCAGTGTATAGCTACCGTAACACCTTAGTTTTGGTAATGACATTTTTTATAGCATTCACACAGTACATCAGATAGTATAAAATAATAAAGCTGAAAATTTTATTACATCACTTTCATGATAAAATACATATGAAAAGAAAAAGATTGTGAAAAAGTGAATCTAATATGATTGTTTTGCAAGGATAACAAGATCATTTACACAATTTCTCGATGAATGATAGGATGACCATGCTTACATTGATTATTTATGCTATGATGGCGTATAATAATAATATAAAGGATGCTTGAGGTCATCACTGGACCGAGGGCATGATGAGTCTATTACAGGACATGAACTTTTTCACATTATTAATATTTACAATGTGATTTCATGATTTTGGAAATAGAAGATGTAGAATGATGATATAAAATGATCATAATAAAGTACATATTATTCACATAGCATGCAAGATTGCCAGTCACATCACACAAGCACAATAGTATTCCTAAATGCTAGCAATAGTAAAATAAAATGCAATGCAATAAAATAAACATGCTAAAATAATTGTGTGGTCCTGAGACTCCAGTAAGCTTATGTAAGTTTTGAAGCTTTAGCTTAAAGAGATTATCAAGCTTTCCTCATCGAAAGGTTCAAAATGACAGTAGAATGATTCTAGATTGTATACCTTTGAAGCATGCTTTGACAAAGATGAGGCTTGGTTTAGTGGAAAGGGATCTACCAACCTAAGGGAAAGGCTGCGTGTTCTATTGTTGCGTGTAATAAAATACACTGCGTGTTCTATTGTTGCAATTCATCTACAAAACATGTTTCTTTTAATGAACTTAGCCATTTGCTTAGCTCTTATCCTTGTGAATGATTCTACTTCAACACATTTTGTAAAGTAGTCTACTGCCACTATGATGAACCTGTCTCCGTTTGAGGTTGTTGAGTGGATTTTCCTAATTATGTCTAGTCCCCACGTTAAGAAGGGCCACAGAGAGGAGATATAGTGAAGTTCTGTTGGGGGAAGGTGGCTGACATTCCCATAGATCTAATATTTGTGGCATTTCCTTATAAATTTAATGCAATGTTCCATCATTGTCATCCAAAAGAACCATTGTCTGATTAGCCTCTTAGCCAGGATTGCTCCATTCATGTGTGGACCATAAATACCCTCGTGTACTTCTTCTACTGCTCATGTAGCTTCAGTTTCATCTAGACATTAGAGTTGTAAATCATTTGAGGTTCTCTTGTATAATATACCTTGGTGCAATATTAATTTTGATGCTAGTCGTCAAATGACTACTCAATACTCTGTAGTAGTAAGTACCCCATTATGTTATGAAAGCTATTTTTGCTTTTATCGATAATGGCCATTAGGATCTAATTGTACCCAGAGAATCCATCCATAAAGAAGTACATTGCACATATGGCAATGCTGTCAACCAGTATGTCTATATGAGGTAGTGGAAAATCATCCTTCGGGCAGGCCTTATTCAGATCTCTATAGTCGACACAGATTCTAACCCTTCCATCTTTCTTTAGTACTGGCACCACATTTGCCAACCATTCTGGATAGTCTACTACCTCTAGGAATTTTCCCTTGATCTATTTCTCGATGTCCTCTTTCACTAGTTGGGTCCATTCTGGTATGAGTCTTCTCAGTTTTTGCTTTACCAATTTTCACCCTTCTTTAGTAGGAATAAAGTGTTGAGCAATGTCTCTATCAATACTAGGCATATCATCATATGTCTAGTCAAACACTTTTAAATATTTTATTAATTTCTCTCCTCTCTTCAGGGTAACATCTTTCAAAATATGCAGAATGCGTGGTTCAAATTCCATGCCAATGTTAAATGATTCATTGTATATGGAATGAATGTCAAATATAATAATATTTTTATCAATGCAATGCACACTACCATTAAGAAAGACATCAAACAAGTAAGCAAAATCTGATTTCATTGCATTAACTTTAAAGTTCATTACATCATCATTTTTAAACAAAAAAAAAGTACAGAGATCATCATCAGCAATTTCTTTGACATAAATTAAGGGTGTTTGTAGGGTGAAGATAATAAATGCGCATAAAAACCCTAGGAACCAGCCCTGAACAACGTGCATAAAACCCAGGAAGAGTGCATAGAGCGTTAAAATGTGTGTCAAAATTCATATATGCGTGTGTGGTCATACGCTAAATGCGTGACCATGCACCAAGCATGTGACCATACGCACACTGTGCGTGACCACGTGCACTTGGAGTGGCCACGCGCAAAAACCTCATTTTACTCATGTGACCACGCCCCTACCACCCTATTCTACCCAATTTTCCCTATAAATAGACCCCTTCACACCCCATTTTAGGGGTGGAGCAAGTAAAAACATACACACACTCAACAATCAGTCTGATTGAAGGCGCTGGAAACCCCTTTCCAAATAATTTTTGCTCTCCCACAGCAATGTAAGGTTTTTTCTCAATTTTCTAAAAATCAGGTGGCAACTCTATAAAATCAAAAGCATTTCATCACCCCGAGATAAAAAAAATAATGCTTCTAAGTAATGTGAGAGTGCTTCTATGCAATGAAAGTAAGTGTTTCTAAGCAGTGAAAGTGCTTCTAAGCAATGTGAAGGTGCTTTTAAATGATATAGGAGTGCTCCTAAGCAATGTGGGTGCTTCTAAGTAATGTGAGGATATTTCTAAGCAATGAAAAGATGTTTCTAAGTAATGAATGAGGTAGTAGTGATGATGCAATAATGATACAATGATTTGTCATATGAATGAGGTAGTAGTGATGATGCAATAATGATACAATGATTTGTCATACTAAGGATATTATTTTAATGATTTAAAGTAAGATATCCATACAGTGAATTTTCCTTGCTTTTCTTCTTTTATAGGATGTTGAGTTTCTTAAAGAAAGCGATGCACACGCAATGTCTTTAGATAGATGGAGTCCTCATCAGTGTACTTTTATGTGAGTTTGGTGCATGTCTTACGCTCAAATGGAAGTTTAGGATCGTAGAAGTGAGTGTGCAAAGTCTCAAAGTGCACGTAAACCCACATAAGAGCGCGTGAAAGGGGGAAGTGCACATGATAGCATATGGGGGGTGCGTGATCATGTGCTTCCCTCCTCTGAGCTTATTTAAATGGCTATTTTAGAGGTCTTGGGAGGCTTCGTCTAGACTTTTTTGTGTTTTTTGACTTTTCTTAACCCTTTTTGTGTTTCAGATGCTATAAGTTATGTTTTTGCTTCTGTACCTCCATTTAATTCTGTATAAAATGGAATTCACCAACATTTTTTAGGGTTTGAAGGATATTTTTATTGATGTTAATATTGATCTTGAGGGTAACTTTACAAGGTCATTGGAGCTGGGATGTCCTCTACAGGGACTAGCACATCTAGTGCTTAGAGTTCTTAACCATCTAGGCTTTCTCGGGGAGATATGATCCCTATTGTTTATAGCTTGAAGACTCATACATGGGTGTGTCATCATTGTGAGGTAGGTCCTTCGTCACCCTTATTTTCTAAAGTTAGTTCGTTGGCTATTTTGCTATTTATTTTGCTATATTAGGCTATTGTAGCTATAGTTTTGTAGCTCTTACTATAACTATCTGTTAAGTTATAACTTTATTATGAATGCTGATGGTTGATAGCTCTTGCTTTATTTTCTTTTTATAATTATCCATTAGTGCTTGCCATGATGCTTTACTTTTTGGATTTTGTTATTGATCCTTTTAAATGATAGAGAGAGAAATATGTTAGTATTTAGTAGCCGTGTAAATATTTGATAGCATACCCATTGTTTATAGCCCAGTAGGTATGTCACTGTGCTACCTTGTAGTTTTAATAGAGTCAGCATGCATTATCAGGGTCTCTCGATGTGTGTGAAGCAAATGGTTACCGGTAAGGGCTTTAATAGGGTGATTGCTACATTATCTTATGACTCATGTGCATTGAGTCAGATTGCCATGTATGCATTAATAGAGTGGTGGATAGATATAACACATACTTTCCATCTTCCTATCAGGGAGATGACTATTACCCCATTGGATTTTGCCGCTATCACGGGCTGAGAGCCTGTTCCTTTCAGTGAGAAAGAGTAATCTACTACTGTGGTGAAGAGGCGCCTCATAATGGATTTGCTTAAGGTAGTCACACCTATGAATTCTGGGGACTTCCCGCTGAGTTAAAAACCTAAAAATGGTAGCTCAGGTAAAAATTAGGGAAAAAGAGAAAATATTTAATTAGAAAACCTGAGAAGGATAGTTAAGGTCAAGGGTAACCTCAAGTTTGAAATTTGTACGAATGCACCTGTGCTTTTCTTAAATGATTATAGTAAAATGAGAATAATTGCCAATTTACATAAATTTTCTTTGAAAAGTGCAATACATTTTATCATCATGAATTGTATCAAGCATGCTTTGCATTTTCCTTCATTACACGACCATGATTCTTATTATCTTCTCTGAGCTCTCTCCTTAAGACCAACTACTATCGTTGAAGTCGTAAAAAAAAAGCCCAACTAGGTGTGAAAAGCTCCAAAAGGAGACACCCTCGACAAAAAAGGAAAAAAAAAGAAAACCCAACTAAGTGCGAAAAACTCCAAAAAGGAGACGCATTAGGTAAAAAAAAGAACAAAGGTAGATGATAGTAATGGCAAACATCATCATTAATAATACATAACAGGAAGTATATACAGTTATCATCGTACAAGCATCATACAACATGTGGGAAAAACACCCAGTGTCCATAACCTCGAGAAAATAATACAACAAAGCTAACCACAGGCCAAAAGTCCTACACTTAGCTCCTTAAATAACTATGTCGGTTGTGGTTGCCATCAGAAGCAAGCAATGATCCTGCTAAAGACCTCCCTCATAAGATCATGACTCGTTACTATTCATCATAAAGGATGATAGTTGTGACTCCAACTTATTGATGCGATCACGATAAGCTGCACGCTCTTGCTCTTATTTAAGACTAGCGAGACGATGCTCAACTTGCATTACAAATTGCATATCATACACTCATACATAAAATATGTACATAAAATAAGTAGGTATAATGTCATGACCCAAAACTAGGAGTCATGACTGGCGTTAGGGAACGAGAATTCTTCAGAATCTGGAACCCATAGCAAGCCTTAGAAAATAAAAACATGCAATAAATAAATAAAAAGCACAACTGAATTAAAATATTTCAAATAGATATATAAAATAAATACTCCAAATCTTTTCATAAATAAATATATTCATACAATTATTCAAATACAACTCTCAGAGTATAAAGTATCAAAACAAAACAATACTTTTATGATATAATAGTACTACTACTATAGTTTCTAGAATACAAATCAGAGTTCAAAATATACATTTACATAAAATAGCTAGAATGGAAGAACTCCGACGAAGAGCTCTACTACTAAGGTATGACAATATAAGATCTCTTGAAAAAAATAATTGAGGGGGTCTGACCTTACTGAGTGAATTATTATACTATATATATATGCAATCTAAACCATAATAATCAAGCACTTGTATATATTTATACACACACACACACACACACACATTACACACAAATGTCAAACTCTACTTTTATATATATAATAAATGCAAAAAATATTTATTTTAATACATGAAGGATCAAATTGAACCCTATTGATCACAACCTCAATTAACTATATCATCACTCTAGCCATACAGACTCACTTAATTTCAATTAGATTACTTATTCCATTTTAGACAGTAGACTGGCCCCGAGACATTAAGTCAACCGAGCTCCAGTAATCACACTATCAATCATATCACATCTCAATCAAATCAATCAAATCATCTCAATCATATCATAATTACCACAAGTAATTCTTCACTCAAACCTAAATCTATCGCACCGGTACGTACACGGTTCTAGTGCTACCCACTAGGTAGCACGTTTTATTGATATCCTTCATTTAAAATAATTCATACATTCAAAAAATAAATAATGTAAAATGACATTCATAATAGTAAAATAAACCATATATATACCAAAAATATACCTAAAATAAACTAAGTATATTTCGGGTATATATATGTCAAATAAAACATGAAATATACCAAAGATAAACCAATGATATACTTAAAAAACAATTTAAGTATAAATTTGTAATATAACATGCATTTACTTAGAAATATACAAAAAATATACTAAAAATAAACCTAATTATCTAACATGCATATATAAAAAATAAACCCTAAATATACCAAAGATATAGTAAATGTATATTGAAAATATGCAAACATATACATCAAGATATACTAAAAATAAACCGAAAATATACCAAATCATATTATAAATTAAATTACTTTTAAAAACATGTAATGAAAATGAAAAATTCTAAGTCATGTATCCTATATGCAACGCATATATATACAGTATAATAACTCACTGATTCGTGAAAAACTCAATCAAAAAATTCAAAAACTGAACTCGGATCGGTTGTCACGTTTTACGAGAAATCTACCAAAATTTCGACAAAGTCTCCTTTATAAAACGGATATCTCCCTACAAAAGTAGGGCTGATCTTGCACAAAAAACACACTTCTAAAATCACACAGCGCAACACCTTGGGTTGGGACCCCAAACTCCACAAATCCCTAATCGAGGTTCACAATTTACAAAACAATAATATTAAACAGTAAAATCATAAAAATCATAAAAAATCCATAAAAATATTTAAAAAAACATTTATTTTCCAACTAAAACATAAAAGTCTAATTTAAATAATATTTGATAATGAAATTCATAAATGGAATAAAATCTCCGGTTTACAATTAAATTAACATAAATTGTAAATAATATTTAAAATCACAGTTTAACATCACAAAAATAATAAAATACCCATTTAGTATCAAAATAATAAATACATCTATTATTTACATAATATTCTAAAATTATCACAATTTAACTAATAAAATCTCAAATATTATATAATATTAATCAAAATTTAATTTTTACAATTATTCAACATAACATGATAAAATTCACATTTAATTGCTTAAATAGTTTAATTATATAATAAAATTAGTTTAAAACCCATTTATCACCCAAATAATAAATAATATATATTTAAAAATAATTTTTGAAAATTAGCATTAATTAGTTAAAAAATAGTAAATAATTTGTAAAAATCATTTTAATACCTTAAATAGTTATAAAACCAACTAAAACATAATATTTAACCATAATTAACACAAAATTACATATTTAACCCTATAATGCAAAAATACACATAATATACTAATATCACTCAAAAGTTCTATAAAAATTATATAAATGCATAAAATTTATTTTCTCAACATATATATTAGTAATATCAACTAAAACACATATTTAAATCATAATTTCAACAAAAACCCAACTTAAACCTAATTATCCAATATTGACATAATATAAAAATAATTATAAAAATTACATAAAAATCACAAAAATTATAATATCAACTGTAAAATTAATAAAAAATAATAATAACATCAAATACACCAAATTTATAATTTTAATAATTAATTTACAAAAATTAATAAAATATTAAAAAATTCATAAAAATTAAAATAAATTTCAAAAATTAAAAAAAAAATATGTAGAGGTAGATTAAGCTTCAAGTAATCACTTTTGTAAAGGGAATTTGCAAGATTCATCAAGATTAAGCTTGAAAAAAATTCAAAACCCTAAAGCTACAAAAACAAAAATTCAACAAAACTCAAGAAAATGAAGTTTAAAGCTTAAACTAAACTTAGATTCATGCTCACCAGAGCTAGGGGAGTTGATAGACATCAAGAACATGAGAAATTATGGTCGGAAAATGGAGGTTGGCCGGAAAAGGGAAGATTCAGTCACTTTCAGTTTAGTAAGCCACCGACACCGGAGAAGGAGGTGGATGGATGGCAGAAGGTAGCTAGAAGGAGGGCGGAGTAGCTGGACGTTGGGGAGGCACAGTGACGAGCTTGGATCGGGACGTGCGGGAGGGAAAGGGATGACAATGTTCTTCTGTATTGTTGATGAATGTATGTTTGCTGTGTTTTTGTTAAATGTGTTTGAATGTTGTGTGGGTCACATTTTATTTTTATTTTTTATTTTTGCTGTGTGTTGGTGTTTAATGCATGTGCATGTATGTGGATTTGTTGTATGCATGCATGTGTGTGTATATATATATATATATATATATATATATATATATATTATATTGATAAAACTTTATATTATAATAATAATACTTTAGCCAAATGAATCTACACCACACAAATATACTCATATGTATATATATTCACACATATAATAATAAACACACACACATCACACAATAATATACATATAAATAACACTTAAAAAAAATAACATTAACACAAATAAAACAATTTAATAATAAAATAAATAATGTAAGTTAATAAAAATATTAATGCACATAAATTAATATTATTAAAATAATACTATCCAAAAAAAAAAATAATAATAATAATAATAAGTTTCAAAATAAAGATATTTACGTAGAAAAATATAATTAAACATAAAATAATAATAATTAATCACAAAATAGTAAAATAATTAAATTTAACTTTTAAATTTTTATTAACACTGTATATCTCATTATGTAATAAAATAATTTAAAAACTAGGGTTATTACATATAATAAAAAAGGCATAGCCTCTGAGTCGTAGCAAACTCCAAAAAGCAGCGTTGCGCACTCCTTGCAACAATATACCAGTACTAGCCAGAGGAGATAGGGATCTAAAAAAGTAAGCAAATAAGTCAACCACTCACTAAATAAATAGAGTTTATTACATTATCATTTTCAAACAAAGACATAGAAATTTAAAGGAGCTAACTTTCTCTGGATCAGTGGTTCGAGAGATGTTTCTGTCTTCAGATCATCCATAACTTGTACGCTTCATCTGTAACATTATCTTTGATACTAGCAGTAAATTGGCACGTGACCACGCCCCTACCACCTTATTCTACCCAATTTTCCTTATAAGTAGACCCTTTCACATCCCATTTTGGAGGGGGAAGTAAGTAGAAACACACACACACACACACACTTAAACATGCTTGAAAGGCCTGAAAACCCTAGGATAAGAGACAACATAACTCCTCTTCTCGAGTTTTACACCCACTGTTTTGGGGTTGGTCCCTAGGTCTCGTTCTAATGAAATGTGCACCAACCCAATGAGCTGAGTATTATAAGAGGAGTTTTCTCAAAATGAACCTCTTATTATTTCAATAATTCATATTTCGCAAGGTCATAGCACAACTTAATGGCTCGGTAATCAATTTTACACACTAATGGGGTCAGTTAGGTATTTTAAGGTTGCACACTTTAGAGGGGTTGCACACTTCAGGGGTGTTATGAACGAGCAGACTCTAGTCATCTTGGGGATTCATTTTATCATTGGACCTTTATAGGGACAGTCAAATTTGAGGTATAACACTCCCTTTAATGGATGAAACCACGGTCTTCCTAGAAGAACGACGAAGGTGACCGGAATATCTACCATATGTAAATTGACCCAAAATTCGATAAGTTTAGTCTTGACCAAAGCTCTGAAGGTTCCTTCAATTAGCCTTTTTGTATCATCATAGGCCTTGATGACCATATCAGATGGCTTTAGATTAGCTATTGTCAGCCCTAACTTTGGCAAGATCTTTAGAGGGCACATATTGATGGCAGATCCATTGTCCACCATTACACAACAAGTTAATTTCCCTTTCACTTCAGCCTTTATGAATAAGTCTTTATTGTGGTCTCTACCTTACAAGGGTAAGTCATCATCTGTAAACACAATTTCCCCCGGAGGACTTTTTATCAATGAATATATTATTTATTCTAAAGTGTGCGTTGAGGGGATCTTCCTATGATCAAGAGCCATAACCAATGCTTCTCAATGGGCTTGAGAGTTCATAAGTAGCTGTTATAACCCAAATTTTTAAACTATTTTATTTAAAATTCGGGATATGCTGTGTTAATAATTTTGAAACTATATTTGATTATTTTACTATGTTGTGAATTATCGTTGTTATTTACATTTAATTAATATATTTTACGTAAACATGTCTTTAAATTATTTTTATTTCGGGAAATAGTATTTTAATAAATCTTTAACTTAGAGCATTAATATTTTAATATTATGATTTTAATGAATTACATTATTGACCTTTATTGCATGAGTAAATATATATGTATACATGCATATATATATTATTAGGGTTATTTTTTTTATGTATGTGTTATTTATTATTGTGTGATATATTTGTACATATATGTGTGTGTGTGTGTGTGTGTGTATATATGTATATATAAATATGAATATAATATATTTGTGTGGTGTATGTTTTTAGTATATATTATATAGTTATTAGATTTTAATATAAGTATTATTAATATATATATATATATATATATATGTGTGTGTGTGTGTTATTTATTATTGTGTGATATATTTGTACATATATGTGTGTATATATGTATATATAAATATGAATATAATATATTTGTGTGGTGTATGTTTTTAGTATATATTATATAGTTTATTAGATTTTAATATAAGTATTATTAATATATATATATATATATATATATATATATATATATATATATATATCAAACCTATTCTACTTCTTTTTCCCCGATCAACCCACCCTTACCCTCACCGTCTGTTTTTGCCATTCTCAGGCCGTCAGTGTGCCTCCCGAAGCTCCACCCTTCTAGCCAGCAGCTCCGCCTCCCTCCTCCTCCTTCTCTAGCACCGGCAGTAGCTAAAGAACCTGTTTGGCCGAAAGTTGGTCCCTTCACCGTTCCTCATAATTTCGACCACCAAAATCGATGATTCCGATGCTGTTGGACTCCTAGAAATCCATAGAAGTCGATTACAAGCTTCCTTTTGTTTGAAAACTCGATTTGGTAAGGTTTTGAGCTTGTTTCCATTTTCGGCCATTTTTGGTTCTTGATTTTTTTGAACTTCATTCCTTGAGATTCAAGCTTAATTCCTTCATAAATATTGTTCCCCTTAGCTTAATCTACATCCTGGAATTTTTGTGTAATTTTTGGAATTTATTTTGATTTTTGTGAATTTTTGATTATTTTATTATTTTCGTAAATTCATTAAATAAATTATGAAATTGTGATTTTTAGTATTTATGGTGGTTGAAATTAATTTTAGAATTTAATTTATAATTTTTGTGATTTTTGTATAATTTTTATAATTATATTTAGTTTATGTCAATTTTGGAAATTTAGGTTAAATATGTATTTTGTTAAAAATAATTGGTTAATTGAGTATGTTGAGAAATAATTTTTGAGCATTTATATAATTTTTATTGAATTTTTGAATATTATTAGTGTTTTATGTGTATTTTTATATATTAGGTGTATTTTGGTAATTTGGTAGTAATTTTAGTTAAGAATTAAATTTAATTGGTTTTAATAATTATTTGAGATATAAAAATGATTTTTACAAATTATTTACTAATTTTAACTAATTAATACTATTTTTCAAAAATTATTTTTAAATTATATATAATATATTATTTTTGTAAATAAATGGATTTTTAGTAATTTTTAATATGTTTTTGGACTAATTAAGTAATTTGGATTTATAAAATGAATTTTTATTAATATTTATGGAATTATTGAGAGATATCGATTTTAATAATATTATATTAATATTAGGGTTTTAAGTAATTATCGGTAAAAATAATTACTTTTGGTGTTTTTAATATTTAAATTTCTACATTTTGGTATTTAAAGGGCATTTTTGGCATTTATTGGATTTTAATATATTTTTATGGTATTTTGTTGTGAATTGTGGACCTCGGTCGATGGAATTTGTAGTTTGGGATCTCGACCGAGGGTTGTGTGAATTCTGTTTCGAAGTGTGTTTTCATGCAGGACTGACTCTACTTTTTAAGTAGAGAGATGTCGCTTTATAGGGGAGGTTCTACTAAATTTTTGGTAGACTTCTCGTAAAATATGACATCGGGTCAATTCTGTATCTGTCTGTGTTTTGTAATCCTAGATTGAGTCTCTAGAAGTTTAAGTTATTTTATTTTGATTTTCGTATTATTATTTGATTATTTAGTTGCGTCGAGACCGAGGCCTAGTGGACCAAACCCGTTGGACTCATCTCGAGGAGCGCACAACTATGAGTTGTTAATTTATATATGCGTGCATTTAGGTTGTATGTTTTAGAAATATACGTTTTAATTGTATGAATTATGCATGAATGATTTAATAAATGCTTAAGTATATTTTATGTATATTTTTAGTATATTTTTGGTATATTTTGAAATAAATGCATGTTTTACTTTTGATTTATACCTAAATTGTTTTTAAGTATAAATATGGTTTATTTTGGTGTATTTTATAACTCAATTAAATTTATCTAACATATATATATACTCGAATCATACTTAGTTTATTTTAGGTATATTTTTAGTATATATATGGTTTATAATGTCATTTGAACTGATATCATGCATCATTTATTTTCTGAATGTATGAGTTTATTTTAATGAAGGATATCAATAGAATGTGCTACCTAGTGGGCAGCACTAGGACTGAGTACGTACCGGTACGATGATAGATTTTAGGTTAAATTACTAACCTATTTGTGGATCATGACTTGATTGATTTGATTTGATTGATGTGAGAGGTGATTTGAGAGTGTGATTGCTGGAGCTCAGTTGACCAAGTGTCTCGGGGCCAATCACACTAACAGTCAGACTACTGGAGCTTGGCTGACTTAGTGTCTCGGGGCTAGTCTACTGTCCAAATGGAATAAGTGAATTTATTTGGAACTAAGTGAGCCTGTATGGCTAGAGTGTTGTCTGTTATTATTTGAGGTTGCGATCATTTAGGGTTCTATTTGATCCTTCATAAACTGATATTTTTCAGTAATATATATAAAGTGATTTCAGCATCTATGTGTACGTGCCTGTATATATATATTTATTATATGCATATATTTGATTGCATTTGACATATAGGAGATGCATGTATATATATTATAATAATTTACTCAGTGAGGTCTGACTCCCCTCAGTTGATGTTTTTACAGGAGAGTCTTCTTCTTCAAACCTCAGCAGTAGACCTGTACACCGAATTTCTTTCGCTTCGGCTTTATTATGTAAATCGCTTACTTGAGTTTTACTTTGTAATCTAAACACTGAAGTAGTAGTTATATATGATTCTGTCAAGAGTTGTATTTGAACTTATACATGTATGAGGATTTTACTTCAGAGTGTTTCTTTGAAGATTGTATTAAAAGATTTCTATTTATGATATATATATCTGATGTGATTTTATGTTACTAAAGGAAGTTGAGAATTTATATTATTATCTGAGATTTAAATTCTGATGCATATTTTATTATTATTATTGCATGTTTTTATTCTTTTAAGGCTTGCTACCGGTTCCGAATTTGAAAGAATTTTCGTTCCCTAGCGCCGGTCATGGTCCCCTATTTTGGGTCGTAACAGTAGCTCCCAAACACTGGCAAGAGTTTTCTCACATCTCTTTTAGTCTCAATAGCTTCATCATTTTTCTTTTCTTTCTCCAGTTCTTCCTTTGAGTTGACTCTCTCTTCTTTTGGGTCGTATTCTTTACTTCCTCTCTCTTCTTAAGCTTCTCATTTGATTGGGCTATCTTCCTTTTATTATTTTTCCATAAATCAATTGCTTCTCCTTCTTCATTATCAAAACTCCAAATGTCTAGAACATTCATATGAAGTTCCACAAACTGTTAGTTCAAGTTTTGGTCTTTTGGTTGTGGTTTTAGTGGTGTGGCTATGGCATTAACAAATGAATTAAGGACTTGTTCCTCTATTAAGCTAGTATTAATTATCAAGATGCGTGGAATTAGTGGTGGCATATTGTGATAGTCGGGCAAAGGGTTATTTTAGGTGTTCAGTTTTATAGTTTCGGGGTTAGTTATCTTTCTTAAATTGATTAAATCTTAAACCTCATGTTTTAGGCGAGTGCAACGATCAGTATCGTGTCCTATGTTTTGGTGATATTTGCAATATAATTTTGGGTTAACATTTGGAAAAGGTGGTCTTTAAGGCAGAGGTCACAAGAGGTTATTTTCAATCTATTTCTCTAAGACTTTAGAGAGGGGTCTTCCCAAGTAAAAAAACTTTCAAGGTTGTCTGACTTCATTAATATGTATATTATTGGTTGGCCCAATTCTAATGTTGGATCTAATCCCTTATTTTCTTATAGGTCTTTCATTGAAGAATTTTTTCTCTTATGCCAAGTTTAATTTTTTCGGTACCTTAAATCTATACAACTCCTTAAAATTTTGAATTCTTAAATCTTTTAATTTTTTAGAGAGTAGGAGCACAAACCCTTCTATCGCTATCACTAGCTTATCAGATTCTACGGGTCGATGCTTTATTTATGCCAATTTTGCTCTCCACCTAATCAAGTAATCAGTGAAAGACTCGTTTAATTTTTGCTTTACATTCTGTAGGTCTCTTAAAGATGCTTTCATTTGAATTTTGAGACTATACTACTTTATAAATGCAGCTCATAATCCCTCATAGTCAACTTGGATATGGGATTCCAAAGCATAATACCATATGATGGGTGTTCCTTCTAGAGATAGGAAATTGCTTCATAATATGTGCCTTGGTCAAACCGGTCATCTTCATATGAGTCACATACTGATTCAAATGTAGATAGGGATCCTCAATGCTAGTAAATTTCTTCATGTCAGGGAATTTAAACTTCTAAGGTAAAAGGTCATCATCTTTATCGAAACTCACATCAGAGTAGCTCATCGGAGCACCTATCCCCTTCTTTTTCATCATTAACTACATTTGAGCCATAGTCTTGGTTACATTTTTAGCCTAGTTAGACTTTTCTATATTTTTTACAGTGTCTGTATTCACATTTTGTTTAGCTTTAAGCTCTGCCACTAAAGTTTCCTAATCATTCTCTTTTTCCCATCTTCCAGAGTCTTCAATATCTAAATCAAATAGTTATAACTAAGTTGCTAGCAGTTCCTGTCTAATTGGTCCCCTCATTTCGGCCATTATCTCTCGCATAATTGCCTAGGTTTGATCGACTATCTCTACTTTTAACCTATCCCTAAAAGTCTCAATATTAAATTTTGCCATCTTGGTTTCTCTAGAAATCTAACCAGATGACTAGTGTCAAATCACTTCCACTTGGAAGATTATCGTGAATCTATATCTATAATTACCATGGATTAGAAATCTGTATGACATGCATGCATGAGATGCAAATTTAATTAAATAGGGAATAAACACATACTCTATTTACATATAAAAAAAAAAAAAGATATAGAGCTCTCAAATGGTATCTCTACCCTTATTTCTCCCATACACGTGTTCACATGTGAGTTCTTTATCCTAGGATTATTGTTCTCGGTTTTAATTATTAGTAAGGGATAATAAAACTGACGGATGCAAGATAACTCTCAAAACAGTACAAACAAGTAGTAATTTCTTCAAATAATTTCAAAGTCCATTTTAATGGGCTAAGAATGACATTAAAGGCCAACCTTGTCAAGATACATTTGTAATGGGCTAAAATAGGCATGAGAAGCCCATCTTGCCAAGGTTTGTTTATAATGGGCTTGGGCCTTATTCAAAGAATTACCATATGACATTAAACATATGCATTTGGAAAAAATTTTAATGGAAATTGCTAAGTCATTATATGAACTGGGTCTCGAGTAATAAGCTTTGGCTCCTATAGCTATATACTTCCATTATATCCCCCCACTTAAGGGTCCGTATGACGCGGATAAGTAGTTCTATGAGTGACAATAATCGAATACTCCATCATCAGGTTTGATTGAAATACAGGTAGTAAAGTAATGACTATTGTCAGTTTATTTACGACTTGGTGTGCACATTATGTGGAAATGTGTAGTGAATGCAAGAATTTGCAAAGGAAATAAGGAAATAATCAAAGATGATAAATTATGAAAAACTTGGAATTAGTTTCTTTATTCCTCAATAGAGTCTCCATTGTGAGCGGTGGGGTTAAGTGTGCACCCAAGTGATTAGTGAGCACGACACCGTGTGAGCTCAAGGCCTACTAAGAAATAAAAATGGGCTTTTGAGGTCCAAAATGGAGAAGGAGTCACCACTTGGAAAAAAAACCAGGATACACTGTATAACAACTGGATTTCATGGAGGTTTCAAAAGCTGTCATCAGAGATTAGGTTTAGAAACTGGGTATGGGCTTTTAAAATGCCCATCTAACCTTGCGGTTGGTCTCAGCGTGTGTTTTGTATTTTATTACCTTTAATTATTAAATTATTTCCTTATTTTAATGTGGATTACAATCATTTCCAATTTTATATTTTAGTCAGAGTTTGCACATTAGTCCCATTTTCATGCTTATAGCCCAATTTAATATAAATAAAATAAATAATAATAATAATTTACAACCATACATTCCAAATGAATAGGAAAAAGGATTAAGGATTACAATACTTTATTTAAAGAAACAGAAAATAAACAGAAAATAAATCAAAAATAAATTAATTAATTAGATAAATAAAACCTCTTAAGAAATAATTAATAGGCTAACTATTTGATGATTAAAAATCACTAAAAAATCCCTTCAACAAGCAAAAATTATTCATTTCTCATAAACAGCAATATTATCTACAAAATAATTAACAAAAAATATTTATAGGAAATGAAAATAAAATTAAAAAAATAGTCCACAAATAACATAATAATATTATACAATAATTTTAAACAGTATAGTAATCATGTATAAAATCAAGATATATAACAAGACAAACATGAGAATCATGCAAAATATACAAAATAAGCATTATAAATCAAAACAGAATCATGCAGGGTCCTGATAAAGCAGAAGAAGCATCACCTCTTCAATAGACTCAGAAATACACTACATTTCTTAACCTCTAAGAAACTTCAAAATCAAGAAAAACAAATAAAGACTGATATAAATATGCAAAGATCAACAACTAATACTTAATGCGTCACATATTCATGCTTCCATATAACATTAAACAATCAATAAAACCCAATAAAACAAGTAAGAGAGTAATAAATCAAAAGCTTTTAATGAAATAAAGAACTTAAAGCTTGAAAATGGGAATTCTCACTAGTTTGGATTAGTTAATGCTTCTAACTAAGCCCTCAGAGCTTAGATTGTTGGTTTGAATGCTTCAAAATACAAGAGAGTCATCTTCTTTCTCAAGAAAATCAAGTCTTTTAACTCCAAAATCCCCTTCTTCTTCTTCCTCTTCTTTTCTTCTTTTTTTTTCTCTATTTTTTATCTTTTTTCAAAACGTCTTATCTCTTTTTTTTAGAGACTAAAAGTCCAACCCATTCTCCTTTGCCCATACTCTTCCTTTTAAGCCTCTTCCCCTTTTACCCTTTTTAATTCCTAACAAACTCACTCTCACCTTCTCCCCATCCTTTTCATCATTCCCCATGTTTTTTTCTTTTTTTCCTACCTTTTTTCCTTTCTTTTACGTCTAAAAATACCCTAAATCGGAGGGAGGTAGGCCTCAAATATTGCAATTAATGACATTTAATACTACAGAGGGTGGTTGTGAAGAGGTGCCACCTTTTTGATGAGGTATTGCCTCACCGATGCCTAGGATGAAAAGGCGATGCCTCTTCATCTAGGCCAGGTCTAGTCCTTTAGGCCAAAAGGCAATGAGCTTAGGCTTAGAGGCTTAATTTAGGGCTTAGGCTTGGTGTTTGAGCTTGAATTTGGTGTTTTGGATTTTTGAGTCCATTTTAAATAAGTTTCGGGCTTCCTTTGCATTACAAACTCATACTTTCTAATCATCGAGCTTTTATTACGGACTGATCAAACTGAAGATGTTTGCAGATAGGTTCAAAATAAAAGTTTAGAGGTTAAATATAAATTAATAAAAATTGAGAAGTAGTAGAGGTTAATTGAGTAAAGTTTAGGGATGAAATTATGCATTTGGCCTTTAAATTTTACCATTTCCTAATCCAAAACGTAATTTTAAAATATGGTAAATTATATTATAAAAAAATTTCAATATTATCATCATCAGTAAAACTAGCCTACCAATTTGTTTTTTTTTTTTAAAAGAGCCTACCAATTTATTGAAATCATTATTAAAATGAGAGTTGACTAATAAAGTTGAGGCAATTTTGCTTAAAATTTATTTACTTTTGAGTGGTGGTATTTACAGCAGCCCCCATTTATATATTTTGTTAAAATGTGGGCTCCATATCATTATTTTTAAGAATAAATAAAATTTTACACCGAAATTAGAGAGACCCCAGAGGAAAAATACAAGCTACCTGACAGTCGAAACAAAATAAAAGGATCAAAACAGCATCATCCTGAAGGGGCTACTCCAACCAGTAACCATTAAAACATAACCAAGAGTATGGGACTAAACATCCTAGAGCTGACCTAACTACAACAGACTAAGTCCTAAAAAACGAAAACCAAAAAGTGCCTAGCAACTAATTAGGAGTCACTTATCTTTCTAACACAAATGAATTACTGGTAATACAAGTGACTCCAAGTTCCTCACATACAATAAGAGCTAGATAATGTTTCATTGAGCACTGGGTTCGGTACCCACTCCATCAGCTTTGCCTTCAGTAGTTTCTATAGAGATTGGCCTTATATGATTGATTCTTGCAGCCTTTTTCAACCTAAACTTTCTCTTTTTCCTAGTGTTAAGCTTTAGCCCTTTTCCTTTGTCGTAGGTTTTACACTTTGAGCCCTCTCCACTTTGCTCATTCACATCCTCGTCCATCATATCACGGTTCTCTTCTTTCCTTTTGCATGGAGCCCCTCCATTGCATGGATCGGTTAGAGTCAGAGCTACCACCTGACATAAGGCAGAGTCAGCAAATTCTAAGGCATAGGTGAGTGGGCTGTGTTTTGCCCTGATAGCAGTTAAGGTAGCTTCTTCAGTACACTTCTGATGAACATTTTGATCGCACCCATTAGCTATCTTTTTCCCACGCGCCTCCATTGCTAGCGTTGCCAAAGAGAGATTACCTAATTTCTGAGAAAGTTCCACCGTAGGGACTGGTAGATAGAACCCATGGCTAACACAGCGGGATGAAGCTTTCTTGGGTTCAGCGTGTATCCAAGGACCATAGTCCAAGCAATTGTGCACCCGGTAATTGATTTCTTCTTGGGTAAAAAATCTATGGCAATTTCGAGTAATGTGATAAAAAAATCCATATAATTGGCAGATGCTTGGAATCTCTCATATTTAAACATTATCCATTTATTACATGAGCCTACCTTGTTTCTGAAACCTTGAGGAAGCAGTTTATTGAGATTGACCCTTACCTTGATTCTCATAACATGGTTGAATTCCAATCCAGAGCAGAGAGCATTATCCGTCTCTACCAATTCCAAGAACATAGTTGTTGCTATTTTGTGAGTATTGGCTAGACTTATTTGGTTTAATGGAAGTCCATATACTTGCACCCAAAAGCATTCCGATGAGAATTGGAGTTCGGTCTTCTGCTAAATCAGGATCCTACCTTAAGAATAAGAAGATTACGCTGAATCGTCTATGGTCTAGGGAATAAGAACATAAAAGTGTTCTTGGCTTTCATAGGATGAACTTCAAAGTCCGCTGCAAAACCCCAAGCTTAATTTATGATCTGTAGAACTAGGCAGGGGTTGAATATTCTGTCGCTTAAAGTCTTCCCCACCAGTCAATTATTGAGCTTCTCCAAAAGAGGAGAGACCGTTGATAGTTCCAGTTCAGCTGATTCTTCATTCAACTCTTCGGTAGTCTGTTGAACATGGTGGCTAAATTGGACTGCAGTACTAGAACTAGCTACCATGACAGTGAAATTAAAGGACTGTAATCGGTTGCTGGAATAGTGAATAAGCAGTGAATACAGAATAAATTTTTACCTAAACTATTGGTACCTACATTTAACCATATTCAACCATTTTATTATTATAGGGCATTTTGGTAATACAATATCCTCCATTTACATTCTTCCTCCTTTATTGTTTCTGTTTTTAATTGTTTATTTTACTTCTCCTATAATTTTCTTTTAAAATTATCAAATTTATCTTTTATTTTTTTATTTCATTTTACTTTAATTTGATATACATTTCCAAAAAGGTGTATTCGTCTATAAAAATTAAATTTGTAGACTTATTATAAATTTAATATATTTTTTTAATTTTTTAACAATATCTCAATTTATTAACAAATATAGTATATTATTAATTTAAGTCAAAATTGGATGTGGAGGTTTTGTTATGACATACCCAAAATATAAACAGAGAGTAAATTTTTATGAATAATATTTTTATATATTAACAAAAAAAATTTTAATTTATTTTTAAAAAAATTATCTTGTTTATTTTTAATTATAGATCAAATTTTTAAATAATCATATCTTTTAATTTGTATCAATTTAGATAGTTAATTTTTCAAATTCTTTCAATTTGATCAATTTTTAATTGACATGTATAATTAGTGATATAACTTGTTAACATGTCAAAAATAATGCTGACGGGAGAAGAAAATCAAAACAATTCTGTTTTGAACAAGATCAAAATAAAAAAAAAAAAATTGATTCATTTGAAAAATATATAAAACTATATTAAACTTAAACTATTTAAAAAATAACCAGAATTAAACTGAAAAAGAGTTAAACCAATAAACGCCAATTCAATCAATTATATAAAATGTCAATAGAAACAATGCATTATTAATAGCAGGGATGCTCGACAATTGTAAATAAACGCCAATTCGATCAAAGATTAACCCAAGTATTAAAAAGACAATCACAACTTCGACAAAAAAAAGACAATGACAACAACCATCCACCGAACACTTCGAAAGACAACAACATCAACCGAAAGCCAAGATTCCAAATATTAACAAAAATTGAATTTTTTTTTTTTTTTAACAGATGACAGTCTTTCTTTGTCTGTGCTAATCGAATGGAGTGGAGTGAGTGCCTTGAAATTTTGGAGTTATTGCATTGTTGAACCTTGACAATCAGAGATTTTTTTTTAGTAAAAGGGTTGATAGTGCTCGTTGCAAGAGGCTTATAGAACTACTATGAGTTTGTGAAATTGTCCACTTCTAAAATTTTTGGTACATCACGGGAAGCAATCTTTCTTTTGAAATACGGAAAGTAATCTCTCTTAAATAAGATGATGGGTTGGAAAGAGAAATTGTTGTCTGCCTGTGGTAAAGAAATTCTTTTTAAGTCATGAGTTTCTTTGCAATGCCTCGGGCATTTTGTGATGATATTCAACAACTAATTAATAAGTTCTGGTGGGTGATCTTGGTGGTGAGCGCAAACTTCATTGGCAGTCTTAATTAGGACTGAACAAGGGGTGAAAAATATACAAAGCTAAATTGAAATTCTTAATTGAAAGATATTAAACCCATATTGAATTGAATAATTTTAATCCCAAACCATAGTAAACCGAATTTTGTAAGTAATTTGGTATCATACGGGATATTTATAAAATATCCAATCAAAAATTATACCAACAAAAAGTTGAATATAATACCAAATATCAATTTAATAAATAAAATATAAATATTAGTAAATAGTAGTAAAGTTACTATTGCTACCACTCGTTTTAGACCATTTCAACTACCAAATAACATAAAATAAAGTATTTTTGAACACCATATAGCATCAAAGTCCATATAAATTGCTCAAATGAGAGTTAGTAGAGTAGGGTGTTTAATGTTGTCCTTTTCTAATTCTTTTCAGTTTGATATGTACTTCGGGCTCTTATCAATATAAAGTACATATCCAATCAACATTTTTATTGGTAAGACCCGAAGTACACATCGAGGAGTTGTGAACTTAGGATGGATGCATCGGTTATGGATGCAGAGAATGGAATGATGGTTATAAAATTATTTTTGGTGATAGATAAAGAGAATTAGAAGAGTGTGTATGGTAATTATTGGTGTTTGAAGATTCTCATATGATGTTTGTGTCACAAACCGAACCCGAGGGGCACGTGACCGGCACTAGGGAATGGGTAGGCATAAGGCCCCCGAAACCTGTAGTAAGCCTAAAGGAAAAGAAAAATAAAACCTTCTAATTTTAAACTTTAATTAATAACATAACATATTATCAAACTGATTTTTCTCAAAATACACAAATTCAACTGTTTAAATAAAATGTGCTTCAACGTCTCATATTATAAATCGAATTTAAATCTTATACATAAGCGTAGTTTACATAAATAAATTACACGATTATGTTTAAACCATACAAATCCTTAGTACATACACTATTGCAGCAACCTAGATTAACACGCAATATAGCTTACAATGACCTACATAAAATAGCCGGTGAAGAAGAAACCCGGCATGGAGGTAGTCTGAGGTCGAACTCCCAAGCTCCTGAAAAAAAATAAATTGAGGGGAATCAAACCTCACTGAGTAAGTCAATAAAAAGAGCTGTACAGTTTGAAAACTATATATATTTGTAGTGAAAATAATTTATAATGTATAAATATAGCTTTTGAAAAAAATCTCGGTAGAACCCTAAACCCAAAATCTAAATGGCCAATCGGGCCCACTTATTCCAATTAGATTACCGATCCCCGAGAGCAAAGGCATCAACCGAGGCACTAAGTCGTAGTCATTCACTTAATCCAAATATATGGCACTGGCGGTCCCCGAGAGCAAAGGCATCGACCGAGACACCCATCCCAGTCTATTATTAACCTTACAATCACTAGCGGTCCCTGAGAGCAAAGGTTTCCACCGAGGCACCCGTCCCAGTTTAACATTCACCAATCATATATATTTCGGATCCATCTCTCAATCTCTACTATGTGCACATAGTCCTGGTGAAGCCCACCAGGTAGCCCGTTCTACCAAAATTTCTCAAAATCGATTTTAAATAAATTAAATGCGTATAAATATTAAATAACAACATTAAATTAAATAAACCATATAATCAATATTAAAATAGGAGCGCACACATTTTTTAATTAAAAACACACGCACATATCATTCTATCGACTTACAAGATGAATATGAAGGCTGATGACCACGCGTCTGCCTCGGTCTCACAGCTTCTATTCCGAAATGCTCTAAAAGAAAAAATAACAAATCGACTTTTAAAACATGACTATGGAATTGAAATCAACAATCAACAAAACAATAAAATTCCAGGCTGACTCGAGGAAAACCGGACAAGACTCGACAGATGGGATAACCTAACTAACGGTAGAAATTTTATGAATATCACATTTTACGAGAAAAATCTATCGAAATTTCGGTAGAGTCTCCTCTGTAAAACGGACATCTCTCTACCAAAGGTAGAGCTAGACCTGCATAAAATGCACTTATAATATCCACAAACATCCACACTCGAGTCGGGCTCCCAAATCTATATTTAGCCCGACCAAAATCATGACTCAATAAAATATTAAGAATTTCACATACACATATACTAAAATAGATAAAAAAAATCCCTTTATTTAAATAAATATATAGGGTATTACAGTTTGATAGAATGCATGAAAGAGAAAAGTGAGCTACAAATCATGATGACTTTAAAGCTTCTTTAGAAAGCATGGCAAAGAGAAAGTAGCAGTGGGCCACATCATCTGACATTCGGCTAATGTGGCCACTACTTTTTTTTGTCATATTTTGAGTTATTAAAAAATTTGACACATCAACATTGACGAACATAATGTGTCATTAGGTAGTTTTATGAGATTCATGAGAAAAGTTAGGAGATTTTAAATAACCAAATAAAAGTTGAATATTTTAGTGGGAATTAGTGAAAAGGTTGGGTTATGTGGGTGTAATTAACCCTCAATTAACATGACCATTACTTTTTGTTAGATGATATGTGAACATCCACGTTATCACCAGTGACCAGAATGTGTCATTAAGTAGTTTTGTGGGATTCATGAAAAATGTTGGGAAGGTTTAAGTAACAAAATAAAAGTTTGGTGTTTTAAAAGGAACTAATAAAAAAGTTAGATAACGTGGATGTAATTAACGTGAGTTTGGAGATTTTAAATCCTCGAATCCTCTTGCAATCATATGAGCTAATCCAAATTTAAGGGTGGAATGGTCTTTAGACATTTTCATTATTTTAATCTTGCTCTGTTGGCGAACAATGTTGTTGAATTATCCCAAGCTTTATTTTTTGCATGTGACAATGGGCTTTTCACCAAGTTATCTTTACCTTCTTTCTGAAGGATTATGTTGGCAATTAAGAAATGGCCAATCTATTAAAATATGGTCCAATAATTGGATCTTTACTATTAATGGTTTTCGACCTTTGATTCCTAAAGGCAAGAGTTGCAGACTTAATAGATGTCGAAGGTGCTTCTTGGGAAATTAGCTTGCTCTCATATGTTTTTCTCCTTTTTGAAGCTATTGCTATTTCTCAAATTCCTATTAGCTTGTCTCTTAATGTTTTATTTTGGAGACAAACTCGCACATGGATTTATAGTGTAAAATTGGGCTATTATGTTGCTTATAATCAATTTGTTTTGGAGTGCAACTAGTTCATCTTCATCTTTGCCCATTGGAAGTGAAGTTCTTTGAAAGCATTTTTGGTCTCTCCATGTTCCAACTAAAGTTAAAAGAACTTATGTGGAGATTACTAAATAACTTGCTTCCAAGTTGCACGAAATTAAGTGAAAAAAGTAGTCATGTGGCTAATATGTGTATGTTGTATGGAAGTCTTGGTGATTCAATTGAACACATTTTTGTGCATTGCCATTGGGCTTGTTCAGTTTGGTTATCCTCATCTCTGGTGTTGCATTCTGATGTCTTCACAGACTTGTTTGTTTTTGGGATTTATTGCACCAATGATACATTTACTTTGCCATATATTTCATTTTGGTACTAGATTTTTAATTTTTTTCTTTTCAGTTACCAAAATTCTATTTTTGTTTTAAGCTAAAGTACCTTAAACATATCTTATCAAATTTAGCATATATGACAACCATAATAAGTATATTTTTAGTATATTCGCCACATAAGCATCTCATTAAGCAGTCTAATAATTTTGTGGACCCTAAAAAATAATTTTATTTTTTCATTTTCAATTTTATTCTCTTTAGTAATTTTATTTTTTAGAATCTACAAGATGATTAGACTGCATATTGGGATGTTTATATGGTGAATATACTAAGAATATGGTTATTCTAATTGCCACGTATGTTAAATTTGATTGAATATGTTCGAGGCACTTTAATTTGAAATAAAAATAGAACTTCAGTAACTAAAAAGAAAAAAATTAAAAATCTAGTACCAAAATGAAATATGTGGCAAAGTTAAGGTACCATTGATGCAATAAACCCTTTATTTTTTACTAGGTAAAGCAAATGTATCCCATCCTTGTGCAAGATGCTTTCAGCATTCTTGGAACGTTTGGCTCGCTAGGAATCATTATGTGCATGGTGCTGGATTGTTATTTGTTATCAGCTGTGTAGGTTAGTAAAATGGCTGAGGAGCAATTCTTTCTTTTTCGAACTTCTGTTCATGCTTCTAGGCTGAGTGATACATCTACTGTGGGTCGTGGGGTGATTATACGTGACTCCTTCGGGGAGGTACTCTTCCAGCAGGCAAACGTGGTTTGAATACTGAAGTAGCTGAGCTTCATGCAATTCGGTACGGCCTGACTATAGCGCAGGAAGAAGGATTTGGTAGACTGATGGTGAAGTCTGATAATGCCAATGCTATTGCTAACATCCTGCATTAGCTCATCCGTTTCTTTTCCATAATTCTTCAACTGTCCAGTATGTTCGACGTATTGATAGAAGGTGTAATACTGTTGCCCATCATTTATTCAAACGGACATCTGGTCTGGTTGATGAAACGGTCTTGTTAGAGGAGGTTCCTCCTGAGGTGTCTAGCTATGTATAATGTATTTGATGACAGTGCAGCTACACCTTAATGCCAGTGATTTTTATTTTTCCAAAAAAAAAAAAAAAAAAAGGAAATATGTTGGCTTATATTGCAATCGGGGCTCTACTAGCATAAGACGCTTATAAACCTTAACGTAAGTGCTAAGGACTACGATGATGTTGGGTTGGTTCTGATTCTAGCAATCAAAGAAAGGGGGGCTATGGCAGTGACATACCTGCATCTGAGTCTCAAGCTAAATTGGAAAGTAAAGTTTATGCATGAATATGTCACTTCAATACCATCGAATATTTCAACACTATTGAATAGCTCGTACAATCAGCATGATGAGAACAGTTAAAAAATCTCTAGGAATCAGACAGTTGGACAAATAAGTTAGTAATCATGTTAACATTTGGTAAACATCAACACTGGCAACGGAAAACATCTAACAAATGATGAGATCCAAACACAGAATTGAAATGGCATCCATGTTGGGAAACTCATAAAATGTTATTATACAAGATGACATGCAGTTATCCAAAAATAGTATTCTACAATGAGTGGCTTGATATTAATACTTATTGTTGATCATTGCCACTCATTTACAAAGTCTTATCTACACCACTGGCAGACTCTTCTTGGCGAACCTGCTCCGTTGAAATCACTGGTGGACTAGTTATGGACCCACGAACCTGTCAATTTACTTTTATTGAGCTTACAGTATGAAAAAGCAATTGGAATATATAGAATTATGCATATAAAAAAAAAAAAATTTACCTTGGTGTGAGACTTTAAAGACAAAGCATCATTAACAGGTATCACAGAGGGGTCTGAAGGCCTATGAAACAATAGGTGTGCTATAGATCGATCTATGGGATTTGTATCAGTTTCGATATCAAGGAAACCAGTGCCCCTGGATAAGGTCAAACAATAGAATCAGAGGGACGAATAGACGAATAGAATCAGAGGGACTAATAAAGTTGAAACTAATAAGCTTAACAACCAAAACTTGAGGCAAATAAGAGTGAAATGAAAAATAAGCATTCCATATAAATTTGAGTGCTAGACTCTATTCCAAATTGGTTAAACCAAAATGTGGAAGGATAAAAACAGGAAGGCCTTTCCCACTCAACTCATTATTCTTGCACAAATCTTCAATTCTAAGCTATAATAATGCCCCAAAGGTAGATGGGATAAAATCAATGCTCAGGAAAATAGTCCAATCAGCTATGACGTCGAGTGGGCTGGTGCTGGTGGATTTACTATCATAAATTCCCAAATCTGCCACTCTCACTCTGACGGCATTAAATAAACTAGATTGTTCACATTTGCCAATGAGTTAGAGAAAATATGTATCCTGAGTTAACATCCTGTATTTTTTGCAATAATCACAAAAAATAATTTCAAATTTTTCGCTATCAAAGATCTCTTTATTTATATTGAAAATGCAGATTCCCCTCGGAGCCCTCCCCACTATCCCCTGCAAATCACTTTTCCTTTTCCTGCAACCATCACCCGATAAACTACACTTCGCCCTGCTAGTACACTCTACTTGTAGTAAAGTAATGTTGTGTTGACAGTAACTAGTTTCTTACTATGACGCTTCTTAAGACTAATTTATTCTGTTAACCTTGCATCCTTTCTAATAAAAAACTAGGAGGATGTCGTTAATGTGTATTCCACTTCTATGATCTTTTCTTCCTTCATATTTAACGCAGTTAAAAAAAATTGTAGGACGGACGATATGTGAATACAGTGTAAGAATGTTTCATGTTCAAATTATGGATATCTTCATGAGAAAGTGTAGACAAAAAATCAAGAAATTCCATGAAATCACACAAATTATATTTGTTACTTTTGGAAAGTAAAAGCCAATTCACACAACTAAATAGCAAAAGATAAAGATTTCAGCCAAAAAATTCGTTTTTGAGATGGAAAACAATGCGTCAATATTGTAGTTTCATCCCTTCCCATCAAATAGCCATGGTCCTTGTCTCATGAACAACTTCACTTTTAAATATATATACCTCTTATATAAGAATATTCTTATAAAAAAAAAAAATGTAAGAATTGATATATCTTTGGATTTGCAACCTATTAACCAATATCATCCCAATCCTCAAATGTTTGCTAGTCATACTAGACTTTTGTAGTCAAACATTTAAATATATGATTCTACAGTATTAAGAAATGTAGGATTTAAATGTTTTATAAAATTTAAATTTGCACCATTAACTTTTTTGAAAAATAGTCCCAAAATTTTTTTTGAGAGGGTACAATTGTTCTCTCTGTCCCCCAATCCCACCTTTTACGCTATTTCTTAATGTGATAAGAGTGAGAAACAGAACCACTCTTCCCGATGTCATCCCTAATATAATAAGAGGCTACTAAAATAATAGTCAATCTACAACCAAACGATGCACAAAAGTTGTGTTCAACATTTTTAACATTTATGGAGCAACCCATACAATGTGTCTATATATGGACATATTACCCAAGTTTTAAGATGAGTAGACATCTATATATTCATGGACCTAAGTTACACCTCTCATCACAACAGCTTAAACTGAGTAATCAAATGATGAAAGGAACAAAATAAATAATAATGTAAGTTTGGTTCTAACATTCTTTTGTTATTTGATTTTATTTTTTATTAGGGGCCGTTTGGCTCACATTCTGGAATTGAAATTGGAATGAAGGGGATTTGAAAATAGAATGAAAATTTTAGCAAAATATTCGATTTACAAGGAAATCAGAATCAAATTCAATTCTATTTATTAATGAAAATATTTAAAGTTATTATTTCCATTAATTTATATATTTTATTCCATCGCTTCAACAATATATTTTTTCATAAATTTTAATAATATATGACTTTAAATAATTGAACAATTTATAAATAATTGGACTTAATTCCCAGGAGCCACAAAGAGAATTGGTAGTTCCCATTAATGGGGGAATCTATTCTCATGCAAAATTTAATCAACCAAATACTAAGAATCGGAATCAGTCCACCCTTATTTTTCATGAAACAAAAGCCCCTTTAGTCAAATCAATTCCCTAATATTTTTGGCATGCATTGAACAAATCACTAATTTAGTTTTAGATGCTAAGTGGTAAATAAGCAAATCTACGACATAACTAATGGGTATTCCAAACTAATTTTTTTGACATTTTTATAATCATTGGAATGTATGAAGATGCCAGCATTAATCAACTCATGTTACAAATTCAAAGGCCAAAATTTAGACATTGGTCACATGGCATGACAATACATGACGAATTGAAGAAAAATAAATGAGAGGCGTGCTAAATCAATTTCTTTATATCAAATGCTACACTGTGTGAGATTAAAAAAAGCCGGACCTGTTAGCACCCTTGAGATGTGAAGGAGAAATATAGAGCATTATTTCGGGAAAAACAAAGGCTAAAAAAGAAAAGAAAGGGATGAGTAGTAAGCCTACTTGTTTGTATCATCGGCCATCAATGAGCCACTTGCGTCTCTATCATCTTCCTTACCACCATTTGCATCAACACAGTTATGCCTTTGTTCAGCACTCCTAGCCAAGCGATAGAGACTATCTCTTATGCACAATTTTGTCCTGATATCCAACTGAATTCAAACAATATTCAGCCCGCTGAAGCCCATAAACATTGAATGTGCAAGAACAAGTAATAATAAGCAGTATGTTGCATGTGAATTGCCGGGAGAACATTCTTAACACAGAATTAGAAGCATATTGATGGCTTGACCTCTTCACAAAAATATCTTAATCAAGAACCCTTTCATGAGATTATATGCAAAGCATATGATGGATGTGCAGATCACAGATCATATACAAAGCCTTATCAACATCAAATGTCTTTTTATCAATATATCGGATACTGTAAAAAATTCCATATCTTTAAAGCACATTACTGAAATTTTTTTTCCTGCTCTGTTCCAAGGAAACAATTTTAAAAGTATTACAGAGTGCCAATTAGTATTCCTTTATGTAAATTCTACACCCAAGACATTGCTCCAAAATATTGTACAAATTGGAGATATAGGAATCTTTTATTGAGCATATATTTGTCTTCTTCCCAAAAAAAAAAAAAAATTATCAGATCTGAATAATTTATTGCAAATAATATGTCAATAGTTCAGATCAATCACACTACTATGTATTAAATTTCATTACTTTACTCAAGCTAAAGGACCAAAAGAAACTGAAAGATACAAGCATTTCAATTTTAAACAGCTGTAGTCCTTAATAACTCTCATACTGCCCTTTAGGATTGGCAAGAAGTTTGGCTAACTAACTAAATCTTGTGTCTAAGCACAACAAGCTATCCTCGTTGGAAAAAAGATTTTTCTTATTTCAGAGTTTATTTCTCATCTTTTATTTATCTTTCTCTTTCTTGCCCTTTTCCCACTCCTCACCTCTGCACTTTTTCAATTTCATGAACAGCCATGTACAAAAGCATTATGTCTATTTCTAACTAGATTGGCATTAGGGTAATGATTCTGCTGGACATCGAGAAGGTACAGTTTTCCCGGTAATAGAAAAACATCATGGCGCATTGTGGGCCCTAAACGTCTTATTGAGGGAGCAAATGCAAGAGGATTATTTAAACCAACAAGTATTGGGTGCCCCAAACTCACTGCCTCTAGCTTTTGAAACAGGAAACAAAAACCTAAACAACAAACAAAAATCCAGTATACAATTCTTTGACACTTGAGATCATAAATCTGCCACCTATGATCATTGCAAAAAACCAACCTCTGTCTAGTCAATCCTCCACCTCACTTTCGAAGTCTCCACTCTCTCTCTTTCTCTCTCTGAAAATATTTTATCTCTATATTCTGGATTTGATAATGAGCGATATTGAAGTTCATACTGATTTATTTTGAGGGAAATTAGAGCACCAGAATTTGTGCAAATTTGCAAGTAGCAATCAGTTGTTTTTTTTTTTTTTTGAAGATAGTATACATTTATTTTTTTCAGTTTGCAATCTATGACGATATATATAATGCCAGCAGCTAGGTAGGCCAATTGAACCTAAAACACAAGACTTAATCACTTGGAACATCGTTTATGCCAATCCTTCTCATCGCCATAATAAATGGAAGTATGATATTTATAGACTATTATTTCATAAATGTACTCCAGACAGGCTATTTTGATACAAAATTTATAGCTACAGAAACAGTGTTAAATGAGAGATTGCTAAAAGCATAAAGCCCATTTATCCTCTGTTTGGTGCAAGGAAAAGAAAAGAATAGAAAATAAAATAAAAGAAATTAAAATTTCATTTTTGGAGTGCTTATTTTGAGGATAGAAAAGAAAAGTAATGTTGACCAATTGTATATGAATAAAGGGTAAAAAAAGAAATTTTAAAAGCCATAACTTTAGCTTTTCAAATTCCCTCAAGTTGCTCTCATTTAGGAAGGAAAATTTATGTGGGAAACAAAACACTTATTTCCATCCACTTCTTTTCTTTTCTCTCCTTTTTCCCTTATTCATTAAACACCCAAACAAAGGAAATCACAACTAATTCTTTTCTCTCTACTTCTATTGCACCAAACAAGTGTTACAGAAACTTGAAGTAAAACATGACTATAGACTCAACCCCAATGTCAGATATGTATGAGATAGCATATGGTCCAAAATGACATTAAATGTTCATACCTGTTCCATGACCTGCTGAAGCTGGCGAAAACTAGTAGCTTCTAGTGAGATCTCATCTAATGCAGAGCTCATGCAGGAGCTTTCCTGTGCATTTGAATCAAGTTCTGCAGGAATTGCTGAGCTAGCACCCTCAATTTCACTGTGACTTTCAATCTCAAATTCTGATTGATGAGTCTGATTCTGAACTGCTTCATAAAATGTTGTTGGACTTGCAGTATTTGCACATTTAAAATTCCTGGCATACTGGGCTTGCAGATCCCGGTGATGATATTGCCTTTCCCTCTTGCCATTTATCATAGCAGGGTGCTCTAGTGAGGGTCCATGGGAACTCTCCATGGATTGCACTTGATTAGATGCAAATGAAGACTCCTTAGGAGAAGAAGAAGGCAGGCCATTGCTTTCAGATTTCATTCTGGACTGACTTGGACAGGCTGATGTTTGATCTGACGAAGGACCATAGTCCATGTGCATATATGGAAAATTTGTCTGCATGTAATTCAAGGAATCTGATCCTATATCTGGTTTACATTGTTGAAGACCTGAAGGAGAAAAAACTTGGTGGGATGAGTCCCTGAGAGAACATTTGGTATCTCCAACTTTCTTGAAGTTGCCATTACGATGGAAAGGGCCAATATTGTCCATATTTCGTTCTTTTCTTTTTCCCTCTGATTGGTTTCGGTGCCTTTCCTGATTTTTCTGGGAACTGATCTGTCATGCCCAAACCAGAATGAATAGAGATTGGTGAATTATTACTGTCAGGGTAGAGCATACTGAAAATATCAAGATACAATACAAATTTAAGCATGACAGTAAATGTCAATAGTTTGTTACTCAGACTTATTATTATACACCCTTTCTAAAACTATCCAGTACTTATTGCAGTCCTTCTATAATCTGTTAAGTTTCCAGGTAAATATTATAGCGACTAAATTTTCCACCAATGACCTTCTAAATCACAGAATTCAAAATTGTTACTGATAATAAATCATGGAAAATTGATTGCTGGAACCATAGGGTCACTAATTGATTGCTGTAAGCATAGGGTCACTGAGACCTACTTAAAGAAAAAATCAGTAGGCCTTCTGCCTGAGGCATGCCTTCCATCCACAGAGGGATTAAAGATGAAAGAGATATACCGGTGATTTGGACACAAAAGATGGGCTATAGGAAAGTAAAAGTAGAAGATGGGAAGATACAGAGGTAAGCAAGATGATCAGAGTGAAGAGGAGCAGCTCGCTAAAGCAATGAAGAAGACTTAAGTAGAAGAAGGAAGAGGAAGCACAGCTGTGGAGCAAGATGGTCAGAATATAGAGGCATCACAATGGCACTGCAGACGATGAAGGAGATAACAGAGCATAGCTTATTGTGGTGATAGAAGGTGGTACTGTCATTGGTAGTGGTACCACTTATGTGCAGCGAGGAGTCCACTGGTCTTAGCTAGATGTGAAGATATTAGTAGGTATCAGCACATAGTCAACATGGCATGCATGTACCATGCTGTTGATAAGTGTTATCAGTGGGGATCTGCAATCAACTAGGCATGCAGTGATCTCCTACATCATGGTGTTAGCAATCATCACATCCTGAATGAAAGGAAGTTTACGTCATTTTGTCATACTTCTCTAGTATTTAACCATTTGGGAGGCAATATGGAGAAAAAAGAGACTAGAGGTTGGGGAAAAAGGAAAAAGGAAAAAGAAGAATGGGGCTGAAAGGTAGAGAGAATAAATGATAATCATTTGGTCTGGCATGGAAATCATATCTAATTTCGAGCCTAGATTTAACTGGAATTAGGTTCAGATGATTTTATAGTTAAATAAATGATGTTCATAGTTACACCTTTAAGTAACAAACGGAAACCACTAATTCAGCCAGTATCAGTGATGAACTCAATGCCTGTGCGAGTCATGCAAGAACCTCAGAAGATCTTAAACAAGCCCATCATTATAGATCAATGAATCCAAATGAAAAAGAAAGCCATTATTGGAGATATAAAACTTTTACAAACCTGTTCCTTAAGCATCAAGTTGTCCTTATTTATAGACCTTGCATCTGGTCCATTTGAAAATTGGATGTCACTGAAGGCGGTATGGTCAGCAGAATCAGTATTACTGGGACTTATCTTATTGGAATCATTGAAAGTAGGACCAGCATTGTTTAGCCTGAAAGCTTCTTGATGCTCTGAAATGCAATTCAATGCATTTGTCTCAGAACTTGACAACTTGGAACCCAACTTTAGTACATCTTCAGATCCTTCCGTAGGATGAGATGATGAAAACCAGCACAAGTCATCATCATTACTGAGACTCCCCAACCCAAATGTTGAATCACAGTGTCTGCAAGATGAAAGAAATATAAATACAATCCACAGTCATCTATGCATCCGCACATAGACACACAAAATACATGTATATAAGTAAATTCCAAAGGGACACCCTACTGGTTTTAATATTAAATAACAATCTAAAAATCAAATCCCACTACCATGTGACTACCACTAACATGTAGCCTAGAGTTTAGGGATCTTTTGATGAGCTAAGAGAAAAAGAATATGCATACACACGAGACACATACACACATATGTTATGAGTTGAAACTACTTCAAATCAATTTGACAGATGTCAACTTTTTCTTGCACGTAACTCTTGCAAAGTGAAATGTGCCTTGATATATACAAAGAACACGCCCCAGTGTTGGTAAGATACTTAATATGTCTAAATGAAAGAAACATATATAGTGTACATAAGCAGAATATTATATCTAATAAATAGTTTCACTGAAGTAGGTTTATCCAAGTTATGTATAGGAGTAAAATTTGATGTAACAACAACAACCCACCACCCAACACCCCACAAAACCACCACATGCATAAACACACAAACAAAAAAATCCAAAAATGACCACAATAACATGCATGCGTGTAAAAGACCATCTACAAGACATGTGTGCCACACAATCTATGAGATTACATAAATTTATAGAAGTAAGCAGCTAGCAAGTAAAAGTTCTAAGTAGATGTTTAACCACCTGAACATCCTGTCAACATCCTCAAAATTTCCTATGTCATCAGGCCAATCATAATACAACAGATCACTGCTTTCTTTATCTTCACGATCATTATCAAAAAAGTTAAGATCATTGTCTGTCTGAGTTAGGTGACTTAGTGGAAAATGGTAAGTGTCATTATCATCTGCAACACTCTTTTCACTCAATATAGGATCATTGGCAGTGAACTCACCACCAATTGAATCAGTATTCCCACTATTTGAACAATGATTAGATGACCTTATTTCTTCAGAGGCTGTACTTGCAACTTCTTTGACTGAGCCACTATCACATGAAACAGGAAATACACCATCAGGTGCATGAGACCATGAACCCTTATCTAGCATCCTATCTTTCTTGGTCAGAGCAAACAAGCTAGCTTCCTCCTTTTTCTTAGCATTGCCAACATTATATGCAAACCCAACTATTTCGCATCTTGGTTTCTTGTGATGATCAACATGAACTGTAAATTGATCCCCACTCTCCTCAGTGGAATGAGGTACTATATGGTCATCACTCTCATTGAATTCATCCCACACATTATCTTCTAGCTGTATCATTAGGAATAAGATATTAGCCAAGTGACACAGTTATCAATAAGGTCTTTAAAAAAATAGCAGATTATCATTGGCAACAATTGAGAAAATAATAGTGGAAAATAAAAAATTTATCAGCTTAATGAGTTTATAAAGTTGTATAATAGCAACAGAAATAACATAACTCATTCAAGAGAAAAAAGTCAGAACAAAAAAAAAAAAATCTGCAAAGTAAAAAGAGCTCAATATAACAAGCAAGCTCACATTTGGCACAAAAAGAAAAGTGAAACACAGGAAACTAAAGTATTTTGATGAAAGTTACAAAGGTAAGATTTGAGGAAACATATCACAATCATTCTTAAGAAAAAGTGATTGTTCCTGAAGCAATGGGACTATAACCTTCTTGCATGTCAAAACATCAAACTGTGACAATAATATCAGTCTTTAAATGGTCTGGTTGCACTTAACTAGTATTAGGACAGAATCTTAAAGCAGCACTGCCAGGTAGAATCATCATTGATCTTATAGAAAAGGACACTGAAAAGATAAAATGAGCATTTGCTAATCTTGGTCCAGCTTATCAAAAGAAAGGAACTCATATTTTTAGGACAACTCAACTGAGCCTTAATCCCAAATTAATTGGGGTCAGTTATATGAATTCCTTTTCTCCATAGCACATGATCATGGACATCTTCAGAAAGATGTAAATCCATTACCACCCTTCCCAAATGCAATTTTTAGGATAATTAGTTTGCAGAAAAATAAGATTAAGAAAATCCAAGATATGATGAACCAGCATTTTAGTGCATAGAAAATTCATGAACTTTATACAATTTGAATAGACTTTGCATTTTAAAGTTCAAGACTTGGCTCTGCCAAATTATATAACATGTTGAAAGCCTAAGTATCAGGATGAGCTCCAAAAGAAACAAGAACCTGTAGTTTCACACTAAAACATGACAGAAATGTGTGCTAGTTAAATTTCCTTCACTAGCTTAGCAAACGGAAGCAATATTAAAAATACTAAAAGCCAACATTATGCAACCTAAACATTTGTGTTGTCCATTATCTATGCATCCCAAAAAACAGTTTCTAGTAAGAGACAGAATCTACTACCAAGCAGATCAGAACCCTGCACTGAATAATCTAAGGGTGACCAATGAAAAGACCTGTCCCTTAAAGTAGCAAATTCATCCAATCTGTGATGGGTCATGGCTCTAAAATGCTAGGCTTTATTTATTTATTTATTCTTTTAAGGAACTCAATCGCTAGGCTTTTGACTAACATATCAAATACAAAAGAAAAACCAGATGCCTATTATTTATGTCATTACAAGCATAGGCCCACAAACACTCTTGGTGACATAAACTTTTACAAACTATCAATATAACACTGAATATAAATAACCCTTAATTATCAATAAGCTAGGTACCATTCTGTTATATCGATCAACTCATATTGGGGAATATTTAATTCTACCAGGCCCTTCACCACTTCAACCCTTGTGATTGTTGGTCTACCTTTTGTTTTCTTCACACTTGTGACTTGAATTTGCAAAACTAGAACGCAGGTTATTACAATAAAGCATTAAAAATAACCAAAACCAAGAAGACTAAATCTTAATAATTGAAATATCAATGGCCCCAAACAAACCATCAAGTAGCATCCCAAAATGATTGGAAGTCATGGTTGTCATGACACTATTTATTGTTAGTAAATAAAAAGTCATACTAACTGGATATATTTGTAAGAATATCTAGCAATAAATCCAAAAGGTATGTAATAAATGCATGCAGAAGCTGGTTGAAAGAATTAGGTAAGCATAGCACAAAAATTGTATTTAAGAAATTTAATAAATGAAGAAATATGAGGGAAATTTTCCTGAAGAGATTCTTAAAATGGCCATAATAGCCAAGACAAGAGTGGACAGGAGTCCACCTAAATAAAAGAATATGTATAAAAGTGCTACACTTCAAGCTGAAGTGGGCAATGGAGGAGTCTATTTGCTCTCTCCAGGGTAACCCCCTCCCCTCTTTTCTGCCTTCTCTTCCTTCCTCTCAGCAGCACCCAAAAGAAGTCAGAATTTCCTGTTTGTCACTCCTCTCATTTTGTTGCTATGATTTGCTTCCAAAAATACTCTTTTTAAACTAATCCTCTCATTTTGTTGCTATGACTTACTTCCAAATACAATCGTATAAAGTAAAACTAGCTTTGGAAAAGATCAAAGAAAGAACTTATATTCTTTCCTAAGAAACTCCATAAACTATTGCAAGTCATGAACCTAATGTGTACGTTAGTAAAAAGAAACAATAAAACACATAAAATTGATTCTAATGTTGAGACACCCATAATAAAAGAGACTTAAGGCCTCTAACTATTATTATTATTTTTATTTATTTATTTATTTTTGCAACATTATGCTGGGTGCCCTTGGACCACCCTTTTCCTAAGTAACATAAAAAGAAAAAGAAAAAGAAAAAAAAGAACACAAACGCAAATGCCAAAAAAAAAAAAAAATGTCAATCTGCTCTTTTCATGACTTTTTTTTCTCTTCCTCCCCTTAATCGTCCTCATTTTGTCCTAACCTTCCTTTAACTACAGTAAAATAAATAATTCTCTAATGAACTAAGGAGATATTAAACTTATTACGACAAGACCTATCTAAATTTAATTTATAAGTAATCAGTATTAACTAGATAGGCAAAATTTTAAGTATTTGACAATTAAAAAAATAAAAAATCAAAATGGTTGGAAAAAATTAAAAGAACTGAGAAAATCAAAAGAACACGGTAATATTTCAAGGGCTATGTGATAATTAACGTAAGTATGAAGATTATTATAGATTATATCTATTCCTTAATAGCTTTATTTGCATCATTAATATAAAATTAAAAATCATAATTATGAAAAATATCACTTCTATCAGGCTAATATAACATTACTAATATAAAACAAGACAAACATGTGCCTTGTACATGCATATCCTATTGGTTATGATAACATGGCTGTTACTTTCAAAAAGTATTTTCACTAATTTAGGTCATATTAAATTTCAATGGTTCAACCATACTATACTAGGCATATTAACAATTATGTTCTTACTTAATGCTTTCAAAACCTTTTCTTCAACATAGAACAAAACACCAAAAGAATGCAAGACAGCAGCACTCCAATTGAAAGCAAATTGCCAAAAAAAAAAAAAAAGTACGACGATCTATCCAAATCTATGACATTAAATCCTCATATTGACATATTTATTTACATTTGTGATAAACTATAATAAACATAACAAAGTTGGTTGTAAGAAAGTATTTATACCAAACACAAAGAAAAACATAGTGCAATTCTCATAAGGATTAAGAATGAGAAGCTTGGTTATTCAAAAGCATTACATTTTTTTTTAAGTATGAAAGAAAAAAAGAAAGAGAGAAAGAAAGAACGAGGATAGAAAGGATTTAAATACTACTGAGACTTTAATGAGGAAGGAGAACAACAATATCACTATTTTCAAAAAATATTGATGAATGATTAGCCCATAAACACATAATCCACAACCTAGATCGTAGAGGCCATACCAAATATGCCCTCCACAATTTATTTACATTTGTGAAAAACTATAAGAAACATAACAAAGTTGTTTGTAAGAAAGTATTTGTATGAAAACCTAAAGAAAAACATGGTGCAATTCTCATCAGGATTAAGAATGAGAAGCTTGGTTATTGAAAAGCATTACATTTCTTGTACGATGCAAAAAAGAAAGAAGAAAGAAAGAGGATAGAAAGGATTTAAATACTATTGAGACTTTAACTAGGAAGAAGAAGAACAATATCACTACTTTCCAAAAATGTTAGATGAATAATTAGTGCATAAACACATAATCCACAACCAAGATCGTAGAGGTCATACCAAATATGCCCTCCACCAGTTTTCATCCTTGTCTTGCAATCCTGGAACAATGGTGAATGTCATTGAGTCTTGAGTATTTAAGATAGGATGAATAGTGCTCAAACGAATACTACCATCCCTTGGGTAATACTACAGAGAAGGGTTATTAAAACCACAAAAAGGAATATGGACTATGTGTTAAAAAGCTGACTTAATTATGCATGAAGTTGCAGTTGAGAAGTGATCAAACAAGTCAACAGTCCATTTGTTAATTTTAAAATAATAAATCAACGTCAAATTCATTTGCAACCCATATATCAAGGAAGAATGAAATAAAATCAGAACAGCCTATTAAATTTTACCTTTTTTTTTTTTGAGAGCTCATATGCTCAAGCATATCAGTTATATAAAGGGCATTGTTTCTTGTTGTAAAGAAATTTTAATACTCAAGAACAGGAGATACATCGTAGGTATATAATAACAATGTGGAGTTAAAATTAGGCCAAACTAGTATTAACTTCTACAATAGTTGCACTTGCACCAATAAGTTTTTTCGAGCAAGTAAAACAGTAAAAATATTGGAGGAAAGTAAAAAATTGTGGTAATACAAGTTTTTGTCTAAATTAAAATTTCATTACATAAATATATTCCTTATTTCCACACTGTCCATGGAATTGCAATTTACTAACCCACCTTTTAGAACCCTTCTCAAGCCTCCTTGTTATACGCTGAACTATCAATGCCAAACCTACGCTAATGTGAGATATTTTATATAATTTCAATATCACAAATAGAACAATAATATTTTATGACAAATGTCTTCAACTGAGGTTCTAGTAAAAGCTGAATTCTCCTTGTCCCACAAAGAATGGTCATTACAAAATCATCACAACTAGATCAATGATCATGGATTCTATTTTGAGATTTGTAGCTTGCAGATTGAGTTCTTACATGTTGCCACCAAATAGTAAATTGCCAGCACAAAGCATAAGTGCTTTACCAGTCTTTCACCTAAATGGTTGCATAAACAGGCAATGATATATCTTCAGATGTTTAAAAAAGAAAAACATTGTAGGCGATCCATAAGCCTAGACATGGAGATAAAAAAAAAAGTTGTAATTTTAGCAACATACGTTCAACTATTTCAATAACAACTCACCAAAATACAAGTTGAGACTTTTGGTTACTGTATTGTCAAGTAACCAAAATTGCCTAAAATGAAGGAACTAGCAGGGGACAAAGGCTTGACTTAAATAACAGAAACCGAAAAACACAAGTGCAACTTGCCTATGACTACAATAAGATTCATCCTTGGCCTCTGGAGCCTTGCACTCACACCTACTTTAAGAAACACAATGAAAGACTAAGAAAAGAATCAATCAAGGAAACAACCAAAATATGATACAGACTGATCTAACACAGAGCATTATTCTTATGCCTTCAAAACAGATAAAAGCTAGAAATCACCAAAATTGGAGCGAAACTTAAAATTGAAAGAACCCTTACCTCATACACACACAAGTCTGACATTCCTCAAAATCTTTTACCCACCACTGAAGATACAAACAATTTTTTGACTCATGGTTATTGTCCAACGCCTGTCCTCAATTATGTTTCCTGAGTTAAAGAAAAAAAAAAAAAAAAGAATAAATACTGATAGTCTTTTCTGCATTTAAGGCAGATAAAAAACCCTAATTAGCATAAAAATGAACAAAAGGAAAAACAAATGGCAAGACAACTGAGTTCAGAAATTGAATAAATGAAGTCAAAAGTACTAACAGGAGCACAGTTCAACTAAAATAACTAATTTCCCCATCCATGCTACAACATTCACAAGATGGTCTTTCAAATGGTTTCCAATTTTTCCTTTGGAAAATTATAAGCATATGAAAACCACAAGTAATCTGAAATGATTAGCCAGTTGACATTTTATAGAACAATGCTTACAATAAAAATAAGAACAAACCCACCTCTATTTTACAGTTCATGGGTACTGTTCAACCTGCCAAAAATCTTTCTTTTCTCATTTATCTTGCTTACAGATCATATTTGACCACATATATATATATATATATATATATATATATATATATATATATATAGATGGATAGATAGTTTCTACTTTCCTTAGAGTCGAACTCAGTACTAATTGGCTGTATTACCTAATCAACCGTTTAAATTGCTCAAATTAATCAACAGTTTGAATTTCCAGATTTCAGATTAATCCAACTAATAATAGCACTAGACAATTCATAATAGTTGCTCTCTACCTACCTTCTTATCTTGATTCTTGGCTCTTGAAAGGTACCAAAACAAAAATCCAGAACCGCACCAAGAAATAAACCAAGACTAATCAACCAAGAAGAATATACAAATTGCTAAAACAAACTTAATCTCTAGCAGCAGGACAAAAAGTTCCTTTTTCACTTTTACTTCATCTATTTCCAAGCAATGAAACCTATCTGTTTCCAGTAATTTCTCGAAAATAACACCAATTAAACAAATTAAACATAACAACAGAGATTCATTGCTTTTTTCCCTTTATCAAATTAACCCCACAAAAGATCTAGCAACCTTTTCATTTCTTACAATTTCTCAGTAACCAAACAGACCAGCATAATCATCCAATCAAAAGAAAATCAATATAAAATTTGAGCCAGAGAATAAACAAGCAAAGATCTATCTATCTCCAATTGAAAAACTGACCTGAAATAAAACCGCGACTTATATCCAAAGAAAACAACAAAATTTTCCTAGAAAATCAGAAAATTTTCCCGGAAAATCAAACGTTCTCCGTCCAATCCAACAACAGTTGATAGCCAAAATCTCTTAGGAGTATAACCACCTTGCCCTAATCCAAGACTTCTGGTAGATTCTAGAGGCGTAGCTCTCTCTCTCTCTCTCTCTCAATTTTGTTTATTATTATTTAATTATTTTTATGAATATTTTAGAGGGTTGTGCAGGAAATGACACGTGGCGTGGAGATCAGAACAAGCAAGCGTAGATATCAGAATTCGTGGACGAGAGAGAGCGATGAGATCCGATCACTTTCCGTCGTCTGATTGGTCCACGTAATCTTTTATTCTTTTAAACGCGACACGTGTGCAGGACCACTTCTTAGGAGAATATTTGAAACGGTGCACGTGTCATGACGTCACTGTTTTATGATAAATAAATATAATATAAAATATTTGAATTTGTGTTGCGTGTCAGTCTGCGTGGTCGCCTGTTGGTTCTTTGCTTCTTGGACAACGAAATTCCATTTTTAAATAGGACTATATCCTTTTACAATTTTTTTAAAAATTTTTTATAGCTAATTAAAAAAAAAGTTTTATAATCCTTCAAAATTTTGTAAAAAAATATATATATATATGTTTAGGAGTTATTTTTATAAAATACCACCAATTGAAGAGAAATTATATAGTTATTTGATTTTTAGTTTATTTTATTTTATTTTTATTACTATTGGATGAAATTGTATTTTATCACTGTCATTAAATAGTAATTATTGACAAAAGATATTTACTTTTATAAAAAATAAAGTAAAATATAATAACAAAAATAAATATTTAAAAATTTTTTCTAAAATTATTATAATTTATGAAAAATGTATTTTACATAGAAATTCATTTTTTTCAAAAACATTTTAAGTACAAAAATGTTGCTAAAATGAAGAAAACTCATACAATTTTTAATACATAAATGTAGGCGGTGGGATTTAGTGCGCCCAAGTGTTTGGCAACTATAGTATTGTGTGGATTTGAAACCCACTAGAAAATATATGTTAGATTTTTTGAAACCTAAACGGCGATGGAGTCGCTATTTAAATAAAAGTCAAGATACACTTATATAACAACTGAATTTTAAGGAGATTCCCAAAAGTTATCGTTAGAGAACGAGTTCGAAAATTGGGTATGAGCATTTGAATATTCACCCAACCTTACGATTGACCTCCATTTGTGTTTTGTGAATTATTACCTTTAATTATTCAATTATTTCTTTATTACCATGCAAATTGTAATTGCTTTCGAATAATTGTCAAATTTTATAATTAAATCCAAATTTGCACATTAATCCTTTTTCATGCACTTTGTCCCGACGTTCATCATAAACAAAATTTTTTTCAATATTTACAACCATTCACTCAAAATCAAAAGGAGAAGGGATTAATGATTAAAATACTTTGGAGCAAAATAAAAGTATAATATATAGAAAATAAACCATACATATATTAGAAATAAACCAACAATAAACTAATTATACAAGCAAAAACTCCTAAACAACTGACTAATTGAATGATTATTTGATGGCTAAAGGTAACCAAACAATCCTTACAACAAATAAAGGTTAGTTCTCTTCCACAAATAACAACATTATTTCACAATCAATGATCAACGAATAATACTCATAGGGAATGGAAATACAAGTCATAGAATATTTTACAATTAACATGACAATATCACATAATAACGATATTATACATCATGGTAATCACATATATAGGTAAATGGGATACATATAGATTCAAATCATGCGTAATTTACAAGAAAGGAGAAGTAAGACCATGTGAAGGCCTATCACAAAGGCAATCACCTTATGATAGTGAGGCAACTTTAAAGAAGTGCCGCTTGATCAACAGACTCGGGCAGCTCTCAAAATGACAACAACTTACACTTCAAGTAAGGATTTACTGAGGTGAAGACACTAAAAACACTCATATACTTAAGACTCACCCAATCATGCTAAAACATGGCAAATCATAGATAATGAACATAAAAGAATAAGTGAACAAACAATGAACTCAAAAGCTATACAAACTAACAAAAGATCATGCAAGTTAATAACTCAATCACAAGAAAGAAGTTAGAAAAATTACTGGAATATTAGCTTTTAATCCAAAATGATTTGCTCTCAAAGGTGAATGTGGGTTAGATTTCCTTTGAATGCAAGTTCCTTTCCCTTCTTCCTCTAGAAAAATGACCTTTTTTGCATGGTTTCCCCTTCTTCTTCCTTAAAAACGTCCTCCTCCTCCTTCTTCCTTATAGTTTGAGAGCTTTTTCCTTTTTTTTTTATTCTGGTTGCTAGTTGCTAGTTTCTCACCTCTTCTTACCTAAAAACATCCTCCTCCTTCATCCTTCTAGTTTTAAAGCTTTTTCCCTTTTTTTTTTTTTGGTTCAAGTTACTAGTTGTTGGTTTCTGATTTCTCCCTTCTCTTTTTTCTCTCTCTCCCTTTTTAATCCTCTTCCTTAGGCCATGCCTCTACTACCCCTCTTCATCATTGCATTTCCCAACTTTTTCTCTTTTTAAAATTTTTTTCTATACCAAGGACTAGGTTTCAGTCGAGATAGGCCCACTAACAACCACCATTGTCACCTCTGCATTTAATGCAGAGGCAAATGGCTGCCATAAAGGTGGCACCTCTACGATAAGGCGATCTCCTCATTAGCTACTGCCATAGAGGTGATCGTCTCTTTATAGAGGCATCACCTCTGTGGTTTACCTTGCCTTTGGGCCATATGGGCAAATGTGACATATGTTGGACCTAAAGGGCTTTTTGGGCTTGGATTTAGAAGGTTTTAAGCTCTCGGGCTTACTTTTGAGAAGATTCAAGGCTCCCCCCTTGCATTCAAATTTTGCATTTCTCATCATCGGACTCTATTGTGGGCCGATCAAACTGAGCATCCATAATTTATCCCTTATTGCAGGCCGACTAAACTGGGTGTCTATAGTTTGCCCCCTAATTTTTTGAAAAATTAAATGCATGCAAAAATACTTTTTTAAAAGATCACATGCATAATATAACATAAGTAAAAGCAATAAATGACATACTTGACTCCTGAACCTCACACGAGATATGGATTCTTTGACTTGGAATGTGACCGTGTTCCCCAGGTTTTTCTAGCCTGATCAGTCACTCATTAATATCTAGTAGATTATGTAAAGATAGTGATCTTCGTGTTTTCCTAGCTAGATTATTACTCCACTAGGGATGTAGACTTTCGAGTTTTCCAGGCCCAATTATTACTTAGCTGAAACGTAATCCTCAGGTTTTTATGGCCCAATTGTCACTAAACCTTGACTTCGGTTCTCGAGTTTTCCTAGCTTAATCACTAATTGCCTGAAACATGATTCCTGGGTTTTTCTGTCCCTGTCGTCACTCAACCTTGACTTTGATTCTTAAGTTTTCCTAGCTCGATCACCAACTGCCTGAAACATGATCCTTGGGCTGGCCCGGTCATCATTCAACTTTGACTTCGGTTCTTAAGTTTTTTTAGCTCTATCACCAACCGCCTAAAATATGATTCTCGAGTTTTCTTGGCCTAGTCGTCACTCAACCTTGACTTTGGTCCTTAAGTTTTCTTGGCTCAATCACGAATCGCCTGAAACACGATTCCTGGGTTTTCCTGGCCTGATTATCACTCAACCTTGACTTCGGTTCTTGAATTTTCCTAGCTCGACCACCAATTACCTGAAACACGATTCTCGAGTTTTTCTGGCGGTCGTCACTCAACCTTGACTTCGGGGATACTACCTGAATAGTCATCTTGGTCTTTGAGCTTCTGGGATACTACCCGAACAACCCTCTCTTAACCCCTAGCTTCGGGGATACAACCCTCTCTTGATCTCGAGCTTCACAAATACAACCCAAATAGCCCTCTCTTGATCTCAAGCTTCAGAGATATATTCTGAACAATACTTTTTTATGTCTAGCTTCGGGAATACAACCCAAATAGCCCTTTCTTGATCTCAAGCTTCAAGGATACAACCCGAACAACCCTTTCTTACCGCAACACGATCTTTAGGTTTTCTTGGCCCAAAACATCAACTAAAAAAATTTTGCTTCCTAACTTTGATTCATGAGACGTGCTCAAAGAATTCGCACCATTCCTTTCCATTTCATCCATTCTCATCATTTCATTAGTATCATTCATTCATCATAATTTCGTTATCATCATAATTTCATTTTCATTTTTCATTTTTTTTAAAAAACTTACCCTACCCCTCCTCTTACTATAAAAGCTAACTTTTCTCTTTTTTTATCTTTATATTCCTTTCTTTCTCATGTTCTTACCTATTTAAAAATGGACAATGAGAATACTCCTTCTGTGCCCGGATGGAATTATATTATGCTTTCTCCTAGCCTGCCTCATAAATTCGAGTTGATCCAGGGAAATCAGATTCCTTTCCTAGCAGATTTAAAATCCCATAGTTGCTTCCTTGCATGTTTCGTCTCTTTTTTTTTTGGAAATTTATATCGGGTTAGCATTTATTTATGATAGTTCACCATTTATGATTAAGAATAAAGTAAATTGTGATCCAATTTTCTAAATTTAATCAAAATTAAAAAACTTTCCCACTGTTTTTCATTATGCAGAGGCGTTTGCCTCTACAATGAGGTAATCACCTCAGTATTGAGGCGATCGCTTCATCACTTAAAGGCAATTCGCCTCAAAGCCAGAACTGGTCATCACCTCTTCCATAGAGGTGGTCGCCACAGTGATGAAGCGATCACCTCATTGTTACGGTGTTGTGCCTCTATAACATGGCCATTAACTTCTTTTCTGTTCAAATTTTAAATTTTATTTTTCTTCAAAGAAATAACACGAATTCAATTATAAATTATTTTAATTTCCCTGATTTTCTTACAGGCTAACGTTCAGACATTCCAAGGTGTGGGAAACTTTCATAGGGCTTGTGTCTTCTTCAATGACCTGACGGAAGGTTAAAAAGACCAGCTCTAGGAGATTGGGTTTGACAATTTCATCATTGTGCTTCCCGCAAAGCAGGGTCAGACAGACTGTTAGCCCTCCATATGCTGATGGAGCGATGGTTTGAGATGACTTACACTTTTCACCTCCCCTTCAGAGAGCTCACCCTATATCCTATTTCCTTTGGGGCCATCATCAAGATAGCATGTGCCAAAGATCTCGTCCCTCTTGATGCTAGTTTGCATCAATTTACCTTTAAGAAAGATGCTTTCATCGAGCATCTTCTTGGTATGGTCCTGGATATAAAAGGATCGCACACTATTGAGCTTGATTCGATTTGGAGCTTCTATACCTAGGAGAGGATCGTAGAGATTATCATCCCATGCTAGGTAGATTAGGTGGTGCGAGCTTTTTTGGTCTATTTACTCACACTACCCTCTTTGCTAACACCGCCAGTTCCATTGACCTGATGTTCCTAACAACCCTATGGGATTTAGATATGGTGGCCTCTTATGATTGGGGTAGCTATACCTTGGCTTATTTGTATAAGAGCATGGACAATCTAGTGTATGGAGCTAAGAGATTCGAAAAAGCATATTATTCTAGTAAGCTCCGTCTCTAGTCTTAACTAATTTGCTTCTTTTATTATTTATTGAACATTTTCTTAACACTATTTCTTTTATAGGTCTGGGCGATGGAGATGAAGTTGCTCATTGGAGTGACTTATATGGCGGACGAGCTTCCGACCATTCAGAGATGGGGTGCTAGTTGTGTCCTGAAGAAGAACCTAACTCGAGTTCATATCCATCGACTGCACCCGAACTCATTGACATAGGATGCGGTACCTGAAACATTTACCAACTATGTTAGTAATTTTTTTTAAATTCAAATTGCACCTTTTGGCATTTTTGTAAATCTAGAATGATTTGTGGGGTCGTGAAGATAGGTGGAATATAGAGATGACCCATTCTAGGCCGCTGTCCCAAAGGAAGGTCCTTTTATGCGAGCCAGGCTATTAAGCTTGGTATCTCGGTGAGCGGGTTCTCAATTGGGGTGGGGGTGCCAGGGCTAGGTGCGTACCCAAGTCTCCTTTTAATAGTATGATTTGGACATATGAGTTGGAGGGTGACGATCTTGTCCAGGCTATCATTGGTTCACCGACTATGGATCATACTATACGGATAAAAAGCTGGTATGTGGATTTTGTTCAGACCCATCTCTTATAGACAGTACCTCTATCCGATGCCTCCATTTCTCATATAAGCATTCAATGCTTGACTCATGCCTTGTAATAGTACTATTCTAATATAATTCTTCATTTTCAGGTTACACCCACTATATCGACGGTTCATGTTAAGCCTCCTGTGCATGAGAGAGAGAGAGACCTAAAGATCTACACAGAGAGGGAACCTCGATTATTATTGAGCAGAAGAGACTTGCCACCATTCCTATCTTTGAGATTGTCACCGATAATTTTGCTCACACTCCTGATATGCTTATTCGTTGTTGGGTTCCTTAAGGAGAGTTATCGTGTTAGTTCCTAACTTTGGATGATGTGCTCATACCTACTTATAACCCTGAGGGTGCCACTCATGTAAGTTTGCTTCAAACTTGCATCTTAGGTCATTCTCAATGCATTCGTTAGTCTTTAACATCCGGCTAATTGTGTATATTTCCTTGGACCAAGGGATGTACATATATCACATGATTGAGGCTCAGAGGGACCATTTGATAGCAGTTACCCAACAATAGAGGGTAAAGATCTCTTTTACATCTATATATATGTGTGCCTATATGAGTTATTGACCTAAAGTTTATTTTGAATAGGATCATAATGTAGCTAGTCAGGCTATAATTGCTACTCTTAAGTGGTAAATTAATGTAATATCACGTGTTTTTAAATATTTTTATACTGCATCGGGATATGCATTGTTAATAATTCTTATATATAATATTGATATTTTATGAGTTTGTTATTTAATTAAAGCTAATTTTAATTGTTTTATATTATTTTAAGCGCTTTACTTAAAATTTTCCCAAGAATTATATTTTCGGAGAAATTGACACGTAAATTATTTATTATTAATTATTTTAAATAGATTTCCGCATTTGCATGAACTCATATATATTTTTAAAGTACTAAACAAAGTATATATGTGTATTTATTTTATTTAACTAGGGTTTAAATAATTACCCTAATTTTTTTATTATTATTTATTAATTAGTTTTAATATTATTTAATTATTTTTAGTGTATAAATTATTAATATATTAAATTATATGTGTGGTGTATATTTAATGTGTGTGGTGAATATTTATTGTCCATATAATATTATATATTAAAATAATATAAAGTATATATATATACATACATATACATATAATATTTATCAAAATATAAAGTTTGATTTAATTACAAGATTGTCATTGAAGCTTCTTCATCCCTCCCGATCATCTTCCCCACTCCTCCGGCCACTGTCACTCCGTTCACTCACCATCGGTGTGCCTCCCGGCGTGCCACCTTCGTCCTTAGCCAGCTCCACCGCCTTCTCTTCCTTCTCCGGTGCCATTTAAAGCCTGTTTTGGCAGGAAGATCGAAACTTGAAGCCACCGTCGTTCACAGTATTTTCGGCCACTGTTTTTGACACCGCCAGTCTCTTTCTTCTCCTTGAGCTCTGGTGAGTGTGATTCCAAGCTTTGTTTCACTTAAAATGGTCTAGATTTGCCTAGGTTTCGATTTTGCAATTTCGGCCTATTAGGGTTCTTAATTTTATTGAACTTTTATTTGATTGATTCATGAGAAATTACTTCACAAATATTGATCCTAGTAGCTTAATCTTCATGTGTGAATTTTTATAGAATTTTTGGAGATTATTTTGATTTTTGGGTATTTTTGAATATTTTATTATTATTTTCTAATTTTTGAAAATTAATTAATTAAATTATTAAATTGTGTTTTATGATAAATATAGGTGTTGAAATGAATTATAGAAATTTATTTGGAATTTTTATGAATTTCTATGTATTTATTTTGAATTTAATTAATTTATGTAATTTTGAGAAAATAGGGTTAATTGTGTTTTTAATTGAAATTAATTGGTTAATTAAGTTTATTTATTGATATTATTGATAAATATGTTAATAAAATTAATTTTGTGCAATTATATTATTTTTGGTGAATTTTTGAATTGATTTTAGTATATTTATATATATATATAGGGGTATTTTGGGAATTTTACCCTAAATTGGCTAAAAATGTAATTAAATTGGTTTTAATAGTTATTTAAGGTATAAAAATGATTTCTACAAATTATTTAGTATTTTTAACTAATTAAAACTATATTTCGTAAATTATTTTCAATTATATATATAATATACGATTTTTCTAATAAAATGAGTTTTTATCGGTTTTTACTGTGTTTTAGGGTTAATTACGTAATTTATACTTATTAAATGTATTTCTATGATATAAGGGTACTTTTGGTATTTTGTAATCGTTTTGTGAATTGTGGACCTCGATCGGTAAACTGTAGTTTGAAGTCCGACCGAGGGATTGTGATTGGGATTTTGTGTCTATTTTTCGAAGTGTGTTTCTTTGCAGGGCCAACTCTACTCTTTGAGTAGAGAGATGTCCATTTTACAGGGGAGGTTTTTCCGGATATTCAGTAGAATTCTCGTAAAACGTGATATCCGGTCGAATTCTGATTTTTAATTCTGTGTCTAATATTCTGGGTCGAGTCCCTAGAATTTCTGTTAGGTTTATTTTAATTTTCTATTATCATTTATTTGTTTTGTTGCTCTGAGACCGAGGCCTAGTGGACCAGGCCCGTCGGACCCATCTTAAGGAGCGCACTAAGTGTGAGTTACTATTCTATATATATATGCTTTAGGGTGCATGATTTAGAAATGTATGTTTTATTTTGATTAAATATGCATAAATAATTTAATCAGTATTTAAGTTTATTTTTAGTTTATTTTTTTTGGTATATTTTGAATTATATGCATGCTTTTATTAAACATTTATATTTAAAATGTTTTTAAATATATATTTAGTTTATTTTACAATTATATTGGATTTATTTGACGTATATATACTTAAAATATACTTGGTTTACTTTTGGTATATTTCTAGTATATATGTAGTTTATGTTGTTATTTTATTCAATTCATTCTTCATTTACTTTTATGAATGTATTCTTTATATTTTAATGAAGGATATTAATAGAACGTGCTACCTAGTGGGCAGCACTAGGACCGAGTACGTACCGGTACGGTTATAGCATTTAGGCTATATTACTAACCTATTTGAGGATATTGATTGAATTTGATTATTTGATGTGTGAGAAATGATTCGGGAGTGTGATTGCTGGAGCTCGGTTGACCAAATATCTCGGGGCCAATCACACTGACAGTCAGACTGCTGGAGCTCAGTTGACTTAGTGTCCTGGGGCCAGTCTATTGTCCAAATGGAACAAGTGAACTTATTTGGAATAAGTGTGTAATATCCCGTATTTTTAAATATTTTAATACTGCATCGGGATATGCAGTGTTAATAATTTTTGTATATATATTATGATATTTTATGAGTTGATATGTATTTAAAACCTATTTTAATTATTGTGTATTATTTACAGTGCTTTACGTAAAATTTTCCCGAGACTTTTATTTCTGGGGAAATTTTCACGTAAATAATTTATTATTAATTATTTTAAATATATTTTCGGACTTGCATGAACTCATACGTATTTTTAAAATACTAAATAAAGCCTATGTGTACTTATTTATTTAATTAGAGTTTAATTAATATTATCCTAATATTTTATTAATTGTTTATTTATTTTATTGTTATTTAATTATTTTTAATTAATATTAAATTTTAAAATATTAAATATTAAGTGTGTGGTGTATAGTTAATGTGTGTAATTTAATATTATTTTAATATATAGTATAAAGTATATATATATACATATAATATATCAAAAATCAAACTTTTGGAAAAATTACCATTTTGCCCCCGAAGCATCTTCTTCCTCCCGACCATTTCCCTTCGCCGTCCGATGCCTGCAATTGCCGATTTCTCACCGTTGGTGTGCCGTACGGTGTGCCACCACTTTCCCCAGCCTTCCTCGCCGCCTGTAGCAGCTGTTTCCGGCATCTGGAGGTCGGTTTTTGGCCGGAAGCCGAGAGTTTGCAATTTCTTCACACCTCGCGATTCCGGCCATCGTTTTTGACACTGCCAGTCTCTTTCTTCTCCTTGAGCTCCGGTGAGTGTGATTCTAGCTTTGGTTTGAGCTGAATTGGTCTTGATTTGCTTAGGTTTCGAATTTTCAATTTTGGCCATATTAGGGTTTTTGATTTTTTTGAACTTAAATTTGATTGATTCATGAAAACTACCTTCACAAATGTTGATCCTAGTAGCTTAATCTACATGTATAAATTTTTTTGGAATTTTTGGAGATTAATTTGATTTTTGGGTATTTTTGAATATTTTAATATTATTTTCTAATTTTCGGAAATTAATTAAATAAATTATGAAATTGTGTTTTATGATAAATATAGGTGTTTAAATGAATTATAGGAATTTATTTGGAATTTTTATGAATTTCTATGTATTTATTTTGAATTATTTAAGTTTATGTAATTTTGGAAAAATAGGGTTAATTGTGTTTTTAATTGAAATTAATTGGTTAATTGAGTTTAATTATTGATATTATTGATAAATATGTTGAGAAATTAATTTTGGATAATTATACTATTTTTGGTGAATTTTTGAAGTAATTTTAGTATATTTATATATATAGGGGTATTTTGGTAATTTTACACAAAATTGGCTAAAAATGTAATTTAATTGGTTTTAATAGTTATTTAAGGTATAAAAATGATTTCTACAAATTATTTGGTATATTTAACTAATTAAAACTATTTTTCGTGAATTATTTTCAATTATATATATAATATACGATTTTTTTAATAAAATGAGTTTTTATCGGTTTTTAATGTGTTTAAAGGTTAATTATGTAATTTTTACTTAAAAAATGAATTTCTATGTTATAAGGGTATTTTTGGTATTTCTAAAATTATTCTGTGTTTGTGGACTCCGGTCGGTAGACTGTAGTTTGGAGTCCGACCGAGGGGTTATGGATGAGTTGTTGTGCATGTTTTTCGAAGTGTGTTTCTTTGCAGGGTTGGCTCTACTCTTTGAGTAGAGAGATTTCCGTTTTACAAGGGAGGTTCTGCCGAATTTTTGGTAGAATTCTCGTAAAACGTGATATCCGGTCGATCCCTAATTTCGATTCTGTGTTTAATATTCTAGATCGAATTCTAGGATTTCTGTTAGGGTTATTCTGATTTCTGTCGTTATTATTTATTTAGTTGCGCCGAGACCGAGGACTAGTGGACCAGGCCCGTCGGATCCATCTCGAGAAACGTACTAAGTGTGAGTTGCTATTTTATATATATATGCTTAGGATGCATGATTTAGAAATGCATGTTTTATTTTGATTAAATATGCATAAATAATTTGATTATTATTTAAGTTTATATTTAGTTTATTTTAGTTTATTTTTGGTATATATTAAATTATATGCATGTTTTGTTAATAAATTATATTTAAAATGTTTTTTTAATATATTTCTAGCTTAATTTGTAATTTGATTGGATTTATTTGACGTATATACACTCGAAATATACCTGATTTATTTTTGGTATATTTTCAGTATATATATGTGGTTTATATTGTTATTTTATTTAAATTCATGCATCATTTATTTGTGAATGGATGTTTTATATTTATTGATGAAGGATATCAATAGAACGTGCTACCTAGTGGGCAGCACTAGGACCGAGTACGTACCGGTGCGCTTATAGCAGATAGGCTATATTACTAACCTATTTATGGATATTGATTGGTTATGATTATTTGATGTGTGAGATGTGATTTGGGTGTGATTGCTGGAGCTCGGTTGACCAAGTGTCTCGGGGCCAATCACACTGGCAGTCAGACTGCTGGAGCTCGGTTGACTTAGTGTCTCGGGGCCAGTCTACTGTCTAAATGGATTAAGTGGATATATTTTGGAATAAGTGAGCCTGTATGGCTAGAGTGTTGTCTAACACTGATTGAGGTTTCGATATCATAGGGTTCTATTTGATCCTTCATAAAAGATGATTTTCAATAAATATATAAAAAATGATTTTTCTGCATCTGTGTGAATTTGCCTGTATATATACACATTATATATATACTGTTGACTGTATGCATTGTCATTTAGTATGCATGTATATATATTATAGTAATTCACTCAGTGAGGTCTGACTCCCCTCCGTTGACTATTTTTCAAGAGAGTCATCTTCTTCAGACCTCGGTAGTAGGCCTGTATGTCGGATTTCTTCCGCCCCGGCTTCTTTGTGTAAACTGCTTACTTGAGTCTTATTTTTATAATCTAGACACTGCAGTAGTTGTAAATTAATTGTGGGATTTTATGTATTTTATTTATGTGAGATATTGTATTATATTTGAACTGGATTTGTATTAAAAGATTTATGTATATGAAATGATGAGGATTTGATTTAAATCTAGTTGGTGCATATGTTATTATTATATTTATGATTTTTATTTCCGCTGCATTATATATTGTTTATACTATTGCATGTTTGATTTTATTTTTAGGCTTGCTACGGGTTCCGGATTCGAAAGAATTCCCGTTCCCTAGCGCCGGTCATGGTCCCTGTTTTGGGTCGTGACACCTAGTGCCGGTAATGGCCCCTGTTTTGGGTCGTGACAAAGTGAACTTATTTGGAATAAGTGAGCCTGTATGGCTAGAGTGTTGTCTAACACTGTTTAGAGGTTGCAATTTTCTAGGGTTCTATTTGATCCTTCATAAACAGTGATTTTCAATAAAAATATATTCAATGATTTTATTGCATCTGCGTGTATTTGCTTGTATATATACATATTAGATATATACTGTTGACTGTATGCATTATCATTTAGTATGCATATATATATATTATAGTAATTGACTCAGTGAGGTCTGACTCCCCTCCGTTGACTATTTTTTAGGAGAGTTATCTTCGTCAGACCTCAGTAGCAGGCCTGTACGCCGGATTTCTTCCGCCCCGGCTTCATTATGTAAACTGCTCACTTGAGTTTTATTTTTATAATCTAGACACTGCAGTAGTTGTATAAAGTCATAAGATGGGTACTTTAAATATTTGAACTGAATCTTGTATTAAAAGTTTATTTATATATATGAGATGAGGATTTGATTTAATTTCATTTGGTATAAATATTATTTTGATATTTATGATTTTATTCCGTTGCAAATTATGTTATTATTATTATTGCATGTTTTATTTTATTTTTAGGCTTGCTATGGGTTTCGGATTCGAAAGAATTCCTGTTCCCTAGCGTTGGTCATGGCCCCTGTTTTAGGTCGTGACAATTGAGGTGCTTTAGATTGATGAGGAGAGTAATGATGAGGAGACTAGAGGAGGTGGAGGCTCTGCAGGTGATCCCGAGGGCACCGAATATGATGTTTAGACCAGGGATATCTAAGATAGGCCCTAGGCACAATTGACAATTTATTATCTTAGGAATTTTTAAAACTTTCCATTTCACTTTTCTATTTCGGCTGAATGTTTGGATATTTCTTTTCTTCTACTATTTAATTCATTCATTTGCATTAATATGAGTACACTTGAACATCATAGCTTCTTATTCACAATCAAAGTAATTTCACATCGCACCTATGTCCGTCCCTCTTCTTGAAGTGGCAATCACCACTGTGTCACCTACTGAAGAGGTGATCGCCTCTTAGCAATGAGGCATCGCCTCTGTAAAGAGGTGTCACCTTAATGATAGTTTATAATCGACTTAACTTTTCAAATCTGATTTAAGAACTCCTTCTTCCCCTAAAACACCCTAAAACACATTTTGAATATTTGAATATCACCCAAAACTAGAACTATGACTAAAAGATGCCTCAAACACTTGCAAATTGTCCTGAAAAGCTTAGATGGCAATTTTTGGGCAAGATAGGAGCCCTTTCATTTGTCCTCTTTTAAATCCCTTCATGCAAAAAAAATCAACTTCTCATTTCTTCATGTTGTATCTCAGTTTTGGGATCCCTATAAATACATTTTTTAGTTTAGCATAGTAGAAATTTGCCCTCTTCTTGAAGAATTTGAGGTTATCGTTGGCTGTAGCTTGGATTCCTCTTGTCGACTTGCAATTCTTACCCTTTAAGTCCCAGATTTGCATTCCATTTAATATCAAATTGCTTGGATGTTTAACCTTCCACCTCGATTGTCATCATAGTATATCCTCAATACAGAGGTTGAATTGGAGTCATTTCTCAATATCACCATGGGTATAGATAGAGATGAGGTATATTAGCCTCGGATGATGACTCTCTACTTTTATGCTTAATTCTTGCTCATCTCTACTGTAATATCCCGTATTTTTAAATATTTTAATACTACATTGGGATATGCAGTGTTAATAATTTTTGTATATATATTATGATATTTTACGAGTTGATATGTATTTAAAACCTATTTTAATTATTGTGTATTATTTACAGTGCTTTACGTAAAATTTTCCCGAGACTTTTATTTCCGGAGAAATTTTCACGTAAATAATTTAGTATTAATTATTTTAAATATATTTTCGGACTTGCATAAACTCATACGTATTTTTAAAATACTAAATAAAGCCTATGTGTACTTATTTATTTAATTAGGGTTTAATTAATATTACCCTAATATTTTATTAATTAATTAATTATTTTATTGTTGTTTAATTATTTTTAATTAATATTAAATTTTAAAATATTAAATATTAAGTGTGTGGTGTATATTTAATGTGTGTAATTTAATATTATTTTAATATATAGTATAAAGTATATATATATACATATAATATATTAAAAATCAAATTTTTGGAAAAATTACCATTTTGCCCCCGAAGCATCTTCTTCCCCGATCTTCACCCTCACCGCCGTCCGACACCTGCAACTGCCAATTTCTTGCCGTTGGTGTGCTGTCCGGTGTACCACCACTTCCCCAGCCTTCCTCGTCGCCTGTAGCAGCCGTTTCCGGCGTGTGGAGGTCGGTTTTTGGCCGGAAGCCGAGAGTTTGCAATTTCTTCACACCTCACGATTCCATCCACCGTTTTCGACACCACCAGTATTTTTCTTCTCCTTGAGCTCCGGTGAGTGTGATTCTAGCTTTGGTTTGAGCTGGATTGGTCTTGATTTGCTTAGGTTTCGAATTTTCAATTTCGGCCATATTAGGGTTTTTGATTTTTTTGAACTTCGAATTGCTTGATTCATGAAAAGTCCCTTAACAAATGTTGATCCTAGTAGCTTAATCTACATGTATAAATTTTTTTGGAATTTTTGGAGATTAATTTGATTTTTGGGTATTTTTGAATATTTTAATATTATTTTCTAATTTTCGGAAATTAATTAAATAAATTATGAAATTGTGTTTTATGATAAATATAGGTGTTGAAATGAATTATAGGAATTTATTTGGAATTTTTATGAATTTCTATGTATTTATTTTGAATTATTTAAGTTTATGTAATTTTGGAAAAATAGGGTTAATTGTGTTTTTAATTGAAATTAATTGGTTAATTGAGTTTAATTATTGATATTATTGATAAATATGTTGAGAAATTAATTTTGGATAATTATACTATTTTTGGTGAATTTTTGAAGTAATTTTAGTATATTTATATATATAAGGGCATTTTGGTAATTTTATCCTAAATTGGCTAAAAATGTAATTTAATTGGTTTTAATAGTTATTTAAGGCATAAAAATGATTTTTAAAAATTATTTAGTATTTTTAACTAATCAAAACTATTTTTCGTAAATTATTTTCAGTTATATATATAATATACGGTTTTTCTAATAAAATGAGTTTTTATCGGTTTTTATAGTGTTTTAAGGTTAATTATGTAATTTCTACTTATAAAATGAATTTCTAGGTTATAAGGATATTTTTGGTATTTCTGAAATTATTCTGTGATTGTGGATCCCGGTCGGTAGAATGTAGTTTGGAGTCCGACCGAGGGATTGTGGATGAGTTGTTGTGCATGTTTTTCGAAGTGTGTTTATTTGCAGGATCGACTCTACTCTTTGAGTAGAGAGATGTCCGTTTTACAGGGGAGGTTCTGCCGAATTTTCGGTAGAATTCTCATAAAACGTGATATCCGGTCGATCCCTAATTTCGATTCTGTGTTTAATATTCTAGATCGAATTCTAGGATTTCTGTTAGGGTTATTCTGATTTCTGTCGTTATTGTTTATTTAGTTGCGCCGAGACCGAGACCTAGTGGACCAGGCCCGTCGGATCCATCTCAAGGAGCGCACTAAGTGTGAGTTGCTTTTATATATATATATATGCTTAGGATGCATGATTTAGAAATGCATGTTTTATTTTGATTAAATATGCATAAATAATTTGATTATTACTTAAGTTTATATTTAGTTTATTTTGGTTTATTTTTGGTATATATTAAATTATATGCATGTTTTGTTAATAAATTATATTTAAAATGTTTTTTAATATATTTCTAGCTTAATTTGTAATTTGATTGGATTTATTTAACGTATATATACTTGAAATATACCTGGTTTATTTTTGGTATATTTCCAGTATATATATGTGGTTTATATTGTTATTTTATTTAAATTCATGCATCATTTATTTGTGAATGGATGTTTTATATTTATTGATGAAGGATATCAATAGAACGTGCTACCTAGTGGGCAACACTAGGACCGAGTACGTACCGATGCGCTTATAGCAGATAGACTATATTACTCACCTATTTGTGGATATTGATTGGTTATGATTATTTGATGTGTGAGATGTGATTTGGGTGTGATTGCTGGAGCTCGATTGACCAAGTGTCTCGGGGCCAATCACACTGGCAGTCAGACTGCTGGAGCTCGGTTGACTTAGTGTCTCGGGGCCAGTCTACTGTCTAAATGGATTAAGTGGATATATTTTGGAATAAGTGAGCCTGTATGGCTAGAGTGTTGTCTAACACTGATTGAGGTTTCGATATCATAGGGTTCTATTTGATCCTTCATAAAAGATGATTTTCAATAAAATATATAAAAAATGATTTTTCTGCATCTGTGTGAATTTGCCTGTATATATACACATTATATATATACTGTTGACTGTATGCATTGTCATTTAGTATGCATGTATATATATTATAGTAATTTACTCAGTGAGGTCTGACTCCCCTCCGTTGACTATTTTTCAGGAGAGTCATCTTCTTCAGACCTCAGTAGCAGGCCTGTACGCCGGATTTCTTCCGCCCTGGCTTCTTTGTGTAAACTACTTCTCTGAGTCTTGGATTTATTTTATCTAGACACTGCAGTAGTCATTAAATATTTAAAGAGATGTTGTATTATATTTGAACTGGATTTGTATTAAAAGATTTATATATATGATATATTGAGGATTTGATTTAAATCCAGTTGGTGCATATGTTATTATTATATTTATGATTTTTATTTTCGCTGCATTATATATTGTTGTTATTATTATTGCATGTTTTATTTTATTTTTAGGCTTGCTACGGGTTCCGGATTCGAAAGAATTCCTGTTCCCTAGCACCGGTCATGGCCCCTGTTTTGGGTCGTGACATCTACCTCTGGCAATTATGATGCCAAAATCCTCTGTATCTTAGACCAAATGGAAAGTGGACTCAACTCTTTCCCTCTCATTTTGGCAGAAACCATTATCGGCTTGGATAACTTTCTATCAAATAAGCGATTCTCAAGAAGCCCATTCTTGTTGGAGGTATTTCTTTCTTTCTCATCATCACTCTTTGTTTTCTTAGTATTTTTTAGTTATTCATTGCTTTCACAGATGTGTCTTTATGGGATGTTAGGGCTGCTTGAGCCTCCTCAGAACATTGTACATTATAGGGCCAAACATTATCGAATCAGGAAATTGTACCCTATCCTTAAAGATGTCCAGAGTTGGCTGTCAACGTTCCTTGATACTCTAATTCCTTGGATGTGTCCATGGTAGAGATTACAATTCATGACTATCATATCATTTTACATGTACTATGTTCTAATTGTCGGCCTTTATTTTGCTACCTTCTACAACCCAGCTCGTCTCTGCCATCAATATGGCCACAAGCACCTAATCATGGAGTTGGTTCATGAATTCAAACTAAGACCCCTCTCTCAAAACTTTCTGGATCTATGTCACGACCCAAACTGGGAGCCATGACTGGCGCTAGGGAACGAGAATTCTTTCAAATTCAGAACCTATAGCAAGCCTTAAAAGAAAAGCATACAATAATTAAAGTAAATAAATATGCATCATAATTAAAATCTCAAATCAAAGTAATAAAAATAATCTCTTCCATATCATAACATAAAATATATTAATACGATATTCAGAGAAAGGCCTCTGAATTAAAATTACATACAGTAAAATTAAAATACAACTCACTACTGATACAAAATATGACTAATGCAGTTTTCTAGAGTACAATATAAAATTAAGTAGATAATTTACATAAATGAGTTGGGGCGGAAGAAATTCGACGGATAGGTCTACTACTGAGGTCTCTCCTAAAAAAATGTCAATTGAGGGGAGTCAGACCTCACTGAGTGAATTGTTATAATATATATAAATGCATCTCCTATATGTCAAATGCAGTCAAACATTCGAACATAATAAATATATATACAAACATTTCACACAGATGCTGAAAATCACTTTATATAATGATACTGAAAAATCATAGATTTATGAAGGATCAAATAGAACCCTATTTAATCACAACCTCAATCAACAATAACATCACTCTAGCCATACAAACTTACTTAATTCCAAATAAATTCACTGAATCCATATGGATAGTAGATTGGCCCCGAGACACTAAGTCAACCGAGTTCCAGCAATCACACTACTCAATCATATCACATCTCAATCAAATCAATCAATCTTAATTAATTCATAATACCACAAATGATTCTCACTCAACACTAAAACTATCGTACCGGTACGTACACGGTCGTAGTGCTACCCACTAGATAGCACGTTCTGTTGATATCCTTCATTTAAAATAAAACATACAAACAGAAAAAAAAATAATGCATGATGACATTCATAATAGCAACATAAACCATATATATATGTCAAATAAATTCAGATCAATCATTAAATATACCAAAAATAAACCCATAATATACTAAAACCATGCTAGGTATATATTGAAGATAAAACGTGCATTTATTTCAAAATATACTAAAAATATACCTAAGGTGTACTAAACATTTTATTAAAAAAATTTATGAATATTTACAAATTAAAACATGCATTTTCTAAAACATACAACCTAAGTGCAATGTATATATAAAATAATAACTCACATGTTTACGCTCCACGAGACTGGTTTGACAAGCTTGGTCCACTAGGCCTCGGTCTCAACGCAACTAAATAAATAATATAATTACAGAAATCAGAATAAATTTAACTTAAGCTCTATAGAGACTCAATCTAAAATTTCAAAACATAGAATTTCAAAGTTGACCAGATGTCACGTTTTACGAGAATTTTATCAAAAATTTGGCAGAACCTCCTTTGTAAAACGAACATCTCTCTAATAAAAAGTAAAGCCGGTCCTGTAAGAAAAACACACTTCAAATCACAGAATTCACACAACCCTCGGTTGGAATCCTGAACTGCATAATTCCCCAACCGAGGTCCACAATCACCAAAAATCCAAATAATATAATAAATATATAAAAAATCAATAAATTACACAAATATCCTCAAAATAGCAAAATATACCATATTTAACATTAAAACACCAAAAATAATTATTTTCTCAATAATTATGTAAAAATTCCAAAATAATAATATAATATTATTAAAAATTCAATTTCTCGATAATTCAATATAAATTAATAAAAATTCACTTTATATATTCAAATAACTAAAATAGCCTAAATACATATTAAAAATTACTAAAAACCCATTTTATTACCAAAATAATACATAATATATTATTTTAAAACAATTTTCAAAAATTAGTATTAATTAGTTAAAAATAGTAAATAATTTGTAAAAATCATTTTAATTCCTTAAATAATTATAAAACCAACTAAAACATAATATTTAACTATAATCTTAACAAAATTACGTATTTAACCCTATAATACAAAAATACACATAAGATATTAATATTACTCAAAAATTCTATAAAAATTCTATAAATGCATAAAAATTATTTTCTCAACATATATATTACTAATATTAACTAAAACACATTATTAAACAATAATTTCAACAAAAACCCAACTTTAACCTAATTTTCTAATATTGACATAATATAAAAATGTTTATAAAAATTACATAAAAATCACAAAAATTATTATCTCAACACTAAAATTAATAAAATTTATAATAACACAAAATATACCAAATGTATAATTTAATAAATTAATTTACGAAAATTCAATAAATAATAATGAAATATTCAAAAATTCATAAAAATTAAAATAAATTCCAAAAATTCAAAAAAAAAAATATAGACATGTAGATTGAGCTACCAAGATCATCTTTTGTGAAGGGAGTTTGTGTAAATCATCAAGATCAAGCTTAAAAAAATTGAAAACTTTAAATCTCAAAAACTAAAATTCAAGAAAACTCAAGAAATGGACATTTTGAGCTCAAACCGAAGCTAGATTAGTACTCACCGGTGTTTGGAGAGTTGATAGACATCAAAATGGAAAGAAATGGTGGCCGGAAGAGGGAGAATGGTCGGAAAGAGGAGTTTCATTCATTGTTATTGTGCGAGCTGCTGCCGACGCTGGGGAAGGAGGAGGAGGGCAGCGGAGTTAGCAGAGGATGGAGAGCGGTCTGGCGGAGTTGAGGGAGGCACAGTGACGAGCTCGGATCGGGACAGTGCGGGGAGGGAATGGTGAGATAGTGTTTATGTGTTCTGCGTTTTGTATGTTTGTTTATTTGTTTGTATGTATATATTAAACTATATATTATAATATATATTACTTTATGCTTAAAATTTCTCCACCACACAAAAATAAAAATATCTTATATATATATATATACACACACACACACATATATATATAGCACACAAATAATCACACACACATACATTATAATATACACACACACATGAAATAATGAATACAAACCGTAATTATAATATATAAATATAATACATAAAATAACAATACAAATAATAAAATAATTTAATAACAAAATAAATAGTGAAATTTAATAAAACAATAATAGAAATAATAATATTAAAATAACCATGCAAATTAAATGACCAAAATAATATATTTACATAGAAAATCCAATTAAATATAAAATAATAGTAATTAATCACAAATAACGAAAATAAATCAATAAAATTTCTAAATTTTATTAACACTGCATATCTCATTATAAAATAAAATAATTTAAAAATATGGGTCATAATAATCTAGTGGCTATTTGGCCTCGTAGAATCATCGAGAGAAATATAGACTACAACGAAAATCAAATAACTAATGATCATTACAAAGCGTGAATTTATTTGTAATAAATAGAAAGAGATGAGTTCATTAAAAGCAAAAGAATAAGGGAATTACAAGTATCGAGTGCTCAGGGTGCTCAACAAAAGAAGACAAAACAAAATTAGCTTATGAAATTAAGTTGTCTTTTTCCTTTTTGTTAGATGGTGTTTCCTTTTTAGTTACATATTTTGTAATAGACACTTTATACAATGTTTAACAGTAATCAAAACAATCTATTTCATTTAACTTAAGCACAATATGCATATACATTTTGCTTCTGATACATCTTATGTTGTTAGTTGGCTTGCCCTCGTAAGTTTTCCAACTAACCATTTTTATCACTCCCTCTCCTTTGTTTTATCCTTAACTTTTGCATGGACCGCCTCTTTTTGAGGTTTTCAATCCAACTGGACTTTTTTTTTTTTTTTTGCATTTTGTCCTTAACTTTTGCCTAGACAACCTCTTTACAAGGTTTTCTCCTTAGCGAGATTTTTACAGAAAGTATTTCTTGAGCTTGTCCAGGTTGATGAGCTCTCTGAACTCATTTCCTTCCATGTCAGATAAGACAACAACACCTTTGAAGAGTAACTTCTTCACTAGATACGGTCGTTCCTAATTTGACTTGAACTTCCCTTGTGGATCCGTCATGATCGATCTCGTGAGTTTTAGCACTAAATTCCCTTCTTTGATCTTTTCGGGCTTGATCTTCTTATTATAAGCCTAAACTATCCTTTTTTTTATACAACTTGGAGTGATAAATCACTTTCAGTCTCTTCTCATCTAGTAGTGTCAGATGCATTAATCGACTCTCCATCCATTGCTATTCTGGGATTTTAGATTCCAGAATGACCCTCAATGATTGAATCTCTACTTCTACCAGTAATACTGCCTTACGCCCATTTACTAAGGAGTATAAAGTGACATGGTTGACATCCTTGCAATAGTTTTGTACCCCAACAATGCAAACTATAAATAATTGGCCCAGTCTCGATAATTCTCCATGATCTTGGCCAGGGTCCTCTTTACATTTATTTGCAGCCTCTACTGCCCCATTCACTTGTGGCCTATATAGAGATGATCGGTGATGTTTGATCTTGTATTCTTTCAACAGGGTAGCCATCTCTGCTCGAAACTGATGTCAATAACGACATGATGGGGTAACCCACATCTATAAATTATATTCTTCTCGATGAACCTTACCATTTATTTCAAGCCAATGGCAATATAGGACCTAACTTTGACCCATTTAGAGAAATAATCGATTGTTACCATAATGTATCAATGACCATTTGATGCTCTTGGCCTTATCTCTCCTATAATATTGATGCCTTAAGTGACGAAAAGCTATGGAGAAGTCATTCCTTGAAGTTCCATAAAAGGCAAATGACTGACGTCTCCATAAGTTTGATAGCTATGGCACTTCTTCATAAACTTGACATAATTTGTCTCCATAGTTAGCCAAAAGTAACCTTGAAAAGCTATCTTCTTTATCAAGACTATCCCATTCATGTGTGGCCCATAGACTCCTTCATGCATTGCTTGCATAAACTTTAGAGCTTCATTTTTATCAACACATCTCAAATGAACCCTAGCTAGCATTCTTTTAAACAACATACCATTGTAACTGATAAATTGTCGAGATAGCATCCGTAGGGACATCTTCTTTTTCTTTTCATCATTCTTTGGAAACTGTCCCGTTTCTAAGTACTTTTGCAATTCATAAAAACCAAGGCTTCTTAATGGTAGTATTAACTAGCATTACCCTTATCTCTTCATAGATGGAGTTCTAGATTTGACTAGAATTAATGGTTTAACTGTTGTTTCCTTCTCACTCTCCCATATATAAGCTAATATAGCTAGAGTATCCACTATTTGATTCCCTTCTCTCGATAGATGGATGAATTTACATTGATCAAAGGATAGCGAGACAATAGTCAAGTAATCCTAGTACAATTGTAGTCGATTTTCTTTCACCTCCCATTCTCTAAAAGCTTGTCTTACCATTAACATAGAATTTCTATAAACAGTGACATCTTTTACTCCCATATTGCATAATGCTTCTAACCTAAAAATGCATGTTTTATACTCAGCTTGGTTATTTGTCACTTTAAATTCGAGTCTTTTTGGCATCGAGATCATTTCTCCTTCCAGCGTGATCAAGATTACATCGATGTTAGCCCCTTTGCTATTAATGGCTCCATCAAAGTACATTTTCCAACCTTGCACCTCTATTGCCCCTAAATGTTCATATAAAAACTCTAATTCCCACTCTCGTTCATCATCTATTGGGTTTTGAGCCAGAAAGTCTGCTACTTTCTTCCTTTTATCACTTTCTTTACTACATAGTCTATAACAAATTTCATGAGCAAAACGAGCCATCTAGCCAATTTTTCTATAAGAGATGGGGTCTACTGAAGGTATCTGAGGGGATCATATTTAGAGACTACTTGTACTCTATAAGACTAGAAGTAGTGTCGAAGCTTTTTTATTACCCAAGTCACGACCAGACATGTCTTCTCTATAAAATTGTAATTAGTTTCGTACTGTAGAAGTTTCAAGTAGTACACAGTGTGCTCTACCTTCCCTTTATTTTCTTGGGCTAACATTGCATCTATTGCATCCTTCTCAATGGCCAGAAAAAGGATCAAAGGCTTTCCCGGCTTTGGCAGCTGTAGAACTGAAGGATTCATCAAATAATTCTTGATAGCTTCGAATGCTCATTGACACCTATCATCCCAGATCACTGGCTGGTTCTTTCTTAATAGCTTGAAAATTAGTTCACAAATTGTAGTTAACTTAGCTATGAACCTATTAATGTACTATAACCACCCGATAAACCCTTTAACTTCTTTCTCATTCTTTGGCACGGGCATTTCCCTGATCGCTTTGACTTTATTCGAGTCTACATCTATCCTTTTTTGGCTAACAATATATCCTAGCAATTTACCAGACGTCACCCTGAAAATGCACTTCCTTAGGTTTAGCCTAAGATTGTACTTTTATGTCCTTGCCAGAAACTTGTCTAAAGCATCAAAGTGCCCTTCCCTGGTTGCAGACTTCACCATCATATCATCCACATACACTTTTATTTCCTTATGGATCATATTGTGTAATAGAGCGATCGCCATCCTTTGATAAGTAGCTCTTGTGTTGTTTAAACCAAATGGCATCACTTGATAATAATAAATGCCCCATTTAGTAGTGAAAGACATCTTCAGCTTATCTATTACTACCATTATGATCTGATTATACCCTGAATACCCATCCATAAAAGAGTACATTACACTAGAAGCGACACTATCAACCAACGTATTAATGTGTGGCAGTGGGAAATCATCCTTAGGGCAAGTTTTGTTTAAGTCCCGGTAGTCCACACACATTTAGACTCTTATGTCTTTCTTAGGGACAGAGACTATGTTCGCTAACCATTGGGTGTCCTTTACTACCTTCAGAAACTTTACTTTTAACTGCTTCTTAACTTCTTCTTTAACTAAGAGAGCCCACTCCGACCTCAGCCTCCTCTATTTCTGCTTTATCGATGACATGTGATGATATATAGGGATTTTATGTTTTGAGATCTCCCTATCGATTCCAGGCATATCCTCATAATTTAAAGAAAATACTTTCAGTCTTTTTATTAAAATTTCTTTCATTTTCTCTCTCTCATCATGAGTTAAATCAGAAGCAGGTAGTATATATTTACGATTATCATTTATGCCTAAATTAAATGATTTAGTTTGTATGGAGCTAATGTCAAATATATGCATGAAATGATCATCACAAATAGAATAACTATTAAAAAACACATCGCACAAACAAGCAAAATTAGACTTCATTGCATTTGCTTTAGAAAAGAATAAATCATCAGTTTCAAATACAGAAGAAAGAGAAATGTCATAATCATCATAAAAAAATCTATGATGGAGTCGAGGATATAGGCTTCAAAATCTAGCTCCTTGCTTCAATCATCAGAGTCTTTTAGCTTCAGAGTAGTTTCGTTCTCCTTAGAATCTTCTTTAACCAGTATCAGTTCTTCCACAGGAACTTCTTCAATAACTACTTTTGTCGACACCATTCATAAATTTAGCAAAGATTTCAAACCCGAAGATTACTTCTCAAACTATCAACAAAGGTTCAAAAGCCCCATTGTATGGATATTCGGTACCTTCCCTCATAAAGACTTCCCACAAAGTCTTCTTCCCAGTCATAACCTCTTCCTCTTTTTCCTCAAACCATTCCCAGATGTTCACCTCTTCTTCAGAATCATTAGTCCTTTTAAATCTTACCCCGTGCTTTAGAATAGGTATCTTATGTTCTATAAATTTCAAAGGTCCGCTTTAATCCTTTCCTAGTCCCATGCCTAGTATAAATTTTATGTTGCACATTATATTCAGAACCTTTTCATCTATCTCATCTTTATAGATTACGTAAAACTCAAAACTCAGGCTTATGGGGATCTCTTTAAGAGCTAACTTTAGGGCAGCCATGACAGCTTTAGTCTCTGTAAAGATAGTGACAACCTTTCCTTCGTGCGGAAACTTGATTCTCTGATGAATAGTAGAGGGCATGCCATCCAAAAGATAAAAACATGGCCTGCTTAATAAGATAGCAAAGGTCATAAGGATATTAATTATATATAAATCAACCCAAGTTTCAATAGGTCCCGTCTTGATCAAGGCCCTGAACGTCCCTTCAATAAGCCTTTTGATATCATTGTAAGCCTTGATGACTACCTCCAAAGGCTTTAGGTCGGCCACAATTAACCCTAACCTTGGCAGGACCTTTTATGGATATACATTAATGGCAGAACAATTGTCCACCATCACACAACAAGTCATATTTCCTCTCACCTCAGCTTTGATGAATAGAGCCTTATGGTGATCGTTCCCTTCCAAGGGAAAATCATCATCAGAGAACATTATGGTGCCTTGGGGGGTTTCTATCAATGAACTGACAATTTGCTTAGGAGTGCAACCTATGGAGATCTTTTTCTAATATACAGCTAAAACTAGCGCTTCCCTATGATCCTTGTAACGCATAAGTAGCTCCTAGATGCTAGCAAAAGCTTCCTCACTCTTTTTTACCTCTTCCCCTTTTTCTAAATTTTCTATCTTTTCTGGTTTAGACTTGGCAGTTTTGGCTTCTCCCTTTTTCTCTTTAACCTTTCCCACAGTCTAGCCTAACCTACCTTCCTCATCATCCTACAGATCAATTCGCCTTTTATCCTTATCATCGGAGCTCCAAATGTTCAACACATGCACGATAAGTTCCATAGATTGTTTGTTTTGCTTTAAGTCTTTTGGTTTGGGTATAGGTTTTGGTGGATGGGGAATGGCATTAATGAAAGAGTTTAAGACTTTCTCTTCTGTTAGGCTGGTGCTAATCACCAAAATAGGTGGGTTAGGTGGTGGTACGTTTTAGTAGTTAGGTAGAGGGTTATTTTGAATGTTTGGTTTTCTTATTTCTAAATCAATAATTTTTCCTGTGTCTATTAATTCTTAGATTTCATGCTTTAACTGGGTACAACTATCAGTGTTATGCCCAATGGTTTGGAGGAATTTATAAAAAAGTTTTAGGTTAGCATTGAGTAGAGGTTGTTGTGATAGTAGAGGCCATAACAAATTTTTCTCAATAAACTTTTTAAGGACTTTGGATAAAGGCTGCCCCAAATTGGAGAATCTTTGGGGTTCCTTAACAGCTTTGATTTGCATACCACTACTTGATGGCCATATGACATTAATATGGACATTGCTACTTGAACTATCTCCTTCTTTGCCCCCAGATCTCCCTTCAAAGAACCTTTTCTCTTGGGCTAAGTCTAACTCTTTCTAAACCCCAAATCTATATAATTCCTCAAAATTGCAGATTCCAAGTCCCTCAACTTTCTAGATAATACTGTAACACATCCTTCTATTGCCAATACTAATTGATCTGACTCAGCAGGCCTATGCCTTATTTGATATAACTTTCCTATCCAATGAGTTAGATAGTCTCATTAAACCTCTGCTTGGTGTTTTACAAGTCCCTCAAAGACACCTCCAGTTGAACATTAAGGTCGTATTATTTCACAAAAGCAGTACTTAGTTATGTCCAATCAGACTGAACATATGGTTCTAAAGTATAATACTAGCGGATTGGTGCATCCTCAAATGACATGGGGAACTGCTTAATAATTTGAGCCCCAGTTAGTTCGGTGGCTTTCATATAAGTTACGTATTGCTTCAGATACAAATAAGGATCTTTGGTGCTAGAATACTTCTTCATGTCAGGGAATTTAAACTTTTAAGGCAACGATTCGTCTTCCCTATTCATATTTAAATTAGAGTAATCCAAAGGAGCATCCATGCCTTTCTCCTTCATCATCATCTGCATTTGACTTATAGCCTAGCAATGCAAAAGGAATAAAAAGAATAATTAAAGATTATTACAAAACACTGGGAATCAGTTTCTCTATCCCCAGTGGAGTCGCCACTATAGGTGATAGGGTTTAGCGCTTACCCAAGTTTTTGGCTACCACGACACTATGTGGACTCAAGGCCCACTAGGAAATACATGTTAGGTCTTTTGAAGCCTAAATGGAGATGGAGTCACCACCTAGATGAAAGTTAGGACACATTTAGGCAACTAGATTCCTCGGAGGTTCCCAGAAGCCATCGTTACAAAACGGGTTCAGAAACTAGGTATAGGCATTTAAATACCCACCGAACCTTACGGTTGGCCTCCGTTTATGTTTTTTGAATTATTACCTTTAATTATTCAATTATTTATTTATTACTATAAGGATTGTAATTGCCTTTAAATAATTGTCAAGTTTTATAATTAAATCCAAATTTGCACATTAATTCTTTTTCATGCACTTTGTTCCGACATTCATCATGAACAAAATAAATAATTAATATTTACGACCATTCACTCAAAATCAAAAGGGGAAGGGATTAAGGATTACAACGCTTTGGAGCAAAATAAAAGTATAATATACAGAAGATAAACCATACATATACCAAAAAATAAACTAGTAATAAACTAATTATACAAGCAAAAACCCCTCAAAAACTTATTAATCGAATGATTATTTAACGACTAAAGGTCACCAAATAATCCCTATAACAAACACAGGTTAGTTCTCTTCCACAAATAACAACATTATTTCACAATCGACGATCAATGAATAATACTCATATGGAATGGAAATACAAGTCATAGAATATTTTACAAGTAACACAGTAAGATCACATAATAATGGCATTATACATCATGGTAATCACATATATAGGCAAATGGGATACATATATATTCAAATCACGCATAATTTACAAAAAAAGAGAAGTGAGACCATATAAAGGCCTATTAAAGTGGCGATCGCCTCTTCTCATGATAGTGAGGCGATGCCTCTTTGAAGAAGTGCCACCAGATCAGCAGAGTTAGATGACTCTTAAAATGACAACAACTTATGCTTCAAGCAAGGATTTACTGAGGTAAAGACATTAAACATACTCCTATACTTAAGACTCACCTAATCATGCTAAAACATGGCAAATCATAGATAATGAACACAAGAGAACAAGTGAATAAATAATGAACTCAAAAGCTATACAAACTAACAAAAGATCATACAAGTTAATAACTCAACCACAAGAAAGAAGTCAGAAAAATTACTAGAAGATGAGCTTTTAATATAAAATGATTGGCCCTCAGAGGTGAATGTGGGTTAGACTTCCTTTAAATGCAAGTTCCTTTACCTTTTTCCTCTAAAAAAATGACCTTTTTTACCCTTTTCTTCCTTAAAAATGTCCTCCTCCTCTTTCCTTATAGTTTTAGAGCTTTTTCCCTTTTTTTAGTTCTAGTTGCTAGTTGCTGGTTTCTCCCCTCTTCTTCCTTAAAAATGTCCTCCTCCTCCTCCTTCCTTTAAGTTTTAGAGCTTTTTCCATCCTTTTTTTGGTTCTGGTTGCTAGTTGTTGGTTTCTCTCCTCTTTTTTTTTCTCTCTCTCCCTTTTTAATCCTCCTCCCTAGGTCATACCTCTATTACCCCTCTTCATCATTACATTTTCTAGCTTTTTCTCTTCCTAAAAATTTTCTTTTCTATACCAGGGACTAGGTTTCAATTGAGATTGGCCCACCAATAACCACCATTGTCACATTTGCATTTAATATAGAGGAAAGTGACTGCCATAGAAGTGGCGCCTCTACGATGAGGCAATCGCCTCATTGGTTGCTGCCATAGAGGTGACCGACTCTTCACAGAGCCATCACCTTTGTGGCATGCCCTACCTTTAGGCCAAATAGGCCAGGGTGATGTGCGTTGGACCTAAGGAGTTTCCTGGGCTTGGATTTTGAAGGTTTTAAGCTCTTAGGCTTACTTTTGAGAAGATTTCGGGCTCCCCCTTTGCATTCAAATTTTACATTTCTTATCATTAGGCTCTGTTATGGGTGATTAAATTGAGCATCTACAATTCATCCTTATCGCGGGTCGACCAAACTAGGTGCCTACAGTAAGCTATCCTATTCATTATATAATTTTGATTATTTTATATTTCAACATATTACATCGTAAAATCACTACTAATTAAAAATTTATGAAATGATTTATGAAAGTTAAAAAGTCCATCATCCAATTGAAAAAATTATGAAATTTTTTTATTTTTTATAATTAATTATAAAAAATTTAAAATTTTGTCGTGTTGTTCGACCTCAAAAATATTGAGAATCGACCAAGCACCTTTTGATTGTTTAAATGGGTTCATATGAGCCTTTTACAATATCACATAAGATTGTATTGAAGAACAAGGGTTTTATCACCAGTTCAAGGTGGTGACATGGGCAAGAAACATGTTCAAGTCCTTTCTAACCTATTTGATTTTGATCAAACAGGAGGTTTGCTTCACTAGGATCTAGATAAAAGACACTGGATCTTAAGAAAATAGCTTAGAGCAATATATATTAAGTTTTTTTTATTGAAAATGTGTAAAGCCCTTATTATAATACATTGTTTTGGCTTTTATAGGTCTTGGAGCCCGACAAATTATGGAAACAAAATCATGTGAAACTTTCCTATCTAAGCTTAAGGAAATAAATCAACATAAAAGCTTGCATAATTTATAACAAGGAAATAAATAAAGTAAAAACCTTCCTAAATTATAATAAGGTAAATTTTCTAATTGCCCAAGATCAAGGCATGCATATGACTTGCCAAAAATGAGTCTTGATCGATAGACAACCATTCAAACACTAATTGGGCCCTGCGAAGTGGGTTTGAGTTTGATTTAAGGCTATGGTCAAGTGCGGTTGGGCCATTTTAGGCCGGTACAAACATGAGCTTATATATATATATATATATATATATATATATATATATATATATTTGAACCCCCACCTTTACATATACTAAGCCCTTAATGGACTCCCAACTCTATATATATTTATTTATTTATTTCATATATTTTATTTAGTTGTTAATTAAATATTTAATTATGTTAATACAAATGAATAAACTATTTGATAATCCTATGGCTAAAGGAGACAAGTTTAGTCTTAAATAGTGCCCTAAGAAAAATTTTGAGAAAAAGAGAATGCAAAAGATTCTTATACATTCGAGTTTAATTTGAAACAATGACCTAAGAATGATATTGCATACATCCTTAGGAATATCATTCTTAGGACGTTGGTCAAGTATTTAAGCAATCTAGGAGTGGATCATTGGAAAGAAGTCAAATAAATTATGCAGTATTTACAAATAATAAAAGACTACATGTTTAATATCGAAGGTCAAATCACCTTGATATCATTGGGCATATTGACTTTGATTTTACTTGATGCCAAGATAGGTATGGATTCTACATTAGACTATATCTACTTGCTAGCTAAGGGTGTTATCTTTTAGAAAATGTGATTTCGCTTGGCCAGTAAGTGGATAGTATGCTTATCTTATGTGACAATACTACAATAGTTTCTTATAGCCTCTTTAACCATGATAAAATAATTTATAGCATGTTATAAGACATTTAATCATGGAATATAACTATAGAATTTTATCATGGGACTCCATATAGTAAAAGATATTAAAAGGCCGCTTAAGTTATTTTATGACATAAGTCAATAATTTTATATTTTAATGACAATACGAGCTTGACAAAGTCAAAATATATAAACATGAAGTTCCTAGTTACTAAGGAAAGAGTTTAGAGTGGATGACTGTTTATAGAACACATTAGAATAAACTATATGATTGTGGATCTATTTATCAAAGGAGTGCCACTTAAAGTGTTTTGTGAGTATACTACTTGTATGGGTGTTGATAACTAATTTCAGGAACTCCTGGGCTGAACGTCCTGCAAAGCACGAAACAGAGGGCAAGGTGAGAGGTGGGGGGAATCCCCATAAACACTCCGATGCTTAGGTTAGGGAATAGAAATCGGACGGAGGAAAGATAGCTTGAATATGTGTGAATGAGATGTCGCCTTATGAGGGGTATATGGTGCTATATATAGTGATACTCAAACCTGGGAGGAATAGGAATCCTTATGGGAGAGTGTTCCTTCTTCAGTTAGGATTCCTCTTTGAGGTAGTTCCTTGGACGAATCTATCTTCTCCTTTGTCCATATGTTCCTATTTAAGGGGGTAGAGGACCCCTAATTAGGTGGGAACATTCTAGATGGTATCAAGAGTCCCCCCTTGGAGTATGCAGATATTTATGTCCGTTGCGTCTGAGTAAGATGCAGTGGTGCCTTTATATGGGTGATAAGATGCAAGTGAGCTGAGGTGGCCAGCCTCAGTCATAATAAGCAGAGCTTGGTGCCGAGTGTATTGGTTGATTGTCATCAAATCGTAATCTGTGGAACTGGGGTACCTGATGAGTGAGTATGATCAACCGAATAGATTAACCCATTCATTTTGGAACAAGACGGAACCAGTTATTACTAGATTTGTAGATGCTCGGGATAGGGGCACGAGGCTTACATACTCGGAACCTCAGTACTATGGAAGCGACCTGAGGGTGCCAGCTTCAGTCACTGGACTTTTATATGAGTGAGACTTAGATGCTCGGCATAGGGGCATGAGGCTTACATGCTTGGAACCTCAGTACTACGGAAGCGACCTGAGGGTGCCAGCTTCAGTCATTGGACTTTATGTGGACGAGACTTAGATGCTCGGCACAGGGGTGTGAGGCTTACATGCTTGGAACCTTAGTACTATGGAAGCGACCTGAGGGTGCCAACTTCAGTCACTGGACTTTATGTGGACGAGACTTAGATGCTCGACACAAGGGCATGAGGCTTACATGCTCGGAACCTCAGTACTACGGAAGTGACCTGAGGGTGCCAGCTTTAGTCACTAGACTTTATGTGAGGAATGGGCTGGGAGTGATGCTTGAAATCTCTCCCGACTCGCTTGATGGAGTGGCCCACTCGAAGATGTGAGTGGGCCAACACGGGGTGATTTCATTTCAACTCTTGAGATCATATGATTGATGCATCATTTTGTGTGTCAGTGAGCGAAACGCTCGTACAACTGTCATCATGACTCTTCGTCTAATGGGTTATTTTATTCCCAATAGGCCCTTGGTGGTCTAAGGAGGAGCACAGTAATAATGAGGGTAGTTAATGGCGTGCTTCCAGGTCCTTCCGTGTCTCTATAAATACTGCTGTATTTGCTAACTGGTACATTTTGCTTTCTTCACTCTTTCATTCTGTTTTTGCTACGTTTCTACTGCATCTACCATTTTTATTCCTTCCTGCCATAACTCTCGCTTGAGGTTGCCAGGTGATTCTTTCATCATTTCTTCCTCCTCTTTTTTGCCCCTTTTTTGTCATTTGGTTTTCGTTCCCTTCTTTGCTATGGCTCCTCAGGAAGAGATTAGCTCTGACCTCTTTGTGTCCAACGTAGATAGTGAATTACTAGGGTGGTATCGACGGTGGTTCTGCATCCCTGTCGATTATGCCCTCCACACTGTAGATAGAAGGTTTAGGGCCCATACCCCTTTATTGGGGCTAAGTAGATTAGTGGTGTACTTCAACCAGTTAGAGGAGGGTCTGAAATTTCCCTTAGATCCCTTTGTCAAGGACTTCCTTAATAGAAATAACATTGCGCCTGGTCAGCTTCATCCGAATAGTTATAGGATACTGACCGGGTTCATCCAACTGATGCAAGAGGAGGGTAGGGTTCCCGATCTAGACGTCCTCCGATATTTGTATAGGCTAACTAGGAAGAAGGGAGAGTTGATGTTCTCCCTTTCGGCCGTACCCAACCATTCACTTTTTGTTAAACTTTCGGATCTTCACAAGAAGTGGAGATACCATTTTTTTATTGTAGAGCATCAATCGAACTTCCTAGATGTCCGAAGGATGTGGTCGGACGAGTGTCATAAAGTGACCCGTCCAGTGAAACTTTTTGATCCAGATACGAAATTAGTTTTGCGGCTACATCTAGACGGACTCGCTGAAGCTCGATTCACAGAGGATGCATCCTAGAGGTATCTATGGAGAGTCTGTCCGAGTCGCGACCATTTCCCTGGTATGATTTTTTGTTTTGAGTTTTGTTTTATCTAACTAGTCTTATCTTTCCATCTGTAGATGGCTGACTTTTTTTATTTTACGAGCGGGATTTCCCTAGTTGATGAGCCAGCTGCAATGGAGGAGTGCCAGAATTATCCTTCCCCTGAAGCTAAGGCTCCCACTGCTCCGGAGGCCATTCCTGTCGATCCTAAGGGCAAAGCAACAGTGGAAAGTGAGCGGCCGGAGTGGGTCGGACGATAAAAAAGGTGGCTGATCGAAGCAGAGTCAGATGCAGAGGGGCTGGACGAAGAGATTTACGTCCAACATCCCCAGTTATCTGGTTTTCTGGATATGCGGAGCTGGATATTGAAAAAGATGAAGCCCTCGAGCATCTCCAACAGTCAAGTACGGGACCAGTACGTCGAGTCGCTGCAGTTACCCGGAGACATACAGCGTTGATCGGACGAGGGACAGGACGGATTGCTCGATTCCATGATTAGCCAGTCACTGGAGGTAAGGGAGTTTCTGGTACTTGATATAACTGTTGTAGTGGGATTTTGGCTAAGTTGTTTGGTTGTTTTTGGCAGATGACTCAGGTCTTGCTGCTGACGAAGGATTAGTACTTCTACTTGAAGAGCCAGTACAACTTAAAGGAAACTGAGGTGGGGACGATCGCTATAGATTTTGAGAAAAAATTGGATAACACTAAAGCAGCTCTGGAGCACTGCCAGACAAGATACACGGAGCCCAAATCTGATGAGGAGGTGAATCAGAAAAAGGTTTCTGAACTGGAACATAGCAAGGCCCAGCTGACAAAGAGGATCGAGGAGCAGGATCTTCAGATTGCTGGACTTCAGGAGAGGTTGGCGGAGCTTGAGAAATCTCATGCGAATGATAAGAAGACATATCAAAGCATGGTAGGGGGGTTTCTCAAGGTGTACTGGGCTGAATGCAAAAGGATCTTGCTCTCTCAAGATTCAGGATTGGATTTGGGGGCCTTAAATCGGATAACCCTAGCTGATCTGGCAAGGCTTGTTGCAGAGGTGGACGCCCATTGAAAGGCTAGTTCTTTTTCTGTGAGGGAGTCTGAAGAGGTTGTCGCTATAGTTGGGTCCGGCGAGCATCCAGAGACTGCCAATGATGCTTCCCCTTCAGTTTCTGGGACAGGGGGTCCAGGTGTGGAGATACTATAGTAGATATGTATAGGTTGATGTGTATCTCCCTTTTTTTTTCCTTTTTTTTTAACCAATCATGTACAAAGACATTCTTTATCAATAAAGATATTTTTTATTGAATCAAATTGTGTGCTTGAGTACAAGATCACTGATAATATTTCCTGAGGGAGTTTGAGTTCTAGAACCTCGGTAGTTCTCTACCTCCTCTTTCTTATAGTTTATATGCCCCCTTTATTGTGCATTCTGAGATCTGATACGGGCCTTCCCAATTCGGGCCTAACTTGCTGGTACTCGAGGTGCCTTTGCCAATATCTGCTCTTCTGAGTACCCAGTTGTAATATCCCGTGTTTTTTTTAAAATATTTTTACACTGTACCGGGATATACAGTGTCAATAATTTTGACTGTATATACGATATTTTTATGAGTTGATATGTATTTTAAACCTATTTTAATTACTGTCTATTATTTTCAGTATTTTACGTAAAATTTTCCCGGGACTTTCATTTTCGGGGAAATTTCCACGTAAACAATGTATTATTAATTATTTTAAATGTATTTACGGACTTGCATGAACTCATACATATTTTTAAATTATTAAATAAAGCCTATGTGTGTATATTTATTTAATTAGGGTTTATTATTACCCTAATATTTTATTATTTATTTATTATTATTTGATTATTTTATTTATTATTAAATTATTAAAATTTATTATTTTTTTTCTTTTTCTTTTTTTTTTTCTTTTTCTTTTCCTTTTTCTTTCTTTTTCTTTTCCTTTCTCTTTCCTTTTTCTTTCTTTTTCTTTTTCTTCTTCTTCTTCTTCTTCTTCCCGTGGGTGCCCGACGACCACCAATCTTCTCACCGTCGTTTCTCCCTCATCCGGCCACCGTTTTCGACACCGCCGGTCTCTATCTTCTCCTTGAGCTCCGGTGAGTGTTATTCTAGCTTTGGTTTGAGCTAAAATGGTCTAGAATTGCTTAGGTTTTGAGTTGAATATTTCGGCCACTTTTGGTTTTCGATTTTTTGAGCTTCAATTTGGATGATTCATGGAAACTTCCTTCACAAATGTTGTTCCTGGTAGTTTAATCTTCATGTATGAATTTTTACAGAAATTTTGGAGGTTGTTTGGATTTTTGGGTATTTTTGAATATTTTAATATTATTTTCTAATTTTCGGAAATTAATTATTTAAATTATGAAATTGGAGTTTATGGTTGAATTAGGTGTTGAAATGAATTATAGAAATTTATTTGGAATTTTTATGAATTTCTAAGTATTTATTTTAATTATTGAAGTTTAGGTGATTTTGGAAAATTAAGTTAATTGTGTTTTTTATTTGAATTTAATTGGTTAATTGAGTTTAATTATTGATATTATTGATAAATATGTTGAGAAAATTAATTTGGATAAGTGTATGATTTTTGGTGAATTTTTGAAGTAAATTAGGTATATATATATATATAGGGGTATTTTGGTAATTTTACCCTAAATTGTCTAAAAATGTAATTTAATTGGTTTTAATATTTATTTAAGGTATAAAAATGATTTCTACAAAATATTTGGTATTTTTAACTAATTAAAACTATTTTCCGGGAATTATTTTCAATTATATATATTAATATACGGTTTTTCTAATAAAATGAGTTTTTAATCGATTTTTACAGTGTTTCAAGGTTAATTATGTAATTTCTACGTATGAAATGTATTTTTATGATTTAAGGATATTTTTGGTATATTTGAATATATATTCTGTGTTTGTGGACCCCGGTCGACAGATTGTAGTCTGGAGTCCGACCGAGGGGTTGTGATTGATTGTGGTGTTTTATTTTTGAAGTGTATTTTCTTTGCAGGGTCGGCTCTACTCTTTTGAGTAGAGAGATGTCCGTTTTACAGGGGAGGTTCTGCGGATTTCCGGTAGAATTCTCGTAAAACGTGATATCCAGTCGAACCCTAATTTCCGATTCTGTGTTGAATACTCTAGATTTAATTCTAGGATTTCTGTTAGGGTTATTCTGATGTCGATTAATTATTTCTTGTTTAGTTGCGCCGAGACCGAGGGTTAGTGGACCAGGCCCGTCGGACCTGTCTCGTGGAGCGCATTAGGTAAGTTACTATATTATATATATATGCTTAGGATGCATGATTTAGAAAATGCATGTTTTATTTTGACTAAATATGCATAAATAACATGATTTATATTCAAGTATATTTTTTGGTATATAATAAATTATATACATGTTTTAATAATAAAATAATATTTAAAATGTTTTTTAAATATATTTTTAGTTTAATTCATGATTTGATTGGATTTATTTGACATATATATACTCAAAATATACCTGGTTTATGTTTGGTATATTTTCGGTATATATATGGTTTATATTGCTATTTCATTTATATCCATGCATCATTTATTTTTGTGAATGAATGTTTTATTATTTATTACTGAAGGATATCAATTAGAACGTGCTACCTAGTGGGCAGCACTAGGACCGAGTACGTACCGGTACGCCTATAGTATTTAGGCTTTATTACTGACTATTTGTGGATATCGATTTGATTATGATTATTGATATATGTGAGATGTGGTTTGGGTGTGATTGCTGGAGCTCGGTTGACCAAGTGTCTCGGGGCCAATCACACTGGCAGTCAGACTGCTGGAGCTCGGTTGACTTAGTGTCTCGGGGCCAGTCTACTGTCCATATGGATTAAGTGGATATATTTGGAATTAGTGAGCCTGTATGGCTAGAGTGTTGTTTAACACTATTTTTCTGAGGTTGCGATATTCTAGGGTTCTATGTGATCCTTCATAAAAGTTGATTTCAGACAAAATATTATAAAATGATTTTTCTGCATCTGTATGAACTTGCCTGTATATATACATATTACTCATATACTGTTGACTGTATGCATTATCACTTAGAGTGTATGTATATATACTATAGTAATTCACTCAGTGAGGTCTGACTCCCCTCCGTTGACTATTTTTCAGGAGAGTCAACTTCCTCAGACCTCAGTAGCAGGTCGATACGCCGGATTTCTTCCGCCCCGGCTTCTTTATGTAAATTGTCTACTTGAGTCTTATTTATTTTATCTAGACACTGCAGTAGTTGTAAATTAAAGTATTGGATTTTATGTATTTGTTTTAAAGAGATGTATTATGTTAAAACTGGATTTGTATAAAGATTATACATTTATGAGATTATATATGCGATGTGATGAGTTTTGAATTATATCCAGTTGTTATGGATGATATTGTAATATTTATGATTTTATTTTCCGCTGCATATTATATTTTTATGGTTATTATTGCATATTTATTTTATTTTTAGGCTTGCTACGGGTTCCGGATTCGAAAGAATTCCCGTTCCCTAGCGCCGGTCATGGCCCTGTTTTGGGTCGTGACAAAGTTGGTATCAGAGCGAAGTTCGTTTCAGAGTGGAGTTCTGTGTCAGGGCTTAGTTTTGTGAGTTGTGGCCCTAGTTTTAAAGTTGTGTTTTCTGTTGGACTACTGCAGTGTATTAGGTTCGAGTATGTCTTGATGAGTATTCCTTGCTGTAGTTTTCAGCGTTATTCCTCCGTTGTCTGTTTTGTCTGAATCTTTCCGTTTGTCTTTTCAGAATGAGGAGGCGAGCGCGTGTCGCTCCACCGGTCGTTGAGGCCGAGGATGATGAGTCTTTTCAGGACGAGGTTTTACCTCCTGAGCAGCCAGTTTAGACGTAGAGGTCGTGGCAGAGGTAGACCTCGAGGAGCGGCAGGTCGCCGTAGGCAGAGAGAGTTACAGGACGAGGAGCCTATTGAGCCTGAGTTTGATGTTCCTGTTCCTCCAGTTGTTCAGCCTGTTCAGCCTGCCTATCAGCAGGGTATGTCTGACCCTGAGGCAGCTTTGTTCTATGCCAGAGTTGGCAGGATTGCTTTTGATGGGACTTCTGATCCTTTAGATTTTTCTGCATGCGATTGAGACTAGGACTCGGACTGCTCATACCGAGTACCAGAGGATCATGATCGTTGAGTTGTCTGTCGAGGGATCAGACCTTGGATTGGTTTATTCAGATGATCCAGCCTTATATGATGACGATGACATGGGCTCAGTTTCGAGAGCGGTTCATGAGGAGATTTTGTCCAGAGCCTCTTCGTTTGAGCTATCGTCTTCGATTGACCAGTATTTCTCGTGGAGATCGATCTGTAGAGGAGTATACCCGAGAGTTCCTTCGTCTGGGTAGATATGCTGAGGATCTGATGCGAGATCAGTATTTCGCTGTTACTACGTATGTTACTGGTTTGGGTTCAGCTTTTGCTGGTATGCCCACAGCAGGTCTTACTCTCGAGTCGATGATGAGCTAGCTAAGGAGATTGAGCTGAGGTTAGTTAGGCAGGGAGCGATGCCTGATTATTACCAGTTGGGAGTTCAGTCGAGTGGATTGCAGGCTACTCCGTATTCGAGTTTTCATGTTGGTTCGAGTAGTCAGCAGCGAGGTTCGACTCAGCAGAGTCAGAGGACAGCAGCAGCGAGTGCATCGGAGCAGTAGACATGGTCGTGGAGGTCAACGTAGATCATTCAGATTTGGATCAGGTGCTTCGAGCAGCAGCAGTGGTCGTAGTTCTGGATACAGCGGCCAGTGTTTGTCAGACTTGTGGTAGAGTCCATCAGGGACCGTGTTATCTGACACCGCTGACATGTTTCAGATGCGGGCAGACAGGACATTTTGCCAGATCGTGTCCTTATCCCGGATATCAGCAGTCAGCAGATTCCGCGATTCCCACAGCAGTCGATTGCTAGTGCAGCGGCCCATGCCATTTCAATTACCACCAGCCCAGCATCAGAGTTCTACTCAGTTTGTTCCACAGCAGAGTCGTGGTAGAGGTACTAGAGGAGGTGCTAGAGGTGTTGGCCAGGCTTCTACCAGTCAGCAGGGAGGTCGAGGCCAGGCAGAGTTTTTCATCTGACTCAGCAGGATGCTCAGGCATCTAATGCAGTCGTGGCAGGTATTCTTTCTGTTTGTTACCTGGATGCTTTGGTTTTGTTTGATCCGGGTGCCACGCATTCGTTTGTTTCTCCTATTTTTGCTTCTAAATCTTGTTGGCAAGCTTCGAGGATGGCTTTTCCTTTGTCTGTTGCCACTCCTCTGAGTGATTCTTTGGACGCCGATATTGTTCTTTCTGGTTGTCCAGTTCTCGTGGGAGATAGAGAATTACCCGCTGATTTGATTTTGTTGGATGTGATGGAGTTCGATGTTATTTGGGAATGGATTGGTTGTCTCAGCACTTTGCCGTGGTTGATTGCAGGAATAAGGAGGTGACTTTTAGAATTCCTGGTGAAGAAGATTTTAAGTTTGTTGGTGACAGGAGTTCAGCACCTCAGAATTCTTATTTCTGTTATTTCTGCTAGGAAGTTGTTGAGGAAAGGTTGTCAGGGGTTTTTGGCATTGGTTAGGGATACGTCAGTGGAGAAGTTGTCACTCACAGATGTTCCTGTTGCTTGTGAGGTTTCCTGATGTTTTCCCGAGGAGTTGCCAGGTTTACCACCTCATAGAGAGATTGAGTTCTGTATAGATGTGGTTCCAGGTATTACTCCCTATATCTATGACACCCTATCGTATGGCTCCTGCAGAGTTGAGAGAGTTGAAGGAGCAGTTTGCAAGAGTTGTTGGAGAAGGGTTTTATCAGACCTAGTGTTTCTCCTTGGGGTGCACCAGTCTTGTTTGTGAAGAAGAAGGATGGTACCCTGAGACTGTGCATTGACTACAGAGAGCTTAATAAGGTGACAGTGAAGAACAAGTATCCTCTCCCGAGGATAGATGATTTGTTTGATCAGCTCCAGGGTCGCACAATTCTTTTCTAAGGTTGACTTTGAGGTTGGGTTATCATCAGCTGCGGATCAGTGAAGCTGATATTCCTAAGACAGCTTTCCGCACTCGATATGGTCATTATGAATTTCTGGTGATGTCTTTTGGTTTGACTAATGCACCAGCAACTTTTATGGACCTGATGAACAGAGTATTCCGACCGTATGTGGATCAGTTTTGTGGTAGTCTTCATTGATGATATACTAGTATATTCGAGGAGTATGGAAGAGCACGTATATCACTTGAGGATTGTACTACAGACACTGAGAGATCATCAGCTTTATGCTAAATTCTCGAAGTGTGATTTCTGGATGGAGAGTGTTTCTTTCTTGGACACGTAGTGTCTAAAGAAGGTATTCAGGTGATCCACAGAAGGTTGAAGCAGTATCTGAGTGGCCTAGACCTACTTCAGTTACTGAGATTCGGAGTTTTCTGGGTTTAGCCGGGTATTATAGGCGGTTTGTGCAGGATTTTTCCAGGATAGCAGCCCCTATGACTCGCTTGACTCAGAAGAATGTTAGATTTGAGTGGTCAGAAGCTTGTGAGAATAGTTTTCAGTTGTTGAAGGAGAAGTTGACCACAGCGCCAGTATTAGCTTTGCCTAATAGTGTGGATAAGTTCACAGTTTACTGTGATGCCTCTAGAATTGGTCTTGGTTGTGTGTTGATGCAGAATGGAAGGGTGATAGCCTATGCTTCGAGGCAGTTGAAGAAGCATGAGCAGAACTATCCTACGCATGATCTTGAGATGGCTGCAGTGATCTTTGCTTTGAAGATTTGGAGACATTATTTGTACGGGTTGACTTGTGAGATATTTACTGATCACAAGAGCCTTAAGTACATTTTTCAGCAGCGAGATTTGAATCTGAGGCAGAGAAGATGGTTGGAACTGTTGAAGGATTATGATTGCGAGATTCTTTACCATCCGGGTAAAGCTAATGTGGTAGCAGATGCCTTGAGTAGGAAGTCTTCAGGTAGTCTTGCTCACATAAGTGTTGAGAGGAGACCATTGATCCAGGAATTGCATCTGATGGTGGATCAAGGTCTGATGATGAAGATCAGTAGATCAGGTGGACTGTTAGCTCAGTTTAAAGTACGATCTGTACTGAGGGATAGGATTAAAGCAGCTCAGAGCCGAGATCCTATTCTGGAAGAGCTTGCAGAGAATGTCAGAGCAGGGAAGTTCACTGATTTCACACTCGATGATGATGGTGTGTTGTGGATCAGTGGTAGATTGTGTGTTCCTGATGTGGATGATTTGAGAGAGGAGATTTTAGAGGAAGCACATTCTACAGCTTACAGCGGTTCATCCTGGTGTTACTAAGATGTACCACAGTATCAGAGATCTATACTGGTGGGATGGATTGAAGAAGGATGTTGCTGATTATGTTGCTAAGTGCTTGACTTGTCAGCAAGTGAAAGCGAACATCAGAAGCCTTCTGGGAAGCTTCAGCCTCTTCCTATTCCGAGTGGAAGTGGGAAAGGATAGCTATGGATTTTGTGGTCGGATTACCTCGTTCGAAGGATGGATACGATTCCATCTGGGTGATTGTAGACAGATTGGCGAAGTCTGCACATTTCTTGCCTGTGAAAGCCACATATTCAGTTGCTAGATTGGCGAAGTTGTACGTGAAGCATATTGTGTGCCTTCATGGAGTACCTGTGTCCATTGTGTCAGATAGAGGTTCAGTGTTTACTTCTCGTTTCTGGCAGAAGTTGCAAGAAGCGATGGGCACTAGGTTGGATTCAGTACTGCTTTTCATCCTCAGACAGATGGTCAGTCTGAGAGGACGATCCAGACACTGGAAGATATGTTGGAGGATGTGTGTCTTGGATTTGGGAGGTAGCTGGGATGATCATTTGTCGCTTGTTGAGTTTGCATATAATAACAGCTACCATAGCAGTATTGGCATGGCACCATATGAGGGCGTTTGTATGGAAGGAAGTGTAGATCCCCGTTGAGTTGGGATGAGATCGGTGAGAGAGCTTTGACTGGACCAGAGATGGTTCAGGATGCTGCAGAGAAAGTCGTCGTGATCAAGCGGAGGTTAGAGACCGCAGTTAGTAGACAGAAGAGTTATGCGGATCCTAGGCGCAGAGATGTGGAGTTTCAGGTAGGAGATTTCGTTTTTCTGAAAGTATCTCCGATGAAGGGTGTGATGAGATTTGGTAGGAAGGGTAAGTTAGCACCGAGATATATTGGACCGTTTGAGATTCTGGAGAGAATTGGCACTGTTGCATATCGGTTGGATTTGCCTCCGAGTATGTCACAAGTGCATCCAGTATTTCATATCTCGATGTTGAGGAAGTATATCTCAGATCCTTCACATGTGTTGCAACCTGACAGTGTGGAAGTGAGTGAAGATTTGACGTTTGTGGAAGAACCTGTGGCGATCGTAGATTTTCAAGTTCGACAGTTGCGATCGAAGCAGATTCCGATGGTCAAGGTTTTGTGGCGTAGCGACAGAGTTGAAGAACATACGTGGGAGACTGAAGCTGAGATCGCGAGCTTCTTACCCGTATCTCTTTCCTTCCTGATTCTGTAATCTTGTTTAGAATTTCGAGGACGAATTCTTGTAAGGGGGGAAGACTGTAATATCCCGTGTTTTTTTTAAAATATTTTTACACTGTACCGGGATATACAGTGTCAATAATTTTGACTGTATATACGATATTTTTATGAGTTGATATGTATTTAAACCTATTTTAATTACTGTCTATTATTTTCAGTATTTTACGTAAAATTTCCCGGGGGACTTTCATTTTCGGGGGAAAATTTCCACGTAAACAATGTATTATTAATTATTTTAAATGTATTTACGGACTTGCATGAACTCATACATATTTTTAAATTATTAAATAAAGCCTATGTGTGTATATTTATTTAATTAGGGTTTATTATTACCCTAATATTTTATTATTTATTTATTATTATTTGATTATTTTATTTATTATTAAATTATTAAAATTTATTATTTTTTTTCTTTTTCTTTTTTTTTTCTTTTTCTTTTCCTTTTCTTTCTTTTTCTTTTCCTTTCTCTTTCCTTTTTCTTTCTTTTTCTTTTTCTTCTTCTTCTTCTTCTTCTTCCCGTGGGTGCCCGACGACCACCAATCTTCTCACCGTCGTTTCTCCCTCATCCGGCCACCGGTTTTCGACACCGCCGGTCTCTATCTTCTCCTTGAGCTCCGGTGAGTGTTATTCTAGCTTTGGTTTGAGCTAAAATGGTCTAGAATTGCTTAGGTTTTGAGTTGAATATTTCGGCCACTTTTGGTTTTCGATTTTTTTGAGCTTCAATTTGGATGATTCATGGAAACTTCCTTCACAAATGTTGTTCCTGGTAGTTTAATCTTCATGTATGAATTTTTACAGAAATTTTGGAGGTTGTTTGGATTTTTGGTATTTTTTGAATATTTTAATATTATTTTCTAATTTTCGGAAATTAATTATTTAAATTATGAAATTGGAGTTTATGGTTGAATTAGGTGTTGAAATGAATTATAGAAATTTATTTGGAATTTTATGAATTTCTAAGTATTTATTTTTAATTATTGAAGTTTAGGTGATTTTTGGAAAATTAAGTTAATTGTGGTTTTTATTTGAATTTAATTGGTTAATTGAGTTTAATTATTGATATTATTGATAAATATGTTGAGAAAATTAATTTTGGATAAGTGTATGATTTTTGGTGAATTTTTGAAGTAAATTAGGTATATATATATATATAGGGGTATTTTGGTAATTTTACCCTAAATTGTCTAAAAATGTAATTTAATTGGTTTTAATATTATTTAAGGTATAAAAATGATTTCTACAAAATATTTGGTATTTTTAACTAATTAAAACTATTTTCGGAATTATTTTCAATTATATATATAATATACGGTTTTTCTAATAAAATGAGTTTTAATCGATTTTTACAGTGTTTCAAGGTTAATTATGTAATTTCTACGTATGAAATGTATTTTTATGATTTAAGGATATTTTTTGGTATATTTGAATATATTATTCTGTGTTTGTGGACCCCGGTCGACAGATTGTAGTCTGGAGTCCGACCGAGGGGTTGTGATTGATTGTGGTGGTTTATTTTTGAGAGTGTATTTTCTTTGCAGGGTCGGCTTACTCTTTTGAGTAGAGAGATGTCCGTTTTACAGGGGAGGTTCTGCCGGATTTCCGGTAGAATTCTCGTAAAACGTGATATCCAGTCGAACCCTAATTTCCTGATTCTGTGTTGAATACTCTAGATTTAATTCTAGGATTTTCTGTTAGGGTTATTCTGATGTCGATTAATTATTTCTTGTTTAGTTGCGCCGAGACCGAGGGTTAGTGGACCAGGCCCGTCGGACCTGTCTCGTGGAGCGCATTAGGTAAGTTACTATATTATATATATATGTCTTAGGATGCATGATTTAGAAAATGCATGTTTTATTTTGACTAAATATGCAATAAATAACATGATTTATATTCAAGTATATTTTTGGTATATAATAAATTATATACATGTTTTAATAATAAAAAATATATTAAAATGTTTTTAAATATATTTTTAGTTTAATTCATGATTTGATTGGATTTATTTGACATATATATACTCAAAATATACCTGGTTTATGTTTGGTATATTTTCGGTATATATATGGTTTTATATTGCTATTTCATTTATATCCATGCATCATTTATTTTTGTGAATGAATGTTTTAATTATTTATTACTGAAGGATATCAATAGAACGTGCTACCTAGTGGGCAGCACTAGGACCGAGTACGTACCGGTACGCCTATAGTATTTAGGCTTTATTACTGACTATTTGTGGATATCGATTTGATTATGATTATTGATATATGTGACTGTGGTTTGGGTGTGATTGCTGGAGCTCGGTTGACCAAGTGTCTCGGGGCCAAATCACACTGGCAGTCAGACTGCTGGAGCACGGTTTGACTTAGTGTCTCGGGGGCCAGTCTACTGTCCATATGGATTAAGTGGATATATTTGGAATTAGTGAGCCTGTATGGCTAGAGTGTTGTTTAACACTATTTTTCTGAGGTTTGCGATATTCTAGGGTTCTATGTGATCCTTCATAAAAAGTTGATTTTCAGACAAAATATATAAAATGATTTTTCTGCATCTGTATGAACTTGCCTGTATATATACATATTACTCATATACTGTTGACTGTATGCATTATCACTTAGAGTGTATGTATATATACTATAGTAATTCACTCAGTGAGGTCTGACTCCCCTCCGTTGACTATTTTTCAGGAGCGAGTCAACTTCCTCAGACCTCAGTAGCAGGTCGATACGCCGGATTTCTTCCGCCCCGGCTTCTTTATGTAAATTGTCTACTTGAGTCTTATTTATTTTATCTAGACACTGCAGTAGTTGTAAATTAAAGTATTGGATTTTATGTATTTGTTTTAAAGAGATGTATTATGTTAAAACTGGATTTGTATAAAGATTATACATTTATGAGATTATATATTGCGATGTGATGAGTTTTGAATTATATCCAGTTGTTATGGATGATATTGTAATATTTATGATTTTATTTTCCGCTGCATATTATATTTTTATGGTTATTTTGCATATTTATTTTATTTTTAGGCTTGCTACGGGTTCCGGATTCGAAAGAATTCCCGTTCCCTAGCGCCGGTCATGGCCCCTGTTTTGGGTCGTGACACCAGTCACCCATCCTAAAATTCTCTGTTGGTTTACACAGATGGTTGTACCAGGTTATCCTTTGCCGATGTGCCTCTGTCGTTGCTGCCGCTTGTTCTCTTCGTTCCTCTAGTATGTCAAGGCATATTCGTGTGTTGACGTTATTGACGGCTCGTGGTCGAGGTCTTGGCTTACCCGGTAACTTGGGGACCCAACCTCTACTGGAATTCTGCAATCCATGCAGTAAGTTAGTCTGAACGGCATTTCGCCAGTGGATGATCAGGGTGTGGTTCTATAGGCCCATATTACATTGTTCAGCTCTTCAACCTAGTTCCTTTTCTTATCGTCGAGTCTTTTCTTCAACCCTTACATGAGGATTCTATTGGTGACCTCAGTTTGTCCGTTCATCTATAGGTGAGCTACTGAGGTGAAGCGTAGTTTTATGCCAAGGTTTGAGCATAAACTTCTGAATTTATGGTTGTCGAACTGTTGCCATTGTCTGTAATTAAAGTGTGGGGGATGCCGAATCTGTAAATAATCTCCTTCAGAAAAAGTGCTGTATCCGGGCTTCTGTGATGGTTAGGACTGCTTTTTCTTTTACCCATTTCGTGAATGGTTAATGGCCACGATTAAGAACTTTTTCTACGAGGTAGATAGAGGAAAAGGACCCCAAGGTGTCCATCCCCCACATGGTGAAAGGCCATGGGTTGCCGATGGGATGCAGAGGGCCGAAAAGATTTGTGGCTAAGTCGGGCATAGTGCTGGCACTGGTGACATGATTGTGTTAGTTGCTGAGCATTCTTGGACATGGTGGGCCAGTAGTACCCCTTGAGCAAGGCCTTTCTAGTGATGCGAATAGTGGGACTCATGTGCACCACAAATTCCTTTATGGATTTCTCGTAGTATGTAATTTCCCTCCTTTGGGGAAATGCACTTTGACCAAGGGTGCAAGAGGGATTTTCAGTAGAGTTCCCCTCGGTGAACGAAATAGTAGGCTGCTTTGGCTTTGAGCTTCTGAGCTTGCAGTTTGTCTTCTGGAAGTGTGCTATGCTCAAGATATTAGATAATGGGCTTGCATCCATTCCGAGACTACTTGTGTCTGAAAACTTCAGTATCCTCTGTGCTGGGATTGGTGAGTGATTCGGTGAAATTTATATCCCCTAAATGCTTGACTGTTCTCGACTGCAGATTTAGCAAGGTAATCGGACCTTATTGTTGTCTTCTCTGGGAATCTGGACGATATTCCATTGGCCTCCATCTTGCTCGATGTGTTGTAAAAGTTTCCTAGCTTTGTCTACGTACTTGGCAATGTAGGCATCTTTGACTTGAAATGCTCCGATGACTTGGTTGACTATTAGTTAGGAATCCGTAAGTGTATAATGAGGTGTTCAGCCCTGACTTTCGCGGCTAGTTTCAACCCTATAATGAGTGCTTTATATTCAGTTACATTGTTGGTGGCATTATACTTTATGCGGATTGCGTACTGTATATGAACTTATGTGGTCCCCTGAGGATTATTCCTGTGCAGGAACTATGAGCTGAGGGATGCTCCATCAATATAGAGCTTCCATTCTGGTATCTTGGTCAAGGTTACATCTTCCGGAGCCATTTCTTGTACCAAATCGCTAAGGCCTGGGCTTTCATTTACTGTCGAGGCTTGTAATCAATATCAACTCGTCGAGTAAGACTGACCATTGCACTAGCCTGCCTAAAGTCTCTGGTCTCTATAATATTTTACGCAGTGGAAAATGGGACCGGACTACGATATGGTGAGCTTGGAAGTAGTGCCGAAGCTTTCGAGAAGCATGAACCACAACTAAGGCTAATTTGTCCAACATGAGGTATCGGACTTCAAGTCCTTGAAGCATCTTGCTGACAAAGTAAACAGGGCTTTGCTGGCTTCCCTCTTCCCTTACCAGTACTGAAGCGATGCATTCTCGGCCAACAGAGAGGTATAAGTATAAAAGTCTCGTTTGGTATTGGACGACTAATTAATGGTGGGGAGATAAGAATCTTTTAATTTCTTCAAATGCTACTTGGCAATCAGTGAACCACTGGAACTTGCCAGAACTTTTGAGAGCTTGGAACAATGGTAGACATCGCCTAACTGAGTAAGAAATAAAATGCCCCAGTGCGGTTATTCTTCCATTTAGCTTTTTGTATATCAGGGATGCTCTTCGGGTGCTGCCATGTTGAGTATGGCTTCCATTTTTTCTAGGTTGGCTTCAATGCCTCGGTGATGAAATCATGAACCCCAGAAACTTGCTGGCCTGGACTCCGAAGATGCATTTATCAGGATTTAACTTGATCCTGGACTGGCTTAGTAACTGGAGGACTTGATCCACGTCTGTTGGGTGGTGCTTAGGGTGCTTGCTTTTGATGATGATGTCATCCACATATACCTCCACGGCTGGTTCCAATCTGGCTCTGAGGACTTGGTTCATCATTCTTTGGTATGTGGCTCCGATATTTTTCAGTCCAAAGGGCATCACCTTGTAGTAGTACAACCCTTCGTGTGTGTCGAAGGACATTTTCTCCTGGTCTTCTTTCTTACATGGGGATCTGGTGATAACCTTAGGCCGCATCTACAAAGCTATATAAGCCATGGCCAGTGGTGGAATCGACGAGCTGATCAATCGTTGGTAACAGGTAGCTATCTTTAGGGCATGCTCGGTTGAGGTCGGTATAGTCTCACACATTATGTACTTCCCGTTTGCTTTTTTAACGAGTACTACATTAGCTACCCAGTCCGGGTGAGTAACCTCTTTAATGAATTCGGCTGCTAATAGCTTTGCTGTTTTCCTCGACAATGATCTTTTGTCTTTCGTAGGTGAAAGTTCTTTTCTTCTGTGCTATTGGCTTGACACCTGGTTTGATGTTTAGGCAGTGACAGGCAACCCACGGGTCCACGCTAATGATCTTGAAGGCTTGAGAAGAAAAATCTTTTGAGTGTCCTAATAAAGACGTCCCTTAATGTGTCTTTGATGTATTGGATCAAGGGCATTGCCAATTTTCATAGATTTTCCTCCCCTGATTCGTAATGCCTCCGTGTCTTCCACCGATTATGGATTAGCACCTTGCTTCTCAACTTCCCATGCTTCCAAATGAAAAGCCTCACCAGAGATTCATGGTCATCTGATAGCATTGTCTGGCCATTTGCTGATCTCCCCTGATAGTAAGGGTCCCGTTCTTGACCAGAATTTGCATGGTTAATTGCTGGATACTGGTGACTGCATCTGCTTCAATAAAGTACCAGTCGTCCTATTATCCCATTATAGGCTAGTGGTATATCTACATGTTGAATGGAGTTTGAACGATTTTTGTTTCCTCATCCTCTTGGTTTTCGGAATTCTAGATCCAGATTGACAATCCCCATTGGTTGCACTGTTCCTCCAAAAAAGCTAGTGATGGGGTTCTTGATGGCCGCTTAAGTTGGAAAATGGAGCCGCCCATAGCTTTGTACGCCTTCCAAGATAAAACATTGATAGCACTCCCATTATCGACCAATAGCCTTTTGACCCGATACTTATTTATGCATATGGTTATCACCAGGGCATCACTGTGAGGTGATGTATATGCAAATTGTCCTTCTGAGTTAAAAATGTTATCATTTTACCGGTTTCATTTTCCTCCTCTACTGCGTTTTAACCGTTTTTTCGATGTTTCTCCTCCTATAATCATGTTGATTATTCCAATCGGTTCTTTCCTAGCTTTCTTTGCCTCAACTTTGTCACGGTCATGGTTTTCTGTGTTTTCGTGTCTCCTCGGTGCGTCAGTGAAATTATCAAGCTTTCCCTCGCTGCACTAGTTTTTCTATGGCACTCTTTAGTTCTCTGTAGCCTTCTGTGTTATGGCCGTACTCTCTGTGGTACTCGCAGTACTGGCTTCTATCACGAGTAAACCTCTGACTTGGTCTGATTCTTTTGGCCGGTGTAATTTCCACACCATTCTGCCTAACCCACATGAGGATCCTGGATCGAGAAGTGTTCAGGGGTGTATATTTATCCGCTTTCCTATCAAATCTATCTGTTGGAGCTCTGAAATTTGTCTTTGGGAAGCTTACTCATCTCTGCTTTGGCCGTTCATCCTTAGTCGATGGCCTGTCTTCTTCCGACGCATCCTCCTATCTTCGTCCATCTTTATCATCTGAACCGTTATCGTCATTGCCTCTGCAAAGGTACTCGGTTCTTTAGTCATCAATTTTTCTTTTAGTTTCCAAGTCTGGTGCCATTTTTCAAAGCTTCTATGGCAACTTCATCAATGAGGTGCTCAATCTGCATAGCTGTTTTATTGAAATGGTCAAGGTAACTTCGTAGAGATTTATCAGCCTCCTGCAGCACATCCAGAGGTCATTGATGTTTTTTGCAGAAGGGATATGGTGATGAATCTGATACGGAACTGCTCAGCTAGATCTGAAAAGAAGTGATAGAATTCTCTGGGAGCCGGATGAAACCATTTTTGGGCGCTCTTTTATGAGTGTACTTGGGAGAACTCTGCACATGATTCCATCGTTCACGATTCTGGAGCAGCATCTTTGTCTAAAAAGCAGATATATGACTAATAGGGTGTCCCATCGTACTGATCAAGCTGCGGGATTCTGAACTTACTAGGAATCTCCGTTTGAATTATTCTATTGACAAACGGAGTTCTGCTATCCATCACCCATTCTTCTTCTTTTTTGGGTTTAGTCCAGAGCTTTGTTCATTGCTTCCTCAACCTTCTGTGCTAATTTTGAATCATCGAGAGCTAGGATGGATGAACTACACTCTCCTTCTGGTGCTTTACCCTTCCCTGTGCTCATCCCTGGGGCTTGTCGGGGTGCTGCATTATCATATTTGGAGCCGGTTCTGTATGCTCGCTCTGTATTATAGCGCTTAGCTGTTGTTGCATCAAGGTTATTTGTGCCTGAATATTTTTATCATGGCCTCTTTGCTTGCTTGGTCAAGGCCGAGTATTTGGGTTACTGTGTTTAGGCTTGGAGTGGTTATTACTGGTGTTTCTAGTAGGCTTGGAAAAAGGTATTGAGGGTATTGATCGATGGTGCTGCAGCGGAGCATAATATGGAGATCTATCCCCAAGGACGGGTATCTCAGGGTGTTTTCCGGAGGTAAAGGTGCATGATCGATGTGGGCCCCAATAAGCTGCAAGGTGGGCAGTGGTATTATTGCTGGGAAAGGGTTTGAAAGGTCAGTCGAAAGAATGAGTGCAGAAGGATTGGTGCTGCCCTTAGAAATTTGGGCCGGAGTGGGCTAGAAGTCATGGTGAAGGTGTCTTTAGCTTAGTAAGTGAATGAATGGCTTTTCTCAAGGAGTTCCCACAGACGGCGCCACTTGATAACCTAATTTTCGGAACTCCTGGGGCTGAACGTCTTGCAAAGCACGAAACAGAGGGCAAGGTGAGAGGTAGGGGGAATCCCCACAAACACTCCGATGCTTAAGTTAGGGATAGAAATCGGACGGAGGAAAGATAACTTGAATATGTGTGAATGAGATGTCCCCTTATGAGGGGTATATAGGTACTATATATAGTGATACTCAAACCTGGGAGGATTAGGAATCCTTGTGGGAGAGTGTTTCTTCTTCAGTTAGGATTCCTCTTTGAGGTAGTTCCTTGGATGGATCTCTCTTCTCCTTTGTCCATGTGTTCCTATTTAGGGGGGTAGAGGACCACTAATTAGGTGGGAACATTCTAGATGGTATCAGGTGTCATATATAATGAAGATATTCAATTTTAGTGGGAGTTTGTAATTTTTAATATAGCATTTTTCGATTATTTAGTCATTTTTAGTTATTTTTAATCTATGAAATTATTTAATTTTGATTATTTTTTATAGAAATAAATATTTTTATTTATTTATTTATTTATACTCTAATTTTAATATGGTTTTATCTCATAAAAGTTTAAGATGGATCATTTAAATAAATATGCTAAGATCAAATTGCATGAATTTTTCATGATGCACATCCACTTCATGATTTATGTCATACAATTAATATTGACATACGTGATCATTGATGAGTCGAGTTATAATGTAACAAATGTTGTTTTGGTCCTATGTTGGGTATGATGATGGACTAGATACATTTCAATAATGATAGTAAAGTTGAGCTTATACAATTATTATTACAATCCATAATTATAAGATTACACATATAGCCCCAAGTGAGAGATTATTTGATCCTTAATACAACATTGGATTTATATGTAAATGTTATACATTGTAGGTTGTTATATAAAATGAACCCGCTTAAAAGTGATCTTTGGGTTTTAGATAATTTTGCCTTTTAATGTCTTTATAGGGTGCAAATCCTTTAATGAGTAGAGAGGCAAATTATATATCATAGACACCTATCCATGATGCTATGTGTATCTCTTGATAAATAAGGTGTATTTTTATTTAGGTTTTGAAAGTTTCACACGAGTATTAGTAGCCCTTTTCTCTTTATGTGTCGTTTCTCTTTTTTCTTCTTCTTTATCATGTTTCTCTTTTTTTTTCCTATGCTTTCTCTTCTTTGTTTGTGCATTTTTTTGTTTTTCTTCTTCTTCTTTCCTCGCCATTGTTGTAATCTCTGACTTCTTTTTTTCCATTCAAATAAGATTTGAAAATTTATGTGTTTTTGATTCTCGATTCTTATTCAAAACATTTAGCTAAAAAACTTTTTTTATTATGTATTTTTTGATTTTTTTATGAAGTTTACGAGAATACAACCTATATTTTTTTTATTCAGTTTTTGATCCATGTAAAATCTGTTTTTTTGTGTTTGATATATATATATATATGTAAAAAATACTTTTTTTATTATGTATTTTTTGATTTTTTTTATGAAGTTTACGAGAATACAACCTATATTTTTTTATTCAATTTTTTATCCATATAAAATCTGTTTTTTTGTGTTTGATTATATTTCTCTCTATATATATAGAAATATAATAGTTGATAATGAAAATAAGGCTAAAGAAAAAAAAATACCAAAAGAAAATAGAGTGACAAGACATGAAAAGATGAACCTGCGGTGTTCAACTAATGAACATGCATGAATTAATTAATGAATCTATAGTATTTGACTAATAAATCTATATAGTATAATGAAACTGAGTAAAAGTGATGAACTTATAGTGTTTAATTAATGAACCTACATGAATTAACTAATGAACTTACGGTATTTGACTAATTACCCTCTATAAAATAATGAATCTGAGTATTTAAAAGTGATGAAC